>CM076582.1:18557429-19200699 GCA_034641835.2 Pinus albicaulis | reverse complement strand
TCAACTTGACCCTGGAAAAACCCCCTACAACTCTTAGGGAAAACCAGTTCGAAAGCTTCTCTTTATTTCTGAATATGCTTTTACAATGAACAGAGAAACACAGAAAAATCACAACAAATACAAAACCCACTTATCTCGATTTCTGTGTCAACCTCCAATCTGGAAAATCGTGCCAACAGCAAAATAGAAATTTATAGAAAAATTACAACATTAAATGTTGTACTTGCAGCCTCGAAAAATGTGCCATAATCTGCCTATACGGACTGTACGGAAATGTACATCAGCTTCTCCTTGATTTCCGAGACCTGAAACAACCTCGAAATTCGTGCCCTTTGCTGCTGAAAGCCGCTCCTCGAAATTTGCACTGTACCTTGCCTTGAAATGCGTGCAATCTTGCTGTACAGATTTTCTGTCTTGATAAATATGCCAATAAATGTTGCCTTGGGAAATGTGTCCTCTTGCTATACAAATTTTCTGTGTAGCTATGCTGCTCTCCCTCTGCTCAAAAATTTCTCTTCAGCTTTCTCTCCTCTCAATCTACTCATAAAAGAATGAATGACCTTTTCCCTCCTTTTCCTCCTTTAACCTAACCCTAAGTGACTTTTGGGGAATCCCTAAATCTAATGGCTGAGATAGTTTTAGATCTAGGGCAGAGATTAAATGCTCATTTAAATCTCACTTTCTATTTTTTAATTCACCCCACTTTAATAAAGACTCACTTAGTCATTTATTTCCAAAGTCACTTTTCCCTTTCTAATTTCACATTGACTTTATTAAAGTCACTGACTTTATCACTTAAAGTCACTTTTAAATTAGATTTGACTTTATAACTTTATAAAGTCACTTTAGGAGAAAAAAATAAATTCTTTTGGAGACTTTTCCCTAGGCCAAAGATCAAAGCCTTAGGGAACCACCTGTCCTCCGATAACCAAATTTCAACATTCCTTCTTACCGATGAAGGTGTTCCTCACCACACCCATCTTGTCTTTGAAATAGACATGCTTTCCCGATGGTAAGGCTTTGGTAAGAATATCTGCAACCTGCTCATCAGTAGGAATATACTGAAGCTTCACAACTCCCTTCTAAACATAGTCTCTGATGAAATGATATTTTATCCCGATATTCTTTGACCTGTCATGAAACATTGAATTCTTCGTGAGTTTAATGCAACTCTGATTATCACAGTATATCACTGAAGGTCTCGACGGCTGACCAAATAAGCCAAACAACATCTTGCGAAGCCATATGGCCTCACAATTAGCTAGACTGGCTGCCATGTACTCTGCTTCCGCTGAACTCAATGCTACTGACTGCTGCTTTCGGCTGAACCACGACACCACTGCCGAACCCAACCCACCCAACCCCAAAAACGAGAACCACGAAGTGCTCTTTCTATCGGAAGCACAACACCCCCCCCGAGAATCAATGTAACACCGCAATCTCACTCCATCCCTGCCTATAAATCGAGACCACCAATCCTTGTCCCCTATCAAGTACGCAAAATGTGTTTTGCGGCAACTTGATGCAACCTCCACAGGCTCCACAAATTGACTTCAGCTCATCGTGTTGAGCGCAAAACATATATCACAGTGTCTAAATTGACCAAATACATCAAGGAACCAATCAGCTATCTATACAATGTGGGATCCACCAACTCGGAATCTGAAGCGTTAAGCTTCTTCCAGTTGGTGATCATCGGTGTCGACATGGGTCTACAATCCTCCATGTGGAATCTGCCAAGGATGTCCACAATATACTTCCCCTGCGCCAGGAAGAAATGCCCCTCCTCCTGCCACACCTTCAAACCCAAAAAGTAATGCATCAAGCCAATGTCCTTCATCTCAAACTCCGACGCAAGTTCTCTCTTGCAATGCTCTATGAGTCTCTCTGCACTCGTAATGACCAAGTCATCCACATACAGCACCAGAATGAGAGGCTCTTCACCTATCACAATAAAGTAAACGTTCGGATCTGCATCACTCTTTGTGAAACCCATCTCCTGCAAGTATGTATCTATCCTGGAGTACCAAGCTCTGGGAGCTTGCATCAGGCCATAAAGGGCCTTCTTCAGTCTGCACACATGGGACTCCTTCCCATGCACCTCAAAGCCCTGTGGCTGCTCAATGTAAACCTCCTCCTCTATGAAGCCATTGAGAAATGTGGTCTTCACATCCATCTGGTGGATCTTCCAACCCATCTCTGCTGCTATCGATATGACGGAGCAAATCGAAGTATATCGAGCCACGGGAGCGAAGGTCTCCTCATAATCAACTCCCTCTACCTGGGAGAACCCTCTAACCACAAACCTTGCCTTGAATTTCTCAATGCTGCCATTCGCAACATGCTTTACCTTGTAAAGCCATCCGGAAGTAACCACGTATTTGCCTTTAGGCCTCGACACCACCTCCCAAACATCATTCTTCATGATAGAAGAATACTCCTCCTGCATGGCCTCTCTCGAGACCTGTTGGCTAGCTGCCTCCTCATAGCTAGAAGGCTCAGAGTCAATGATGTTGGCAACCATTGCCATATAGCTACAGAACCTATCAGGTGGTCTGCTCTCTCTGACTGCCTCTTTGGCCCAGCAACAAATGTGGCCTCTCTCAAGGTATCCTGAAGCCACTTGGGCTTCCTCTTCCCTGAGCACTCTTCTCCCACTAGAGAATGAAACTCCTCATCATCAGGAGCCTGAATTCCTGACTGTCTGTCTGTTGTCCTCCTGCCTGAACCTGAACCTGTAGACGCTGAAGTACCGTGTGAACTGTCCATCAGTGGACTCCCTAGTGAACTGCTCTGCATGCTGCCCAAAGCACCACCCCTCTCACTCTGTGAGCTGGCTCACTGACGAACCTGACATCGTAATCGATGTACCTCCGGATCCTCCTCCTAATCCCTGCCCACTGGATCCCTGTGCTTGACTCAGCTGCTCCTGAGGGTCTGGCCGATCCAGATACTCTATCTCCCATGACCTCCTGAAAGCCCTGTCCTCCTCGAATTTCACATCCCTCCTGACAACAACTCTCCTCTATGCAGGAATATAAATCCGAAAGGCTTTCGAGGTCCCACTGTAGCCCACAAAGACACCCTTCTCTACGATGGGTTCTAGCTTGGTCCTCTTCTCCTTGGGTACATAGGAGTATGCAATACACCCAAAGATACGAATATGACCAACATCAGGCTTCTTCCCAGAAAAAGCCTCCTCCGAAGTCACATGCCCCAAGGCACGATGCAAACTCTTGTTCTGCAAATATACAGCAATGTTGCAGGCCTCTGCCCGCAAAAACAATGGTAACCCCTGATCATGTAACATGGCTTTGGCAGCCCCAACGATGGATCTGTTCTTCCTCTCTGCAACCCTGTTCTGCTGGGGGTTGTAAGGTACTGTGAACTCCCTCCTAATGCTTGCCTTCACACAATACTCAACAAACTCACCAAGGGTGTACTCTCCTCCATTGTCCGACCTCAGGGACTTGATCTTCTGACCTTTCTGAGTCACAAGAGCTCTGAACTCCTAAAATCGCTTGAAGACCTCACTCTTGGTCTTCAAGAAATAAATCCAGGTCCTTCTGGAGTGATCATCAATGAATAAAACATAATACTCATATCCACTCAAGGAAACAGGAGACATCCGACCGCTCACATCAGAATGAATCAAATCAAGTATCCCAGTCAATCTACTGTCACTGCTGGGAAAAGGGGATTTGGCAAACTTGCCCATAGCACATCTTCTGCATGTATCATAGTGATCAGTACTGAAATCTGGCACACCTGTAGTGATCTCCCACAATGTCCTCAAGGCTCCATGATACATGTGCCCCATCCTGCAGTGCCAAATCTCGCACGGCTCTGAACTGCTAGCTCTGCTATCGGTACTACTGCTCAATTCCAAAAGGGGCTGAAATGCAAACTTGTACACCTTTGCATGGCGTACACCAATCACTCTAGCTGTCTCAGCTGGAGCGCCCCTGGGATATATCATCACCTGTACTCTCCTGAACAATATCTCATATCCTCTGTCCTCCAATGCTGAGATGGATATGAGGTTCTTCCACATCCCCGGCACATATAGAACATCTGACACCTTCAAGGGAGGTTTGGGTTCTCTATCAAATGTCAATGTCCCTACACCGACTGCTCTAACAACGCTGTCATCTCCGAGTACTACCTCTATATCAGTGCCACTCTCTTAAAGCTCTGAGAAGTACTCACGGACTCCTGTCATATGACGTGAAGCCCCACTATCAACATACCAGATACCTGAAGATGCTTCGCTAGTAGAGGGAAATGCACACTCCCTCTCAACCTCCGTGGCAGGTGATCCTGCACTAGTGGACTCACAAGAAATGAACCCAAACTCCTGGTCAAAGCTATCCGTAAAGTCCTCTATCTCTGTTGATGCTGCCATGCTCTGGTTCTTCCCCTTCTTCTTCTCCTAACAGACAACTGCATAGTGTCGCATCTTCTGACAATTCCAACACTTCACCTTGGAATAGTCTTTCTGCTTGTTCCCATGTCTACCTTTATCTTTGCCTTTGCCCCCCCCCAACACTTGTGGAAGCTTGCTTCTTTCCCTTGCCTTTCTTGCCTCCTGCTAACAGTGCTACATCCTCATCCTGCTCAACTGGTTTGGCTACCCCAAGCTGGCTCTTTCTGATTTCTATCTGTATGCAATCATCCCAGAACCTCTCCCAAGAGGGAAGGGTCTCACGTGCACAAACCCCATCAGCAAAGTTCATCCATGAACTGGGAAGGCCATTCACTACAATCCGCACCAACTCAGTGGGTGGAATGACCTCTCCAACTACTGCCAATGCATCTCTCACATTAGTAGTCTTTGTGAGATATCCAGTTGCACTATCAGTCTTACTCATCTTAATGGTCTTCAGCTTCTCCCTTAGGACCATTTTTCTGTTCTCATTGGTACTCTGGTAGAGATTGGTCAATGATGTCCATATCTCATGAGCATATCTCTTTCCTCTCACATGAGGAATGCAATGGTCTTTGATTCCATCCAGAATCAGTCTCTTACCCTTGTTATTCTTCTTATTAAATGTTCTCAACTGAACAATATCAATAGGCACATTAACAGGGTTCTGTGCGGTATGCACCATGATATCCCAGACTTCCGCCTCCTCAAAGATGCTCTGCATTCTCTCCTTCCAAACACTGTAGTTACTATGCCCATCCAACCTATCCTCCACCCTCAAGCCCAAAGACATGCTTGTTGTCCTAATAAACTGAAAATAACACTATTGTAATAAAGGTATTGTTTACTGTGTGAAAAATTAACTGCTTGTAATTTTTCTTCTTGCTGTCCCAAACTACACTTTTCAGCAAAATAGCTCTGATACCATGTAGAAATTTGATAACCCAACCTCGGTTTTTAGTTTCTCCTTATTTCTCCGATAAAGTTAAATGCCCATTCACATAGCCATACATTCAACAAGCTGGAAAAATAAATATTTTTTGAAAACACAAATTCTGAAAATTTCATAGTGCTGAAATGCAGAAATAAAAACTCAGAAAATAAATCAGCCACACACAGAAAATAGACACGCTGATTTTTTGTCAACTTAGCCCTGGAAAAACCCCCTACAACTCTTGGGGAAAACCAGTTCGAAAGCTTCTCTTTATTTCTGAATACGCTTTTACAGTGAACAGTGAAACACAAAAAAAATTACAGCAAATACAAAACCCACTTATCTCGATTTCCGCATCAACCTCCAATCTGGAAAATCGTGCCAACAGCAAAACAAAAATTTATAGAAAAATTACAGTATTAAATGTTGTACTTGCAGCCTCGAAAAATGTGCTAGAATCTGCCTATACAAATTCTATACATAAATGTACAGCAACTTCTCGATTTTCGAGCCCTGAAATAGCCTTGAAATTCGTGCCCTTTGCTACTGAAAATCGCTCCTCGAAATATGTGTTGTACTTTTCCTTGAAATGCGTGCAACCTTGTTGTACGAATTTTCTGTCTCGATAAACGTGCCAATAAATGTTGCCTTGGGAAATGTGCCCTCTTGCTATACGGATTTTCTGTGTAGCTATGTTGTTCTCCCTCCGCTCAGAAATTTCTCTTCAGCTTTCTCTCCTCCTCTCTCAATCTACTCATGAAAGAATGAATGACATTTTCCCTAATTTTCCTCCTTTAACCTAACCCTAAGTGACTTTTGGGGAATCCCTAAATATAATGGCTGAGATAGCTTTAGATCTAGGGCTGAGATTAAATGCTCATTTAAATCTCACTTTCTATTTTTTAATTCACTCCACTTTAATAAAGGCCCACTTAGTCATTTATTTCCAAAGTCACTTTTCCCTTTCTAATTTCACATTGACTTTATTAAAGTCACTTTAAAATTAGACTTAGTAACTTTATCACTTAAAGTCACTTTTAAATTAGATTTGACTTTGTAATTTTATAAAGTCACTTTAGGAGAAAAAATTAAATTCTTTTGGACACTTTTCCCTAGGCCAAAGATCAAAGCCTTAGGGAACCACCTATCCTCCAGTAACCAAATTTCAACAACATACTCCAATTTGTTCCTCTCAGGATCGTGCCTCGGGACAACCTCCACTGTTGCTGCAACACCCAATACCTGCATCATCCCTACCACTGGTTCCACTTTCTTTTTACCTCAGATTGTGCCACTTCTACCACTATCGGTCTTGAAGGACAATTATTCACTGTGTGGTTCTCTCCGCACAACCAACACTTCAGAGGTTTCTTCGCCCTCAGTTTGTCACATACTTTTGAATGATCCTCCTTTATAGTTTTCTCTTTCAATTTATCGGACTTCTTCTTCTCGTCAGTCCCTTCATCATAATGGTCTATCAGTCTATCAACTACAAAAAATGCCTCTTCCAATGTCTTGATCTGTTGCCTCTTCACCTCATTGTGTGCCCAAGATTTCAATCCAATAATGAAGTTGAAAACCCTGTCCCTTTTCGCTATATCAAGTAGTTCCAAGATCACACTTGAGAATTCCCGTTGATATGCCTACAAACTCCCTATTTGCTTAATGTATTTAATCTTCTTTCTCGCATCCCAAGTCTCATCTTGTGGGCTAAAGTGAGTTTGCAATGCTTCCTTCATTTATTCCCAAGTAGAGATGTCATCAGTATCACCATGTGCAATCTAGTTTGCTTTCCTTCTCCACCACATCTTGGCACCCTTTGTAAGGAATTGAGCAACTACCTTCACCTTAGCCTCTTCATTAGTAAGCCCCGAGCATTCCAAGTATTGCTCCATATCCCATAAGAAGTTATCAAGTGTCTTTGCGCTCCACACCCCATCATAAGAATCGGGTTCCTTAATTTTCACATGGGCAGTTCCTCCAACTGGTCCCTGTCGAACTACCTTCTTTAAGATAGCAATCTTGTTTCGAGCCTCATCAATACTTTTCTGCAGCTTCGTGATCTCTTCTAATTCTTGATCCTTAGCAACTTCAAAATTCTTGACTTCATTCGCAATTTGACCATACTGTCACTCAAGATATTCATATCATACCTTATAGTTATCATGCTCGTCTTCCTGCTTCGTGAACTTATCTCTAAGTTCAACATTCACATTTTTCAATGAATCCATCTCTAAAGACATTTCATCCATGTAGTCCAACACTTTGTTCATAAAAATTGTTTTAGGATTCATGTTTGATTCACCTTTAACCTATGGGATCCTCCATGTTATATGCCATCAGCTTCGCACTCGAACATGTCATGACCATACACTTCCTTTGTTCAGCTTTGGCCATGTAAACCTGCCCCTGCCAAACTTCCTAATGTTGCACTGCGACGAACTACACAATGCCTAAACTTTAATACCAAATGCAACCATTGTTTGTAATATTCCTGCTTCTTTGTCAAAGCCCCCTTTCTACAAAACGGGCTCTGATACTAACTGTCACGCCCCTACGCTAGTGGTGTCTTCCAACCAAAACACATAGGCGGGTGCAACAACACCGAACTTTTTCTTTTTACCAATATTTGAGTTCACGGACTACACCTATCCAACTATTAACCAATTTTATTCTAAGCGTTAACATGCATCAGAAAACATTTCAATTATCTTTATCATTAAATCTTCATATGCAATGGAAATAAATATCATTCAACAATGTACACATATCATAAATGGGAGGGGAAACTCCCATAATAGTCTGCCCACTCAGTTTATTCAGTAATGTACAAAACATTACAATTTTGCCAAATTTGTGTAGCCTTTGAACGGTGAACGGCCTGCACAATTTGTTGTTCAACCGTGCACCAGTCGTGCACCCCACCGAACCACCGTGTAACACTTTTCCACTCACTTGAGTCACCGTGCATGCCTGCACGTCCTTCCCAAACTCCAATTTTGTCGTGTGACCCACAGCTTGCACCATCGTTCAGTCGCGGCCTACACTATCGAACAACCTACCCATGCAATCTGCAGCACATTCATGACTCGCCCTACACCATTCATAGCGAGTTGCATGCCCTCGGTCCGCAGCACTACTGTGCCTACCTGTCGTGTGACACCCGTCCACCAAACAAGCCCGAACTGCGCCCTTGGCCTGTTCTCACGAAAACCCCAAAACAACCCTCTGCTATACTTCAGTCCTGTAATTAACTCGCACCTCTACCCATATGCCTCAGCCTCCTTCGCTTGGCATTATGTTTTGAAGTTTTATTTTTAAGTTATGACCCGAATTGTTCATGCCTTATCCCTCCATGCGGCCTTATATTTATACATGGTCGTGTGATGGTCATTTCTCCCAACCGACGCATATCTTAGCATACACATGGGTCGACCTGCCCGTATAAAAAGCAGCCAACCTATTCGCCTTGCACTCGCCCTTCAATCGTTATGTCGCTTGGTCATGGGTCGGCCCACCTGTGCTGCCCACGACTTGTGCAGCCCATCACAACTCGCCCTGTCGTGCACGACTCAACATGCTCACCATCACGACTCGCCCCGTCGTGCACGACTCAACATGCCCGCCATCACGACTCGCCCATGCCTGTCGCACATGACTCACCTACCTGTCAGACATGACTCGCCCACTCGTCAGCGCGTCAGACATTACTCGCCCGCCCGTCGGACATGACTCACCCGCCCATCGGACATGACTTGCCTGCCCGTTGGACATGACTTGCCCACTCGTCGCAACACGACTTGCCCACTCGTTGCAACACGACTTGCCCACTCGTCACACTTCAACCGATGGGCGGGCGCCCGCCCAACACTACGCTCTTGTCTATCAATGCCCTTTAACCGACCACTATGCCCGCACACCTTTAACCCATGGTGGGGTTGCAAATAACCAAACGCCTTCACCCGAGTCGCCTTTAACCGAACTCCTCCACCTGTGTCACCTTTAACCGAACCAAGTAGCCTTTAATCGAACATGGACGGTCGTCGCACATATGGGCGCGCACATAGTACGAATTTGGTTTTTCAATGCTCCTTGTGCGTTCCCAACTCAAAGTCTTAACACCATGGCTACTATGTGTGAAAAACAACCTTATTCTCATTTAAAAATCAGATCAATAGTAACCAAGGATAGCATTCAATGGTCTTCTATATGGCATGTGTAGGAGGTGTCCATGTGTGAATCGAATCAAGAGTAACCAAGGACAATGTTCAATTGTCCACTCTATGGCATGTGTAGGAGGTGTCCATGTGTGCCAAATAGCCCCACAAGTTACTCAGGACGTGTGACCAATACCTCAATATATCTAAAATTTCCTTGGGAAAAGTGAAATTACCCAAAACTCAATGGCATGTGTAGGTGTCCATGTGTGCCAAATAGCCCGACAAGTTCCTCGAGAGGTGTGACCAATACCTCGATATATCTAAAATTTCCTTAGGAAAAGTGAAAGTACCCAAAAATCAAAATGCAACCAGGAGGGAT
This sequence comes from Pinus albicaulis, assembly GCA_034641835.2. Taxonomy (NCBI): domain Eukaryota; kingdom Viridiplantae; phylum Streptophyta; class Pinopsida; order Pinales; family Pinaceae; genus Pinus; species Pinus albicaulis. The sequence goes on along the minus strand of CM076582.1, from coordinate 19,190,800 downwards.
ATGTGATGCCACAAACATTCAATGGTCCACTATATGGCAAGTGTAGGAGGTGTCCATGTGTGCCAAACAGCCCCACAAGTTCCTCAGGAGGTGTGACCAATACCTCGATATATCTAAAATTTCCTTGGGAAAAGTGAAATTACCCAAAACTCAAAATGCAACCAGGAGGGATATGTCATGCAACAAACTACTCTGTTCACTAAATTCCATGCCACAAACTACTCTGATCACCAAAATTTTACTAGGCTTTCCCTTGCTTAAAGCAGGGGTAACACAACTCAAACTAGGATCAACGATATTGGGTAGAATCATTTTACACCCACCAAAACACTAGTAATGCTAAAAACTTATCGGATCCAGACAAGATTAAATTTCTCCTCTAATGATTTGGAAATGGAAATAACCTTAAATGAGATATCATGCACCTCCAGGTTATCTTAGGTACTCACATGTGCTCACATCCAAGGTCATGGTCTTCCTTCTCTTTTTATAGTCCTAGGTACTCACATGTGCTCACATCCAAGGTCATGGTCTTCCTTCTCTTTTTATAGTCTTTCCATTTCTTTTCATGATGAGTAGGATCGCTACTCCAACCTGTTGAAATGGGACATCTTATTTCCATAGGACCATTATGTCATTGCTTTATAAACTGAATTTTTTCCATTCAATATGCTAAGAGCTCTTGCACAAGTTCAAATCTCCAATTTGCAAAAGAAATCTCTAGGGATACTTTTAATTAGTCATGTCCTTCGGTCCCAATACTTTCAATTGTCATATATAATCATTTTTTCCAATTTCGTGACTTCCAACACTTTATATAATCATTTTTTTTTTCCAATTTCGTGACTTCCAACACTTATAAAAGCAAGAACCATAAGCAATGTAAAACTAACAACTTCCCAATCCTGAACAAAGATTCATATAAAATGTAAATTTTAGGCCTGAACAAAGATTAATATAAAATGTAAATTTTAGGCCTACAAACATAATGAAATACCATATATGTTCGACCCTAAGGAGATCAAGTATCCAAAACTCTATATTATCACTAAGAATGCAATCGGAAAACTCTATAGAGTGTCAAATGTCACCGATAATAGAATGGTATAGAACCCATGGGAAAAAAACCCAACTTGCTTGAAAGATTGTGAATAAAATTACCTCAAGGAGCACACAGGGTAAATAAGGAAGAAAACTAATACAAACTCCCTAGTCCTGGCATAGAATAGAACAACCAGAGGAAGGATGTAGCCTGTCTAATTCCTGGAACTCTAATAGAATTTCCAATCCAACAAAACCTTTTTTGAATCTGCTAATGACGACTAAGACAACAAAGCAAATCCAACCCTCTCTTGTGGCCTTATTCCCTCATACTTTTGATCAAGACATTCGCACAAGAGTTTTTTGTATCTCTGTAGTCACGACGACCTCCACTCAAAAATGAAATCCTTGTAATGCCACTGGATACCCATGCCTCTGCCCCATTACCCACGAGCCACAACTCTAACGTGGATCCTTGGTAACTAGGTCAAACCTAAACCTCATGTATGCCAATCCAGGCGCGCATGCCTCATCATCTCAGTTGTCATGCTATGAGGAGAGGAACCATTGTTGTTTAGACTATGCTCAAAAGAGCTTGGCGAGGCAATGGATCTCAAATGAACTCACTATTGTAATTTTAGAAATAGCAAGACATTAGACTACAAAGGAAATCTTAGCTCTAGCAAGAAGCGTAAGGAATTGTGGACAATGGGCAGGGTGACATGGTCTCTAGGAGGTGGAGGAAAATAACGCCCTAGAGAAATAAAGCGGTAGGCCTGCATTAAAGAAAATTGAACATTAATTAAGATTTATCTCTATTGGCAAAAGCATCACCATTAAGTGCTTCTGGCGCTCACATTCTTGATATACTTCTGATCTTACGGTCCACTGTGGTCACCTGAACAGAACTTGAGCGAGCGTTACTGCTTGTGGAGAGAAACTGAAGCACTCAACACATTGCAGAGGCAAGGAAATATTGAGTAGAATGGCACGCAGAGAAAAGAAATGGTCTATGAGATGACCGCGACCAGAGAAACATTATATCTAGAGCTGAGAGGATTTTAGATTGACATTCTCATAATGGAAGAGACATTTCTAAGCAAGAATAACTTGCTTTGATACCACTTTTGAACTCACACTAAAAATAATAAAAAATAGACAATTTTGATAGTGTGATGCATATTACTCACAAAATATAACACAATTTTTAGTTTCATATTCTAAAAGGTCTCTCGACCTCTTGGACTTCACTTTTCAAGTGAATGAGACAAATTCACATCACCCAAAAAGATGATGTTTGCAACATTTCTAAAAACAACAATCCAGACCACTGAGAACATTGCTCAAAGTTTGTCCAAAAGTGGACTTTGGCGTAACTAAACATATGATGGGAAGATAAGATTGATTCACTAATATGGATCATATACCTAACCATGCCAATGTGTCTTTGGGTGATGATTCATCCTATTATTTCCAAGGTACGGACAATATTTCACTAGCCCTCGATAATCAAGCATGCAAATTTTCAAATTCTTGAAGAATTTGTTGTCTATCAGCCATTTTCTTGATTAAAACCTTAAAAGTTGAATTTTATCCACAAAATGACAGAAATAGGTGTCTCATTCGAGACAACTCTATATGCTCGATAATTATTGCAAGTGTTTTAGGTATAGGCAAAATATTCAAACTTGAGTTGTCAAACATATAAAGTTTCACAATATTTTGAATAGCAAATATGTCAAAGATACAAAGTTTCCAAATATTTGTCATAGGAAGTATGGACACCTCAATACTGGGTGCTTTTATGCACCTCGAAAGCATAATAAGGTGAGAGGCCTTTCCTCATTGAAGGAGACAAATAATTTGTGCTATGGGTGCTTGCATCTAGGAAGCATACGGTGAGACACCTTCCCTCATTGAAGAAGACAAATAATCTATGCTCTAGTTGTTTAACTAGAAAACAACATAGAACTCCATTCATTACAAATACATATCGTGCAATTAGTCCATTGGATGTAGTGCACACTAATTATGTGGACCCATGAAACCCATCATCAATCAATTCCAGTATTGTCAACTTGTTTTTCATGATTATTACTCAAGAAAAATGTCGGTAGACTGATAGAAGACAAAGAATCAAGTTCTTGAAATATTCAAAGAAATCACAGCCGATATGGAGTGACACTTAAGAATCAAGTTCTTGAAATATTCAAGGAACTCAAAGCCCATATTGAGTGACACTTTGGTCATCACATTCATGTCCTCCACTCAAAACAAGGGAGATAATATATTAGTCATGAGTTCTCCAACTTTATAAAAGCACATGCAATTCATCGACAAGTCACTTTTGCATATACACTAGAACAAATGTTGTCATTAAGAGATGAAATTGTGCCATTATAGTCGTGGTGTATAATGATTGACAAGTTGTTACCACTCAAATGAGTATGTATGTGATAGAAGATGCAATCCACAATCTAATGGGAATGAGACAAATTCACATCACCCAAAAAGATGATGTTTGCAACATTTCTAAAAACAACAATCCAGACCACTGAGAACATTGCTCAAAGTTTGTCCAAAAGTGGACTTTGGCGTAACTAAACATATGATGGGAAGATAAGATTGGTTCACTAATATGGATCATATACCTAACCATGCCAATGTGTCTTTGGGTGATGATTCATCCTATTATTTCCAAGGTACGGACAATATTTCACTAGCCCTCGATAGTCAAGCATGCAAATTTTCAAATTCTTGAAGAATTTGTTGTCTATCAGCCATTTTCTTGATTAAAACCTTAAAAGTTGAATTTTATCCACAAAATGACAGAAATAGGTGTCTCATTCGAGACAACTCTATATGCTCGTTAATTATTACAAGTGTTTTAGGTATAGGCAAAATATTCAAACTTGAGTTGTCAAACATATAAAGTTTCACAATATTTTGAATAGCAAATATGTCAAAGATACAAAGTTTCCAAATATTTGTCATAGGAAGTATGGACACCTCAATACTGGGTGCTTTTATGCACCTCGAAAGCATAATAAGGTGAGAGGCCTTTCCTCATTGAAGGAGACAAATAATTTGTGCTATGGGTGCTTGCATCTAGGAAGCATACGGTGAGACACCTTCCCTCGTTGAAGAAGACAAATAATCTATGCTCATAGTTGTTTAACTAGAAAACAACATAGAACTCCATTCATTACAAATACATATCGTGCAATTAGTCCATTGGATGTAGTACTGCCTGATTATGTGGACCCATGAAACCCATCATCAATCAATTCCAGTATTGTCAACTTGTTTTTCATGATTATTACTCATGAAAAATGTAGGTAGACTGATAGAAGACAAAGAATCAAGTTCTTGAAATATTCAAAGAAATCACAGCCGATATGGAGTGACACTTAAGAATCAAGTTCTTGAAATATTCAAGGAACTCAAAGCCCATATTGAGTGACACTTTGGTCATCACATTCATGTCCTCCACTCAAAACAAGGGAGATAATATATTAGTCATGAGTTCTCCAACTTTATAAAAGCACATGCAATTCATCGACAACTCACTTTTGCATATACACTAGAACAAATGTTGTCATTAAGAGGTGAAATTGTGCCATTATAGTCGTGGTGTATAATGATTGACAAGTTGTTACCACTCAAATGAGTATGTATGTGATAGAAGATGCAATCCACAATCTAATGGGAATGTTTTAGGAAAGTCACCCACTATCACCTCAACAACTTGTCCTCTCACTTTAGGCCGACTCATCTCCATCTCTAATTCAAGGGGCACTTCTCTACTAGGATGTTTTAGGAAGTTCACCCACTATTACCTCGACAATCTAATGGCAATGTTTTAGGAAGGTCACCCACTATCACCTCGACAACTTGTCCCCTCACTTTAAGCCGATTGATCTCCATCTCCATTTCAAGGGGCACTACTCTGCTAGGATGTTTTAGGAAGGTCACCCACTATTACCTCGACAAATTGTACTCTCAATTTAACTGATCTCCATCTCCAATTCAAGGGGCAATTCTCTGCTAGGATTTTTTAGGAAGGTCGCCCACTATTACCTCGACAAATTGTCCTCTCATTAAGCTGGCTCATCTCCATATCCAACTCAAGGGGGGATTCTTTACTAGGAGCACTAAAGTTTTGTGAAAAGAGCCCAAGATTTGTCAATAGTTCTTTTAGTGAAACATTTTTTTTGGACACATTTTGTTTTAAGGTTTTTGAAAAAATAAACAAAAAGGTAATGGAGAGATATGAAGACAAGTGCCAACATCCTACTAGGGCTATGGAATCAAGAGGAATCAAGTGGTAAGATGAGATCAAGAATAAAATCCTCTTAGGTTAGTTATTTGGTGCTTGTGGATCAAGGCAAAAGGTTAAAACCTGATAACTAAATTAACCACTTAATTAGTCAACGAGAATCATTAAATCATGGCACCACTACAAGGGATAAGGTTAAAACCTGATAGCTAATTAACCACTCAACTAGTCACGGAGAATCATGAAATCATGGCACCACTATAAGGGATCCCTCCAAGGAGAAATCCTTCAACCACAAGATCGACTATGGCATGAAATATGATTAAAACCCTTACTAAGGAACAATAAGAAAGGAGAAATCCTTCAACCACAAGATCGACTATGGCATGAAATATGATTAAAACCCTTACTAAGGAACAATAAGAAAGGAGAAATCCTTCAACCACAAGATCGACTATGGCATGAAATAGGATTAAAACCCTTACTAAGGAACAATAAGAAACAATAGAGTATGACTTAGCAACGAGGATTAAAAATTTTCCCAAACCATAAAGGAGAATGAGAGTGTGTAAGAATGGCCTCTAGACATCCGAACCACACAGGAGAATGAGAGTTTGTAAGAATGGCCTCTAGAAATTCTCCCTCCAAATGGATCAACTTTAGTATCTTTGTGGTAGTCTTGAGTAATCACAATAATTCCTTTGATGATGTAGAAAAAATAACCAAAAAAGAATATCTTAAAGTCAAAGATTTACCACATAAATAAGCCTGTAAAACCAAAAGTGCTCCAATAAAGATATTTCCACAAAGCTTCAAGGCTCAGAGTGTTCTCACAATACAATCATGAAACTCTCTTGCAACCCAATCATGAAACTCTCCTCTATTTATAAAGGGAGATCTAACTTCCTTTATAATAAAATATCATTATTTGATTTAATTCCTTAGAACTAGCTTAGGAAAGCTAATTCTAACTAGCTCCTAAAAATTTGAATCAAGTATCCCAAAAAAATGAATTCAAACTAACTCCTAAAAATAAGGAATCTAACACATCATCAAAATTAAAGTGGTCAAGCCACATGTACAATGAAAGATGAGTAGAACCCTGAGTGTTCTCACGGTACAATCATGAAACTCTCTCACAATCCAATCAAGAAACTCTCCTCTATTTATAAAGGGAGATCTAACTTCCTTTATAATAAAATATCATTATTTGATTTAATTCCTTAGATCTAGCTTAGGAAAGCTAATTCTAACTAACTCATAAAAAATTGAAATAAGTATACTGAAAAATGAATTCAAACTAACTCCTAAAATTAAGGAATCAAACACATCATCAAAATTAAAGTGGTCAAGCCACATGTACAATGAAAAGTGAGTAAAACCCTGAAACAAAGATTCGATCCATTGAAAGAAACACAAAATTTATCCTAGTTGCCCACCTAAAACCTGCAAATGGTACAAAAGTTGTTCAAATGGTCAATGGATGAAATCCATGGAAGATGGTGGTCCAAGACTCAAAGTGTCGATCCATTAAAAGAAACACAAGATTGATCCAAGTTGCCCACCTAAAACCTCCAAATGGTCCAAAGGTTGTTCAAATGGTCAATGGATAAAATCCATGGAAGATGGTGGTATAAGCCTCAAAGTGTGGTTCCATGGAAGATGATGATCCAAGCCTCAAACTGTGGTAAGGTTCCTTCGCAAGTAAAAAAGACTTCAACATCCTCCCTCCATTTGTGGAAGTATCTCAAGAAAATCTGAAAAAAAAATAATAATAATTCAAGAAAAGCTAAAAAATGTACCTTAAAGAAGATCTCTTTAAAAAGTTGAAAATGTACTTTAAAGACGACAACCTCATGATAATAGCACCTAAATTATGGAAATAATGGTCTCCTTTCCATCATCACCTTCCACATCATATTGCAATTTTTAAATGGTTTGCCACATCACCAAAAGTGCCATGGCTGTCATAATGCAAGTACAAGTTAGGCCTCATAATCAACTCATAAATTTTCAAGCAAAATATTGAAGAGCCCACATTATTACACTTGTTCACAAGTCATTAAATAATCCCCAAATTGTCTAACTACACACAAGTCATAAATTAATCCCCAAAGTGTCTAAGTGCCATGTTGACGTTCAAACCAAAGGGGTTTGGCCTTCCATTTTACTTTATAAAGCTTCAAGTAAGGCTTCTAAATCTCCTTCACATCATCACCTTCAACATCATATTGCAATTTTTAAATGGTTTGCCACATCACCAACAGTGTTATGATTGTCATAATGCAAGTGAGTACAGGTCATGCATCATAACAAACTCATAATTTTTCAAGAAAAGTCTTCAAGATCAGCCCACATTATCACACTTTCTCAAAGTGAGTAACACACATAATCAACTCTTAAATGTTCAAGCAAAGTCTTCAAAATCAGCCCACATTATCACACTTGCTCAAAGTGAGTGCCATACAATCAAAGTAACTTGTAGACATAATCAAAGACCCCATAGTTGTTATGACACCCCATGTGCCATGCCCCTACCCTAGTGGTGTCTTCCAAACAACACATAGGTGGGTGCGACACTGCCAAACTTTTTACTTTCACCAATATTTGAGTACGCAGACTACACCTATCCAACACTTAACCAATTTTATTCTAAGTGTTAACATGTTGCGTAAAACATTTCAATTATCTTTATCATGAAATCTTCATATGCAGCAGAAATAAATATCATTCAACAATGTACACATATCATAAATGGGAGAGGCAACTCCCAAAATAGTCTGCCCACTTAGTTTATTCAGTAATGTACAATATTTACAAAACTTTACAATTTTGCCAAATTCGTGCAACCTTTGACCAACCTACACAATTTGTTGTTCAACCGTGCACCAGTCGTCCACCCCATCGAACCACTGTGCAACACTTTCCCATTCACCCAAGTCACCGTGCACCCCTTGCACATCCTACCCGAACTCCAACTCTATCATGCGTCCCATGACTTGCACCATCGTTCAACCACGGCCTACATTACCAAACAACCTACCCACATGGCCCGCGGCATGTTCACGACTCGCCCTGCACCGTTCACAACTTGTCGCCCCACCTGTAGCGGCCCGTGGCAACTCTCAGCCCTGCGGTGGTGTTGTGCCCGTCGTTGTAATATCCCCAAATTAGCAGTCAGTTAATTGGGATATTAATTTTGATTAATTTCGGTAAATCCTAATGTTGGGCGGAAATAAAGGGGTGAGGGGACCTATGAATAAAACATTAGGATAAAAGCACTTTCCTAAAGTCACTAGGCAGATTAATTAAAAGATGATGTGGGGCCCATGAGGCCAAGTGATAGCACAAGAGAGGAGGCACTTAGGACAACGCAGTGGCAGCACAGTGGCAGCGTGGGAGAGGCAGCGCAGCATAGCAAAGGACAGCGTGGCATAGAGGGACAACACAACATAGGTGGGCCTAAGGGAGTTTAGGGGTTCACAAGCATAAAAGGAGAGGAAGTCAACCTTTCTCATTCATTCTTGCATCTTATGATTTTCTGTCTGTCAAGACTAGAGCACGCTCAAGCTGTTTAGCTGGGTTTGTAGTGCTATTTAGCACAAGGGTGTCTCCAAGCTGAGATCCCAACCTCGTCCTCAGGGGACTTCGAGTGCCCGCTCAAGAGAGGAGCCATACCATCAATTTTGGAGAGCAGCAATACCATTTCAGCCTCAGGATTACACAGTCACTTCCAAGGGCAGCGCAGTCTTCCTGGGAGATTACGCAGTCATAGAGAGGAGCAACATCCGGAGGAGAGAACTTCACAAGATTTCAGCCGAGAGATTGTGACGGGATTAGCCCTTCCATAGCTGAGTTTTTCAGAGAGTTGGAGGCCCTTATTTCAATGTTTTCATCAGAGAGGCCAACATACCCAGCAAGAGAGCGTAGCCATCCCTAGAGGGTGAATTTCCGAGGCCAGCCTTTCCGAAATTCCTTCGCAGGTTTTTCTAGGTTTATTGAGGAGAAGCCGAGATTAATTTGGCAAAATTTTATGGGCAGATTTGAGTTGTCAAACAGAGATCCTAACTTAGCGAGCAGCTAGAGGAGCTAGGGGAAATTGGGCTGAAATTCCGGGGTCAACATTTGGCCAAGTCCTTCGTGGGTTTTGGTGGGTTTCTTGAGTAGAGTCTGAGGCTAAAGTCCCAGAATTTTCTGAGCAATGTAGCAGTCCCTAGCAACATTTCTTCGAGAGCAGCAACAACATTTCTGGTAGATTGCAACGTAGAGCTATAGCCATACAATGTACCATCAGTGGGGGATTTCAGCATTGATTCAGAGGGCTTCTCTAGCTTGGCTTGAGCAAGCCCAGGTGCCTTCATTGTAGCACCTCCATTGTATTCATTTCTAGCAAATTAATAAAATGGCTCAGCGGTATTTTATGGCTCCATTGGTGTTTGGATATCATCTTTTGTTTTGTTGTCTCTGTAATATCTTTTAGCCTTTTATTGTTGTTATTTTCCCATTTAGTATATTACAGTGGTATCAGAGCGTCATTCTTGGTTCAGCCGCGGGGATCTTTTTCTATGAACAAGGAGGGTAGGAAAAACCTTACCCACCAAAGGCAGCGAAGGTGGCAAATATGGGGGAGTCAACGAAAAAAGGGGAAGCCCTAAATGATTTAGCCAAAGGACAAAAGGGAATGTTGGAAAGACCCAAGCAACAGAATAGGAATGAGAGCATCCATTAGGAATCCCTAGTTGGGGAGACTTCGGGGGTCTCACAACAGTGTGACTACCCTTTACCAGCCACTCACCCACCAACCTTCAGTAGGCCAACCAGGATCATGATGCCTACATTCTTACCTCCAGTACCGAATGAGAAAGGTAGGCGGCATGATCATATACCCATGGGGGATTATTTCTGAGAATGGTAGTCCATGGGGGAAAACTTCAAAGTGGCTTTGTCCTTCAGAGATTATTGCCAGCTCAGGCAGGATGAAGGAAGGAACAGTAGCGGGTCTAGCACATAGAGTTCAAAGTTGCAGAGTACTATTGGGGGGACACCTTTTCCCACGTATGATGGATCCATTGATTGCACGGCTTGGGATCGGGTGGAAAAGTCGGATACCTCTTTCCAGTTTGACCGAATAACGGAGGGGGAAGCCATCAAAATGGCTACCTCGCACTTGGAGGACGAGGCCACACGGGATTGTGGGGAGCTTGTGGATACACCTAGTGTGACACAGGACTCACCCTTGTTGGAGACCTCCTTGACCGTGTCAGTTGACATCTTAGTGGAGAGAGTAGAGCCTACCCCAGTAGAGCCATCCATTGAGGCGATGACCAAAGTCGTGTCTGAGTTTTTGGGTGACAACCGTGCGCAGCAGATGGGTGAGGTGCCAGGAGATATATCCACCCTAGATGAGGCACTAAGAGATATAGAGGTAGAGCAGGAGGGCATTCCTTCTAGATGTCAAGATGAGGACTTTTCTTTGGATGAGTCCATGGGGGAGCATGAGGAGTCATGCAGAGTTGATGATAGTAGGTCGGTTTCGTATTCCATTGTGCATGTGGTATCAGGGGACTTTATGGGAGATGTTCAAGATGATGAGTCACTTGTGATGATTCAGCCGGAGCAACTTATGGTACAGCTAAAGGGCACATTGGAGCATCGGAGCAGCCCCCTTCAGGTATACATAGATGGGGCTTATGTTTTTGGTTTTTTGGTTTTTTAAGTTTGTGAGGGATGAAACTGATCAAATACATAAATTGGATAACAAGATGTAGATAAATTGGGCTATGGGGTCAAACAGGTCAAGGAAGCTATGAAGTGATGATGTAAAGCTGCTGTAGGGCCGATTTGATTCACAGTAGAAGGGATCTCTGGGCAAAATGGATTAAATGGACTGTAAGTTGGTGAAAGACAAAGGGATTTCAAGTGCAAACTAGTTAATAGCAGACATAAACATGTAATAGCAAGCCATTAATCATGCTAGGAATAACTATAAGCTAATCAATACATAGAAATCAAACATTCCAGCCATACATAGAGGTATATGACCCTCTAACCCGGAAAAGGCTATCGGTTTGGGGAAAACACACAAGACAAACTAACAACTCATAAACTATGCCGGAACACCTAAACATAGTCTCTAAGTCATTGGGCACTTGGACAAATAAGTTTCATAGTTTTAGGCAAAGGGCTAGATCGGGACTAGGCCTCCTTGGTTCAACAAAATGATCAACAAATCAGTCAAAGAGAAAGTTTTATGGACAGAACTATGGGCAGCTGATAGGTAAGTAGGGCAAACCATACATCCTACTCAACATACATGGAACTGATGAATAAAACTTAGCAACAATACCTTAGGTTACTAAAGAGCAGCTAAGAATTCTTTAGCATAACTAAGGGAGAAGAAAACATCAAGCTATGAAGATTCGGGGATTTTGAGGTGCCTCCATGGGCATGTCTCAAAATCAATCTTTACTGATCTATAGCAGCAAGAAAAATGAAATATGAGTGAAAACTAGAAGACAAAACAACATTAAGAAGCACTATACCATTCTACCATGTCAAGGAATCCATCAACAAGCCTTCAACATTCCTCAAAAGCATCCAAGAGGCAGTCCAAACATCATAACTCAAGTGTATTCTTCAAAGCTCATATGACCAATGCATTAATTCTTCTCTCAAGTTCAGCCTCCGATTTACAATGAGAACCATGGGATAAATAGGCTTGAGGGAGGAAAACCTCATGGAGCAACTAGCTATCCCATTGGCCAAGTCAAAATATCTAAACTTGTCCTTGAGGCTTTGCAAAGCCCAAGGCACAAAATATCTAATAAAATATCTAAAAAACTGCTAAAAACGGAAATTATATTGACTTTACATGATTTTCCCATGATAAAAATAGGCTAACGCACATTTGGGAAAAGCAGATTTTTGGAGTTCAAAAATTGCAAAAATACTTCATATTTATGCCTGAAAAAGGTCCCCTGACTTGCTGGATGCAAATGGGAGCCTTCCTGATGTCGAAATGAGGCTCATGATGGCTCGTTGGAAAGCTCTCTGTGTCTGCTTTCCAATGCAAGTGGAATCATCTCAATCGGATCTCTGAAAGTCCCTCAAAACTGTACCTGTGTGCAAAAACCCAGAAAATAGCAGACTGCTGATATGGCGGGCAGAATGTGCAAAATGAGGCTGTTTTTCGCCAATTTGAGGGGGCGAATGATCTTCAAATGCCCTGAAAATCGTTGGATACCTGCTCATGGAATTATGGAATCCATTGGGATCTTCCTCCTCCCTTGACAACTCATCAAACTGAAATGGCGCATTTATGAGTTTTTGGCGAAAAACCCCAAAAATGCCAAAAAACAAAAAGTTTTCGAAACAGGCCCAAAATTGGCATGTATGACCCTCAAGGGTCCATAGAGACATGTTCCGAAGCTGAAGCTAAAATATCGAGGGCTGATATGCTTTTTGCTTCTTTCCGTGCTAGGCGCCTCTCCTTCAATTTCTTCAATTTTTCTTGTGCCACCTTCAATTTGCGCCTGGCAAATTGATTTAGCTTCTGAAAGTGAAGAGTTCTCTTTCTCTGTAGCTCAAGATCCCTGTTTTCCTTCTCAAGCTTTGTTTCCAAATGCTGGTTGGCCCTCTCAAGACATACTTCCTTGTTTTCCTCAATTTCCTGTTCAAAGAGGGCAGTGAGAGGAAAGGCATCGAAATGAGCTTGTTCTTCTGCTCTCTGTTTCTCCAAGGCTTTTCTAAGACCGATGGTCCTAGGCCTCTTTTGCCTAGGCTGGTCCTCCTCCTCTTCATCATCAAATTCGCCAATAAGCTCTTCAATTCTTACTTGCGCCTTTTCTGCCTCCTTTTTGTACTTGATGGCCCTTGCCTCATGAATGGCTGCATGAAATTTCATTCGTTTGTTCTCAACCTCCAAGAATTGATTGAAATTCCTTGCCCTTTGGAGATCTTCTTGTAAAACCTCAATTTGCCCTTCTTTGTGAATGAGGAGGTTTTCAAGGATACGTGCCTCATTGTCGCTGTCATCGCTTGGGATAGGGATGACAGTTGATTTACCTCCATGCTTGGCGCTTTCTCCAACTGTACTTTTGCCTTTGAAGGCCAATCTAGCGCTCTTTCTCCTTGGTAAGCTAGGAGTTGTTCTTTTGGGAAATTTCCCCTTCTTAGGGACAGTTTTGGTCACCATTGAGGCAGCAGCTTCAGCTTGCTGTCCTTCCTCAACATCCTGTCCAGCTTGTGGCTCAAAAGATGTCTCAATTGCTTGCTCAACCTGCTGCTCTTCAAACTCTGTCCACTGCTGTTCCTTTTCCTGTACTTGCTGCTGTACCTCAACCTCTGTCTGCTGCCTTTCTTCCTAAAATTGATGCTGTTCATCAACCTCCAGCTGCTGCTCTTCTTCCTGAAATTGATGTTGTTCATCAACCTCCAGCTGCTGCTGTCCAATGATATCCAACCGCTGCTGTCCCTCAAAATCTGGCTGCTGCTCATCAACCTCCTTTTCTCCCTATGGCTCACTGCCCTCTCCTCCTCCTTGTGTACTTGGCTGCCCAGTGATCATCTTGAGTTTTTTAGGGGTAGGCCTACTAGATAAAGGCACTGGGCGACGGATAGGCTGAGTCGGGGACACATGAGCAGGAGGAACAGTGGCGAAATCGGCATGGCTAATGAAGGTCTCCCATGAAACCCCTTTCTTCTCCAGCTGGTGCAAGAAGATGATTTTGATCAAGGAATGATGAAAGAGAGAAGAGATTTGCCGAGGTGGAGCTTTCTTTTGGACAGCAGCTGCCATCTTCTCTATGCTCTTGGACAAAAAGTATGGAAGGTTTAATTGCTTCCTCCTGGTAAAATGCATCAACAAGCGAACATGATAAGCAAAGATTTGGCTAAACCTCCCTTCACAAGTGAAGTATCTCATTATGGCCTTCATTAGTGGCGCATAACTGTCAAGAAGATAGGATAAAGGAAAAGTAGCAGTGATGGTCTCCCTATGTTCCGGCTTGATGAAAGGCTTATAGTCCTCCAAATCAAGATGTGCTTGTTTAAACCATTTTTCACCATGATACGAGATCTTGGTAGCTTTGGATATATACCTTGGAGAAATTTTGAAATCAAGATCTGCAAGCTGGAAGTGTTTGTCCTTGAACCTTAAAGCACACAAATGTGTAAGTGGTGAGAAACTCTTGACTTCCTCTATCCTTTGACAGAAATCAAGACAGCCTACCTCATGGAAATTGAAAAGTACTGAGGGATGAGCATTGATGTCTTCTATGGAGATAGGCTCATATCTCTTATGTTGTCCGCCTTTGTGATCTCGCCTTGAAGGCATTCTGATTAAAAAACAGGCTTGAAAGAGTCACACTGCCTTCAATATATGAAGAATGTTTTCCTGGATTGAGACAGGCCACTAAACTGCTTTGACAGTTATGGACCTTGTGATTCAACAAGGCTTTCCTTGAATAATCTCTTCTGCACTTATTAACCACAATCTTTCAAACTTAGTTACACTTTGACTCTGAATCCTTCTTAACAATGGCACTATGTGTAAGAACTGCTTTGTAGACTTCTTTGGGCACAGTCTTGAACAAATCCCCTTTGTGACCTTTGATTAGAGGCCTGCTTGCACTTATATTTTTGTTTTTTGAAACCAAACTTCGAAATTATAACCCTGCTTTTCAAAGTTTTTACCTTGAATTTTTCCCCTATTAACAAACTTCTATGGAGACCACACAGTGGGAAAAGAAGAGACTCTGTGGTTAGGTGAAAATAGCCCACTGTGTCAAGAGGAGAACTTTTCGCTTGTGACCCTTTGAGAAGTCAATCACTACCTTTATAACTCTGCCCTTGCTGTTTACTTGATCATCAGTAAATGCCCAATCATCTACAAATGGTCAATCATCAACCAAAAACCCTGTTTCACCTTTGGAAAACTCTGCCCAGCAACTCTCAGAATGACAAGGTAGTGTAGTGACCAGGCAGACTTAGTTTAGGTGAAAAAGTAAATGCAACAGTGGTTTCAGGAAACAAACTCTCTGTTTTATGAGTTTAAAAGGTTCACCAAATACCTGTACCTCTGTTTTCAATATTAACCTCAAACACTAACCATTCTGTTTTTCAGAAAAAAGGACCTGTTTCCTCCTTCAGAATTCCTCTGTCAACAAAGCTTCAGATTGATATAGTATAGTGCAGGGAGAAAACAGACTTGGTTTATGGTAGAAATCAACGCAGACAGGGTTTAAGAAAATGTACCCTTGGTTTGTGAGTTTGAGAGATAACCAACAAAATATCTGCACCTCTGTTTTTTACAACTTTGATATTAACTACACCTTTATACCTATGCCTCCAACTTCTACAGCTTCACACCACGGAAGACAGGGTTTTTAAACTTGAAATTTTAGATTTTTCGAGCAAAGGGGCAAAGTACCTCGTGAATTTTAAATCCTGTGGATGGCTCCTGTAGTGCTGGAACCTTTCAAAACAGTATGACAGCCGGCAGGCCCCGAGGCAGGCGCTGTCGGAGAAAACGGGTGGAGTTGTCGTCTTGTCGAAGGCCGGGCACCTACAGAGCTCGTCGTAGCCTACGGGCTCGTCGCGCCGCGTTGACTTTGTATTTTGGAGCCCCGAGGCTCGTCGCGCCACTGCCCGGCTCGTCGCTTTCTAAAAACTATGCGAGAAGACCTCAAAAGTTGTTTGGTATCGTGATGCTTGGGAGAGCAACGGCGTTGCTTTTGGATTTCACAAATGGTTTATTATTCCTCCATTTCTACATTCTTATGACATATTCAAAATGTGTGGGTCACTTTGAATACATATATCTGCCCCTTTTCAAATGATGCAAAACAATATTTGTATCAAGTTGCCTTTTAAACAATGGCAATCTTCCAGATCTGCTTTTGCTGTACTGTATATTCGTGCTTAAACTGTCCTTTAGGATGGTGACCATTGTGTCTGCTTCAGGGAATATAAACAATGATAATTAATTAAAAACAAATTCCTTTCTGCCTAATCATAGGATCATATACCAGTTTGCCTTCTTATTTGAAAAGATAAACTTGTAAAATATGAAAACAGGCTTTTTGGCACACAGTCTTTATTCTATTATGCTCAGCATTTCAAATCCCTTTTGTCAGTAGCAACATTTCATGACTGGACCTATGTTCGCTGCCTCCTTCTCTTGGTGATTTGCTAGTGAAGAATGGCTATTTCATAATGCACTAAAATGTTGGAAAAGTTGCAAACACCTCTTCTCGAAAGGCGCCCCTTTTGAACTTTTGACTTATGGTATGTCTTGCTGCCTGGCCCTTTCCTCAAGGAGAAAATCTTCTTTTGATATTAATGGCACACATATGCTCAAAATTGTCTCTTTTATCTATTCCTAGCATTGCATACCTGTCATTTTGCCTTTTATGACTCAACCTTAGTCACTGTTTACTTCTCTAGTTGAATCTTTTCACCTTAGCCTTGTTTGTTTGCTCAGAGGGATTTTCCTTGATTTCTGGATAGGTGCTCATGAAATGTCTTTAACCCTTTTTAAGTCCACTGCTCCTTTGGCACTCAAGGCATAAAGTATGTTCAACTTTTTCTCCTTTCTGCTGGATGAGCTGTTGACAGGTAGCTTCTTTGAAGAGGGAGATCAATACATTAGTATCATAGACAGTAACACCTTCTTTATTTCAACTTATTTGAGTCTTTTCTCTGCACTTTTGGACTTACCATTTTTCAACAGTCTGCAATGATTTTGGCTCTCTGCTTATGTATGGAGGAAGCTCTTTCATCGGGAAAATGTGGTGGTAAGTAAACCATCTGAACAACACCAATCTTAGCATCTTCATTTGCAAACCTCACTGTGTTTTTGAAGGAAACCTAGCCATAGTGACACTGTTCTAAGGTTGCTGAGATATTTATCACTTGGCTTGTTCATCTCGTGACCTGGTATATTGACCAGAACTCTTTGTGATCATAAAGGTCAGTGTTTTCTTGAAGAACCAAGAACCTTCTCCTGCCTGTGTAATGGCATTGATTAACATCTGTTCTATTTGATGCTGCACCAAAATAGGCCTCTTATGATTTGGATGTTCACTGATGAAATGGCCTTCTAAAGTTTCAACCATTTACCTGACTTGAAAGTTTCAGATGATCTCTTTTATTAGGCTAAACTTCTTTTCCTTTGAGCTTATCATACTTTCACTACAATCCTGTTATGGTCAGCAATTACATTCATGAAACCTGAAGATATTGTTTCATTGTTTCAAACAGGGCAAACCTGGACTTTTGCAACCTTCTGAGTCAACTCTGACCTGCGCCCTCTGCTTATGGATGAAGGAGGCGCCCTAACCCTCTGCTTGTAATGAAGGAGGTCCTGAGCCTTGACAAATTTACCATTTGCTGAGACAGTGGCAATCCTTTTTCCTGTGATTTTCATACTGAAAAGAGCTGTAAGGTCTTGATTGAGAGCCCTTTGTTTTGCAGCTTCATCTCAGGCTTCATAATACACTTAGAAGCAGCTGTTCCTCTAACTGTAAACTCAAACATTTACTCCATGAGATGAAACATATTTCTTGTTTTTGAAGAACCATAGAACACAGTGAAAAACCTACTAGTCAGCTTGAGAATGGGCTTTATGCAGTGCTGAGATCTAGGGGGTGTGAGTGGCGCGACTTAAGGCTGTTTGTCAACTTCATTTGCAAATTAAGGGATCAGTCATGGTAGGTCCGCTGCAGATGGGGGCTTTTTTGGCTTTTTGATGATTGCCAAAGGTGAAATGTCCTAAACGCCACTTCCTAACATAGGGTAGACTTTTTGAAACAGATGTGGATTTGCCTTTTAAGGCTGATGGGCAGGTCAATAGGGCTGAAGCTAGATAGGATTGTGATATGAGGTTTTTGATGTTGCTAGGGGTGGACTGAATAGGTAGAAAGGCGAAAAAAAGTTTTGGGAGGGTTTTCTGGATGACATATTGACATAAGGAAATCAGTTTCTAGAAAACTCAGCTGAAGATATAGTCATCACTAACATGTAAAAAATACTGATGGCTAACAGTGGCTCCATTTGGGGAGGGCAGCTCCTCGTCAGGAGGTGTCCAGAATTCAGCTTTTTTGGCTTATGAAGACCAGTGCCTTATCCATTGGCGCAAAATTTACCCTTCTCTTGATGTTATTACTATGAACAAGAAAAGTGTCGGCCATATTTAACTGAAATGATACTACCTACCCTACATTCATGGCTAACATTTTTTTCATACATTTGAGTTTGAACTAGCAGCCTTTAGACAATGCATATTTTTCTTTTTGCAAAAGGAAACTATCTACTTCTACTCTTATATCTGCCGGGAGTTCAGATTAAGCTGATGAACTCCTTCATTTCTCTACCTAAAACTAGATCGACTGTCAAGATTAAGCAGTTTGACAGGATTTCATTCTCTAATCTACAACATGAAATTTAAAAATGACCAAATCAGGATTAGGCATTCTGATTTGTCATGCATTTGCGGCATAAAATACAAGCCGCACACAAATGTTATTCTGCAATAAAAGGAAACTAGAGAAGCGGGGCTAAGATGTACAATGTGTTTTTCATCCCTCGCTTCTCTCTTTGGTTCTGTTTTAAGCATGTGGAACCAGAATCTCTCCCTAATCTAAGCTCTGTGATAAGTCAATCTTACACAATGTTGACTATCTTTGCACTCACTAACTTATCAGCAAATAAATTTAAACATGCTCGGCTATGATTAGGCTAGATAGCTGAACAAGACATTGAAGTACTAGTAGCGGCATTTAGACTTGCTCGCTTTCCGAAAGACTATTTTTGGAACATGGGGCCTTTGTTCTATCTTCACTTGCCCTCTTTTCTGCTTTTTACTGTTTTTGACTTTCCTATCTTTTACTGTTTTTGACTTTTTCTATTTTTTCAATATTTCAAACAATGGTATGTACAATGACTAAAAGTGTTTCAAACTCAAAATCTTGGAAATGACGGAATTTCAGCATCTTATCCTCGTAAGGATCTCCTCTCACCCTTGGCCCACTTAACTCTTGAAAAGAAAAGTTTGGGAAATTTTCTCTCTCTAACATGACATAGGGATTCATGCAAGAATCTCTAAACAGCCCAGTATCCACCCTCTGTACCTCTCTGAATATCTGATTTCCACTCCTTTCCTTACTGTATGCTTTCTTCAGGTAATGTATGTACTCTTGATAATTCTTGAAATAGATAGTGATATCATCAAGGTATGCAAAAATACAGAAGTTTAAAACTGGGAACATGGCTTTCATGAACAGTTTCTTGATATTGGGTGGTTTAGCAATTTTGACCTTGAAAACAGATTTACCTCCCGCAAACTGGAAAAAATCTTTAAGTTGTCTACTTTGTAAAAGAATTTGATGATTATGATTTGAAAGATGATCTTGCAAGAATACATCATTAGAAACATTTTCAAATGGTGAATCGCGATCTTGAGTAGAAAAAACATGATTTTTGTTATATGGAAATGCAGTATCATTTCTAAAATCAAAGTAGATTCTGTGGCCATTATTTTTTTCCTTGATCATTTCAGTTTGTTTCAGTTTGTTGTGTTTGTTTCTGTTAAAGTTGTTCTTTGGGGAAAAGGTGGTGATACAATGTTTTCCCTTGTCTTTCCTGTAGAAACTAGTATTTTGTATGAGATTCCTGATTTTAGCCTTTCTAAGTTCTTCATGAATAGACAAAATATGAGCCAATTTCAGTAGTTCAGGTATGCCGGGATTATAACTGTCACCTTGGCTCATCAAAAGTTTATTTGGCAATTTCTCAAGATTTTGAGCGACTGAGGTTATAGTCAAAGTTTTATTTGCAGTAGGAGGGTCACATGATGGTAAATCTTTGAGGTATGGTAGAAACATTAAACTCCCTTTCTCCCGGGTTCCAACTAGGTTTATGATGTGAAGGTCTTCTAAAGCTTTTACCCGGAAGAAATTTCCACAAGTTACTGCTGGCATTTGATTAAAGCTAGAGCAATTTGCTTGATAGTACATGAGAGTTTGTGCTTCTTGTTCTAACTCTACTTGGGAGAGAGGGAACTTAATTTCTTCAAGGTACAGTTTTTCATGATCATGATAGTTTTGAGTGTCCAGCTCATCATAAGGTATCAAGGACAACAGATGTGGTGGATCTAAGTCTATATCAGCTTCTTCTGACTCTTCCTCCAAGTTTACATCAATATGCATAATGAAAGAGTTTAAGTCGGAGCGCAAAGAACACGTTGGAATGTTATCGGGCCTATCTTGACTGCTAATCATGTATTTCATGTGTGATTCGCGGTAGAGTATCCTGGTCTGACCAAACACAGGAATGGTGGCATATGACATGTCTAGTTGGATTTACCCTTGGAGTTTGGCTCCCCAAGATCTGGAGAGAAGCATCCCGTACTTGGGAGGAATATCTGCCACTACTATATCCATGATTAAATGTTTGGCGGGTATTTGGGCCAGACTAAAACAAAGGTCTTTGATCAAACCCAGGCATTGGACTCTGCTTGAGTCAAATGAGTACAAGTCTTTGTATGGTCTTGTGAATTCCAAACCTAATCTTTCCATTACTACCTTTGGCATAAGATTATGCGAGGCGCCAGAGTCTAGCATGGCATTGTGGAGGATTTGGTCGTGGATGTTTAGGCTAATGTAGAATGGAAGAGTAGCTCCCTCTTGGAACTTTCCCTCTACCTTTGGACCAAACAATACTTCAGGAATGTCATCAGTGAGATTAACAGTGTTTGCATCATTTCCTAGATTTAAGACTTTTAGTACTTGGGATTTATAAGAGCTTTGGGCAATGAGTTCAGTAAGAGGCATGGTGATTTTGATCTTAGCGATTTCACCTTCGAAGCTAAAAGGCATTTGAAGTTTAGATATGTTTGTTTCAGCTTTTTCAGCTAAGACCTTGTCTATGCTCTGAGTTTGTTGACCCTGTTTAGGGATTTTGTTTGCCATAGTTGTTTTGGTGACCTTGGTAGAAGTATCAGGAGTATATGAGATAGGACCAGTTTGGGTGACTTTAGCTTGGCTTTGATCAATCTTTTCAACCTTGATTTTGTCACTGCTTGATGCTTTTTTGAGGATGGTATCTGGAGCTTTAGCAGTATCAGATTTACCTCTCTTGACATTATCTTGGTTTCTCTTGCTCCTAAGGTCATATTGCCTGTGGGCTTCTTCAATAGCATTTTGAAATTCTATGGCCGGGTCATCAAGATCCTCATAATTGGTCTCATCTTGATCAGGCGAAAAGAAGGCTTGTTCTTCTTTGGTGAGGTACACCTCACCTTCATTGTCAGACCCTATGAGGTTTAAATGATGTTCATCAATAGGTTCTGAGTCCCTATCATCTTCTTCTACATAGTTTTCATTGAATGGTGGCCTGATCTGTTGGTCATTATCCCTTGGTCTGTTTTGGGGCTATTCCCTCCTAAAGTTTTGGTTTCGGTTTCTGATTGGAGGGTTTGGCTGGTTATCTCTAACAGGAGCTTTTTCATTGATCTTTTCCCACATTTTAGCCATGGATTTGACTAAGTCATCTATTCTGGGATCTAGGGAAGGTGATGAAGTAGAAACCTCATCTCTATATGTGACCTTTCTTTCTGACCTAGTTCTGGCTCTCTTTTTAGCTAAGTTGGCATCTGCTTTTATAGCTATTTGTTGCATTTCTTCCAAGGTAGGGGGATCTTTATCCCTCAAATGATATGTCATGTCCGGATCAAAACCCTCAGGAAATTTTGCCAAAGCTAAACCAAGTGGAGGTTTGAAATGAGGTGGAAGGGAGTTATATACACTGTTGAACCTAGTATAGTAAGCTTGGACACTTTCCCCATTCTCCCGTTTTAGATTGTTATATTCTGACAGGATTTGAATGGGGTTTCTTCGAATTTCCCACCTATTTCTGAAGATTTGATGTAGTTCTGGGATATCATGGATACTGTTTGGAGCTAAGCTTTTGAACCATGCTTTGGGTTCACCACCCAGACTTTGGGCAAATATTCTCATTCGGACAGTCTCGTCTTGTACCTCTAAGTATTCATAAGCATCAGTCATTCTACTTATATGCTGTTGAGGTGTGGTGGTATCTTCTCCAGTAAAGTGTGGGATCTTGTCTTGATATTTGTTTGGGAGAGGAGCTAAAGGTGGTGGTAACACCAAAGGCGCGTACCAGGCTGCCATGACTGGAGCTAATGGATGATGTGCAAGAGGAGGACTGGTAGGATGAAATGAAGTGGTTTGAACAGTGGTAGTTTGACCAGGTGTGGCGGATGAACTTGGACTAGTGATCTGGTTTTGAGCAGATCTGGGATGATAAGAGCCAAACTGATAGAGAAGCTGGAAATCAGGAGGAGTGGTGGGTGGAGCTTCTCTAATAAGACTCTGTGGTGGGCTTAGGGGTTCAAGATCGTCAAAGTCTATCCTACTATATGATTTTCTTCTGGGAAGAGTTTGTGATGGCTCTGGTTCCAAAGGTGAATCTAGTAGGGTAGTGCGATGTTTAGGTACAGATCTTGTTCTACGGATGAATCTACCAGAAGCTAGATGATCAGTTTCAGAAGCTTGCCACAGAATCTTTTCTGGGTCATCTACTATGATAGGGGGATTTGGGTCTGGGTGGGATCTGGTATTGCTTCTTCGTGAAGCCAGATTTTAGATCCAGAGCTTGGAGAGAGTGATATTGGTGAATGTTTTTTGGATGAGTGATTTTTCTAAAGTTATACTAAGGCGAAGGATGGTCAAAAATAGAAGAGATGGATTAGTGGAGTCGCCAGGTGGAAATGGATTTTTCTTGTGAAGATAGCTGTGGTCCACCACCAGTAACTAATCTGAGAATGTTTTTGAATTTTCTGAGTTTATGAGCAGCCTATGGTTTGTTAAAGTATCTTAGACTTGTTTCAACACTTTGCTAGGGTGATGAGAACAAAAAAGAGTTTACTCTAAAAAATGAGTTTATGGACTGCTTGCTTGTTTATGGTACCTAAAGGCCCAAAGAGTCTATAAGAGTTTGCTGGACTATTATGTACTCAATGTCTTACCATCTCCCACTATGTTAGTGAGTGATGGGAAAGGTCTATCGGAAAGTAGCCTAGAGTTTGGTGAAATAGTAAGGCTTACTAGAGTTTAGTGGAGTCGCCAGGTGGAAAATCAGTTGTTTTGAGATATATTTGTATGGTCCACCACCAATACTGACAAAAAGCCAATCTGGGAATGTTTTGGGGTTTTTCTGAGTTTTTGTGCTTATGAGGTTTGGGTAGAGCTTCTTATAACTAAATCATCATTTTGCTAAGATGGTGAAAGAGTTAGCTTCTACTCTTCAAGCAACACTTAAGTTTTCTAAGTTTGATTGAGACTTAGAGAAATCTAAGGTGCACTTAGACTGTCACTAACTCGGAAGGTCCCACCGTGATCGTTACTATGTCAGTGAGCGGTGGGATAAGTCAATCAAATAGTATTCTTAAGGCTGCTAGACAAATTAGGGAAACTAAGTTGTTTATCACTCAGAGTCCCACCGTGATCGCCATTATGTTAGTGTGGCGATGAGGTGGCTAAATCGGATGGAATTCTAAAATTTGGCAAGGTAGTAAGCCCTACTGGAGGCTAGTGGAGTCGCCAGGTGGATTTTTAGTTGTTTTGAGGTATATTTGTATGGTCCACCACCAATACTATCAAAAACCAATCTAAGGGAGTTTTTGTGGTTTTTTCTGAGTTTTATGTGCAGCCTAGGATGTAAGAGTGTTATAAACCTGATTCATCACTTCGCTAATATGGTGAAACAGAGAGTTTACACTAAATGATTCTAAAGGCTGATGGTCTGAGTTTAGGATTGAAGGACTAAAGAGTCTATAAGAGTTCGCTAGACTGTCATGAACTCAGTAAGTCCCACCGTGATCGCCATTATGTTAGGGTCCCGTGATATGGCCGATTGGCTAGCCAAATGACGATGTAACATCAAACCAAGCTTTGGAGCCCAAGGACCTAGCCTTCCTGGACTCAGAGAGGGCTCTCTCTATAAGTGTAAAAGATGTCGGTGTGTTTACTTGCGATGTTCTGATATTAGGCTAGTTATGAAGCATGTTTTTTGGTTTTTTGGTTTTTTAAGTTTGTGAGGGATGAAACTGATCAAATACATAAACTGGATAACAAGATGTAGATAAATTGGGCTATGGGGTCAATCAGGTCAAGGAAGCTAATGAGGCGATGATGTAAAGCTGCTGTAGGGCCGATTTGATTCACAATAGAAGGGATCTCTGGGCAAAATGGATTAAATGAACAATAAGTTGATGAAAGACAAGGGATTTCAAGTGCAAACTAGTTAATATCAGACATAAACATGTAATAGCAAGCCATTAATCATGCTAGGAATAACTATAAGCTAATCAATACATAGAAATCAAACATTCAAGCCATACATAGAGGTATATGACCCTCTAACCTCGGGAAAAGGCTATCAGACTTTGGGGAAAACACATGAGACAAACTAACAACTCATGAACTATGCCGGAACGCCTAAACATAGTCTCTAAGTCATTGGGCACTTGGACAAATAAGTTTTCATAGTTTTAGGCAAAGGGCTAGATCGGGACTAGGCCTCCTTGGTTCAACAAAATGATCAACAAATCAATCAAAGAGAAAGTTTTATGGACAGAACTATGGGCAGCTGATAGGTAGGTAGGGCAAACCATACATCCTACTCAACATACATGGAACTGATGAATAAAACTTAGCAACAATACCTTAGATTACTAAAGAGCAACTAAGAATTCTTTAGCATAACTAAGGGAGAAGAAAACATCAAGCTATGAAGATTCAGGGATTTTGAGGTGCCTCCATGGGCATGTCTCAAAATCAATCTTTACTGATCTATAGCAGCAAGAAAAATGAAATATGAGTGAAAACTAGGAGAAAAAACAACATTAAGAAGCACTATACCATTCTACCATGTCAAGGAATCCATCAACAAGCCTTCAACATTCCTCAAAAGCATCCAAGAGGCAATCCAAACATCATAACTCAAGTGTATTCTTCAAAGCTCATATGACCAATGCATTAATTCTTCTCTCAAGTTCAGCCTCCGATTTACAATGAGAAGTATGGGATAAATAGGCTAGAAGGAGGAAAACCTCATGGAGCAACTAGCTATCCCATTGGCCAAGTCAAAATATCTAAATTTGCCCTTGTGGCTTTGCAAAGCCCAAGGAACAAAATATCTAATAAAATATCTAAAAAATTGCTAAAAACGGAAATTATATTGACTTTACATGATTTTCCCATGATAAAAATAGCCTAACGCACATTTGGGAAAAGCAGATTTTTGGAGTTCAAAAATTGCAAAAATACTTCATATTTATGCCTGAAAAAGGTCCTCTGACTTGCTGGATGCAAATGGAAGGCTTCATGATGTCGAAATGAGGCTCATGATGGCTCGTTGGAAAGCTCTCTGTGTCTGCTTTCCAATGCAAGTGGAATCATCTCAATCTGATCTCTGAAAGTCCCTCAAAACTGTACCTGTGTGCAAAAACCCAGAAAATAGCAGGCTGCTGATAGAGCGGGCAGAATGTGCAAAATGAGGCTGTTTTTTGCCAATTTGAGGGGGCGAATGATTTTCAAATGCCCTGAAAATCGCTGGAGAGCTGCTCATGAAATTATGGAATCCATTGGTATCACCCTCCTCCCTTGACGACTCTTCAAACTGAAATGGCGCATTCATGAGTTTTTGGCAAAAACCCCAAAAATGCCAAAAAACAAAAAGTTTTCGAAACAGGCCCAAAATTGGCATGGATGACCCTCAAGGGTCCATGGAGACATGTTCAGAAGCTGAAGCTAAAATATCGAGGGCTGATGTGCGT
This sequence comes from Pinus albicaulis, assembly GCA_034641835.2. NCBI lineage: Eukaryota > Viridiplantae > Streptophyta > Pinopsida > Pinales > Pinaceae > Pinus > Pinus albicaulis. Next base: position 19,164,623 of record CM076582.1, on the reverse strand, counting down.
TTTGCTTCCTTCCGTGCTAGGCGCCTCTCCTTCAATTTCTTCAATTTTTCTTGTGCCACCTTCAATTTGCGCCGGGCGAATTGGTTTAGCTTCTGAAAGTGAAGTGTTCTCTTTCTCTGTAGCTCGAGATCCCTGTTTGCCTTCTCAAGCTTGGTCTCCAACTGCTGGTTAGCCCTCTCAAGCCAAGCTTCCTTGTTTTCCTCAATTTCCCGCTCAAAGAGGGTAGTGAGAGGAAAAGCTTCGAATTGAGCTTGTTCTTCAGCCTTCTGCTTCTCCAAGGCTCTCCTAAGCCCGATGGTTCTAGGCCTCTTTCGCCTAGGCTGGTCCTCCTCTTCCTCATCATCAAATTCGCCAATAAGCTCTTCAATTCTCACTTGCGCCCTTTCCGCCTCCTTTTTGTACTTGATGGCCCTTGCCTCATGAATGGCTGCATGAAATTTCATTTGTTTGTTCTCAACCTCCAAAAATTGATTGAAATTCCTTGCCCTTTGGAGATCTTCTTGTAAAACCTCAATTTTCCCTTCTTTGTGAATGAGGAGGTTTTCAAGGATACGTGCCTCATTGTCGCTGTCATCGCTTGGGATAGGGATGACAGCTGATTTACCTCCATGCTTGGCGCTTTCTCCAACTGTACTTTTGCCTTTGAAGGCCTATCTAGCGCTCTTTCTCCTTGGTAAGCTAGGAGTTGTTCTTTTGGGCAATTTCCCCTTCTTAGGGACAGTTTTGGTCACCATTGAGGCGGCAGCTTCAACTTGCTGTCCTTCCTCAACATCCTGTCCAGCTTGTGGCTCAAAAGATGTCTCAATTGCTTGCTCAACCTGCTGCTCTTCAAACTCTGTCCACTGCTGTTCCTTTTCCTGTACTTGCTGTTGTACCTCAACCTCTGTCTGCTGCCTTTCTTCCTGAAATTGATGCTGTTCATCAACCTCCAGCTGCTGCTCTTCTTCCTGAAATTGATGTTGTTCATCAACCTCCAGCTGCTGCTGTCCAATGATATCCAACCGCTGCTGTCCCTCAAAATCTGGCTGCTGCTCATCAACCTCCCTTTCTCCCTGTGGCTCACTGCCCTCTCCTTCTCCTTCTGTACTTGGCTGCCCAGTGATCATCTTGAGTTTTTTAGGGGTAGGCCTACTAGATAAAGGCACTGGGCGATGGATAGGCTGAGTCGGAGACACATGAGCAGGAGGAACAGTGGCGAAATCGGCATGGCTAATGAAGGACTCCCATGAAACCCCTTTCGTCTCCAGCTGGTGCAAGAAGATGATTTTGATCAAGGAATGATGAAAGAGAGAAGAGATTTGCCGAGGTGGAGCTTTCTTTTGGACAGCAGCTGCCATCTTCTCTATGCTCTTGGACAAAAAGTATGGAAGGTTTAATTGCTTGCTCCTGGTAAAATGCATCAACAAGCGAACATGATAAGCAAAGATTTGGCTAAACCTCCCCTCACAAGCGAAGTATCTCATTATGGCCTTCATTAGTGGCGCATAACTATCAAGAAGATAGGAGAAAGGAAAAGTAGCAGTGATGGTCTCCCTATGTTCCGGCTTGATGAAAGGCTTATAGTCCTCCAAATCAAGATGTGCTTGTTTAAACCATTTTTCACCATGATACGGGATCTTGGTAGCTTTGGATATATACATTGGAGAAATTTTGAAATCAAGATCTGCAAGCTGGAAGTGTTTTTCCTTGAACCTTAAAGCACACAAATGTGTAAGTGGTGAGAAACTCTTGACTTCCTCTATCCTTTGACAGAAATCAAGACAACCTACCTCATGGAAATTTAAAAGTACTGAGGGATGAGCATTGATGTCTTCTATGGAGATAGGCTCATATCTCTTATGTTGTCCGCCTTTGTGATCTCGCCTTGGAGGCATTCTGATTAAAAAAAGGCTTGAAAGAGTCACACTGCCTTCAATATATGAAGAATGTTTTCCTGGATTGAGACAAGCCACCAAACTGCTTTGACAGTTATGGACCTTGTGATTCAACAAGGCTTCCTTGAATAAACTCTTCTGCACTTATTAACCACAATCTTTCAAACTTGGTTACACTTTAGCTCTGAATCTTTCTCAACAATAGCACTATGGGTAAGAACTGTTTTGTAGATTCTTTGGGCACAGTCTTGATCAAATCCCCTTTGTGACCTTTGCTTAGAGGCCTGCTTGCACTTATATTTTTGTTTTTTTTTTTGAAACAACCTTCAAAATTATAACCCTGCTTTTTAGGTTATTTACCTCAAAACATGCCCCTGTCAGCAGACTTCTGTGGAGACCACACAGTGGGAAAAGAAAAGACCCTGTGGTTAGGTGAAAATAGCCCACTGTGTCAAGAGAAGAACTTTTCACTTGTGACCCTTTGAGAAGTCAATCACTGCCTTTATAACTCTGCCCTTGCTGTTTACTTGATCATCAGTAAATGCCCAATCATCTACAAATGGTCAATCATCAACCAAAAACCCTGTTTCACCTTTGGAAAACTCTGCCCAACAACTCTCAGAATGACAAGGTAGTGTAGTGACCAGGCAGACTTAGTTTAGGTGAAAAGGTAAATGAAACAGTGGTTTCAGGAAACAAACTCTCTGTTTTATGAGTTTAAAAGGTTCACCAAATACCTGTACCTCTGTTTTCAGTATTAACCTCAAACACTAACCATTCTGTTTTTCAGAAAAAAGGACCTGTTTCCTCCTTCAGAATTCCTCTGTCAACAAAGCTTCAGATTGATATAGTATAGTGCAGGGAGAAAACGGACTTAGTTTATGGTAGAAATCAACGCAGACAGGGTTTAAGAAAATGTACCCTTGGTTTGTGAGTTTGAGAGATAACCAACAAAATATCTGCACCTCTTTTTTTTACAACTTTGATATTAACTACACCTTTATACCTATGCCTCCAACTTCTACAGCTTCACACCACGGAACACAGGGTTTTTAAACTTGAAATTTTAGATTTTTCTAGCAAAGGGGCAAAGTACCTCGTGAATTTTAAGGCGAAATCCTTTGGATGGAATTTGAAGTGCACCGGAACCTTTCAAAACAGGCGCGACAACCCTTGGAGCAGAACCCGTTGCGCCGGAGAAAACGCCGGGTGGAGTTGTCGTGCTGTCGGGCGGGCACCTACAGGCTCGTCGCGCCCGCGTTGACACCCTGTGTATTTTGGAGCCCAGGCTCGTCGCGCCACCTGCCAGGCTCGTCGCGCCACCCTAAAAACTGTGCAGAAGACCTCAAACTGCTTGAAAAGCTGTCGTGATGCTTGGGAGCTGCGGCGATTTGCTTTTTTGGATTTCACAAGTGGTTTATTATTCCTCCATTTCATTCTTATGACATGTTCAAAATGTCAAACGGTCACTTTGAATACATATATCTGCCCCTTTTCAAATGATGCAAAACATTATTTGTATCAAGTTGCCTTTTAAACAATGGCAATCTTCCAGATCTGCTTTTGCTATACTGTATATTCGTGCTTAAACTGTCCTTTAGGATGGTGACCATTGTGTCTGCTTCAGGGAATATAAACAATGATAATTAATTAAAAACAAATTCCTTTCTGCCTAATCATAGGATCATATACCAGTTTGCCTTCTTATTTGAAAAGATAAACTTGTAAAATATGAAAACAGGCTTTTTGGCACACAGTCTTTATTCTATTCTGCTCAGCATTTCAAATCCCTTTTGTCAGTAGCAACATTTCATGACTGGACCTATGTTCGTTGCCTCCTTCTCTTGGTGATTTGCTAGTGAAGAATGGCTATTTCATAATGCACTAAAATGTTGGAAAAGTTGCAAACACCTCTTCTCGAAAGGCGCCCCTTTTGAACTTTTGACATATGGTATGTCTTGCTGCCTGGCCCTTTCCTCAAGGAGAAAATCTTCTTTTGATATTAATGGCACACATATGCTCAAAATTGTCTCTTTTATCTATTCCTAGCATTGCATACCTGTCATTTTGCCTTTTATGACTGAACCTTAGTCACTGTTTACTTCTCTAGTTGCATCTTTTCACCTTAGCCTTGTTTGTTTGCTCAGAGGGATTTTCCTTGATTTCTGGATAGGTGCTCATGAAATGTCTTTAACCCTTTTTAAGTCCACTGCTCCTTTGGCACTCAAGGCATAAAGTATGTTTAACTTTTTCTCCTTTCTGCTGGATGAGCTGTTGACAGGTAGCTTCTTTGAAGAGGGAGATCAATACATTAGTATCATAGACAGTAACACCTTCTTTATTTCAACTTCTTTGAGTCTTTTCTCTGCACTTTTGGACTTACCATTTTTCAACAGTCTGCAATGATTTTGGCTTTCTGCTTATGTATGGAGGAAGCTCTTTCATCGGGCAAATGTGGTGGTAAGTAAACCATCTGAACAACACCAATCTTAGCATCTTCATTTGCAAACCTCACTGTGTTTTTGAAGGAAACCTAGCCATAGTGACACTGTTCTAAGGTTGTTGAGATATTTGTCACTTGGCTTGTTCATCTCATGACCTGGTATATTGACCAGAACTCTTTGTGATCATAAAGGTCAGTGTTTTCTTGAAGAACCAAGAACCTTCTCCTGCCTGTGTAATGGCATTGATTAACATATGTTCTATTTGATGCTGCACCAAAACAGGCCTCTTATGATTTGGATGTTCACTGATGAAATGGCCTTCTAAAGTTTCAACCATTTACCTGACTTGAAAGTTTCAGATGATCTCTTTTATTAGGCTAAACTTATTTTCCTTTGAGCTTATCATACTTTCACTACAATCCTGTTATGGTTAGCAATTACATTCATGAAACCTGAAGATATTGTTTCATTGTTTCAGACAGGGAAAACCTGGACTTTTGTAACCCTCTGAGTCAACTCTGACCTGCGCCCTCTGCTTATGGATGAAGGAGGCGCCCTAACCCTCTACTTGTAATGAAGGAGGTCCTGAGCCTTGACAATTTTACCATTTGCTGAGACAGTGGCAATCCTTTTTCCTGTGATTTTCATACTGAAAAGAGCTGTAAGGTCCTGATTGAGAGCCCTTTGTTTTGCAGCTTCATCTCAGGCTCATAATACACTTAGAAGCAGGTGTTCCTCTAACTGTAAACTCAAACATTTACTCCATGAGATGAAACATATTTCTTGTTTTTGAAGAACCATAGAACACAGTGAAAAACCTACTAGTCAGCTTGAGAATGGGCTTTATGCAGTGCTGAGATCTAGGGGGTGTGAGTGGCGCGACTTAAGGCTGTTTGTCAACTTCATTTGAAAATTAAGGGATCAGTCATGGTAGGTCTGCTGCAGATGGGGACTTTTTTGGCTTTTTGATGATTGCCAAAGGTGAAATGTCCTAAACGCCACTTCCTAACATAGGGTAGACTTCTGAAACAAATGTGGATTTGCCCTTTAAGGCTGATGGGCAGGTCAATAAGGCTGAAGCTAGATAGGATTGTGATATGAGGTTTTTTGATGTTGCCAGGGGTGGAATGAATAGGTAGGAAGGCCGAAAAAAGTTTTGGGAGGGTTTTACGGATGACATATTGACATAAGGGAAATCGGTTTTCTAGCTAAATTTTGAAGATATAGTCATCACTAACATGTAAAAAAAATACGTGGCTAATTGCTCCCATTTGGGAGCGTCTGCGTCGAGGAGGTGTCCCGAAATTAGAATTTTTGGATTATGAAGACGGTGCCTTATCCATTGGCGCAAAATTTACACCCTTCTCTTGATGTTGTTGCAGTGTCGGCATGTTTAACATCAATGATACCTCTACCTACCCTACTATCTTTCCTAACATTTTTTCTTCTGTTTGGCGCATTTGAACTAGCGGCCTTTAGACAATGTATATTTTTCTTTTGCAAAATGAAACTATCTACTTCTATACTCTTATATCTCTGCTTGGAGTTCGGATTAAGGCATTGAACTCCTTCATTTCTCTACCTATAAATAGATCTGTTGTCAAGATTAAAGCGAGTTTGACGGGATTTCATTCTCTAATCTACAACATGAAATTTAAAAATGACCAAATCGGGATTAGGCGATGCGATTTGTCATGCATTTTGCGGCATAAAGACAAGCCGCACACAAATGTTGTGCAATAAAAGGAAACTGAAAGCGGGGCTAAGATGTACAATGTGTTTTCATCCTGACTTCTCTCTTTGTACTGTTTAAGCATGGAGCAAGGAATCTCTCCTAATCTAAGCTACTGTGATAAGTCAATCTTCACAATGTTGACTATCTTGACACTCACTAACTTACGGCAAATAATTTAAACATGCTCGGCTATGATTAGGCTGAATATTTGAACAAGACATTGGAAGTACTAGTAGCGGCATTTAGACTTGCTCGCTTTCCGAAAGACTATTTTTGGAACATAGAACTTTGATTATATCTTCACTTGCCTCTTTTCTGCTTTTTTCTTGTTTTTTTGACTTTCCTATCTTTCTTGTTTTTGACTTTTTTCTATTTTTAAATATTTCCAAACAATGAAAAAAAAGGAGTGTACAATAGTGAAAGTGTTCAAACTCAAAAATCTTGGAAATGGCGGAATTTGACCGCATCTTATCCTCGTAAGGATCTTACTCTCACCCTTGGTAACTCTGAAAAGAAAAGTTTGGAAATTTTCTCTCTCATATGACATAGGGATTCATGCAAGAATCTCTAAACAGCCCGATATCCTCCTACGTACCTCTACGAATATCTGATTTCCACTCCTTTCCTTCTTCTGTATGCTTTCTTCGAACAATATGTACTCTTGATAATTCTTGAAATAGATAGTGATATCATCGAGGTATGCAAAAATACGAGGAAGTTTAAAAAGCTGAGACATGGCTGTGTTGATTTCCACGATATTGGGTGGTTTAGCAATTTACATTATTAATGATTTACCTCCCTTATTTGGAAAAAATCTTTAAGTTGTCTACTTGCAAAGGAATTTGATGATTATGGTTGAAAGATGATCTTGCAAGAATACATCATTAGAAACATTTTCAAATGGTGAATCGCGATCTTGAGTAGAAAAAACATGATTTTTGTTATATGGAAATGCGATATCATTTCTAAATCAAAGTAGATTATTGTGGCCATTATTTTCCTTGATCATTTCGGTTGTTTCGGTTCTTTGTGTTTGTTTACGTTAAAGTTGTTCTTTGGGAAAAGGTGGTGATACAATGTTTTCCCTTGTCTTTCTGTGAAACTATTTTGTATGAGATTCCCTATTTTAGCCTTTCTAAGTTCTTCATGAAAAGACAAAATATGAGCCAATTTCGGTAGTTCGGGTATCACAGGATTATAAGCTGTCACATGGCTCATCGAAGTTTATTTGGCATTTTCTCAAGATTTTGAGCAGTAGAGGTTATCAGGTAAAGAAGTTTTATTTGCGAGTAGGAGAGTCACATGATGGTAAATCTTTGAGGTATAGGTAGAAACATTAAACTTCCCTTTCTCCGGGTTCCCGAATAGGTTTATGATGTGAAGGTCTTCTAAAAGCTTTTACCCCGGAAGAATTCCACAAGTGCTAGCTGGCATTTGATTAAAGCTAGAGCAATTTGCTTGATAGTACATGAGAGTTTGTGCTTCTTGTTCTAACTCTACTTGGGAGAGAGAACCTTTACTTTCTTCAAAATTAAGGTTGTTCATGATCATGATAGTTTTGAGTGTCAAGGCTCATCATAAGGTATCAAGGACAACGATGTGGTGGATCTAAAGATACATAAACAAAGCTACTTCGACTCTTCCTCCAAGTTTACATCAATATGCATAATGAAGAGTTTAAGTCGGGACATAAAGAACACATTGGAATATTATTCAGACTATCTTATTTCACTAATCATGTATTTCATGTGATTCGCGGTAAGTATCTGTGGGCCAAACACGGGAATGGTGGCATATGACATGTCCTGGTTGGATATTCCCTTGGAAGTTTGGCTCCCAGATGGAGAGAAGCATCAGTACTTGGGAGAATATACGCCACTACTATGTCCATGATTAAATGTTTCGCGGGTATTTGGGCCCAGTGGAGACTAAAACAAAAGGTCTTTGATCAAACCGAGGCATTTGGACTGCGCGGGTCCAAATAGTACAAGTCTTTGTATGGTCTTGTGATTTCCAAACCTAATCTTTCCTTCTCTGTTGGCATAAGATTGTGCGAGGCGCCGGAAGTCCTAGCATGGCATTGACGGAGGGATTTGGTGGTGGATGTTAGAGCTAATGTAGAATGGAGAGGAGATGGCCTCCCTCTTGGACTTTCCTCTACCTTTGGACCCAAAAACGTACTTCGGGGTGTCATCGGTGAGATTAACGAATTGTTTGCATCATTTCTAATTTAAAGACTTTTAGTACTTGGGATTTATAAGAGCTTTGGGCAGTAGGTTAGGTAAAGAGCATGGTGAGTTTTTCGTCTTAGCGATTTCACCTTCAAAGCTAAAGAGCATTTGAAGTTTAGATATGTTTGTTTCAGCTTTTAGTAAGACCTTGTCACTTTCTGGCAGGTTGTTATTTTGTTTAGGGATTTTGTTTGCCAGATTGTTTTATTGACCTTGATAGAAATATGGGGGTATGTGGGGGATAAGACAGGTTTGGGTGACTTAGCTTGGCTTTGATCAATCTTTTCAACCTTGATTTGTCCTTTGCTTGGTCTTTTGAGATGAATGTCTGAAGTTACTTGGAAGTGTGGAAGTTACACTCTTGACATTATCTTGGTTTCTCTTGCTCTGAATGCTGTACTGCTGAGCTTCTTGAATAGCATTTTGAAATTCTGTAAGCGAGGTCATCAGATCCTCATAATTTACAGTCTCATCTTGATCGAGGGCGAAAAGAAGGCTGTTCTTCCTTGGGTGAGAGTACACCTCACCTTCATTATCAGACACATGAGTTTTTAAATGATGTTCTTTCAATGGATTGCAGTCCCTATCATCTTCTTCTACATAGTTTTCATTGAATGGTGGCACGATGTTGGTCATTGTCCATGATGCCATTTAGGAAATTTATTCCCTCTAAGTTTTTGGTTTTGGTTTCGTTGGAGGTTTGGTGGAATTGTCTCTAATAGGAGCTTTTCATTGATCTTTTCCCATTTTAGCCATGGTTTGGCCCCTAACGATCATCTATTGCGGGATCTAGGGAAGGTGATGGTAAGAAACTATGTCTATATGTGACCTTTCTTTGGAAACATAGTTTTAGCTCTCTTTACCAAACTAGTTTGGCATCACCTTTTATAGCTATTTTGTTGCATTTCTTCCAAGGTAGGGGATCTTTTTATCCCTCAAATGATATGTCATGTCCCGGATCAAAACCCTGGAAATTTTCGGAAGCTAGCCAAGTGGAGGTTTGAGCGGGGTGGGAGGGAGTTACTTTACCTTTATTGAACCTAATGCAGGTAAGCTTGGACACTTTCCCCATTTCTCCCGTTTTAGATTGTTATATTCGTGAGTTTGAATGGGGTTTCTTGGAATTTCACATTTACCGAAAAGATTTTAGTGCGATTGGGATATGTGGATCTTTGTTGAAATGAAAACTTTTGAATATACTTTGGGTTCTGCAAGACTTTGGGCAAATATTCTCATTCGAATAGGTCTCGTCTTGTACCTCTGCGTGTTCATAAGCGTCCAGTCAATTTCCTATGTCTTTGTTGAGGTGTGGTGGTATCTTCTCTTGATAAAGTGTGGGATCTTGTCTTGATATTTGTTTGGGAGAGGAGCTAAGGTGGAGGTAACACCAAAGGCGCGTACCGGGCGCCATATTTGGGCCTAATGGACTGATGCACAAGAGGAGGAGAGTGATGGATGAATAAATGCTGGTTTGAACGGTGGTAGTTTGACCGAGTGTAGTGAGCGGATGAACTTGGACTAGTGATACGGTTTTGAACGGATACGGGATGATAAGGGCTTAATGTGATAGAGAAAGAGCGGAAATCGAGGAGGGGGTTATTAGGTGAAAACTTCTCTACTAAGGAGCTACCTTGGTGGGCTTAGGGGTTCAAGATCGTCAAGAGTCTATCCTACTATATGATTTATGCAGGAAGAGTTTGTGGCAGTGGCTACGGTTCCAAAGGTGAATCTAGTAGGGTAGTGCGATGTTTAGGTACGGATCTTGTTCTGCGGATGAATCTACCGGAAGCTAGTGAGTACGATTTCGAGAAGCTTGCCAAGAGATGTCCTTCTCCCGCGTTGACCTACTGATGATAGGGGATTTGAGTCTGGATACAGGATCTGGTATTGATTCTTGATGACAGTTACAGATCCGGGGTTGAAGAATGGTATTGGTGAATGTTTGGATGAGTGATTTTTACAGAAGTTATATGCAATGAAAGGATGAGTGAAAAATAGAGAGGATGGTTAGTGGAAGGTCGCCGGTGGAAATAGATTTTTCTTGTGAAGACAGTATGGGTCTCACCACGATGGCAATACGAAATGTTTTGAATTTTTAAGGTTTATGAGCAGCCTATGGTTTGTTAAAGTATCTTAGACTTGTTTAAACACTTTGCTAGGGTGATGAGAACAGAGTTTATAAAAATGAGTCTATGGTACCTTTGCTTGTTTATATGGTACTAAGGACCAAAGGTCTTATAAAGTTTAACTTTTGGACTATGTGTGCTAGGTGTCTTGCCATCTCCCTGTTATGTTGGTAAGGTGATGGGATAGGTGTATCGGATAGTAGCCTAGAATTTGGAAAATGATAAGGCTTACTTTGAAGTTGAGTGGAATCGCCAGGTGGATTTAACTGGATTGTTTGAGATATGTTTGTATGGTCCACCACCAATACTATCAAAAACCAATCTAAGGGAATGTTTTTTGGGGTTTTTTTGGGTTTTATGTGCCTACAAGGTTTGGAAGAGTTTTCTATAAGCTGACTCATCATTTTGCTAAGATGGTGAAAAAGCTATTTCAACCCTTCGGACAATATCTAAATATACTAAGCTTAGGCTGAGACTTGAGAGTTACTAAGATGTACTTAGTTGTCACTAACTCGGAAAGGTCCTACGCGGGCATCACTATGTTAGTGACGGTGGGATAAGTCAAATGGGATAAATATGCTTAAAGGCTTCTAAAGATGAGGCTTCAGCTTTAATGCTGGTGTCATAGTGATCGCCATTATGTTAGGGTCAAGTGATTTGGCGGATTGGCTAGCCAAATGACGATGTAACATCAAACCAAGCTTTGGAGCCCAAGGACCTAGCCTTCTGGACTCGGAAGAGGTCCTCTCTCTATTATATGCAAAAGATGTCGGTGTGTTTACTTGCGATGTTCGTAATGAAGGCTAGATTGTGAAGTGTGTTTTTAGTTTTTTGGTTTTTAAGTTTGTGAGGGATGAAGCCAGTCAAATACATACATTTGGATAACAAGATATGAATAATTGGGCTATGGGGTCAAAGCAGGTCAGGAAGCTAATGAGCGATGGTGTGAAAAGGCTATTTTGTAGGGCCGATTTGGGTTCACCAGCAGAGGGATCTGCGGGCAAATGGATTAAATGAACAATAAGTTTGATGAAAGACAAGGGATTTCAAGTGCAAACTGGTTAATAGCAGAGACATAAACATGTATTGGCTTCATTAATCATGCTAGAATAACTATAAGCTAATCAATGTTTTGCACCAGAAATCAAACATTCAGGGCATGCAGAGCCATGTGACCTCTAACTTAGGAAAAGGCTCCTGCTCGGACTTTGAGGCCACATGAGACGACTAACAACTCATGAACTGTCTTGGGTACTTTAAACATAGTCTCTAAGTCATTGGGCACTTGGACAAATAAGTTTTCATAGTTTTGAGCAAGGGCTAAAATCGAAACTAGGCCTCCTTGGTTCAACAAATGATCAACAAATCGGTCAAAAGAGAAAGTTTTGTGGAGCGAAATTATGGGCGGTGATAGGTGAGTAGGGCAAACCACCATACATCCTACTCCAGCATGGAGCATGATGAATAAAAAACTAGCCTTAACACCTTAGGTTACTAAAGAGCGACTACAAGAATTCTTTAGCCGTAACTAAGGAGAAAAGAAAACATCAAGCTATGAAGATTAGGGAATTTTGAGATGCCTCCATGGGCATGTCTCAAAATCAATCTTTCTTGATCTATAGCGACAAGAAAAATGAAATATGAGTGAAAACAGAAAGACAAAACAACATTAAGAAGCACTATACCATTCTACCATGTCGAGGAATCCATCGACAAGCCCTTCAACATTCCTCCAAAGAAAGCATCCAAGAAATGATCAAACATCATAACTCTGATGTATTCTTCAAAGCTCATATGACCAATACATTAATTCTTCTCTTAAATTCAGCCTGCGGTTACAATGATATGGGATAAATAGGCTAGAAGGAGGAAAACCTCATGGAGCAACTAGCTATCACATTGCTTAAGTCAAAATATCTAAATTTGCCCTTGTGGCTTGCAAAGCCAAGGCACAAAATATCTAATAAAATATCTAAGTTACCTCATGGAAACATATTGACTTTACATGATTTTCCCATGATAAAAATAGCCTAACGCATTTTGGGAAAAGCAGATTTTTTTGAGTTCAAAAATTGCAAAAATACTTCATATTTATGTGAAAAAAGGTCTCTGACTTGAATTCTGCGATGAAAGGCTTCCTGATGTCAAAATGAGGCTCATGATGGCTCGTAGAAACCTCTCTGTGTCTGCTCGGCACAGTGGAATCATCCTCAATCTGATCTCCAAGTCCCTCAAAACTGTGCACGTGTGCAAAACCCGAGAAAATAGCGGTACAACGATGGGGCGGGCGGGAATGTACAAAAAAATGAAATTTGTTTTTGCCAGTTTGAAAGGCGAATAGTTTTCAAATGCCCTGAAAATACGCTGGGCTTCTCTTTCCTTGAAATTATGAATCAAATTGGTATGCCCTCCTCCCTTGGCGACTCTTCAAACTGAGTAACGGCCGCATTTATGAGTTTTTGGCAAAAACCCCAGAAAATGTAAACAAAAAGTTTTAAACGGGCCCAAAATTGGCATGGATGACCCTCAGGGTCCCATGGAGACATGTTCCGAAGCTGAAGCTAAAATATCGAGGGACTGATGTGCGTTTGCTTCATAGTGCTGGCGCCTCTCCTTCAATTTCTTCAATTTTTCTTGTGTCTATTCAATTTGCGGCAAGACGAATTGGTTTAGCTACGAAAGTGAAGTGTTCTCCTTTCTCTTGGCAACTCTGAATCCCTGTTTGCCTTCTCAGCTTGGTCTCCAAATACTGATTGGCCACTGTCAAACAAACTTCCTTGTTTTCCTCAATTTCCGTTCAAGGGTAGTAAGAGGAAAAGCTTCGGAGTGAGCTTGTTCTTAGGCCTCTTTGCTTCTCCAAAACTCTCCTAAGCCCGATGGTTCTAGACCTTTCTTTAGCCTAAACCAGACTCCTCCTCTTCCTCATCCTCAATTCGCCAATAAGCTCTTCAATTCTCATCGCCCTTTCCACTCCTTTTTGTATGATGGCCCTTGCCTCATGAATGGTATGAAATTTCATTTTGTTTTATTCTCGACCTCCAAGAATTAATTGGAAATTCCTTGCCTTTGGAATCTTCTTGTAAAACTGTTGTTACCTTTGTAGATAGGAGGTTCTCAAGGATGCGTGCCTCATTGTCGCTACATCATCGCTTGGGATAGGGATGACGGCTGATCCTCCATGCTTGGCGCTTTCTCTAGTGTACTTTTGCCTTTGAAGGCCAATCTAGCGCTCTTTCTCCTTGGTAAGCTAGGAAGGTGTTCACATCTTAGACGATTTTCCTTCTTGAAAAGGACAGTTTTGAGTCCACCATTTGTGGTGACAGCCCCATTTCTTGTTCTTTGCTAACATCTGTCAGCTTATGGCTCAAGGTGTTTTCGATTTCGCACTCCAAAGCTGCTGCTCTTTCAAACTGCAGCTAGAGGCCCTATTTGTTCCCTGCAAGGTCCTGTTACGCTGGCACCTCAACCTGTATATAACGCCCTTCTTCCTGAAATTGATCTTGTTCATCAACCTCCGAGCTGCTCTTCTGAGGGTGATCTTTGAGCCTGATAAAAGCACTCCATTCTTGCTGTCCAATGATATCCAGCATTGTCCCTCAAAATGCGGGCTGCGCTCTGTCGGCCTCCTTTTCTCCACCGCGGCTCCGCCCCTCTCCTTCTCCTTATGTGTCTTGGCTGCCCGATGAGTTCATCTTGAGTTTTTTAGGGGTAGGCCTACTAGATAAAGGCACTGGGCGATGGACAGGCGGAGTAGGAGACATATGAACAGGAGGGACAGTGGCGAAATCGGCATGGCTAATGAAGGACTCCCATGAAACCCCTTTCTTCTCCAGCTGGTGCAAGAAGATGATTTTGATCAAGGAATGATGAAAGAGAGAAGAGATTTGCTGAGGTGGAGCTTTCTTTTGGACAGCAGCTGCCATCTTCTCTATGCTCTTGGACAAAAAGTATGGAAGGTTTAATTGCTTGCTCCTGGTAAAATGCATCAACAAGCGAACATGATAGGCAAATATTTGGCTAAACCTCCCTTCACAAGTGAAATATCTCATTATAGCCTTCATCAGTGGAGCATAACTGTCAAGAAGATAGGAGAAAGGAAAAATAGCAGTGATGGTCTCCCTATGTTCCGGCTTGATGAAAGGTTTATAATCCTCCAAATCAAGATGTGCTTGTTTAAACCACTTTTCACCATGATACGGGATCTTGGTAGCTTTGGATACATATCTTGGAGAGATTTTGAAGTCAAGATCTGCAAGCTGGAAGTGTTTGTCTTTGAACTTCAAAGCGCACAAATGTGTAAGTGGCGAAAAACTCTTGACTTCCTCTATCCTCCGACAGAAATCAAGACAGCCTACCTCATGGAAATTGAAAAGTACTGAGGGATGAGCATTGATTTCTTCTATGGAGATAGGCTCATATCTCTTATGTTGTCCGCCTTTGTGATCTCGTTTGGGAGGCATTCTGTCTTTGAAATAAACCTTGGAAGAGGTAAACTGCCTTCACTATATGAGGAATGCTCTGCTGGATTGAGACAGGCCACCAAACTGCTTGGACAGATATGGACATTGTGATCTGGATGAAATGTAACAATGCTTCCTTGAATAAGCCCCCCTCAACACTTATTAACAACAGTTCTTCAAATTTGGATGCACTTCAGCTATGTATCCTTCTTAACAATGGCACTATGTGTAAGAACTGCTTTGTAGATTCTTTGTGCACAGTCTTGAACAAATCCCCTCTTGTGATTTTGCTTAGAGGCCTGCTTGCACTTGTATTTTTGTCTTTGAAACCAACCTTCAAAAATTATAACCCTGCTCTTTTAGGTCATTTACCTTGAAACAGGCTCCTGTCAGCAAACTTCTGTGGAGACCACACAGTGGGAAAAGAAAGAGACCTTGTGGTTAGGTGAAAAAATAGCCCACTGTGTTTAAGAGAAAAACCTTTCACTTGTGATTTTTTAAGAAGTCAATCACTGTCTTTATAACTCTGCCCTTGATGTTTATTTGATCATCAATAAATGCCCAATCATCAATCAAATGCCCAATTATCAACAAAATACCCTGTTTCACCTTCAGAAAACTCTGTCCAACAATCTTCAGAATGACAAGGTAGTGTAATGAACAAGCAGACTTAGTTTAGGTGAAAAAGTAAATGCAACAGTGGTTTCAGGAAACAAACTCTCTGTTATGCGAGTTTAAAAAGTCTATCCAAATACATGTACCTCTGTTTTCAGTATTAACTTCAAACACTAACCATTCTGTTTTTCAGAAAAAAGGCCCTGTTCCTCCCTCAGAATTCCTCTGTCAACAAAGCTTCAGAGTGATATAGTATAGTGCAGGGAGAAAACAGACTTAGTTCAGGTGGAAATCAACGCAGACAGTGTTTTAGACAATGCACCCTTTGCTTGTGAGTTTGAGAGATAACCAACAAAATATCTGCACCTCTGTTTTTTACAACTTTGATATCAACTAACACCTTTATACCTATGCCTCCAACTTCTTATCAACAAATTTTGTCTTTTTAAAGTGCTGTCACCTTGGTAAAATCTTTGTTAACAAATTCACAGTGGGAGAAAATGACGAATAATAGGCAACCTGTACTGTTGTGGGGGACTGTGGGGACAGTTTCTCCTTTTCAACAGTCAGTCAAAGCCCTTTTAACCGAGCACAGCTTCACACCACGGAACACAGGGTTTTTAAACTTGAATTTTTAGATTTTTCGAGTTAGGAGGCAAAGTACCTTGTGAATCTTTAAGGCGAAATCCTTTGGAGGGAATTTGAAGTGCACCGGAACCCTGCAATACTGGCGCGGCAACCTCAGGAGAAAACCCGTCGCGCCGGAGAAAGGTTGTCGGGTGGAGTTGTCGTGCTGTCGGGTGGGCACCTACAGGCTCGTCGCGCCCGCCTACAGGCTCGTCGCGCCCGCGTTGACACCCTGTGTATTTTGGAGCCCAGGCTCGTCGCGCCACTTGCCAGGCTCGTCGCGCCGCCCTAAAACTGTGCAGAAAACCTCAAATTGTTTGAAAAGCTCGTTGTGATGCTTGGGAGCTGTAGCAATTCGTTGTTTTGATTTCACAAATGATTTAATATTCCACTATTTCATTCTCATGACATTTTCAAAATATCAAACGGTCACTTTGAATACATATATCTGCCCCTTTTCAAATGATGCAAAACAGTGTTTGTATCGAGTTGCCTTTTTAAAAATGACAACCTTCCAGATCTGCTTTGCCTCCTCACAGAATTACATACCTGTTCTCATGAGAGAGATATCTCAACAATTTCGACTTTTTCCCTCTTTGGGCGCTTTTAGGTGACAAGGTAAACAAAAGCAAGGTCATTTTAAAAAAAACTGTCAAAGGCATTTGAAAGCTGTTCTACCACTTACAGGAAACCATTGGTGTCTTCTTTAGGGAATATAAACAATGATAGTTCATCAAAAACAAATTCCTTTCTGCCTAATCATAGGATCATATACCAGTTTGCCTCCTTATTTGAAAAGCCAAACTTGTAAAATATGAAAACAGGTTTTTTTGGCACACAGTCTTTATTCTATTCTGATCAGCATATTAAACCCCTTTTTGTCAATAGCACCATTTCATGACTGGACATATGTTCACTGCCTCCCTCTCTTGGTGATTGTTTAGCAAAGAAGGACTATTTCATAATGCACCAAAAATGTTTGAAAAGTTGTAAACACCTCTTCTTGAAAGGCGCCTCTTTTGGACTTTTGACATATGATATTGTTTTGTTGCTTGACCCTTTCCTCAAGGAGAAAAAACTTCTTTTTGATATCAGTGGCACACATATGCTCAAAATTGTCTCTTTTTCTATTTCTAGCATTGCATACTTTGTCATTTTGCCTTTTATCACTCAACCTTAGTCCTTTGTTTACTTCTCTAGTTGCATCTTTTCACCTTAGCCTTGTTTGTTTGCTCAGAGGGATTTTCCTTGATTTCTGGATAGGTGCTCATGAAATGTCTTTAACCCTGTTTAAGTCCACTGCTCCTTTGGCACTCAAGGCATAAAGTATGTTCAACCTTTTCTCCTTTCTGCTGGATGAGCTGTTGACAGGTAGCTTCTTTGAAGAGGGAGATCAATACATTAGTATCATAGACAGTAATACCTTCTTTATTTCAACTTCTTTGAGTCCTTTCTCTGCACTTTTGGACTTACCATTTTTTCAACAGTCTGCAATGATTTTGGCTCTCTGCTTATGTATGGAGGAAACTCTTAATCAGGTAAAGTATCAGAAGACCCCTTTTACCACTATGTCAGACACAGCCTTTCTCTGAAACAGGAGTATCAGTATCTTTACATTATCAGAGCTGTCATTCATTGGTGTAGTGACCTTGTTTCGGTCTTCGATATCCTTCTACTGCTCTTTCTTGTATCAATCACTTTCAGCACCTGTAGTAGTTTTGGCCCTCTACTCATGTATGGAGGAGGTTTTTTATCAGGCAAATGTGGTGGTAAGTAAACCATCTGAACAACACCAATCTTAGCATCTTCATTTGCAAACCTCACTGTGTTTTTGAAGGAAACCTAGCCATAGTGACACTGTTCTAAGGTTGCTGAGATATTTGTCACTTGGCTAGTTCATCTCATGACCTGGTATATTGACCAGAACTCTTTGTGATCATAAAGGTCAGTGTTTTCTTGAAGAACCAAGAACCGTCTCCTGCCTGTGTAATGGCATTGATTAACATCTGTTCTATTTGATGCTGCACCAAAACAGGCCTCTTATGATTTGGATGTTCACTGATGAAATGGCCTTCTAAAGTTTCAACCATTTACCTGACTTGAAAGTTTCATATGATCTCTTTTATTAGGCTAAACTTCTTTTCCTTTGAGCTTATCATACTTTCACTACAATCCTGTTATGGTCAGCAATTACATTCATGAAACTTGAAGATATTGTTTCATTGTTTCAGACAGGGAAAACCTGGACTTTTGCAACCTTCTGAGTCAACTCTGACCTGCGCCCTCTGCTTATGGATGAAGGAGGCGCCCTAACCCTCTGCTTGTAATGAAGGAGGTCCTGAGCCTTGACAATTTTACCATTTGCTGAGACAGTGGCAATCCTTTTTCCTGTGATTTTCATACTGAAAAGAGATGTAAGGTCCTGATTGAGAGCCCTTTGTTTTGCAGCTTCATCTCAGGCTCATAATACATTCAGAAGCAGCTGTTCTTCTAACTGTAAACTCAAACATTTACTCCATGAGATGAAATATATTTCCTGTCATTTGTAGAACCATAGAACACAGTGAACAACCTACTAGTCAGCTTGAGATTGGGCTTTATGCAGTGCTGAGATCTAGGGGGTGTGAGTGGCGCGACTTAAGGCTGTTTGTCAACTTCATTTGCAAATTAAGGGATCGGTCATGGTAGGTCTGCTGCAGATGGGGACTTTTTTGGCTTTTTGATGATTGCCAAAGGTGAAATGTCCTAAACGCCACTTCCTAACATAGGGTAGACTTCTGAAACAGATGTGGATTTGCCCTTTAAGGCTGATGGGCAGGTCAATAAGGCTGAAGCTAGATAGGATTGTGATATGAGGTTTTTTGATGTTGCCAGGGGTGGACTGAATACGTAGAAAGGCGAAAAAAGTTTTGGGAGGGTTTTCTGGATGACATATTGACATAAGGAAATCAGTTTCTAGAAAACTCAGCTGAAGATATAGTCATCACTAACATGTAAAAAAATACTGATGGCTAACAGACCGTTGATATTGGGAAATGAATAAAAGATCGAACGGTCGGAATCTTACGTGATGGGGAGGGACAAATGCATTGAAATCTTTTGCGCAAGTGCTTTACCGTAGGATCAAATGGATTCTAAAGATCGGACTGTCAAAAATGAATCCGACGGGAGAAGGTTTGTTTAAGTCATATATACAGAAATGACTTATTCTTAATGGAAAATCAAGTGGTCAGGAGGGTTACCAAGGCTTTGAACTATGGTTAAGGTCTGGGGTAATGAATGATATATTGCGGGGTAACATTAAGGTTAAAATTTTAACCTTAGGTTAAGGGACATGGGGCAGAAAATATACAGGGAAATGGTCATTTTTATTGAAGTTTAGGTTTAATCAAACTTCGGGTAATTTTTTGTTTAAAACACATATTACACATGTTTTAAGCTCTTTTTCTCATATTTAATTATATGGTTAATCAAATCGGAAGGATTTCATTACCACAGGGGCGGGATTAAGTGTAAAGATAAACTTTAGCCAAAGGGGTTATAAGGGGGGTTTTATTTAAGCATGTGGGAATAAATTACTTTGGCTTAAGTTATAATAAGTGGGTTTTTGGGATTTATTTATAAAAGGAGTTATATAATAGAAAAAGGGTAGTTGTAGGGAATTAATACATAAGTTAAAATTAATATGACAAGGGGAAAATGTATACTCAAAACACATTAATATAACTAAGAAAGTGAAGATTAAAAAACAAATTTGCATTATAATAACTTCATCACTTAGATTTAGGATAAAATGTGATTTTGAGGGCTTTATGCTTTGAAATGATGTGGGAGGTTAATAAAATGAGGATTAGAGTATCTTTAAGTAAAAATGAAGTTTTACTTAGCATTATTTAGGGGAATGAGTGCATGAATGGTAAATGATGTGATTAAGGGATTAATATAGACATTTCACACTTTTAACTAATTAGTCATAGAGCCTTGGGTCCGGTCCCAACAAAAGTCAAGGAAATGCCTTGAGCTTTTCTGACTGACAGTTTAGAATGTTTCTTGACTATGGGAAGGGGAAGTTAGTTATTCTGAAGCCCAAGATGAATGATATTTACAATGAGATTTTTCACCTTCTTCTACCTACCCATCTTACCATACTAACATTTTTTCTTGTTTTGTAACAAGGTGCATTTAAGCTAGAAACCTTCACAGCATTTATTTTTTCTGAAAGCAAGTAAACTATCTAATTCTACACTTATTTCATCCATGAATCCAGATTAAACTGTTGGATTCACTTTATTCTCTACCTAAATATTGAATTGTTAGGATTAAACTGTCTAACAAGTCATTATTCTCTATCTACAACAAAGGAAATTGAAACAATGACAAGTTAAGATTGAACAATTTAACTCATCATGGACTAATGGCATTTATTGACACTCTGCCATAGTCAAAAAGTAAAAAGTAGTGCCATTGATGCTTGCTCACTTTCATGTTTTATTCATTATTCTTTTGGGGCATCTTATTTTTTCTAAGTCCTTTGATTTTTCTTTTAGGACTTTTCACCCTCTCTTTTTTTTTTTGATTTTTTTTTTTTTTTAACACAAAAATATGTGAATACAACTTGCAGAAGGAAAACTATGTACAAATTTACAAAATTACCAATAGTCAAGTCAAAATTATGACCCCTATATTATAGGTTGCTAACATCGGCTTCACTTGGGGATGGATTTTCCTGGTGAAATGCCAAGAACTCTGAGATTAGTAGCCTTATCCATTGACCTTGGTGAATATGTAAATATCTTCCGTATTCTGCAACAATCATATTTATTGTTGAAAATACTGAGAGGGGGATGAATCAGTATTCCTTTCAATTAGAGCATTAGTTAGTCTTCAATTATTATCAGTGTTTGTACAATGATAGCAGTAAACAAGAGGAACACAAATGCACATAGTTTTTAAGGTGGAAACCCACTTCGGGACAAAAACCACCTAATGCTTTTCTAATAATTCTTTAATATTCAACTCCAATTGAAAATAAAGCTCCAACTTCCTAGAATCTAGAAAATAATTCTTCTCCAGCTCCCACCATATGGATGCTCCAACGCCCGAGATTCTTCATTAGTCAACTGAACGGATGCCCCAACACCCAATGAGCTACAACTCACCCTAGCACCACCCTACCACCCTATAGAAGAATAAAAGAAGAATGGACTCTCGTACTAGGGAAAATGGTCCACTTTACAATGATATAGAATGATGTAGAAGAAGAATATACACTAGACCATAACCCCAAATTTAACACAGCCACCTAATGATGATCCTAGACCTCCCAACATTGCCTCTTCAACCCTTGGCAGATAGATACTAATACAATTTATACAATAATGTATTTACAATGACTAAGTACAATGATACCTTTACAATGATTGTATGCAGTGCCGCCCACTTGAAGATTTCATGTGATGAATTTCTTGCTGTTGTTATGCATCTTGGTTGCTGCTCTTGTCATGCTACCCTCTGCTACACTTTTCTTTGTTTTTCTGCCGTAGAAAGTCTAGTCCTTTGCAACCCTTGACAACACATGATCTATCTTTTTCTTGCCTTCTAGGAGCTCGATATTGAATCTGATGTATCTCTGTCATTTCAGATCCTCAATATCTGATTTTCTGTCTTGTAGTATTCCTCTGAGTCACCTTTCCAATGCCATAGGTCTGACCCAATTTAGATTCTTGAAGAGAGAGTTATACCCAATCTCTCACAATGCCCTAATTACGGACTTTTTCAGCAGAGCGCACTTGTACGGCATGCCACATGTCACTTTTTCTTCATTTGTTTCTGAAATTGATAGATAGAAATGTACAGACTGTGCACTATCTGTCACTTTTTACAGCATTCCAATCCGATACTCAGAGAGAGAGTTATGACAAATTTACCATGGTCACTTCTTTGAGATGAATTTCAGGAGCCTGCAAAAACCCTGACTTACACAGATTATATCTCCAAAAATATTGTGCATCTTGATCTGAAATTTTTACTGCAGCTTTCTAAAGATTTCTGCTTCACCTCATAAACATTTCAGCTTCTAAACCTTCATAGAAAAAAATTTAGAGCGAAAATTCCAAGATGACCTGTTTCAGATGGCCGAATCCATTGCATAAGGAGGAAATGAAGATCACAATTTATATGAATGCTTAAGTTGAGAGGGGCTTCAACAAGTGAACGTGGGAGGGATTTTAGGAGCATAAAAAATATTAATTATGACTTTTCAATGACCCATGCCCCAACCCCATGGGGTTTTAGCCCACTAACTGGGGGTAGAAACTTCAAACATGAATATCTCTCAAACCGTGAATAATTACATGGCATGCCATATATCAACGGAAACATCACGACAAGTAGAAACCATAAAAAGCATTATTGACCCAGAATATATTAATTTGGTAGGTAAAAATTCCCATGCAATATTGGGTTAGTCCCTGGTGCTGCTTGGGTTGACATCAATGACAACCGCTGATCAACAATCTCCCCCTTTGGCATTGATGGCAACACAAGTACTCCCCCTGCGATCATGACACCTCTTCCTTCAACATTCTCTCCCCCTTTGACATCAATGGCAAAGGGTAACTCCCCCTGAAACACAACCATCCTGCGGACCTGTACACACTTCCATTCCCACTGACACATAATCAACCTGCAGACCTGTACACAGTTCCACTCGCGCTTTATATTCTTGAAAAAGGAAAATCTAATGAGAAGTTGGGAGAATCCAAAGCTTTTGACAAAGATATTCAAATGCTTCACGAGGTAAAGGTTTAGTGAAGATATCAGCAATTTTTTATTTTGTACAAACATACTCAAGTTTGATATTCTTTTCAGCGACTTGTTATCTAACGAAATGATATTTGATTGGAATGTGTTTTGTTTTTGAATGCATGATAGGATTCTTGGAGATGCTGATGGCACTATTTTTGTCACAGAATATGGGAATAGGCTCACTGAATTGTACTTGAAGATCTTGCAAAGTTTGTTTCATCCAAAGGACTTGAGTACAACATGATGTTGCTGCAATGTATTCTACTTCCGCTATAGATAAGGAGATTGAAGTTTGCTTTTTTCTCAACCATGATACGAGACAACCACCTAGATAGAATGCCGCTCCACTAGTACTCTTACGATCATCAACGCTTCCTACCCAAGCTGCATCTGTAAAGGCTTGAATAATGAGATTGTTACCCTTTGGATACCACAAGCCATATTCTTCTGTGCCCTTTAGATATCGAAGAATTCTTTTGACGACATTAATATGTGATTCTTTTGGTGCTGCTTGGAATCTTGCTGCTTGTCCAACTGCTTGCATAACATCTGGCTGAGAGGCTGTTAAATATAGAAGACCACCAATCATAGATCTGTACAACTTCTGATCCACATCCTTAGATGAGTCGTCTATGCTCAATTTGCAACTTGTTACCATTGGAGTAAGGACGGGTTTGCAATCTTCCATTTTGAATTTCTTGAGCATTTCCTTGATGTACTTGGCTTGACATATAAATATTCCTTTCTCTTGCTGAGATATTTGAAGCCCTAAGAAGTATGTCAGCTCACCAATTAAAGATGTAGATATCCATCAAGACGAGCATACCATGCTCTGGGAGCCTGCTTCAGACCATATATAGCCTTCTTTAACCTACAGACATAGTCTTCTTTTAGTGATAGTAGAAAACCTTCAGGTTGTTCGATGTAAAATTCTTCTTCTAATTCTCCATTTAGAAATGTTGAATTAACATCCATTTGGTAGACTTTGATTTTTCATGAGCATGCATAGGCGAGAAACATTTGGATGGCTTCCATTCTGGCAACTAGTGCAAATGTTTCATCGAAATCAATTCCTTCCACTTGTGCATAGCCATTGCAAACCAATCTTGCTTTGTTTCTGGTAACCTGCCCATCTTCATTCAATTTGTTCCTGAACACCCATTTAGTCCCAATGACATTTTTATCTTTTGGTCGTGGAACTAATTCCCAGGTGTTATTCTTCTCAATTTTATCCAATTCTTCATTCATAGCTGCTACCCAATGTTCATTTTGGTTGGCTTCCTCAAAACTACTAGGCTCAAAGGTTGCTAGAAAAGCAACGTGAGCTTGTTGTGATGAACAAAGCTGTCGACCTTCGTTTATGTCACCAATGATTTAATTTGATGGATGGTTCTTTTGAATCCACTCTTTTTTTCTCCTTGGAGGAGCTTCTTGTTGTTGTTTTGGTATATCTTGATGATCATTGTTTACTTCTTCCTCGTTGATAATTGCTTCTTGTTATACAATTTTATCTGTGTCTTTTTCAGCCTCTGTCTCAAGTTTCAAAGATTCTAGATCCTCATCTTTACTCGCTAGAAAACCATCTTCATCAAATGTAACATTTATGCTTTCCACTATCTATTTTCGTCTTAGATTATAGCATTTATAGGCCTTTCTTTTGCATGAGTAACCAACAAAGATACCTTCATCAACACATGATTCAAACTTACCCAAATTTTGATCTTCTCTTTTGATATAACATTTGCTTCCGAAGATTCTGAAATATTTTACATTAGCTGGTTTTCCTTTCCATAATTCATATGGAGTCTTGTTGCAATTATTTCTGAGAAGACTTCGGTTGATAATGAAGACTGTCGTATCAATTGCTTGAACCAAAAATTTTTCATCCAATTTTGAGTCCTTCAACATTGTTCTACCCATTTCTTGTACAGTTCTATTCTTTCTTTCGGCAACTCCATTTTGCTGAGGTGTTCGTGCTGTTGAAAATTGCCTTTTTATTCCATTTTCGTCACAGTATTGCTAAAATAATTTTGAAGTGAATTCTCCACCATTATCTGATCTTAAACACTTTATTTTCAAATCAGTTTCATTTTCAACCAACTCCTTGTAGATCTTAAAGCACTCAAATGCTTCATATTTTTTCTTTAGGAAACTGACGACTGTCATCCTAGTATAGTCATCTATCATCAACATGAAATATAATTCTCCTTATAAGCCTTTTGTTCTCACAGGACCACATAGATCAGTATGTATCAATTCCAATGGATGTGATGAAAAGTGTTCTTTTGTTTTAAATTGGAATTTTGTCTACTTGCCATGTCGACATGCCTCACATAGTGTGTTGGAAGGTTTTGAGATTTTTGGCATTTCTCGTAGTGCTTCCTTTTTTCTTATCCTGAGAAGATTGTCAAAGTTTATGTGACCCATTCGTTTGTGCCATAACCAACTTTCATCTTCTTTATCTAGTAGACATGCTTTAGTTGCTTCATCCAAAACATATATGTCATTTGGAGCTCGACTTGTTGTAGCCACAATTTTACCATACCTGCCTTTCCTGATTTCACATTTTGTGGAGTTGAATAGCATTATGTGTCCTTGATCACACATTTGTCCAACACTGAGCAGATTGTGATTCATGTTTTCGACCAATAGAACATTCTTGGCTATAACATAATTTCTTTCGAGAGTGACAGTACCTGATCCTATAACATTTGAAGATCCATCATTTCCAAAGGATATGGTTCCATCCTTCTTCTCTTTCAAAGATACAAATTTCCTTGTATCTCCAGTCATATGTGTTGAGCAACCACTGTCAACATACCTCACATATTTCCTTTTTTGAGCCTTGAGAGCGAGAGCACAATTATCAGTCTTCTTCTTCTTCCATGTTTGTTCATTCTGTGGCTTCAAAGATTCTTCTGGAGGATTTTCAAGTCTGCAGTCTCTGGCTATGTGTCCAAAGTTTTGACATTTGTAACATTCCATATTATTTCTTAAATTTTCAAATCTATTGATATTTCGTTGAGCCCTGGGAGGTTCATATTTGAAGAATCTCTTGGAATTTTATTGGTTCATAGGGTAGGTGTGACATTCTATAGCTTTATGACCAAATTTTCCACATGAATAACAATAGCCATGAAAAATATGTTGGTACCTGGATGAAAATCTTCATCGAGGAATCGTCTTCCAAGGATGTGCTTGTGAATCTTGTCCAATGAAGTCTTCATGTATGTCAGATCTCATAGGTTCATTGTATTTTGTTGTAGAAGGTCCTGCTTCTTCTTCTTTGTAACCGAAGCCAGTTATGTCGTTGTAAGATCATTGATTCTTGATGAGTGCTTCCAATGCCCTTGAGCTGTTGGCATAGTTTTGGACATTTTTTCCCGTCTTCACTTCCTTACGCAGCGAGACTACTTCGGCTTCTAATGCTTCCCTTTCTTGGTTGCTTTCTTCCAACTTCTTTTGAAGTGACTCTTCAATACATTTGTGTTCTTCAACCTCCATTTTGAGACCTTGAACTTGTTCTTCAAGAGTGTTGGAACGGATCTTCTCAGTATTGAGCTCTTTTATAAGCTTGATTCCCTCCTCATAAAATTCTTCTATGGTCAACCTTTCTTCTTCATTGTTTGATACTTCTTGTTTATTGTGCTTGGCCATAAACAATACTTTGTCATTGGCTTCTTCTTTGCTGTCACTTTCTTCATCGAATGATGAGCTATCTTCTTTAGAGAGAAATTTATTTTTGGATCCTTTCTTTTTTCCTTGCTTATTAAATTTCTTAAAGCATTTCTTTCCTTTTGAGTTTCCATCACTTTTTTTAAGAAAATTTTCTACGAAATTCCCAACCTCACCACAACCGAAACATATCAATGGAATTTTACGTTTGAATTTTCCCTTACCAGGTTTTATTTTTCTCGTAAAGTAAGCATATTCTTCATCTGAAAGACATTCTCCATCATCTCCCTTTTCCTCACACTTGCAGGTGCATGTCATTTAAATTGAAGTTTGTTTGTCCTTATTGGTTTTATTAGATGCAACGAACGCAGTTTATAGTTTTGAAGTACGCTTTTCTTCATCAAGTCTCATTTCGTATGCTATGAGAACTCCATGTAATTCTTCCTTGTTGAGTTTGTCCAGATTTTCACTGTATTCTAAGACCGATAACTTTGGGTTGAATCTCTCTGGTAATGTTCCAAGAATCTTCCATATAATAGTCTTCTTGTCAACTAGCTCCCCCAATCCTTCAACAGTAATTGTTATTTCATCAACGTATTGGAAGTATGTAGCAATGTGGAAATCTTCTTTCATTTTGAGTTGTTTGAATTTTGCTCTATAGATTTGAAGCTTTTCTTCTTTGACATTTTAGTCACCTGCATATATATTCTCTAGCTTGTCCCATACATTTTTGGTGGTTTTACAATCCAACACCTTATGATAAGCAGATTCAATAAGTCAACTGATAATAATATTCTTTTCTTTTACATCATTTACCAAATTTTTCTTACCTTGTTCATCCTTGGTTGATGTAAATCCATTTTGAATAGTGTGCCATGCTTCATAACCTTGTGCCAAGAGATAGACGTCCATTCTTCCTTTCCAGAGTGCATAATTATTTTCATTTAATAGAGGTACACCATTCTTGGTATGCTCCATGACCTCCTTCAATTTGCTAAGCTGTTATTGAAGGAACCAAGCTCACGACTACAATTGTTGGAAATCTTTGAGAGGGGGTGAATTAGTATTCCTTTCAGAGCATTAGTTAATCTTCAATTATTATCAGTGTTTGTACAATGATAGCAGTAAACAAAAGGAACACAAATGCACACAGTTTTTAAGGTGGAAATCCACTCCGGGACAAAAACCACTTGAATGCTTTCCTATTAATTCTTTAATATTTAACTCCAATTGAAAATAAAGCTCCAACTTCCTAGAATCTAGAAAAGCATTCTTCTCCATTACATGGGATGAATGACTCCAACCCAAACATTCTTCGGTAGTCAAGCGAATGGATGCTAACCTTTCAAATGAGCTACAACTCACCCTAGCACCACCCTACCACCCTATAGAAGAATAAAAGAAGAATGGACTCCCGTACCAGGGAAAATGGTCCACTTTACAATGATATAGAATGATGTAGAAGAAGAAGATATACTAGACCATAACCCCAATTTTAACACAACCACCTAATGATGATCCTAGACCTCCCAAAACTATCTCTTCAACCCTTGGCAGATAGATACTAGTACAATTTATACAATAATGTATTTACAATGACTAAGTACAATGATACCTTTACAATGATTGTATGCAGTGTCGCCCACTTGAAGACTTCATGTGATGAATTTCTTGCTGCTGTTATGCAACTTGGTTGCTGCACTTGTCATGCTACCCTCTGCTGAACTTTTCTTTGCTTTTCTGCCGTAGAAAGTCTGGTCCTTTGCAACCCTTGACAACACATGATCTATCTTTTTCTTGCCTTCTAGGAGCTTGATATTGAATCTGATGTATCTCTGTCATTTTAGATCCTCAATATTTGATTTTTGGTCTTGTAGTAGTCCTCTAATTCATCTTTCCAATGCCATAGGTCTGACCCAATTTGGATTCTTGAAGAGAGAGTTATACCCAATCTCTCACAATGCCCTAATTATGGACTGTTTCAGCAGAGCGCACTTGTATGGCATGCCACGTGTCACTGTTTCTTCATTTGTTTTTGAAATTGATAGAGAGAAATTTACAGACTATGCACTATCTGTCACTTTTTACGGCATTCCAATCCGATACTCAGAGAGAGAGTTATGACGAATTTACCAAGGTCACTCCTTTGAGATGAATTTCAGGAGCCTGCCAAAACCCTAACTTACACAAATCATATCTCCAAAACAATTGCGCATATTCATCTGAAATTTTTACTGCAGCTTCCTCTGAATTTCGGCTTCGCCTCATAAAAATTTCAGCTTTTGAACCTTCGTAAAAAACAAGTTAGAGCAAAAATTCCAAGATGACCTGTTTCAGATGGCCGAATCCCTTGCATAAGGAGGAAATGAAGATCACAATTTATATGAATGCTTAAGCTGAGAGGGGCTTCAACAAGTGAACATGGGAGTCATTTTAGGAGCATAAAAAATATTAATTATGACTTTTCAATGACCTATGCTCCAACCCCATGGGGTTTTAGCCCACTAACTGGGGGTACAAACTTCAAACATGAATATCTCTCAAACCGTGAAGAATTACATGGCATGCCATATATCAACGGAAACATCTCGACAAGTAGGAACCATAAAAAGAATTATTGACCTAGAATATATTAATGTGGTAGGTAAAAGTTCCCATGCAATATTGGGTTAGTCCCTGGTGCTGCTTGGGTTGACATCAATGACAACCGTTGATCAACATTTATGACATGTTATACTGCAAAGCTTAGGGCCTTTTCTTCGGACTTCAACTTTGTAGATAATATATCCAATCCAATCTACACTCTGACTTCGAATATTTACAATGATAAAGTAAATGGATCTAACTGTCAAGTTACTTGCAAGGAATAGTAATGTTTCAACATTCTTCCATTTACTGGTCCTTCTTGAAGCTTTGTGCCATCCAAATTTATGATAAAAAAAGAATTATTTCCTCTGTAGCCATATATTACATAAGGTCCCTGCCACAAAAAATCAAACTTTCCATGTTTACCTTTGTCCTCTCTTCTTGAATCCCATCTTAAAACTTGGTCTCCTATGAAAAAGTCATCTTCCTTAACTCTCTTATGAAAAGTCTTTTTGATCTTGTCCTGTAATACTTGTGACTTTTCATAAACTTCATCTCTGGTTTGTTGAAGGTGTATGGTCTCATTGATTCTTCTTTGAATGTCATTAATTTCAACCTGCAATTCCTAGATCATTTTCATGACAGGAACACCCAAGGAAGAAGGAAGAAATGCATCAGTACCATAAAAAATCTGATATGGTGAAGTTCCTATAGACTTTTTTGTGGTAAGTCTATCAGCCCAAAGGGCATAGACAAGTTTCTTATTCCATGTCTTTTTGTTATCTTGGAGTAGTTTCTTGATGATATTAACTAGACTTTTATTTGAGGACTCAGCCAGGCCATTACCCTGGGGATAATATGCTGTAGAATTTCCTAAGGTAATGTGATATTTATGACAAAAAGCACTCATCTTTTTAGATTTGAAAGCAACAGCGTTGTCTGTGATTATTTTTTGGGGGCATCCAAATCTAGACAAAATATTACTTTTTATGAATGAGATGATAACTGAGTCTGTTGCTTGCCTAGTGGGAATTGCTTCTATCCACTTAGTAATGTAATTAGTGGCAGTTAGAATCCATTTATGTTGACCAGAGGATGGGGGATGAATTTCACCTATGAAGTCTAGACCCCATAGTTGGAATGGTTTCTCTGTAGATATTGGTTTTAGAGGTAATGGTAAAAGTTTCTTTTTATCTTCAAAAATCTGGCACTTATGACATGAGGTAACAAAAATTTTTACATCTGAAAATAAGGATGGCCAGTAAAAACTAGCTCTGAGTATTTTATCAACTGTGCTCTTCCAGTATAAATGTCCACCACAGTCACCTACATGAAACTCTTCAAGGATTTTGTCAGCTTCAGATTTCAATAAACTATTAAGTAAGATCCTAGTACTTTCTCTCCAATATAGTGCATTATTCAAGATACAGAATTTCATTTACTTTTTTTTTATAAATCTTGCCTTAGTTTTTGTCAGTCCAGCAGGAGATTGTAAGTTTGTTAGTACAAATATTATATCTAAGTACCAAGGTGAGTCTTGAAAGGCCTCACTGATCAATGGAGTAGCCATCTCCTCCTATTCATCTACCTGAGAAATGAAATTGATATCTAGGGCATTGCAATTTGACTCAGCCATTAGTCTGGCTAAACCCTGTCCTTTAATGAGTTTGGTTGGTTTTATTTCCGGATCATATTCAAGGATTGTGGCCATCCACTTTCCTCTCATGTTGTCTGGTCCATCTTGAATTAGAATATCTTTAACCACTGCATTAGGGACGTATGCAATTATGTGAGAATGTAGTGCATACACTCTGAAATCTTTGATGGCTTTAACCAGAGCCAAAGCCTGTTTTTCAAGTATGTTGTATTTCAATGGTGCATCTCTGAGAGCTTTACTAAAAAATGCTATGGGTTGTTCAAAGCCTTGATCGTTTTTTTGCAAAAGGACTGCAGCAATGGTGTGTTTAGATGCAAAGGAAAAGATTATAAAATCTTTTGTGTAATCTGGACCGATAAGGACTGGTGCTTTAGTTAAGGCGTGTTTGATGAATTCAAAGGAGTGATTGGCCTTCATAGTCCATTTAATTGAGGAGTCCTTTTTAAGCATGTTATTAAGATCTTTTATAACCTCGACTAGATTTGATATGAATCTTCTCAGAGAATCAATCTTTCCCAAGAAGGCTTGGAGTTCTTTGATATTTCTGGGTGGTAGAATGTTTTGAATTTCTTCGAGTCTAGCAGGATCTATCCTAATGCCTTCTTTCGAAATGATATGACCCAATATTTTTCCTTCTTCTAACCCAAAAAGAGTCTTTTTGGGATTAAGGGATATGCCATATTTTCTACATTTGATGAAAACTTGTCTCAAATAATCCAAGCGGCCATCATTTGTCTTTGAAAACACAGTAATATCATCTAAATAAATGACTAAGAACTCATGGATTTCCTTGGCAAAGGCAATATCCATGGCCCTTTGGAATGTGGCTCATGCATTCTTTAACCCAAAAGGCATCTTCACATACATGAAGGTACCCCATGGAGTAGTGAATGCAATTTTAGTTTGGTCATCTTTATCTACTAGGATCTTATTGTATCCAGAGAAACCATATAATAGAGAAATTCTGGAAGAACCTGCTACCCTCTGCAAAATGTGACACATTTTTGGCAAGGGGTAGCTATCCTTCAAGGATGCCTTATTAAGATTCCTAAAATCAATGCATAATCTGATTTCTCCTATTTTTTTCCTGGTTGGCACTAGATTAGAAACCTAGTCTGAGTATCTAACTGGTGTAATTATCTGAGCATCAAACATCTTAACTGGTGTATGTCTGTGTTATATGTTTTTAGGTCTTCATAGCTCCATGCAAAGACATCTTGAAATTATTTTAACAGTTCAATGTATTTAACTCTTTCATCTTGTGGTAAAGATTTAGATAATTTGATTGTTCTCGGTTTATCATCTGTCCCTAGGTTGTACTCTTCTACATCAGATTTAACTGGCTCCATTTTTGGCCTTTTGGGCACATCATTAGAGTCAAATAAGTCCTCAAGAGGAGTCAAACCTCTGGGTAAAATGTTGTTCTTTAAATCAATCAAATCTATGTCATCTTCAATTATTTCCTCTATGTTTACTTTTTCCATTTCATCAATGTCACTTTGAGTAAAAATAGTAGGCTTTTCAAACTTATGTACATCTAAATTATCTAACTCATCTAATTGACATCAATTTACATCTATATCACATGGTGAGTCTATATTACAATCGTTATCGATTTGGAAATTCTGAAATTCATGCTCATTATTCAAAAAATGATAAATTTGTTGATCTTCAAAAAATATTTGCCAATATTTCACATTATCAGGAACAATAGGCCTATGTTTAATCTCAGCAGTATATTTCTGTAATGGTGAAAAAGGAAATTTACAATTGCTGGTAAATGTTGCTAAGCAATAGGCATGTATGTTCTTATTTCGAGAGATGATAGCAAACATACCTTCTAGCAATTCATTCAGTAAGTTCAATACTATTTCTCTATATCTTGCAAGTCTGGGATTATGAACTGAATACTCTGCGTTTATTTGTTTTATAACTAGTTCAGAGTCTCCCATGACCATTATTCTTTTTCCTCCCTTATTTCTAATGATTTGCAAACCTAAGATCAATGCTTCATACTTAGCCATGTTATTGGTTCATTTGAAGTTTAATCTAAAGGCATTTCCTTCAGAATCATCTCTTTCAATATTCGTAATCCAAATACCAGCTCCAGCTCCAAATTTGTTAACAAAGCCATCAAAATATAAATGCCATAAAGCTTCATGACCAATATAATCATCCATGATTTTAAGTTTTTTATCACTAATTTCAGTTGGATTTTCATTCTGGTCAGAGTTAGAATAAAAGAGTCAAGATCAGTAGGAGTGGAATATATAGGATAATTGGTAGGCCTGTCTGCACTACTGACCATGTACTTCATCAAAGTTTCTCTATAAAGATTTTTAGGTTGTCCAAACACCGAGATAGTGGCATAACTCATATCCAGTTGTATAGATCCCTGCAACTTTGCTCCCCATGAGCAAGAAAGCAACATGCCATACTTAGGCGGGATATCAGCTACTACAACATCCATGATCATACTTTTACTCGGATATTGAACTAGGTTAACACACCGATCTTTGATCAAACCTAAACATTGGACCTTGGCTGAATCAAATGAAAATAAGTCCTTGAATGGTCTCGTGATATCTAGATTAAGGGTTTCCATTATAGCTTTATGCATCAAATTGTGGGAAGCCCCAGTATCTAGCATAGTGTTATGAAAAATTTGGTCATGTATAGTAAGGCTTACATAGAATGGGGGTACCAACCCATCTAAATGCTTTCCATCAACATTGGGACCAAAAATCAGTTCAGGCCTATCATCATTCATGTTAATTGTGTCTTTATTCTCATTCACATTCAATGCATCATAAAT
This sequence comes from Pinus albicaulis, assembly GCA_034641835.2. NCBI lineage: Eukaryota > Viridiplantae > Streptophyta > Pinopsida > Pinales > Pinaceae > Pinus > Pinus albicaulis. The sequence continues at coordinate 19,130,971 of CM076582.1, read as the reverse complement.
CATAGATCTGAACAAATCATTTTTAGCTAGTTCTGCTAAGGGAACAACTATTTTTACCTTGGGAAATTTCAGACTGCATATTGAACGTTGGCTGAGATCTAATGGCTTGGGTCACTTCTTCTTTGGGAACTGAGGTTTGTGATGATTTCTCTTGAGTTTCTACTATTTTTCCTTTGTTTTGAGTTTTTTTCCTATCCTCTCTCTGAGTCTCTTGGTGTTTTCTATCCTTCACAGTGTTTTCAGGGAAAGCAGAAGTTTTATCAGTTTTAGGATCATTAACAGAAGGTTTAGGATCTGATATTCTAAAATCAGTAGGATTTTTTCTAGGCTCATTGATTGTTGTTGTATTGGTGGATTTAGGAGAATTAGCTTTAGGAACATATTTAGAAGATCTAGCCACCTCGTCAGTAATGTCCACAATATTTGGGCCTTGCTGTTTCTTAGGACTAGTTGGGTTTGAACTTTGTTTGCTCTCTCTTGGGAGAATTTGCAAGAATTTTGATTTACTAGTATCAGTCTTCTTTTTGTTTTGTTCTTACTGATTTGGAGTATTACTTTTTATGACAGGTTCATTATTTTTCTTACTCCTAAGGTTGTATTGACTTTGAATTTCGTTTATTGCATAATCATAACCTTGTTTATAATCGTAGGATTCCCCAGAATTCACTTTGAACTTTTGGAGTTCATAGAGTTCCTGGTCCTCCTGGGTGAGGAAAATGGTATTGTCTTCGTCGATCCCCATAACAATGTTAATTTCTTCCTCATCATCAACACTGTTTTGTGAACTTTCTGAAAAGTTTTCTTGAAGTGGGGTTCTTATATTTTGATCAGGGGAAGGCTCCTTGCCTTTTCCAGAGTTGTTGTTTTTTCTATAATTGGGATTCCGGATCTGGGATTGATTATCCCATTGAGGTTTTCTCTCAATTTGATCCAGTCTGTCAATTAATTTTTCTAGTGCTTTAGTAATGAAATCAAACTTACTATCTAAGTGAGATGTTTCTTCTTTAATAGTGACCCTTCTTTCATTTCTCATCCTAGCCTTCTTAGCAAGTATATTAACTTCTACACCTACAACGTTTTGTTGCATTTGTTCTAAGGTATCTGCATCCCTCTCCCTAAGTTGATAAGCCATGTCTACGTTGAAGTAATCGGGGAATTTCAGTAGCACAGAGTAAGGGGTAGGTTTAAGTTATGTGGGAATGGCATTATAAATGTTGTTATACCTTGTACAGAAGTCTTGGACTGACTCATTTGGGGCTCTTTTGACTGCATCAAACTCAGATAGTATTTGCATAGGGTTTTTCTTTTTCTCCCATTTATTAAGAAATGCTCTATGGAAAGTAGCTAGATCTATTATGCTACCATCTCCTAAACTTTTGAACCAAGTTTTTACCTATCCAATCAGACTCTGGGCAAACAACCTCATTTGAACATCACTTTCATCAATTTCATAGACTTTCCAAAAATCATTCATCCTAGTTACATGTTGTTGAACAGTTATCTGTGAGAGATTATCAAACAGTGGGATGTCTTTTTGGTAGTTTTGGGGCATGTCATGGAGGTTTTGTGGCAGAACCAAGGGAGCATATCGAGTTGCCATGGCTTGTATTTTGGCTGAACTAGGAGGTATAGTAGTAATAGTAGGGATAGTGCTGGTGGTTACAACGGATGTACTTGAAGAGCTTGGTAAAGAGGATGAAAAAGAAGTAGTGTGGCTAATGGTAGTTGTAATGGGTTGGGTAAATGATGGATTTACAACTTTGGGCTGCAACGGCAGCTCATGAATAAATGGATTGGTTGATGTACTAGAAGTGGATTGTGGAAATGATGAATATATGATTCTATGGGGTAGAAACAACTCAGGGCTTATGGGCTCTCGAGGTGAACTGGTGGTAGAATCAGTGAATGATGTAGTAGCATACAGAGTTGAATCTAATGCTAGAAAGATTGTTGCATATAGCTCAGAAACCGGGGGTTTAAATTTAGACAAAAAATTCGTTAACTTAACAACTTCTTTTGTGTCTTTAATTTTCGAGACAACTACTCTTTTAATTGGACTTTTACTTTCATTTTGAGGAAATTCTGTGGAAAAAAAAATAATTTTATGTTTTTCACTTACATAAGAAGTAAAAAGTGGATCTAAAACAATTTATTTTAAATCAAATTCAGATTTTGTTCTAAATAAATATCTTTCAAACTTTAAGTCAAAATCAATATCTGATAAGCTAACCAATTCTTTGGGTAAAGAATCAGCTCTTCTCAGAGGTATCTCAGTTTCACAACTATCAATTAGTTTTTTATTTTTTCTTCCTATCTGGTTCGGATCATCTACTATCTCTAGAGGATTAGGATCGGGATTGGATCTAGTGTAGTAGACTTTTTTGGGAGCCAAAATGTTTATTAGGTAAAATACCCACAACCTTTAAATTCAATCTTAAAGTCGAAAAGATAAAACTAAAGATCTTCCTTCAAGATAAAACTTAAAACTGGAGAGTGGTTAGTTCCCCAGTATGGTCGCCAGTATGTTAACACCCTAGTAATTCTCAAGTTGTGGGATGAGGACTTTTGGTAGTTAAGAACACCAGGGGTAACCAAGAACTGCTTTGGGAATTCAGGATCTAGCCTTCTTGAGCTCCGGAGAGGGATCTCTCCTTATGATTTAGCTTTGTTTTGATAAAATATTTTGGGCTAGCTATGAGTATAAAGTAGGGCTTATTTTGAAAGATTGGTGGCAATAAAGAGATTTCAAGGTAAACCAGAAAGATCTACCAAATCATTGGGCAATGGAGTCAACTCTCTAGGCAAGCATAACTAAGAAATAAGGCTTAGGGATGCAAATGTGCTAAGGGCAAGATAGGTGACCTTTTAAGGCTTTATATAGGCTTGATTTGATGGAGTGGGTGGGATCTAATCAAAAGGGCACTTAAGAATCCTTAAGCTACAGATAAGAAGACTGAAGAAGGGGATCAAACTAGGACCTAGAGCAATTAAGAATTCTATGGTCCGGTTATCAAGCAGAAAACATCAAAATGCCAACAAGTTTAAATAGGGAGCTTATTATCACTAATCTTGTTTAATTATTCCTTAATTGATCATTACATAATAGAAACACATAATATGAATGAATGTAAAATTTGAAAGAAATACACTGAAAATAGGAAAAACGAGACTTCTCTTGTCACCACGAGAATCCTTATGCTATGATGTCTCTAATCTCATTTCTAGCCTGCTGCTTCGTTAATTGACTCACCAACTTCAATATGTCCAGCAAAAAGACTATAGTTGTCTTGAGAAATTTTATTCGACACTGAATACTTCGGATTATGAAGTATTTATGCAAAAAACTGTTTACAAAATATCTCAGAAATTAAGATAATGTTTTAATAAAAAATAGGAAAGAAAACATAATAAGAGGGATAGCTACAAAACAGTTTGCAAGTTGTTTCCTTTTTACAAGAAAAAATAGAACTGATTATTCTAATTTAAACTGATTGTTGATATGCTATGAGCTTTGCTGGCCTTAGGTGCATCTTATTGTGGAAAGTGGTTGAAGAACTTTCCTTCCTTTGACTTTCAACACTGATACTCTTTATTCATCTAATTTGAGTTGTCTTACTGTGGTAATTAAAAAGTAACCAACAGTAACTTTATTTTCACTTATACTCTTTCACCTACTAATACACTTTAACCCTATATTTTTTACCTTTGAGGTAACAGTAAAAGATGAATTTCCAAGTAATTTTCCTGTTTTTTATCCATCAAATTCACAACAGATCTGTGAATTCTTGCCACTTTTCAGTAGAGGGGATCTTCATAGTTTTCAATTTCTTGTAGCTTTCATTTGCTTCTGTATACTTGGCAAAGTTAGGCTTTATAGTGAACATATGCTTGATCTCATTATCCAAAAAGAACAGATTTTCAAAATACTGAAGAAGTATTTTTCCAATTGGTGATCCTTGTGGAAGTGGTTGTTTGCCTTGCTCTTTCGCATGAGTTCTAATTTTTAGATCATAATCTTTCCGAGGCATCAACTTGTCATTCAATGCATGAATATCTGGCAAACCTGCTTCTGATAATATCTTGTATTTGGTCCAAAATCTTGAGATAGCCAAATTGATGTCTTTACACCTGTCTTCTAAGTTAATCATCATGTTTCTTTTATTTAGGAATTTCTTGATTTGGAGGATGGTCTCTGTCCTATCAGTAATTTTTAACTTTTCCAACTCTTCCCTGTTTTTGCTGTTCAAAAAGGCTATGAGTTCAAGTGCTTGGGCTAGCTTATTTTCAATCTCTCTTTTAGTTTTGTAAATTTCTGCATTAACATCCTGTAGTAACTCCTTTTGCTCATAAATTATTTGAATTGAAGGCCATTGAGAGTGAATGCCTTCAATGATCTTTGTCCATAAATGATTTTTAATATATGCCACCTGATCTGTAAGGTTCACTTGTGCTTGCAGAATTTTCACCTGTTCTTATAGTCGATCCACCCTCTGCTCATGCCCTTTAGAAGTAATCAAGGCATCTCTATTGGAATTTTCTAGATTTTTAATAATGCCTTTCAAGCTAAGAATTTCTTTATCTTTAATGGACATGTCTTCCATGGCTCTAATTACGGCAGCTTTGTCCTGTATTGTATTGATCCGTGAAGTTGAGGAAGAAGAAGCAGATATTTCATGGGAAGTTATTGGCACTGCAGTGGCCATTACTCCTTGTGGAGCCAAGTGTTGTGCTAATGTGGATGGAACAGTAGTACTTACAGTAGGGATTACTGTAGGGATGTGAACCTGTTGAGTTTTCTTTAGGTCTTCATTTTCTCTTATGGAAGCTTCCAATTGATTTTCCATTGAACAAGTTGTTTGAGTTCATCATTTTCAGTTTTCTGCTGAAGAATCTCCTTAGCTTGAGGATTTTCATTTTGGGGCAACTTTAGCTATTTTCTGAGAGCAGCTATATCCTCATTTTTCTGTTTAATCAAAGTCTTTGCAATTTCCATATTAGCAGGATCAGCTCCTGCTTCAATCACCAAATCTTCTAGTGCTTTGATCCTGAAATTATTGGCATATAGTGAGGCCTTGTCCAACTTCATTTGATTCTGGAGGTTGAACATTGTTTTCTCAAGCCTGATAGATTTCATAGTCTTGCGGACAATTTTAGAATATAGCATTTCAGTATTGCTCCTATGAAATTCAATTTGATCCAATTCATGAATGGCATCTGCATCAACTTCAAAATCTGTTTTGGAATAATCTGTTACTGATTTTGGATCAGTCACTGCAGGCTTCAAGAATGACATTACTAATTTATTAGATGAATAATCAAATGTCGAAAGAATTTTGTCTTTATTTCCAGGCTTTTCCTTAAGGAATCTAGAATATGTTTGATTCTTTATTTCTTCATTCTTCTCTTTAATCTGTTTGAATCTGATCTAAATTTATGACTCTGTGTTGTCAGTTTCCTTAGAGGAAGAAGGCATATCAACAGTTTTTTGGTTCTCCCCCATGACTGTATCCTTTTGTTGTGTTCCAATTTTGACATTTTGAAGATCTTCAAGTGTTTCAGTCACTATTCTTGTAGCTTCATCATCAGTTTCATTATCTTCAATATTAACAGCTTTATTCCTTTCTTCATCTCTCAATTTAATTTTATTGTTGTAAGAGATTCTGAATCTTTTGTCCTGAATAGTTTCAACTATGAAACTATCTTCTTCTCTACTCCTTTTAAGTGCATTTTCAGTTTCCTTCCTCATTGTAGTAACCTGTGTCTGTTCAACCTGTTTACCCTTTCCAATTCATGAATGGCATCTGCATCAACTTCAAAATCTGTTTTGGAATAATCTGTTACTGATTTTGGATCAGTTGCTGCAGGCTTCAAGAATGACATTACTAATTTATTAGATGAATAATGAAATGCTGAAGGAAGTATGTCTTTGTTTCCAGGATTTTCCTTAAGGAATCTAGAATATGCTTGATTCTTGATTTCTTCATTCTTCTCTTTAATCTGTCTGAATCTTATCTGAATTTCTGACTCTGTGTTGTCAGTTTCCTTAGAGGAAGAAGGCATATCAACAGTTGTTTGGTTCTCCCCCATGACTGTATCATTTTGTTGTGTTCCAGTTTTGACATTTTTAAGATCTTCAAGTGTTTCAGTCACTATTATTGTAGCTTCATCATCAGTTTCATTATCTTCAATATTAACAGCTTTATTCCTTTCTTCATCTGTCAATTTACTTTTCTTGTTGTAAGGGATTCTGAATATTTTTTCCTGAATAGTTTCAGCTATGAAACTATCTTCTTCTTTTCTCCTTTTAAGTGCATTTTCAGTTTCCTTGCTCACTATAGTAATCTGTGTCTGTTCAACCTGTTTACCCTTTCCATTTTCTCTCTGCATTTCCAGTGAATCATCATCAACTAGAGTGTTGGGCTCCCATTCAATTTTGTTAGCATACTTTTCAATATGGGGCTTGGAGCCATGCAAGAAGATAGGTAACTTGCATTTCACTCTTAGTGTGCTTAAAACACCTTGTGGATCATAATTCGACATGAAACTATATGGAAATTTTTACTCTTTCAACTTCACATTGATTTCATTGATTGCTTCTCTATTATTCACAATAAATGGCCCAATTTGATTCTTCATTTTAAACTGGGTCTTTTTCGTGGAAGCTATGAAATTAATTTCATCTGCATTCAATAGTTGTCTCAAATATTCCAATGAAAATATCCTTGTTGTAAAAAATCTTGGTAGTTTATATGGGGCCAGAAGTGCACCATATACTCTGATTTCTATATAGATTTTGTATAAATACCAGTCCCCTGTTCTAGAGCTCTCAAACAGCTGTAAAATTCTCTTAGTCTCTTCATTGATCCTAGGGGTCTGCTCTTTGTTCAACAGATTCATAGCAGGTACTAAAAATAGGTCATTGAAATGTGTAAAGCTATATTCTATATTCCATTTTATTAGAATTGATGACCAGAAAACAACTGAAAGAACATTTTCCTCTGGATCCACTTTCTGAAATTCAATGGGGAACTTATCTGCTTGATAATATAAGAAGAGGTGAAGCAAATATGATGTGTATCTAAAGACTCATTCTTCTGATAACCTTGACAACTGATAATGCATGTTTTCTGCAATAAATTTAGCAAAATTGTACACTATGGACAGAGATTGACCAGGACTAAGAGTTGACAAAAAACCTAAGATAGCTACATCAGTGAATTCGTCACTAGTGTATCCTAGTATAAATGATAACATTGAGACTATTTGCCTGGTTTCATCTGGGAATTCAAAGGTATCAAAAGGAGGATTAAGTTTGGGAATATCCACTTGTTTAGGAAAAAAAGTTTGGAATTCTTTGAATTTAGAAGAAAATTCAAGTTCTAGGTAATTTTGAGTCAACTCTTCTATGTATAATGAAGCAGCATTTGGGTCAAGACTCAGTTGCAGCATGGAATTTATTGGCTCTTCATTGATGTAAAACATGACCTCTTTATCTTTGTTTACAATGCATCTTTGATCTAGGAGATAAAAGGATTGATGTACTCTGACAAAATTAGGGGATGGATATGTTTGAGGAACAATGTACTTAGGTAAATTGGATTCCCAGACTGGAATATCTTTTTCACCTTTTTCTACAGACTTTCCAAAGCACCAATTGTAAACATCAAGCAAGTTAAATTATACAGTAGGGTCCATAATTCTATAATCAATGTCAACTAAGGGACTATTCTCTAGGGAAAAGACTGGAGGCTGGACTGGTCTGACTACCTCTGTAGAATCAGTCATGAGTGCAGGGGTTGGTTTGTCAATTTTGGAGGACTCAGGCTGAGGAAATTTTGCAGAGGACTTCTTTTAAGACTTTGGGCCTCCATTTTTAGGGGTTACTTGTTTCTTTGTCATTTTTAATCCGAACAAAGCAAGCTTAGACGGTTTGCTAAGTTCTATTATGAGAAACAAGGGTTTCTTGGTGAGTTTTAATGGAAAATGGGGTTTCTAAGCAAGGTTTTGGGTAAAGCAAGGGTTTTAAAGCTCATAACATATATTAAGATCAATTTTAGTAGTGAAATAGACCAGGATTTGGGAAAAAACCACTAGAAATGGCAATTAGGGATTCTAGGGAAATTTTCACAGAGTTTCCCCTATAAAATGGATGTTTTTATGTAGTTTTATTTGTGAAATTTGGGCAATTATTTGAAATAACAGGAATTTTGACGTCTTAGAGGGCAAGTTTGTGGAAAAGTACCTGAAAAACCAGTGAAATTAGGTTGAAGACGTTCGTAGTAGTGCTTCAGTCTTCAATTCTATAAAATTGGCTTCTCAGAGGGAAATGTGGCACTTTGTGGTTGAAATTCAGGGTAATGGGCATCGAAAATGGCACTGGTAGGTTGAAAAGGCTCTGCACAGTTTCTCAGGGTTCAAACAGCGCAATTTAAAAGAAAAGGGTTTGTCAACGTTTTCACAGGTTTAAAGGGAAAATAGTGAAAATTTGAATGAAAACTTTAAATTTTAATGTACTAGCTGATGGTGAAAATCATGGTTAAGTCGCATTAAACTCTGGTTAAGAGAGTCGGGTTTAGGAATACCGCCAGTGGTATTCGCGCTGATGAATGGTGGTAAGTGGTATTGAACTTTTCGAACGCGATACAACGATATTGCGACACGTCAGCGCGGGGTGTTTTGGAAAAACCATCCATTTCGCGCGGCTTTGCCGAAACTTCGATCGTTTGTTTTTGGAGCACGAAAATTGATAATGGTCGTCGGATCGGGTCTTAGGGAGCGAACGGTTCAGATTAAAAGGGAAAGTGCTGGGAATAAAGTTTTATCAGATTTGACGTGGGCCGTTGATATTAGGAAATGAATAAAAGATTGGACGGTCGGAATCTTACGCGAAGGGGAGGGACAAATGCATTGAAATCTTTCGCTCAAGTGCTTTATCGTAGGATCAAATGGATTCTGAAGATCGGACGGTCAAAAATGAATCTGATGAGAAAAGGTTTGTTTAAGTCATATATACAGAAATGACTTATTCTTAATGGAAAATCAAGTAGTCGGGAGGGTTACCAAGGCTTTGAACTATGGTTAAGGTCTGGGGTAATGAATGATATATTGCAAGGTAACATTAAGGTTAAAATTTTAACCTTAGGTTAAGGGACATGGGGTGGAAAATATACAGGGAAAGGGTCATTTTTATTGAAGTTTAGTTTTAATCAAACTTCAGGTAATTTTTTGTTTAAAACACATATTACACATGTTTTAAGCTCTTTTTCTCATATTTTATTATATGGTTAATCAAATTGGAAGGATTTAATTACCATAGGGGCGAGATTAAGTGTAAGGATAAAATTTAGCCAAAGGGGTTATAAGGGGGGTTTTATTTAAGCATGTGGGAATAAATTACTTTGGCTTAAGTTATAATAAGTGGGTTTTTGGGATTTATTTATAAAAGGAGTTATATAATAAGAAAAGGTTAGTTGTAGGGAATTAATACATAAGTTAAAATTAATATGACAAGGGGACAATGTATACTCAAAACACATTAATATAACTAAGAAAGTGAAGATTAAAAAGAAAATTTTCATTATAATAACTTCATCACTTAGATTTAGGATAAAATGTGATTTTGAGGGCTTTATGCTTTGAAATGATGTGGGAAGTTAATCAAATGAGGATTAGAGTATCTTTAAGTAAAAATGTAGTTTTACTTAGGATTATTTAGGGGAATGAGTGCATGAATGGTAAATTATGTGATTAAGGGATTAATATAGACATTTCATACTTTTAACTAATCAGTTATAGAGCCTTGGGTATGGTCCCAAAAAAAGTCAAGGAAATGCCTTGAGCCTTTCTGACTGATAGTTTAGAATGTTTCATGACTATGGGAAGGGAAAGTTAGTTATTTTGAAGCCCATGATGAATGATATTTACAATGATATTTTTCACCTTCTTCTACCTACCCATCTTACCATACTAACATTTTTTCTTCTTTTGTAACAAGCTGCATTTAAGCTAGTAACCTTCACAACATTTATTTTTTCTGAAAGCAAGTAAACTATCTAATTCTACACTTATTTCATCCATGAATCCAGATTAAACTGTTGGATTCACTTTATTCTCTACCTAACTACTGAATTGTTAGGATTAAATTGTCTAACAACTCATTATTCTCTATCTACAACAAAGGAAATTGAAACAGTGACAAGTTAAGATTGAACTGTTTAACTCATCATGGACTAATGGCATTATTGACTCTCTGTCATAGTCAAAAAGTAAAAAGTAGTGGCATTTATGCTTGCTCACTTTCATGTTTTATTCATTATTCTTTTGGGGCATCTTATTTTTTCTAAGTCCTTTGATTTTTCTTTTAGGACTTTTCACCCTCTTTTTGATTTTTTGATTTTTTTGATTTTTTTTTTTTCTAACAAAAATATGTGAATACAACTTGCAGAAGGCAAAGTATGTACAAATTTACAAAATTACCAATAGTCAAGTCAAAATTATGACCCCTATATTATAGGTTGCTAACACATGGATGGTAAATTCAGTAAAGCAGTGGCCATAATTAGGGTGCTTAACTGGCAGGGGATCAAGAGAGTTGAATCTGTAACCTCCATAACTTTGGGTGAGAGGTCTCACATTTGGCTCATGACAACTTTTCATACATGGCTTATATATCAATGAGCTAATTAAAAAAAGAAAAAGTTGTTTCTTGAATTAAAAGGACATATATTAGACCTTTCAAAAGCAAGCTCTAAAAAATATCGACTATAACAGAGCATGTGAGCTATATCAACGACAAAAAATAGACCTTTCATGGCTTAAAAAAAAAAATACATCATTGCATAAGTCAAAGTATCTGTCTGTAGAGAATTTTATAGCTAATGTTCATGAATTAAATCATTTGTATGCCCTTACTGAGAAACTGAAATGTTCCAAACACCACGCTCCAACCCCAATGCCTCTTTGAAAGGCCATCAGCTACATTGTTCCTATCCCTATATAGTCACATCCATAGTAAAATTGTTGACATACTAGTGCTGCTTACTTGGGGGGAGTTGAATTAGGGACTTTCTTGCATATCCAAATACCCCAATAAAATTGGCACCAATTGGTTGAGATAACCCCTCATGTGTGTGTATTTAATACAAAAAATAGTGCGCCACAAATGCAGTGGCCTAGGAATAAACACATGGTAGGAAACGTTTGGCAACAATGAGTAGAGGACAACAATGTATGGTGGATCATCATGGTTTATATCAGTTGGCCCTAGCTAGTAACATCAAGCTTTGGGTTAATAATTATTGACTCCAAGCCATCAATTTTGGACCCAAATAGTTTCTTGTTAGGCAGCCAGTGGTTTCCCACCCCTTTTGTGTGCCTTTTCTTTTATAGCTTTTCTAGCCTAGAGACGAGGTTAGCCTCCCAAACCTTGAGATTGTTGAGAGTAGTGTGGACATGTTGGAGAAGATGCGGGTTTCTCCTTACTCATGGTACATGGCATCCCTTCTTAGCTTAGTTCACTGTGTTTTCCATATTTTAAGGATCAAGTTTGAAAATTGACGTGTTTAATTAGTAGCCACACAAATTTGATAAGGTTTGGCTAGTTAATTTGATGTTCAATGAAATTTTCATTTATTATTTACTTTCAACTTTGGCTCTAATAATTGTTTCATATGGTGATGCATATCTATTTACCTACACAATATTTCATATGTATCCTTACAGGTTCTTTGTATTGAGTATTGACATTACTAGAATGGTTGTCATTGCCACAATGTCTTTGCTCATTAGTGCATGGATGGAATGTCTTGGAATGATTGAAAAGATGAATTGGCTCTCTTCCCACTAGCCAAGGGACACATTATCCAATGGAATGAAGTAATGAGGTTGATGGTATATGTAAAATGTTGTGATGTGATTAACGCATGAATTGATTTGCTAGTTTTAATTTTATTTCACAGTTATAAATTTATATTTAAAAAAAATATATATATGCTTATTAGTCCATGAATGGAATGTCTTGGAATGATTAGAAATATGCCTTGGCTCTCTTCCCACTAGCCAAGGGACACACTACCCAATGGACTGAGGTAATGAAGTTATTGTTATATGTAAAACGTTATTATCTGATTAACACATGGATTGATTTGCTAGTTTTAATTTAATATCATAGTTACAAAATAGTCACAAAATTATATAAAATATTTAAAACATTTTATGTATGATACAATATGAATACCTTATCGTGAAACAACATCATATTGTGCAAAAAACCTGGTCACATGAAATAATTCACTGGTGGTCCATAAGGGAAAAAATTCCCACATTTTCCAAATCCCTTTGAGTTTTGGGTCGTTAATTTGTTTCCTTACATTTGAAAAAGATAAGCTCTTAGCCAATCAGAGAAAGTTTTAGTTCATACTCCAAGAAGAAAAGGCGGTTTCAATCAAGTTAATATTACAAGAAAGCTAGTATATTCTACTATCATTATTGAGGCTACAACAATGGGACCATGAGCTTTCAAGTAGCATCTAGCCTTAGCCCCATACATGAGACTAGTTACTACCTTGGTTACAATTTAACCTCATGTCTGGCAAGATTTTAGTATTTTTTATTATTAGTTTCTTAGATGTAAAACTCACAAAATTAATCTTATGTCTCCCAAACATTCGACATTCACAAACTGCAAATATTTGAATTCCTGCAAATAATTTCAAAGATATCCTGATTGAGAACATTGAAAGCAAACTTAAAGATAAACTCTAGTCTATGCCTTAATCACAATGGTTTGGAATAATGTAACTCTCAGCCTGTTAGTGCACATATTGCAACAAGGACTTCATTCAGAGAAACCTTCCTGTCCCCATGTCCAAATTGGTAGGAGTAATACTCCAACTTCCATGTAACAGCGAATATATGCATACCACTATCACTTATCCACTAAATTCAAGCAAAAGAGCTATACACATAGATTTATAAATTGTAGAGTGAATTAACCATTACTAGTAAAGAAAAGTTATAATTATCTAAAATAGGCTCTAGAAATAAAAAAGGCCATGATATTTAGTAGTTACTGTCCAACCTCATTACTTTATTTCACTGATATTAGTAGGAAATTTTGGTCAAAAACTATCCCTCGTGGAAATCACTACAAGAAAACAAATGTACAGTCAATGTTAAAAATATATATGCTATGTATAACAAATCTATTCATTTACTTTCCAACATGCTACACACTTCCTGAAAAAAAGAAAAACATCCTGGATGAGATAGATAGCCCAGAAAAAAAAGGAAAGTTACTGTAACCATATAAGGAGTATGTCATGAAATGCAATATAAACACCAACTCAAATAATAATATGAACTTTCCTACAATAGAAACTCGAGAACAAATGTAGAGAAGAGTGGAAACTTGCCTTTTGATCATCCTTGGTCAGAAGGAAAAACAAGTGTGGATGATTCAAAAGTTGCACGATAACAGGGAATCAACCAACCATTTATGATGTCAATCCTTAGCACAAATCAGGCAAGAAAATATTACATAGTTTTATTACTTGGCAGGATTTTAGTATTTGTTATTATTATGGAGTTTAGTTTTTAATAGCATTTATATATATATATATATATATATATATATATATATATATATATATATATATATATATATATATATATATTATTTTTATTTTTTTTCTGGGAAAATAAAAACATAGTTTGTAATGACAAGGTTGGGTAGTTGACAGTTAGTTAAGGATAAGAAGCTAGAAAAACAAGATAAAATAAGCTAAGTATGGTAGTGGGCGTTAAATTATTGGAACTTTCAATGACATAATGGATGGATGCAATTCCATCTGATACTCTATTTGATTCTAAATATTTAGAAAATATTTGGGTTTATAGCTCAATATGGTAATGGGCATTCAATTATGGTTACTTCCAATGAAATATTATATCAATGCAGGTCTGGCTCATACTCTGTCTAACCCTAACCCTTAGATTTAGTTTTCTTTATAGCACTAATGATATTTGGTTATAAATTAAACTTTTTATGAAAGTAAAAATTGACACTATTTATTTTCGATTGTTGTGGGCAGGTATTGCATCTACCACACAAACTTGTTTTATATAATGTAATGAAAATATATGTTTTGCTAGTAATATTAGTAGGCCATTTATTTTATGAATAATTTTGTGGGTTGAGAAATTTTATGCAGAACTGTGTAGCAAGGCTTTCCCTACAAGTAGTGGGACAAGTTTTAAAGCAACAATGGGAAAATGTGTCGAGTTTAGAGAATGAAGAGTATCATGTACATTGATTCAAAGATGGCATTGGATATTGTTACTTTCAGAAAAAATCAATCTGGAATAGACTTTGATGCTAATATCAATTGACTGAAGCTAACAGGTTGGTAAGACAAACTCATGACGATGATTGACAAGGAGCAATTAGCAGACGATTTTCAGTGTAATGAAGGCTACTTGTTGAGCCCCTTGACACCGCTAATCATAATTCTTTAAAGGGTGCTAGCTCAATGGAAGAGCACCTACATTATAAGCAAAAGGTCAATGGTTCAATTTTACTATGCCCTAACATGAATTAATCAATGATATCGTTGTTATTGTAGTTTATATTTGATTAAATATTTTATATATTGATTTATTTCAATGGTGAGATGTTTTTCTAGATTCATTATTTTATTGTCTTTAGACAGACAGTGTTAGGATCAAAGACATTGTCTTTTTAAAGACAATATGTCTTTAATCCCAACTGTTGTCTTTAGAGAGACAAAAATGAAATTGTTTGTGGAGAGACAAAAATGAATTTGTCTCTAGAGAGACAAAAATTTGTGAGTTATATATTGTCTCTATAGAGAATATTTTAAGACATTTTATTTTTAAGACAATTTAATTTGAGACACCCTTAAGACAATACACAAGTTTTCTTTTGCCTCAAGTTAAGACAATTACCAAAAAATAGTCTTAAACATTGTCTTAAAACCCCCCTTTGAGTTGTAGTGATATGGCATTTTTGAGTATTCTACATCCCAGATTAATTGTAGATAATATAACCTAGTGAGAAGAAGATGTAAAGATATTCCACTCTTACTCATGCAAAAATAATTTTTTCCTATGTGCATGTAAAGTAACAAAATTTTATATTAACTTCAAAAAATAAATAAATAAATAAATATATATATATATATATATATATATATATATATATATATATATATATATATATATAATTAATTAATTACAATTTTTGTATTTTTTTTAAATATTTTAATATATGATTTAAATAAAATACTTGAATATATATATATATATATATATATATATATATATATATATATATATATTACTTTTTAAATGTTATTTATTAATTGTATATTAAAAATTATATAAAATTAATAAATAATAATAATAATAATAATATTCAACATAACTTATAAATACAATAGGTTAATCAGTAGATTAAGCAAAATATTTCAATGTTAATTATATATATATTATATATTGTTATGTGTGTTAAATAATCTAAATATCTATATATAAGACAGAGAATAAAAAGTTATAAGTGTAATGTTAAATCATTTAGCTATATAAAAGTCACTTGTTTCAAATTTCCTAAACAAAAAATAAACTATTTAAATTTTATAAAAAAACAAATTTTATACGAAAGCAAATTAATGTAAAAGATTTAAACTTTCTTATGGTTAAAATAATTAATGTAAAAAGAAAATTTTATACATTAAGAAATTTTTTCTTAATCCTTCTTATGGTTAAAATAATCAATGTTGTGATTTCAGTTGATTTCATTTAATATGTTGATAAAAAAATCAGTGCATATCAAGACCATGGTTAAAATGAAACAATACAATCAAATCATATCATTTCATTTAATGTGCGAAAAAAAATTCCGTATGGAAATCTACTCGAGTCCACAAAATAAGAATCCATCTTACTCTCCAGTCAACGTCAGCAATACACGAAAATGATTTCATGCTCCGCGTTTTCTTCGGTCAATGAATTGCCCATCGCGGCCTGAAGAAAACAACCGAAAGTGAAATTGTTGAAACTCCAATGATAATCATATTCTTCAATAAACAATACCTGCAACCGTTCAAATCTTACCACTTCACACCTCATATTCCTCACAAGTACTCAATCAAGACAAAGCACCGTGTTTCATCTTCCGCCCTCTCTTCACAGTTTAGAGTTGCAGAGGGTACTTAATTATGATATCTCTACTGAAAAAAAAGGGAGTTTATGGCGCTTTCCATTCTGAAGTTCATGGCGCTTGTCTTTCGCGCCATGAACTCTTTGGCTTCACTTGTCTTTCGCTGCACATGGAAACAATCATGGCGCTTTCCATTCTGAAGTTCTTCGTCTCTCTTCTATTTCGTTTACGGAATTTCGATGGAAAATATTAAGACAGGCTGTAGCAGTAGAGGATGGTAGGGCAATTAATATAGGCGTCATACTGGACAACTGTTGGTACGGAATAGTGGTGAACGTGGCTTTTGAATTAGGTGCAGAAGACGTAAATAAGGAGAATAAGCTCCTCAACTCCAGTCGCTGAGCGCTCCACTTTTGCTTTTTAGAATATGATGGACAAAATGCAGTCATGGCTGCCTCTGCTGGTATATATTGACTCTAATAATCACCTCTTAAAATTAAAATTGCCTCTAGTTGTTTGAATTTTCTATACAGAATTCAACTGCATTAAATATAATATAAAATCACTGCAAGTTTCTGTAAAAGAAATTTAATGGCTAATTTTTGTTATTGGTTTGATTTTATTATTTTTTAATAGTATATTAAGAAGACAAAATATTAGATGAGTGATGGAGGTTTCAAATTAGTCATTTTTAACATCAAAATATAGAAATTATAAATGGGATGTAGTAATAATTGGAATTTCTGATAATTCCAGAACAATATTTAGAGAGAATAATATTCTCGTTCTTAACACAGAGAATAATGGACAGAGATAGTGGAATAAAACTTTTCTTTCTATTTCAATAACATAACTATAAACTATTACAAATTTCTTCTTTTGAGGGAGGGATTCACAAAAACTGACCGACTGCTACAGATATCTATTATTGAAATCTTTGGCTCCACTTGTCTTTCGCTGCACATGGAAACGATAATGGCACTTTCCATTCTGAAGTTCTTCGTCTCTCTTCTATTTCGTTTACGGAATTTCGATGGAAAATATGTAAGACAGGCTGTAGCAGCAGAGGATGGTCGGGCAATTAATATAGGCGTCATACTGGACAACGATTGGTACGGAATAGTGGTGAAGATGGCTTTTGAATTGGGTGCAGAAGACGTAAATAAGGAGAATAAGCTCCCCAACCCCAGTCGCTTAGCGCTCCACTTTCGCATTTTAGAATCTGATGGACAAAATGCAGTCATGGCTGCCTCCGCTGGTATATATTGACTCTAATAATCACCTCTTAAAATTAAAATTGTCTCTAGTTGTTTGAATTTTCTATAAAAGATTCAACTCATTAAATATAATATAAAATCACTGCAAGTTTCTGTAAAAGAAATTTAATGGCTAATTTTTGTTATTGGTTTGATTTTATTATTTTTTAATAGTATATTAAGAAGACAAAATATTAGATGAGTGATGGAGGTTTCAAATTAGTCATTTTTAACATCAAAATATAGAAATTATAAATGGGATGTAGTAATAATTTATTTCATAAATCTGAGATCGATGTCTCATGTGTTGGAATTCTTGATAATTCTAGAACAATATTATGAGAGAATAATATTCTCGTTCTTAACACAGAGAATAATGGACAGAGATAGTGGAATAAAACTTGTTTTTCTATTTCAATAACATAACTATAAACTATTACAAATTTCTTCCTCTGAGAGAGGGATTCACAAAAACTGACCGACTGCTACAGATGCAGTGCAGAACAAACTTCTCTCTGTCTCTCAAAACAAAATGCACAAAACAGTGCTCTGTGGTCTACACTGTGTTTTCTTTGCCTGCGGGCTTTCACAACGATACAACACACACTACAATACTCTCTTACAATGATATGCAATACAATGTTTTTTATATGGCGCGACGGAAATAAAAACATAAAACAAATTACAAAGAAAAATACACTGTCGAAACATAAACTTTAACCTAAATCTTCTTTGGCACGATGTATGAGTGGAGCCCACTTCGCAATCGGCGATCGGTGAAACAAAAACGAACAAACTTGCAATGTTGTGATTTGCGATACAACGATGTTGCGATTGCGCGATGTGCGACTGTGATGAGACCACATCGCATCGGCGAATCACATCGCAATGAAACTCATAAGAGGAAAACATCAATGGACTAACCTTTGTGATTGCAATGTGCGATTAGCGACATCGACGATCGCATCGACGAAAAAACATATGCGGAACGGTTTGAACAAACAATTGCGATGTTGTGATTGCGATTGAGATCGCATCGTACCATCAGCGGTCTAACATTTCGGAAGGCGGAACATGCAATGAGCGATTGCGATTTGCAATTGTGGTGGGACCACATCACATTGCATTGCAAACTCTCAATCAGCGGAACACAATGCTATGTGCGGTACATCATTCCTTTGCGATTGCGATGATCGCATCGCATCAGAACAATCCATATCAACAAGACACTGCAAGTAAAACTTGCGATTGCGATCAAGTGCTGATGGTGGGGACCACCATCACGTGGCTTTTCAAAAACTTAAAGGAATTTTTCGTTTAAACAATATTTCTTCATTTTTGGTTGTTGGGGGCTTAAAAGCTCGAAAAGACTTCTCTTTAATAAAGCTCTGCTCTTGTGTGGTTTGAACCACAAAAGTCTTCATTTCTCTACAAATTTGGCTATGCCCATCAAACATTAACTTCTCCTCTGCAATGGTGGTTGCTGCCCATCAACATTGATTTCTTCCTTACAATTTTCTCCATTCTTCTTGAATGCACGGTGTTGTGCATGCAAGCTCTCTTTTGCCCCTTTGTACTCTGTTTCTACCTGCTCAAAGTACGCAGGTGACTTTAATATTTCAACACTCCCCTTTAAAGTCAGCTGCTAGGTTATCAGTCATACCCAAGCATTTTCTTAAATATTCAAAAGTCTTCTGCCCCAATGGCTTTGTCAAAATATCTGCATATTGCTCCTCTGTTCTACAATGCTGTAAAACAATTTCTCCATTGTTCACCAATTCTCTGATATAGTGAAACTTTGTATCTATGTGTTTCGTTCTCTTGTGAAACACAGAATTCTTTGATAATGCAATAGCTAAGCTATTGTCACAATAAATCACAGTGCCTTTTACCTGTTTTTGACACAAATTTCTCAACATCCTTCTCATCCAAACCGCTTGACACGTTGTTGCTGTAGTTGCCACATACTCTGCCTCTACTGTAGATAATGCTACAATAGGTTGTTTCTTAGAAGCCCATCAAATGGCTCCTGAACCCATATGAAAAACATAACCGGAAGTGTTTTTCCGATCATCTACACTTTCAGCCCAATCACTGTCTGTGTATTCAATTAACTCTGAATTTTCTAAAGTAGTATATAAAATTCCATACCTTTTGGTTCCTTTAACATACCTCAGAATTCTTTTTGCTGCTTTGCCAATGTGCTTCTTTTGGCTTCTCCATAAATCTGGAAATCAAACTAACAACATGCATTATATCTGGCCTAGTTGCAGTCAAATACATGAGGCTGCCAACTATGTTCTCGTACAAACTAGGATCAAAATCCTTGCTGCTGTCATCTTTACTCAACTTCAATCCTATTACTATGGGAGTAATTGCTGCTTTGCACTCCTGCATATTAAATCTTTCTAGAACTTCATTAACATATTTTGCTTGTGAGATAAAAATCTAATTTTCATTTTGCTCTACTTCTATTCCTAAAAAGTACTTCAGAAAACCCATGTCAGTCATTTCAAATTCTTCTTTCATGACTGTTTTAAAATTTTCACCGAGGTAATCATCATTACCTATAAATATTACAACATCAACATATAACACAACAATGAGCATTTTACCATCCTTTTCTTTGATGTACAATGTGGGTTCTCCATCACATTTTTCAAACCCATTTTCTAGTAGATAGGAATCTATCCTACTGTACCATGTTCTTGGTGCTTGCTTCAACCCATAAAGAGCTTTCTTCAATCTACAGACTTTATGCTCTTGGCCTTTCTTTTCATAGCCCAGAGGTTGTTCCACATAAACCTCTTCCATTAGCACTCCATTTAAAAATGCGGATTTTACATCCATCTAGTATATTTTCCATTTGTTTTGTGCTGCTGTGGACAACACTGCTCTTACTATCTCCATTCTTGCAACTGGTGCAAAAGTTTCCTCATAGTCTCTTCCATGCTACTGCTTATATCCCTTGACAACAAGTCTGGACTTGTGTCTTTCTATCTTACTTTCAGCATTACTTTTGGTCTTGTAGACCCACTTAACTCCAATTACTTCTTTACCTTATGGGAGATCAACCAACTCCCATGTTTTGTTCTTCTCTGTGGTATTAATTTCTTCATCCATAGCATCTTTCTATTTTCTATCTTTAATAGCATCTTCAAAACGAATAGGATCGTCAACATGACAATACAAAGCAAATAAGGAGTTCATACCTTCATTTGCTGCTTCCTGCTCATAAATCTCATTTAAACTTCTAAATTTTGTTCCTCTTTCATTTGGTGTACTTGTGCTTGAAGAAGCACTCAAATCTGCTCCATGTGGTGTGCTTGGAGATGCACTCCCATTTCTTCTCAAGGGTGTTCTCACTACTTCTTGAAGTGTTCCTTGTTGTCCTTGTGTTAGTGGAGGTTGTGCTATTGATGAGGTGTTATTTTCAGCCATATCTTCCTCATCTTCATCATGAGATAAACAACTTTTAACATTAACTGTTTTCTCTATGCTTCCATCCCATGCTTCCTCTTCAATAAACTGCACATCTCTTCTTATCACAAAATTCTTTGTGGATGGGTTATACAATTTGTATCCTTTTGGAATCTTCACAATATCCAAGGAAGATGCACTTCTCCCCCTTACTATCCAACTTCTTCCTCAACTTGTCCAGAATGTGTGCATAAGCTACACATCCAAAAACTCTCATGTGGGTGACTCCCTATTTTCTGCCACTCTACGCTTCTTTTGGAACTTTGTTCATAACAGCTTTTGTTGGGCATCTATTTAAAATATACACAACAAAATTTTCTTCTTCTTCCCAGTACTCATTTGGCAAGTGTTTTTCCTTCAGCATACTTCTCACCATTTCCATAATGATTTGATTCTTCCTTTCAGCAACTCCATTTTTCTGTGGTGTGTACCTTGTAGTAAACTGCTTATGTATGCCATTCTCTCTGCAAAAACGCAGGAATTATTTTGATATATTCACCTCCTCTATCAGTCCTAAGGAATTTGATATGCAACCCGCTCTGTTTCTCTACAAGAGCTTTAAAATGGCAAAATTGTTCAAAGACTTCACTTTTATATTTTAGAAAATAAACCCACACTTTCCTTGTGAAATCATCAATGAAGGTCAGCATGTAATTGCTTCCTGAAATTGATGTTGTTTGCATCGGCCCACATAAATCTAAATGAATAATCTCTAAGGTTGCTTTTGCCCTTATGCTTTTCCCTGATGGAAAATTTTCTCTATGTTGTTTTCCCAAGATGCAACCTTCGCACAGGCTATCCAGTTTCTCAATAAATGCTAGACCTCTTACCATTCCTTTTCTGTGAAACAAGTTTAATATTCCGAAATTGAGATGTCCAAATCTCAAGTGCCATAACCAGTTTTCATCTTTCGCTTCCTTCTGAAAGACTTCTTGTGTTACAGCTGCTACACTCTTCCCTTTTCCCTTCAAGTCAGTGTTGAGCTTGAGTGGAAACATTCTATTGCTGGTCATTTGTATTTCAACAATAATTTTCTTGCTTGGAGGTATATCTTTTATTGTGCACACATCATTCTTAAAGACTACATTGTAACCTTTATTTATGAGCTGCCCAAGACTCAAAAGATTACACTTCAAACCAGGAACATAATACACATCTAGAGCAAAACTTTTCTCACAATTCCTTGCACAAATACTAACTCTACCTTTTCCTTTTAAAAAGATCTTAGTATTAGTTCCTTTGGTTACTTATGATTTTACTTCTTCATCCAGATTGGCAAACATTGCTATGTTTCCAGTCATATGATTACTACATCCTAAATCTAAGAACCAAACATCATCTTCTCTATCTTGTGCTACATTACATGTTAACAACACATTACTTGGGTTCTTTTCTTCTTTTGCTACATTAGTAGTCTACCTATTTTTTATGTCATTTTGCTTTTTCCTACATTCATTGGCATAGTGCCCATATTTCTTGCAATAATGACATTGGACATTGGATTTGTCATACCTCTATCCATGCGCATGTTGGTGTCCACTTTGTTGGCTATTGCATTGGTCGTGGCTCTGATTTTGATTGTTGCTCCTTCCATGTGAATGTGATGGGTTGTTCCTTCCTCCTTTGTTTTGGCTTCTGCCTCTTCCTCTTCCTCTGCCTTGACTTCTTCCTCTTCCTGAAGGCATCTAGGTCTTGAAGGCGTGCTCTAGAGATGAGTTTTCATTTCTACCCAATCTATGTTCATGTGTCATCAGTGATGCATGAAGCTCATTCACTGTGAACTTTGAGAGATCCTTGGTCTCTTCTATGGTGGTAACTATAACATCAAACCTTGAGGGTAAGCTCCTCAAAAGTTTCTCCACAATCCTTCTTTCTTCTAGAATTTCTCCATGGGACCTTATCTGATTTACCATCCCAATAACGTGTGTGAAAAATGAGTCTATATTATCTAACTCTTTCATGCAGAGAGTTTCAAAATCTCTCCTCAGCAACTGTAGTTTTGTTGTCTTCACTTTCTCCATACCTTGGTATGCTACCTTGAGAGTATCCCATGCATCCTTGGATCTCTTAGATATTGCTATCCTTGGAAACACACTTTCATTTACTGCTTGATACAAATAGAAGAGGGTTTTAGTCCTTATTTCTATTTCTCTTCAATATATCCTTCTCTGCTTGAGTTAAGGCATTAAAGGCCTGCTCATCAGCTGGTTCATCAAAACCATCTTCTGCAAACTCCCATAAATCATGTGAAGCAAACAGGGCTCTCATGGTAATGGCCCAATAATCATAGTTCTTTCCATTAAATTGTGGAAGTTGAGCATTTCCAATACTCATAGTAGTGCTTGGTACAGCGATTACTTATAAATTGAACTCTAAACTTAAACAAACTGTCTTTCCTTCTCTAAAGAACAAACTCTGTCTCTGAGGACTACACTTTTAACCAAAAACAACAACTTTGTTTTCTTTTGAGAAATACCTGAACTTTATCTTCTGCTGATCTTTCACGTTGCTGGAGAACTACTGCAACAAGTCTTCTTCTTCTTACAGCTTCTTTGAAACCTTCAAAGAGCCTAGAACTGCTCTAATACCATGTTGGAATTTCTGATAATTCCATAACAATATTCAGAGAGAATAATACTCTCCTTCTTAACACAGAGAATAATGGACAGAGATAGTGGAATTAAACTTTTCTTTATATTTCAATAACATAACTATAAACTATTACAAATTTCTTCCTCTGAGAGAGGGATTCACAAAAACTGATTGACTACTACAGACACAGTGCAGAACAAACTTCTCTCTGTCTCTAAAAAAAAAATGCACAAAACAGTGCTCTGTGATCTACACTGTGTTTTCTTTGCCTGCGGGCTTTCACAGCGATACAACACACACTACAATACTCTCTTACAATGATATGCAATACAATGCTTTTTATATGGCGCGGCGGAAATAAAAACATAAAATAAATTACAAAGAAAAATACACTGCTGAAACATAAACTTTAACCTAAATCTTCTTTGGCGCAATGTACGAGTGGAGCCCACTTCGCAATCAGCAATCGGTGAAACAAAAATGAACAAACTTGCAATGTTGTGATTTGCAATCCAGTGATGTTGCGATTGCGCGATGTGTGACTATGGTGGGACCACATCGCAATGAAATTCATAAGCGGAAAACATCAATGGAATGACCTTTGCAATTGCGATGTGCGATTAGTGACATCGGCGATCGGATCGGTGGAAAACATATGCGAAACAGTTTGAACAAACAATTTCGATGTTGTGATTGCGATTGAGATCGCATCGCACCATCAGTGGTCTAACATTTCAGAAGGCGGAACATGCAACGAGCGATTGCGATTTGTCATTAGGGGAATTTTGAGGTCTAAAATGGGCCTCCTAAGGAAAGTATAAAATAATAGTGGAAAAAATCTAATAAGATTTGATGACATCATCAAATTTTAGAGGGAAAAATGAAAAAACTACTTTTTCAATTCATATTTTCAACTTATCTCCCAAAGTTTTTACTCAAATTTTGAGCGGGAGTACTGGTTGGATGCGGGTGTATCTGTCAGGTACCATGTTCCATACTGAGATGGGTCTACGAAAAATAAATACCATAAAAAAACGATTACAATCTGCGTTTGCACATCTTCTCATTTCATAATAAGAAAAGTTCAACGAATTATGACAATTAATCAATATAAAATCATTATAGATTTAAAAAGTGGCAATAATTTTTGTTATTGGTTTGATTTTATTATTTTTTAATAGTATATTAAGAAGACAAAATATTAGATGAGCGATGGAGGTTTCAAATTAGTCATTTTTAACATCAAAATATAGAAATTATAAATGGGATGTAGTAATAATTGGAATTTCTGATAATTCCAGAACAATATTTAGAGAGAATAATATTCTCGTTCTTAACACAGAGAATAATGGACAGAGATAGTGAAATAAAACTTTTCTTTCTATTTCAATAACATAACTATAAACTATTACAAATTTCTTCCTCTGAGAGAGGGATTCACAAAAACTGACCGACTGCTACAGATATCTATTATTGAAATCTTTGGCTCCACTTGTCTTTCGCTGCACATGGAAACGATAATGGCGCTTTCCATTCTGAAGTTCTTCGTCTCTCTTCTATTTCGTTTACGGAATTTCGATGGAAAATATGTAAGACAGGCTGTAGCAGCAGAGGATGGTCGGGCAATTAATATAGGCGTCATACTGGACAACGATTGGTACGAAATAGTGGTGAAGATGGCTTTTGAATTGGGTGCAGAAGACGTAAATAAGGAGAATAAGCTCCCCAACCCCAGTCGCTTAGCGCAAATGCAGTCATGGCTGCCTCCGCTGGTATATATTGACTCTAATAATCACTTCTTAAAATTAAAATTGTCTCTAGTTGTTTGAATTTTCTATACAAGATTCAACTCATTAAATATAATATAAAATCACTGCAAGTTTCTGTAAAAGAAATTTAATGGCTAATTTTTGTTATTGGTTTGATTTTATTATTTTTTAATAGTATATTAAGAAGACAAAATATTAGATGAGTGATGGAGGTTTCAAATTAGTCATTTTTAACATCAAAATATAGAAATTATAAATGGGATGTAGTAATAATTTATTTCATAAATCTGAGATCCATGTCTCATGTGTTGGAATTCCTGATAATTCCAGAACAATATTCAGAGAGAATAATATTCTCGTTCTTAACACATAGAATAATGGACAGAGATAGTGGAATAAAACTTTTCTTTCTATTTCAATAACATAACTATAAACTATTACAAATTTCTTCCTCTGAGAGAGGGATTCACAAAAACTGATCGACTGCTACAGATGCAGTGCAGAACAAACTTCTCTCTGTCTCTCAAAACAAAATGCACAAAACAGTGCTCTGTGGTCTACACTGTGTTTTCTTTGCCTGCGGGCTTTCACAGCGATACAACACACACTACAATACTCTCTTACAATGATATGCAATACAATGCTTTTTATATGGCGCGACGGAAATAAAAACATAAAACAAATTACAAAGAAAAATACACCGTCGAAACATAATCTTTAACCTAAATCTTCTTTGGCGCGATGTATGAGTGGAGCCCACTTCGCAATCGGCGATCGGTGAAACAAAAACGAACAAACTTGCAATGTTGTGATTTGCGATACAGCGATGTTGCGATTGCGGGATGTGCGACTGTGGTGAGACCACATCGCATCGGCGAATCACATCGCAATGAAACTCATAAGAGGAAAACATCAATGGACTAACCTTTGTGATTGTGATGTGCGATTAGCGACATCGACGATCGCATCGATGAAAAAACATATGCGGAACGGTTTGAACAAACAATTGCGATGTTGTGATTGCGATTGAGATCGCATCGCACCATCAGTGATCTAACATTTCGGAAGGCGGAACATGCAATGAGCGATTGCGATTTGCAATTGTGGTGGGACCACATCACATTGCATTGCAAACTCTCAATCAGCGGAACACAATGCTATGTGCGGTACATCGTTCCTTTGCGATTGCGATGATCGCATCGCATCAGAACAATCCATATCAACAAGACACTGCAAGTAAAACTTGCGATTGCGATCAAGCGTTGATGGTGGGGGCCACCATCACGTGCCTTTTCAAAAACTTAAAGGAATTTTTCGTTTAAACAATATTTCTTCATTTTTGGTTGTTGAGGGCTTAAAAGCTCGAAAAGACTTCTCTTTAATAAAGCTTTGCTCTTGTGTGGTTTGAACCAAAAAAGTCTTCATTTCTCTACAAATTCGGCTATGCTCTGCAATGGTGGCTGCTGCCCATCAACATTGATTTCTTCCTTACAATTTTCTCCATTCTTCTTGAATGCACGGTGTTGTGCATGCAAGCTCTCTTTTGCCCCTTTGTACTCTGTTTCTACCTGCTCAAGGTACGCAGTTGACTTTAATATTTCAACACTCCCCTTTAAAGTCAGCTGCTAGGTTATCAGTCATACCCAAGCATTTTCTTAAATACTCAAAAGTCTTCTGCCCCAATGGCTTTGTCAAAATATCTGCATATTGCTCCTCTGTTCTACAATGCTGTAAAACAATTTCTCCATTGTTCACCAATTCTCTGATATAGTGAAACTTTGTATCTATGTGTTTCGTTCTCTTGTGAAACACATAATTCTTTGATAATGCAATAGCTAAGCTATTTTCACAATAAATCACAGTGCCTTTTACCTGTTCTTGACACAAATTTCTCAACATCCTTCTCATCCAAACCGCTTGACACGCTGCTGCTGTAGTTGCCACATACTCTGCCTCTACTGTAGATAATGCTACAATAGGTTGTTTCTTAGAAGCCCATCAAATGGCTCCTGAACCCATATGAAAAACATAACCGGAAGTGTTGTTCCGATCATCTACACTTTCAGCCCAATCACTGTCAGTGTATCCAATTAACTCTGAATTTTCTGAAGTAGTATATAAAATTCCATACCTTTTGGTTCCTTTAACATACCTCAGAATTATTTTTGCTACTTTGCCAATGTGCTTCTTTTGGCTTCTCCATAAATCTGGAAATCAAACTAACAGCATGCATTATATCTGGCCTAGTTGCAGTCAAATACATGAGGCTGCCAACTATGTTCTTGTACAAACTAGGATCAAAATCCTTGCTGCTGTCATCTTTACTCAACTTCAATCCCATTACTATGGGAGTAATTGCTGCTTTGCACTCCTGCATATTAAATCTTTCTAGAACTTCATTAACATATTTTGCTTGTGAGATAAAAATCTCATTTTCATTTTTCTCTACTTCTATTCCTAAGAAGTACTTCAGAAAACCCATGTCAGTCATTTCAAATTCTTCTTTCATGACTGTTTTAAAATTTTCACCGAGGCAATCATCATTACCTATAAATATTACAGCATCAACATATAACACAACAATGAGCATTTTACCATCCTTTTCTTTGATGTACAATGTGGGTTCTCCATCACATTTTTCAAACCCATTTTCCAGTAGATAGGAATCTATCCTACTGTACCATGTTCTTGGTGCTTGCTTCAACCCATAAATAGCTTTCTTCAATCTGCAGACTTTATGCTCTTGGCCTTTCTTTTCATAGCCCAAAGGTTGTTCCACATAAACCTCTTCCATTAGCACTCCATTTAAAAATGCGGATTTTACATCCATCTAGTATATTTTCCATTTGTTTTGTGCTGCTATGGACAACACTGCTCTTACTATCTCCATTCTTGCAACTGGTGAAAAAGTTTCATCATAGTCTCTTCCATGCTATTGCTTATATCCCTTGACAACAAGTCTGGCCTTGTGTCTTTCTATCTTACTTTCAAGATTACTTTTGGTCTTGTAGACCCACTTAACTCCAATTACTTCTTTACCTTATGGGAGATCAACCAACTCCCATGTTTTGTTCTTCTCTGTGGTATTAATTTCTTCATCCATAGCATCTTTCTATTTTCTATCTTTAATAGCATCTTCAAAACGAATAGGATCGTCAACATGACAATACAAAGAAAATAAGGAGTTCATACCTTCATTTGCTGCTTCCTGCTCATAAATCTCATTTAAACTTCTAAACTTTGTTCCTCTTTCATTTGGTGTACTTGTGCTTGAAGAAGCACTCAAATCTGCTCCATGTGGTGTGCTTGGAGATGCACTCCCATTTCTTCTCAAGGGTGTTCTCACTGCTGCTTGAAGTTTCCCTTGTTGTCCTTGTGTTAGTGGAGGTTGTGCTATTGATGAGGTGTTATTTTCAGCCATATCTTCCTCATCTTCATCATGAGATAAACAACTTTTAACATTAACTGTTTTCTCTATGCTTCCATCCCATGCTTCCTCTTCAATAAACTGCACATCTCTTCTTATCAAAAACTTCTTTGTGGATGGGTTATACAATTTGTATCCTTTTGGAATCTTCACAATATCCAAGGAAGATGCACTTCTCCCCCTTACTATCCAACTTCTTCCTCAACTTTTCCAGAATGTGTGCATAAGCTACACATCCAAAAACTCTCATGTGGGTGACTCCCTGTTTTCTGCCACTCTACGCTTCTTCTGGAACTTTGTTCATAACAGCTTTTGTTGGGTATCTATTTAAAATATACACAACAAAATTTGCTTCTTCTTCCCAGTACTCATTTGGTAAGTGTTTTTCCTTCAGCATACTTCTCACCATTTCCATAATGATTTGATTCTTCCTTTCAGCAACTCCATTTTGCTGTGGTGTGTACCTTGTAGTAAACTGCTTGTGTATGTCATTCTCTCTACAAAAACGCAGGAATTATTTTGATATATATTCACCTCCTCTATCAGTCCTAAGGAATTTCATATGCCACCCGCTCTGTTTCTCTACAAGAGCTTTAAAATGGCAAAATTGTTCAAAGACTTCACTTTTATATTTTAGAAAATAAACCCACACTTTCCTTGTGAAATCATCAATGAAGGTCAGCATGTAATTGCTTCCTGAAATTGATGTTGTTTGCATCGGCCCACATAAATCTGAATGAATAATCTCTAAGGTTGCTTTTCCCTTATGCTTTTCCCTGATGGAAAATTTTCTCTATGTTGTTTTCCCAAGATGCAACCTTCGCACAAGCTATCCAGTTTCTCAATAAATGCTAGACCTCTTACCATTCCTTTTCTGTGCAACAAGTTTAATCCTCCGAAATTGAGATGTCCAAATCTCAAGTGCCATAACCAGTTTTCATCTTTCGCTTCCTTCTGAAAGACTTCTTGTGTTACAGCTGCTACACTCTGCCCTTTTCCCTTCAAGTCAGTGTTGAGCTTGAGTGGAAACATTCTATTGCTGGTCATTTGTATTTCAACAATAATTTTCTTGCTTGGGGGTATATCTTTTATTGTGCACGCATCATTCTTAAAGACTACATTGTAACCTTTATTTATGAGCTGCCCAAGACTCAAAATATTACACTTCAAACCAGGAACATAATACACATCTAGAGAAAAAATTTTCTCACAATTCCTTGCACAAATACTAACTCTGCCTTTTCCTTTTACAAAGATCTTAGTATTAGTTCCTTTGGTTACTTATGATTTTACTTCTTCATCCAGATTGGCAAACATTGCTATGTTTCCAGTCATATGATTACTACATCCTGAATCTAAGAACCAAACATCATCTTCTCCTATCTTTGTACATTACATGTTAACAAATGACATTACGGTTCTTTTCTTCTTTTGCTACATTTATTCATCATTTTTCATGTCATTTTGCTTTTTCCTACATTCATTGGCATAGTGCCCATATTTCTTGCAATAATGACATTGGACATTGGATTTGTCATACCTCTGTCCATGCGCATGTTGGTGTCCACTTTGTTGGCTGTTGCATTGGTCGTGGCTCTGATTTTGATTTTTGCTCCTTCCATGTGAATGTGATGGATTGTTCCTTCCTCCTTTGTTTTGGCTTCTGCCTCTTCCTCTTCCTCTGCCTTGACTTCTTCCTCTTCCTGAAGGCATCTGGGTCTTGAAGGCGTGCTCTAGAGATGAGTTTTCATTTCTACCCAATCTATGTTCATGTGTCATCAGTGATGCATGAAGCTCATTCACTGTGAACTTTGAGAGATCCTTGGTCTCTTCTATGGTGGTAACTATAACATCAAACCTTGAGGGTAAGCTCCTCAAAAGTTTCTCCACAATCCTTCTTTCTTCTAGAATTTCTCCATGGGACCTTATCTGATTTACCATCCCAATAACATGTGTGAAAAATGAGTCTATATTATCTAACTCTTTCATGCAGAGAGTTTCAAATTCTCTCCTCAGCAACTGTAGTTTTGTTGTCTTCACTTTCTCCATACCTTGGTATGCTACCTTGAGAGTATCTCATGCATCCTTGGATCTCTTACATACTGCTATCCTTGGAAACACACTTTCATTTACTGCTTGATACAAATAGAAGAGGGTTTTAGAGTCCTTCTTTCTATTTCTCTTCAATATATCATTCTCTGCTTGAGTTAAGGCATTAAAGGCCTGCTCATCAGCTGGTTCATCAAAACCATCTTCTACAAACTCCCATAAATCATGTGAAGAAAACAGGGCTCTCATGGTAATGGCCCAATACTCATAGTTCTTTCCATTAAATTGTGGAAGTTGAGCATTTCCAATACTCATAGTAGTGCTTGGTACAACCATTACTTATAAATTGAACTCTAAACTTAAACAAACTGTCTTTCCTTCTCTAAAGAACAAACTCTGTCTCTGAGGACTACACTTTTAAACAAAAACAACAACTCTTTTTTCTTTTGAGAAATACCTGAACTTTATCTTCTGCTGATCTTTCACATTGCTGGAGAACTGCTGCAACAAGTCTTCTTCTTCTTTCAGCTTCTTTGAAACCTTCAAAGAGCCTAGAACTGCTCTGATACCATGTTGGAATTTCTGATAATTCCATAACAATATTCAGAGAGAATAATACTCTCCTTCTTAACAAAGAGAATAATGGACAGAGATAGTGGAATAAAACTTTTCTTTCTATTTCAATAACATAACTATAAACTATTACAAATTTCCTCCTCTGAGAGAGGGATTCACAAAAACTGATTGACTACTACAGACACAGTGCAGAAAAAACTTCTCTCTGTCTCTAAAAAAAAAATGCACAAAACAGTGCTCTGTGATCTACACTGTGTTTTCTTTGCCTGCGGGCTTTCACAGCGATACAACACACACTAAAATACTCTCTTACAATGATATGCAATACAATGCTTTGTATATGGTGCGGCGGAAATAAAAACATAAAATAAATTACAAAGAAAAATACACTGCTGAAACATAAACTTTAACCTAAATCTTCTTTGGCGCGATATACGAGTGGAGCCCACTTCGCAATCAGCAATCGGCGAAACAAAAACGAACAAACTTGCAATGTTGCGATTTGCAATCCAGTGATGTTGCGATTGCGCGATGTGTGACTATGGTGGGACCACATCGCATTGGTGAATCACATCGCAATGAAATTCATAAGCGGAAAACATCAATGGACTGACCTTTGTAATTGCGATGTGCGATTAGCGACATCGGCGATCGGATCGGCGGAAAACATATGTGAAACGGTTTGAACAAACAATTTCGATGTTGCGATTGCGATTGAGATCGCATCGCACCATCAGTGGTCTAACATTTCAGAAGGCGGAACATGCAACGAGCGATTGCGATTTGTCATTAGGGGAATTTTGAGGTCTAAAATGGGCCTCCTAAGGAAATTATAAAATAATAGTGGAAAAAATCAAATAAGATATGATGACATCATCAAATTTTAGAGGGAAAAATGAAAAAACTACTTTTTCAATTCATATTTTCAACTTATCTCCCAAAGTTTTTACTCAAATTTCGAGCGGGAGTACTCGTTGGATGCGGAATTTAATTCCTCATCCAAGGAGTACCCATGTTGCATACTTTCGATGAGTCCTACTACACGAAAAATGAGAAATACATAAAAAAAACGTGATTACAATCACGTTTTTTATGTATTTCTCATTTTTCGTGTAGAAGAGTTCATCGAAAGTATGCAACATGGGTACTCCTTGGATGAAGAATTAAATTCCGCATCCAACGAGTACTCCCGCTCGAAATTTGAGTAAAAATTTTGGGAGATAAGTTTAAAATACGAGTTGAAAAAGTAGTTTTATTATTTTATTATTTTTTAATATTTTTACTTTTTTACTCCAAAAATGGTGAATCATCCATTATGGATGACATCATAATCTTGAATCCTATTGGTTCTTATAAAGTTTATTTTGGTTGTACATTTTTCTTAGGAGGCCCATTTTAGACCTCAAAATTCCCCTAATGGATTGTGGTGGGACCACATCGCATCGCATCGCAAACTCTCAATAGGTGGAACATAATGCTATGTGTAGTACATCGTTCCTTTGTGACTGCGATGATCACATTGCATCGGAACAATCCATATCAACAAGACACTGCAAGTAAAACTTGCGATTGCGATCAAGCGCTGATGGTGGGGACCACCATCACATGCCTTTTAAAAAACTTAAAGGAATTTTCCATTTAAAAAATATTTCTTCATTTTTGGTTGTTGAGGGCTTAAAAGCCCGAAAAGACTTCTCTTTAATAAAACTCTACTCTTGCGTGGTTTGAGCCACAAAAGTCTTCATTTCTTTGCAAATTCGGCTACGCCCATCAAACATTAACTTCTCCTCTGCAATGGTGGCTGTTGCCCATCAACATTGATTTATTCCTTATAATTTTCTCCGTTATTCTTGAATGCATGGTACTATGCACACAAGCTCTCTGTTGCCCCTTTTTACTCTGTTTCTACCTACCCAGGGTACACAGGTGACTTTAATATTTCAACACCATGAATTTATATAAAATTATTTTATTATTAAAAAAATGAAAATAAAGTTTCCCAATTTTTTGTGCAAAAAATATCAATTTTGTTTAAAAATATGCACAATTTAAGAAGTAGAACAATTCTTCTCGGGTTCCCGGTTCGAATACTTTGTAACGGATCCCCTATTGTCTGCCCACCGCTACCCATATTTCATCCGTTTGCCTCATAGCGATACCGTCCAGGCCGACGCCATTGCAGTGTTGGTCGAGTACTATGGCTGGAGAAAAATCGTGGCCGTCTACGCTAACAACGATTACAGCACCAACATGCTGCCCTTCTTGACCGATTCTCTCAGTAACTTGGGATGCAAAATCGCTTACAAATCGGACATTCCAGCGAATGAAAATAGAATTGCTACAAGAGCGAAGCTTTCCAAACTGGAGGACATGCAGACCAGAGTTTTCGTTGTTCACATGACTTCAGATGTGGGTGCTCTTTTCTTCTCAAAAGCTGAGAACATGGGGATGATGAGCAAAGAATATGCATGGATTATTAAAGAGGGGTTGAACGTCGTTCTCAACGTCATGGATGAATCAAGCATCGTGTCCATGGAAGACGTTCTTGGAACTGTTGGAAATTAATTCCAATTGCGGCAGACGCAGAGGCGGGACGACGAGCTTAATTGCTAATGGGAGAGGTAAAGGAAAGTAGCAACAATCTCTAGTTTTTGAACTCACGCAACCTCACATTCAAAAACCTGCCTTACCGCCATTTAAACTTTCACCTGCCGGCATTAAACTCCACCAACCAGTTTGACTTACCGCATTTGATTTCATTTGATTTGAATTAAATTTGCAACCAACCTCATTCTATCGGCAACAAGCTTGAGCTGCGAAAGGGAAAATTAACCCACCGGAGAAGGTGACATCACCTTCCTTCGGACCAATGAACGTAGCTTCGTGGGGCAAAGAAAAAGGCTTTTGGAAAGTGTTTTGACTCCATGGAATATGCAATGAATGAAGTTTTATTGTATTTGTTTTGTTTTATTCACCGCGATATATGTTTTTAGACTTTGGTTATAAACAATTTATAATATATATATATATATATATATATATATATATATATATATTGTAACGTAATGTGCGATAAATGTAATGCCATATATATATATGCCCGAAGGCAAAAAGAAAAAGTGGACGGTGTAATGTAATATGCCCGTAGGAAAAAAACAGAGACAGAGAGCACTGTGTGCGTAGCAGTGAATAGAAAAAGACAAAGAGACAGAGAGTAGAATTTGAACAACACTGTGTGTGTAGCAGTCAACAAAGTCATCTTTTTTTGTAAATCCAGAACGCTGCAGTTTTGAAGATCTTCATTTTGTAACAATCAGTTTTTTTTATTAATGAAATATATGTTCTGCACCACGTCTCTGTCCAATATTTTTATTAAATTTTCATGCTGATTTGAGGAATTTTGTTTCCTCTGTGTGTTCGGAATACTTCAGAAATTCCAACATGGTATCAAATCTAGTCCAGGCTATTTGCATCTGCCAAAGAAGATGAAGGAAGAAAAAGCTTGTTGAAGTTTTCTCTAGCAGTGTGAAGATTCAACAAAGTTATATATTTTCCAAAACAAAGTTTTTTGTTTGCTTGAAGATTACAGTCCAGAGAAATGTAAAGAAGAATTCTTTCTGAAGACAGAGTTTTATCTCTCAGCAGTGAGAAGGTTTGTTTATTAAAAACACAGTCAAGTTTTTAAAGCACAGTTCAGAAAGCTAGCTATGGCAAGAGCCAGCACAAGCACAAGTATAGGAAATACTCAACTCCCACAGTTTAATGGGAAGAACTATGAATATTGGGCAATCACAATGAGAGCCATGTTTGTCTCTCAAGATTTATGGAAGCTAGTTGAAGATGGTTTAGAAGAAGCAGCATATGAGCAAAAATTTAATGTCTTAACACAGTCAAAGAAAGATTTTCTGAAGAGTAATAGGAAGAAGGACTCAAAATCCCTCTTTTATCTCTATCAGGTAGTGCATGAAAGTATATTTCCAAGGATTGCAGTAGCAAAGAGGTCCAGGGATGCATGGGATACCCTCCAGAGAGCCTACCAAGTTATGGAGAAGGTAAAGATAGCAAAGATTCAATTAATGAGAAGGGATTTTGAAGTCATTTGCATGAAAGAATATGACACAATAGATTCATTCTTCACATTATTTATTGGGTTGGTCACCCAAATGAGATCTCATGGAGAGACAGTAGAAGAAAGGAGAATAGTTGAGAAATTATTGGGGAGCTTACCCTCAAGATTTGATGTGATTATAGTAACAACCATTGAAGAGAGAAAGAATCTCTCAAAGTTTACAGTTGATGAACTTCATGCATCATTGATGACACATGAAAAAATATTAGGTAAAACAAAAAACTCATCGTTGGAGCATACCTTCTGACCCAAATGTCCTTTGGAAGAGTAAGAGGTCAAGGTAGAGGAAACTAAAGAGGAAAAGGAAGAGGCAGAAGCCAAAAAAGAGGAAGAAACAACCCTGCAAGTACTAGTGGAAGGGGTAGCAACCAAAGTTAGAATAAAAGCCAAGGCAATAGCCAACAAAGTGGATAAAATAAAGCACATGAACAAAGGTATGATAAATCCCAAGTCCAATTTCATTACTGTATGGCCATTATGCCAATGAATGTAAGAAGAAACAGAGTGACATGGGTAATAGACCTAATGCTAATTTTACTAAGGAAAATCTCAGTCAAGAGAAGTTGTTTTTAGCATGTAATTTGGCTGATGAGAAAAATGAAGATATATGGTTTCTAGATTCAAGATGTAGCAACCATATGACTGGAAACATTTCTATGTTTTCCATGATTAATGAAAATGTGAAATCTCAAATAACATTGAGGATAGATAGTAAAGTCTCTGTCATGGGAAAAGGCAGAGTGAGTGTTTTGACAAAGAAATGAGATAGAAAAACCATATCAGATATTTATTACCTGGTATGAAGTGTAACCTTTTACGCATTGGAAAAATCATTAAAAAAGGCTACAATATTTTCTTTGAAGATGATGTATGCACCATCATGGATAAACCACCAAGCAAGAAATGTAGTGACAAGAGACATTCCAAAGAGAAGCAAATGATGAAAATTGGTTATGGCACTTGAGATTTGGACATCTCAACTTTGGAGGTCTAAATTTTTTGCATATGAAAGGAATGGTAAAGGGATTACCATTGATTGAAAAACCGAACAACCTATGTGAAGGATGCATCTTGGGAAAACAACACAAAGAAAGATTTCCATCAGGAAAGAGCATAATGGAAAAGACACCCTTAGAAATAGTTCATTCTGATTTGTGTGGACCAATGCAAACACCATCATTAGCAGACAACCATTATATGTTGACCTTCATTGATGATTACACAAGGGAAACCTGGGTTTATTTCTTGAAATTTAAAAGTGAAGTGTTTGAGAAATTCTGCCACTTTAAAGTTCTTGTAGAGAATCAAAGTGGGCAGCATATTAAAGTCTTAAGGATAGACATAGGAGGAGAATACATCTCCAAATAATTTCCGCGTTTTTGCAGAGAAAATGAGATACACAAGCAATTTACAGCAAGGTATACACCTCAGCAAAATGGACTTGCTGAAAGGAAAAATAGAAGCATCATGGATATGGTAAGAAGCATGCTGAAGGAAAAACAATTGCCAAATGAATGTTGGGCCGAAGTTGTAGATTTTGCAGCATATGTCTTAAATATATGCCCAACAAAGAGTGTAATGTAGAGAGTTCCAAAAGAAGCGTGGAGCGGCATAAAGCAGTTTGTCACCCACAAGATAGTATTCGGTTGTGTGGCTTATGCACACATTCTGGATCAGCTAAGGAAGAAGTTGGATAGTAAGGGGGAGAAGTGCATATTTGTTGGATATAGTGAAGAATCCAAATCATATAGATTGTATTGTTGAGATTCAATGATATGATGAGCTTAGTGAAAAGAGTCGCCTTCACTAAGTGGGCCTGCAGGCTATTTTTGGTGCAAGTCTATTTTTAGACTATGTCTATTTTTAGACATGTCGATCATATTCTATGAGTTGCAGGATGCTATTTGTGGATGGTTGGTCAAGTTGGAAAAATTGATGGAATTATATTTTTAGACATATTGGGCGGAATCTGTTTTTAGATTGCCATTCTAAAAATAGATATATGTCGAATATTATTAGCTCTTAATAATATTTAGACTCTAAACATTATCTTATTCTCTTGGAGCACTTCAGTTAAGTGCACAGATGTGGCACAGGAGTTGACAGAAGAAATTACGCTATTCCTGAGGGTTTACTGGAGCTATTTCATGGAGGAATTCAGTTAGAACTCATGTGACAGAGTTTGGTGGAGTTGTAGAAGTAATTGGTGGAGTTGTGTTCAGTTTAACTCAGTTAGACGCAGTTGAGCTAATTGTATCTAGTCTAACTGATTGATACACTAGTGAGAGTGGTGTGAATTAATTAATAATTAATTCACTAAATATTAACTCATTAATCAATTGAAGAATACATTAGTTAACTACAGTGCATGGATAGTTCAGTGGAGACCAGTGGAGAGGTAGGTGAAAGAGCAAGTGTGACTATCAGTTGTGACTATAGTGTTGCATTGTTTGCACCACACATTGATTAGAGATGCCAATGAGGATTGCATGAGTAAGGCTGGAGAAATTCGAGTTCATTCATAGCCATTCTTCAGCAGGGATTGCGCAGTAGAGGCAGGCTAGCAGGTGGCAAATATCGGTGCATGGATTTGCAAGATCGGGCCTGATTAGTGTGTAGCGATTGGATTGTATTGATAGCTTGTGATAAGATTTGTATGAGGATTGTTACATGATCTCTATGAAATATATTATATACAGATAGTTTGGATTTTTAGCTTCAGGCTTTCCTATCAAACAACTGTGTTAATTTGTGTGAATTTTTATGGTTTCATGTGTGCATTGCAATTGATTTAATTTCTGCATGTGATGATCAATGTTGAATAGATTATGTATTATGCATGAAGTTAAAATAGTGTGTGATCAGGAGAATCTTGGATATATAACACATTATTTATATAATTTCTACATGTATAGCCCATCCACCAAGAATTTTATGATAAGTAGAGATGTACAGTTCATTGAAGAAGAAGCTTGGGATGGAAGCATTGAGAAAACAGTGAATGTAAGAAGTTGTTTGTCTCATGATGAAGATGAGGAAGAAATGGCTGAAAGACGTCTCTCATTAGCATCACCACCTACACCAACACAAGGACAGCAAGGGACACCACAAGCAGGTATGAGAACACCCTTGAGAAGTGATGACAGTGCTTCTCCAAGCACATCACAAGGAGTAGATTTAAGTGCTTCTACAAGCACAAGTTCAACAAGTGAAAGAGGAACCAGATTCAGAAGTATGAATGA
Organism: Pinus albicaulis; assembly: GCA_034641835.2. Classification (NCBI taxonomy): domain Eukaryota; kingdom Viridiplantae; phylum Streptophyta; class Pinopsida; order Pinales; family Pinaceae; genus Pinus; species Pinus albicaulis. Next base: position 19,092,274 of record CM076582.1, on the reverse strand, counting down.
AAATTATGAGCAAGAGGAAGAAAATGACGATATGAACTCTTTATTTGAATTATATTGTCATGTAGAAGATCCTATTCATTTTGAAGAAACAGTAAAAGATAAGAAATGGATAGATGCTATGGATAAAGAGATTAATTCCATAGAGAAAAATAAGACATGAGAATTATATGATCTCCCAAAAGGTAAAGAAGTTATTGGAGTGAAATGGGTTTATAAAACCAAGAGCAATGCTGAAGGTAAGATTGAAAGGGACAAGGCCAGACTTGTTGTCAAAGGCTACAAGCAGCAACAAGGAAGAGATTATCAGGAAACTTTTGCACCGGTTGCAAGAATGGAAATAGTAAGAGCAGTGTTGTCCATAGCAACACAACACAAGGGAAAAGTTTACCAAATGGATGTGAAATCAACATTCCTAAATGGAGTATTGATGGAAGAAATATATATTGAACAACCTCTGGGATATGAGAAAGCAGGCCAAGAGCACAAGGTATGCAGATTGAAGAAAGCTCTGTATGGGCTTAAACAATCACCAAGAGCATGGTATAGTAGGATAGATGCCTATCTACTGAAAAATGGGTTTGAAAAATGTGAAGGAGAACCCACATTATACATCAAAGAGAAAGATGGTAAGATGCTCATTTTTGTTTTGTATGTTGATGATGTGATATTCATAGGTAACGATGCTTACCTCATTGAGAATTTTAAAATAGTCATGAAGGATGAATTTGAAATGACTAATATGGGATTGTTGAGATACTTCATAGGAATAGAAGTAGAGAAAAATGAAAATAAAATTTTTATTTCTCAAGCAAAGTATGTTAAAGAAGTTTTGGAAAGATTTAACATGCAGGATTGCAAGGCAACAATTACTCCTATAGTGATGGGATTGAAGTTGAGCAAAGAAGACAGCAACAAGGATTTTGATCCAAGTTTTTATAAGAGCATAGTTGGCCGCCTCATGTATTTTACTGCAACTAGGCTGGATATTATGCATGTTGTGAGTTTAATTTCTAGATTTATGGAAAGGCCAAAGGAGGCACATTGGCAAGCAGTAAAAATAATTCTGAGGTATGTGAAAGGAACTAGAGGTATGGAATTTTATACACCACTTCAGAAAATTTTGAATTAATTGGATATACTGACAGTGATTGGGATGGAAGTATAGATGACATGAAAAGCACCTCTGGGTATGTTTTTCATATGGGATCAGGAGCCATCTCATGGGCTTCTAAGAAACAGCCAATTGTGGCTTTATCAACATCAGAGGCAGAGTATGTGGCAGCTACAACAACAACATGTCAAGCAGTATGGATGAGGAGAACATTAAGGAGTTTGTGTCATGAACAGGTAAAAGACACAACAATTTATTGTGATAACAGCTCAGTAATAGCATTATCAAAGAATTCAGTGTTTCATAAGAGAACAAAACACATTTATTGCAAGTATCACTACATTAGAGAGTTAGTGAACAATGGGGAAATTGTTTTGCAACATTGCAGAACAGAGGAGAAATTTGCTCATATTTTGACAAAACCATTGGGGCAGAAGAGTTTTAATTATTTAAGAAAATGTCTGGGTATGCAAGAGAACAACAGTTGAAATTAAGGGGGAGTGTTGGAAATTAATTCCAATTGCGGTAGACGCAGAGGCAAGACGACGAGCTTAATTTTTGATGGGAGATGTAAAGGACATCGACAACAATATCCAGTTTTTGAACTCACGCAACCTTGCATTCAAGAACCTGTCTTACCGCCATTTAAGCTTTCACTTGCCCGCATTAAACTCCACGAACCAGTTTGACTTATCGCATTTGATTTCATTTGATTTGAATTAAATTTGCAGCCACCCTCATTAGGTCAGTAGCAAGCTTGAGCTGCGAAAGGGAAAATTAACCCACCAGAGAAGGTGACGTCACCTTCCTCCAGACCAATGAACGCAGCTCCGTGGGGCAAAGAAAAGGATTTTGGAAAGTGTTTTGACTCCACAGAATATGGACTGAATGAAGTTTTGTTGTATTTGTTTTGTTTTATTCGCTGCAATATATGTTTTTAGACTTTGGTTATAAACAATTTATAATATAATATATTGTAAATATATTATATGCACAATATATATATATATATATATATATATATATAGTAATGAGATGTGCGATAAATGTAATGCCATATATATATATATATATATATATATATATGCTCGAAGGCAAAAAGAAAAAGTGGACTTTGTAATGTAATATGCCTGTAGGGAAAAAATAGAGACAGAGAGCACTGTGGGCGTAGCAGTGAATAGAAAAAGACAGAGAGAAAAAGAGCAAAATTTGAATAGCACTGCATGTGTAGCAGTCAGCAAAGTCATTTTTTTTGTAAATCCAGAATGTTGTAGTTCTGAAGATCTTCATTTTGTAACAATCAATTTTTTTATTAATGAAATATATGTTCTACACCACATCTATGTCCAATATTTTTATTAAATATCTGTGTTGAGTTGAGGAATTTTTTTTCCTCTGTATGTTCGGAATACTTCAGAAATTCCAATAGGAACCAAAAGTTATATTCCAAACTCCACTCAATTGCTTGATTTTGATCGCGGGTGGAAGCAATGGTTCATAGCCGAGAATCCCCCAGAAGGAAAGCTGGAAAAGCTCAACATATACGCTTACTATGCCTACGATGTCGTTTGGATGATCTTTGAGGCTCTCAAATGTTTTGGTAATGCCAAATTTATTTTCTTAGAGTCCCCAGATAACCCAAATGAGTCATTCAATACACAATTCTCTAATCTTCTAGTTTTTAAACAAGGGGCACAATTTCTATAGCTACTCAAGAACACCAATTTCAGTGGTTTAAGCAGGTAATTGGAAATAAGTGAAGGGGAGGTTACAGGTGCGATATACGAAATACTCAACGTCTTGGGCAAAGGCAAGGGCTATCGCCCAATTGGCCGATACTCGACATCAAATGGAACTTTTAATTCCTCTGGGGGAATGAGTGAACTTGAAAACGCTACTTGGCCATGAGGATCCACAAACAAACCGCGCGGCTGGGCAATGCCTATGAACAACAAACCATTGAGAATCACGGTTCCAATTAAAGACGGATTCCAGTTGTTTGTCGCGACAAAGAAAAATGCATTCGGCGTGCCATTAGTTTTGGAGGATAATCCCAGTTTTGTAATTGAACTATTTGGAGCCGTTCTCCCACACCTTTCATATGATTTTCCACACGAATTCATTCTTTACAATCACGGGACACATTTGGCGGGTTACTATGATGACCTAATCTAACAAATCTAATTAAATATAAATTAGATAAATCATGAATTGAATCAAATTAAATATAAATATAAATTAGATAAACCATGAATTGAATTAAATTAAATTAAATTAAATATAAATATAAATTGAATTTAAATAACGTTAAAAATTATATTAATATAAATTAAAGAATTAAAAATGAATGAATAAGAAATCAAGGAACTGAAATTTAGCTGAGAATAAGGATATTTCATTGAAATGGGTTATAACCATAAATTTAAATAAAGAATTTAAAGAGAAAGATTAAAATTAATAATTTAAAAAACTAAAAATTAATATTCAATAAAAAATATAACGATAAAAATTAAAATTAATAATTTAAAAAACTAAAAATTAAATTGAAATTGAGATATAGAATTACATTTATGAGTCAATACTAAGATAGAAAATACATGCGTTGGAGGTAATGCATTAAATTGATTAAGATAAATTAATGTAGATTGGAAAGGGGTTTATATGACAGAAAATGCATGGTAGGTTTCCAGGGTTGACTTAGATGACTATCATTTGGGTTAAAGTTAATAGGGTGTTTTTCAATTTCTAGGACTTTAAAAAAGACCGGACTAGATTGGTATGGAGCAGAGACTAAGATTTTGGATTTGTCAAAAGTGTTTAGTAAAAAATAGATGAAGTGTTCACATAAACATCTTTCTTTTCGATAAAAATACACATCATTCCAGAACTTCTTATCAACATGTTCTTAACTGTGAAAACATTCACAACTTAATAAAAAAACGATATTGGATATATTTGATGTTAACTGATGCTTGCAGGTTCTCATTTTCCACCCTCTTTTTCTCTCAGAGTAAGTGTGTTATTTACCTTCTATTTTTTTATTAAAATAAAACCTACATTAAAAGTATTCAAATGGTTTTGAATATTACATTTCGTAGGATTAATTGACATTGAATCAATCTTTTGGAGATATCTTATTTCCAATATTTGGAAGCATCCATGTTATTCTTAGTAAATTATTTTATCAAAACACTTTGGGACTATATTTTTAAGCAACCGTCCTGGGAAGATGTACATATACAATCAGACAAATTAAAAATTCCTATTGAAATTCATGTCTCCAATTCTTGTATTTTCTCTTTGGCGGTATCCCTGTTATTAGTAACTTTATTGAGTTGGAAGTCCGCACAACTAGATCAAATCAGTTTTAATTTCACATAGGATTAAATCTTTCCAAATATTTATACTAAAAACAGTTTGCATCGTCCATTTTCCCAATTAACTTTTTTTTATCGTTAATGAACATATTCACTAAACTTGTATTGTTTGTTGGAATATTGAGAATTCCAAACAATAAAAATGGAGAGAGTAAACTCCTCTCCTCTAAACACATAGATATTAAAATCAAAAATTTTCTTGCAGACAGAGATGGCATGAAAATTCCTTCTATTTCATTAACAGAACTTAAAAAATATTACAAAATTCTTCCTCAACACAGAGGGATACACAATATTGACTGCTACAGGCGCAGTGCAAAAAAATACTCTCTGTTCTTTCAAAACAATACTCTGTCTCTTGAAAACCAACACTGCTGTGTTCTTCCTTTTTTTCTCACGCACTGCTGTGCAAAACAAAACAAATAGCATAATGCAACACAGGCTCTCGGGCCTTTTTCTCTTTATATGGCGCGGCGGGAACAAACCATAAAACAAAGAAATAAAACAATTTACAAAGAAAAACTTTGCAGAACTTAAAAGAAATCAAATGCGCGACGTACGAGTGGGGACCACATCGCAATCGGCAATCGGCGATCGGCGGATCGGCGGTACAAACAAACTTGCGATCTAGCGATGTGTGATATTGTGATTGTGATGATGCAACAATCACAATATCGACGATCAAACAAAATTTGGCGGAATGGTTTAACACGCGCGATGTTGCGATTTGCGATTGGATCGCATCGCACCATCGACATCGGCGATTCGAACATATGGCGAAACACTTTGAGACTTGCGATGTTGCGATTGCGCGATGGCGCGATCGCATCGCAGCTTTCAACGGTGGTCACATATATATAATGCTCTGTTCCTTTGCGATTGCGATGATCGCATCGCATCATAACTCTACCACATCTGTAAGACATTTGACTCAAAAACTTGCAATTTGCGATTAGCGCTAAAGTGGTGGGGACCACTTTTCCTGCCTTTTCAGAAAAATTTAAGTCTTTCCGCTGTTTAAACACATTTCCATCAATTCTGGTTGTTGAGGGCTTAAACGCCCGAAATGACTGTTTTAATTAGTTCTGCTCCTCCATAGTTCAGATCTACGGGAAAATCTTCGTTCCACTGTAAAACGACTCTCCCCATCACCATAATCAATTTCTCCTCTGCACTCTGTGGCTGCGATCCATAACAATTAATTTTACTCCTATGGTTCTTCCATCCTTATTTAATTGCGTAGTGTTGTGTACGCATACACTTCTCCTGCTGCTGCCTTTGTACTCGTTTTCTTCCTGCTCAAGGCTAGCAGGTGACTTTAATATTTTCAACACTCCCCCCTAAAGTCACCTGCTGGACTATCTGTCATACCCAAGAATTTTCTTAAAAATTAAAAGGTCTTCTGCCCCAATGGCTTTGTCAAAATATCTGCATATTGCTCCTCTGTTTTACAATGTTGTAAAACAATTTCTCCATTGTTCACCAATTCTCTGCTATAATGAAATTTTGTATGTATGTGTTTTGCTCTCTTATGAAATACTGAATTCTTTGATAATGCAATAGCTGAGCTATTGTCACAATAAATCACTGTCCCTTTTACCTGTTCTTGGCATAAAATTGTCAACATTATTCTCATCCAAATTGCTTGACACGTTGCTGCTGTAGCTGCCACGTATTCTGCCTCTGCTGTAGATAATGCTACAATAGGCTGTTTCTTAGAAGCCCATGAAATGGCTCTTGAACCCATATGAAAAACATAACCGGAAGTGCTCTTCCGATCATCTACACTTCCAGCCCAATCATTGTCAGTGTATCCAACTAACTCTGAATTTTCTGAAGTAGTATATAAAATACCAAATCTTTTAGTTCCTTTAACATACCTCAGAACTCTCTTTGCTGCCTGCCAATGTGCTTCTTTTGGCTTCTGCATAAATATGGAAATTAAACTAACAGCATGCATAATATCCGTCCTAGTTGCAGTCAAATACATGAGGCTGCCAACTATGCTTTTATATAAACTTGGATCAACATCCTTGCTGCTGTCATCTTTACTCAACTTCAATCCCATTACTGTGGGAGTAATTGCAGCTTTGCACTCATGCATATTGAATCTTTCTAAAACTTGATTCACATACTTTGCTTGAGAAATAAAAATTCCTTTTTAATTTTGTTCTACTTCTATTCCTAAGAAGTATCTCAACAAACTCATGTCAGTCATTTCAAATTCATCTTTCATAACTATTTTAAAATTTTCAACAAGGTAATCATCATTACCTGTAAATATTAGATCATCAACATATAAAACAACAATGAGCATTTTACCATCCTTTTCTTTGATGTAGAGGGTGGGTTCTCTCTCACACTTTTCAAATCCATTTTCCAGTAGATAGGAGTCTATCCTACTGTACCATGCTCTTGAAGCTTGCTTCAGCCCATAAAGAGATTTCTTCAATTTGCAGACTTTATGCTCTTGACCCTTTTTCTCATATCCAAGAGGTTGTTCCACATATACCTCTTCCATTAAAACTCCATTTAAAAATGCAGATTTTACATCCATCTGGTGTACTTTCCATTTGTTTTGTGCTGCTATTGACAGCACTGCTCTTACTGTCTCCATTCTTGCAACTGGTGCAAAAGTTTCTTCATAATCTATCCCATGCTTCTGCTTATAACCCTTGACAACAAGTCTGGCCTTGTGTCTTTCTATTTTTCCTTCAGCATTGCTTTTGGTCTTATAGACCCATTTAACTCCAATGACTTCTTTACCTTCTGGGAGATCAACCAACTCCCATGTTTTGTTCTTCTCTATGGCATTAATTTCATCATTCATAGCTTCTATCCATTTTCTATCTTTAACAACATCTTCAAAATGAATAGGATCATCAACTTGACAATACAAATCAAATAGGGAATTCATACCTTCATTTACTGCTCCTTGCTCATAGATTTCTCTAATGCTTCTGAATTTTGTTCCACTTTCACTTGGTGTAGTCGTGCTTGATGAAGCACTGAATTTTGCTCCATGTGGTGTGCTCGGTGATGCACTCCCGCAACTTCTCAAGAGTGTTCTCACTGCCGCTTGAGGTGTCCCTTGCTGTCCTTGCATTGTTGGAGGTTGTGCAGTGGATGGGTTGTTAATTTCAACCACATCTCCTTCATCTTCATCATGAGACAAACAGTTTTTAACATTGACTGTTTTCTCAATGCTTCCATCCCATGCTTCCTCTTCAATGAATTGCACATCTCTGCTTATTACAAACTTCTTTGTGGATGGGTTATACAATCTGTATCCTTTGGAATCTTCACAATATCCAAGGAAAATACACTTCTCCCCCTTACTATCCAACTTCTTCCTCAACTTGTCTGGAATGTGTGCATATGCCACACATCCAAAAACTCTCATGTGGGTGACTCCCTGTTTTCTGCCAGTCCACGCTTCTTCTGGAACTTTGTTCATCATAGCTTTTGTAGGGCATCTATTCAAAATATACACAGCACAGTTTGCTGCTTTTGCCCAATACTCATTCGGCAAGTGTTTTGCCTTTAGCATACTTCTCACCATTTCCATTATGGTTTGATTCTTCCTTTCATCAACTCCATTCTGTTGCGGTGTGTACCTTGTGGTAAACTGCTTGTGTATGCCGTTCTCTCTGCAAAAACGCAGAAATTCCTTTGATATATATTCTCCTCCTCTATCAGTTCTAAGAACTTTAATGTACTGCCCACTTTGTTTCTCTACAAGAGCTTTAAAATGGAAAAATTCCTGAAAAACTTCACTCTTATATTTCAGAAAATAAATCCACACTTTTCTTGTGAAATCATCTATGAAGGTCAGCATGTAGTTGTTGTCTGAAACTGATGCTGTTTGCATCGGCCCACACAAATCTGAGTGGATGATTTCTAAGGATGCTTTCACCCTTATGATTTTCCCTAATGGAAAATTTTCTCTGTGTTGCTTTCCCAAGATGCAGCCTTCACATAGGCTGTCAGGCTTCTCAATCAATGGTAAACCTCTTACCATTCCTTTTCTGTGCAACAAATTTAATCCTCCGAAATTGAGATGTCCAAATCTCAGGTGCCATAACCAATTTTAATTTTTCTCTTCCTTCTGAAAGGCTTCTTGTGTTACAGCTGCTATGCTCTTTCCTTTTCCATTCAAGTCAGTGTTGAGCTTGAGTGGAAACATTCTATTGCTGGTTATTTAAATTTCAGCAATGATTTTCTTGCTTGGAGGTATATCTTTTATTGTGCACACATCATCCTTAAATATTACATTGTAACCTTTGTTTATGAGCTGCCCAACGCTCAAAATATTACACTTCAGACCTGGAACATAATACACATCATGAACAAATTTTTGCTCACCATTTCTTGCTCGAATACTAACTCTGCCTTTTCCTTTGACAGAGATTTTAGTATCAGTCCCTGTGGTTACTTCAGATTTAATCTCTTCATCTGGATTGGCAAACATTGCTCTGTTTCTAGTCATGTGATTACTACATCCTGAATCTAAGAACCAAACATCATCTTCTCTATTTTGTGCTACATTACAAGCTAACAACACATTACTTGGGTTCTTTTATTCTTTTACTACATTAGCATTCTACTTATTCTTCATGCCATTTTGCTTCTTTCTACATTCATTGGCATAGTGCCCATATTTTTTGAAATAACGACATTGAACATTGGATTTGTTATACCTTTGTCCATGAGCATGTTGGTGTTGATGTCCACATTGCTGGCTGTTGCTTTGGCCGTGGCTCTGACTTTGACTATTGCTCCTTCCATGTGAATGTGAAGGGTTGTTCCTTCCACCTCTGTTTTGGCTTCTGCCTCTTCCTCTTCCTCTTCCTGAAGGCATCTGGGTCTTGAAGGCATGCTCAAGAGATGAGTGTTCATCTCTGCTAAATCTCTGTTCATGAGTTATTAGTGAGGCATGAAGTTCATCTACCGTGAACTTTGAGAGATCTTTGGTCTCCTCTATGGTGGTAACAATAACATCAAACTTTGAGGGTAAGCATCTCAAAATTTTCTCCACAATCCTTCTTTCTTCAAGAGTTTCTCCATGGGACCTTATCTGATTTAAAATCCCAATCACATGTGTAAAAAATGTGTCTACGTTATTTGACTCTTTCATGCAGAGAGTTTCAAAATCTCTCCTCAGCAATTGAAGTTTTGTTGTCTTAACTTTCTCCATACCTTGATAGGCTACTTTCAGAGTTTCCCATGCATCCTTGGATTTCTTAGCTGTTGCTATCCTTGGAAATACACTCTCATTTACTGCTTGATACAAATAGTAGAGGGATTTAGAGTCCCTCTTCCTATTGCTCTTCAATTATCCTTCTCTGCTTGAGTTAAGGCATTAAATGCCTGCTCATCAGCTGGTTCAACAAAACCATCTTCTACTAATTCCCATAAATCTTGTGAGACAAATAGGGCTCTCATGGTAATGGCCCAATAATCATAGTTATTTCCATTAAATTGTGGAAGCTGAGCATTTCCAATACTCATACCAGTGCTTGGTCCAACCATTTCTTTTAAACTGAACTTCTGAACTTAAACAAACTGTCTTTCCTTTTCTGAAAGAACAAAATCTTTTAAACCAGAACAACAACTCTGTTTTCTTTGAGAAATACCTGAACTTTGACTTCTGCTGAGCTTTCACACTGCTGGAGAAAACACTGCAACAAGTCTTCTTCTTCAGCTTCTTTGAAACCTTCAAAGAGCCTAAACTAGCTCTGATACCATGTTGGAATATTGAGAATTCCAAACAATAAAAATGGAGAGAGTAAACTCCTCTCCTCTAAACACAGAGATATTAAAATAAAAAATTTGCTTGCAGACAGAGATGGCATGAAAATGCCTTCTATTTCATTAACAGAACTTAAAAACTATTACAAAAGTCTTCCTCAACACAGAGGGATACATAATATTGACTGCTACAGACGCAGTTCACAAAACTACTCTCTGTTCTTTCAAAACAATACTCTGTCTCTTGAAAACCAGCATTGCTGTGTTCTTCCTTTTTTTCTCACGCACTGCTGTGCAAAACAAAACAAATAGCATAATGCATCACGGGCTCTCAGGCCTTTTTCTCTTTATATGGCATGGAGGGAACAAACCATAAAACAAAGAAATAAAAGAAATTACAAAGAAAAACTTTGTAGAACTTAAAAGAAATCAAATGCACGATGTACGAGTGGGGACCAAATCACAGTCGGCAATCGGCGATCGACGGATCGACGGTACAAACAAACATGCGATCTAGTGATGTGCGATATTGCGATTGTGATGATGCGAAAATCGCAATATTGGCGATCAAACAAAATTTGGCGGAATGGTTTAACATGCGCGATGTTGCGATTTGCGATTGGATCGCATCGCACCATCGGCATCGGCGATTTGAACATATGGCGAAACACTTTGAGACTTGCGATGTTGCGATTATGCGATGGCACGATCGCGCGATCGCATCGCAGCTTTCAACGGTGGTCACATATATATAATGCTTCGTTCCTTTGCGATTGCGATGATCACATCGCATCGGAACTCTGCCACATCTGCAAGACATTTGACTCAAAAACTTGCGATTTGCGATTGGCGCTAAAGTGGTGGGGACCACTTGTCCTCCCTTTTCAGAAAAATTTAAGTCTTTCCGCTGTTTAAACACATTTCCATCAATTCTGGTTTTTGAGGGCTTAAACGCCCGAAATGACTGTTTTAATTAGTTCTGCTCCTCCATAGTTCAGATCTACGGGAAAATCTTCGTTCCACTGTAAAACGGCTCTCCCCATCACCATAATCAATTTCTCCTCTGCACTCTGTGGCTGCGGCCCATAAAAATTAATTTCACTCCTATGGTTCTTCCATCCTTATTTAATTGCGTAGTGATGTGTACGCATACACTTCTCCTGTTGCTACCTTTGTACTCGTTTTCTTCCTGCTCAAGGCTAGCAGGTGAATTTAATATTTTCAACATTGTTTTAAAGGATTTCTAAATTTCCAGACCACAGTTTGAATGGGTATAATTGTGACACTCCTTGACTACTCATGAGTAGGTAACCAAATCGTTGTGTAAGATAATCCTTTTATAACTCAAATAATTAATTTATCATTTTATTTATAATGTTTGTATGCTTATTTATAGAATAACTTGTTAAATTAGTCAAGCCAATCTCATTGTACTTTGGTTTAACAAAATCTTCTCTTATTTTTTTCATTCTTACACTGTTGTAAGGAATACAATGTTTTCAAAAATAAAGTATCAGTTTATGAAAAAGCCCAAAAAACAATATTTAATCATTCTCATTCTTCAATTTTTATTATATATATATATATATATATATATATATATATATTATTAAGTAGATAATTTTTTTTAAGATTAATTACATCATTATATGTTATTTAAGACTTTTGTGATTCATAATGTAGATAAAATGTCTTTCGGAATAATCACATTATTAAGATTGGGTCTGAAAGACATTTTATTTACATCATTATAATTTGGTTCACTTTTGAAAACAGTTAATGTGGTTTATCCTCAAGATAAAATGAAAAATGAACCACATTAGCTAGTTCGAAAAATACACCAAATCTTAATAATGTGATTAATCCAAAAGACATTTATCTACTTTATAGATTACAAAAATCTTAAATCTAACATATATTATCCAATATTATTTTGGACACCAAAACTCTGATTGACGAAACTTTTCATTATAATTTCATTATATACTTAAATATTTCTTAATCACAACTCTGTAAAGTTGTAATCGTTTTATAATCGTTTTATTGCAGACTAAATAACTTGCAAATGGTTTGTATTGTGAAGGAGAGAAATTTGTCAGCAGTTTGGCTCGAGGAGTCATAATAATATGGCTTTTCGTAGTTCTAATACTGCAATCTAGCTACACAACAAATCTCACAACAATATTAACAACTAAACAAATGCAGCCCAACATTGAAGACGTAGAGTCTCTGAAATCCAGCGGACTGTCTGTGGGTTACCTGGCAGGATCTTTTGTCGGTGACTACCTGAGGATAGACTGCAAGAAGCTCAAGGGATATTCATCACCACAAGAATACGAAAACGCGTTGTCAAACGAATCAGTGGCTGCCGTATTTGACGAAACCCCTTATATTTGCCTTGTCCTATCTCAACAAACTGGCCTGACAATAGTTGGCGAGACATATAGAACCGGGAACTTAAGACATATAGAACAGGGTTAAGACTAGTAAAAATGTAGTAGTTTTTTTTCATCTTAATTGTCAATATCATAATGCTTAATAGTCATCGTAATGGTCAAGATCATAATGCTTAATAGTCAAGGTGAAGTAAAAAAAAATGTCTTGTATTAATTACGTTTGTAGATTTAATAGATATCAGATTTCTTGTGATGATAGTTGTATTTGATGACTGAGATTTTTAAAAAATTAAAATATATTTTAAATAATAAAATATTATAAAATATTGATTATTGGTTGGGTTATACATTATTATTACGTGGCACATTTTCTTTACAAATCTTTATATTTAAGACAAAAAATTATATTTATTTAAGTCAAAACTTTATATTTAAGACACTCTGTGATCCAGGCAGATATCGATGGCCACCCACCTATTTCATTTGGACCCGCACCATCAATTCTTTTAGTTTTCCAGCTTCAGCACAACTTACTATTTTTAGCAGGTTTTTGGGTCGTGCACTACCGAAGCTGTTTTGGGGCCCTAATGTTCCAAGTGGATATTGGTGGCCACCCACCTATTCCATTTGAATCCCCACCTTCAGTTCTTTCAGTTTTTAAGTTTCAGCACAACTTATTATTTTTAGCAGTTTTTCGGGTCCTGAACTTCCGAAGCCGTTTTGAGGCCCTAAACAACGTTTTTTGGGAAAACCGGGAGCAACATGGGTAAATAAATCGATGTTGCTCACTCAAAAGTTGTAGTCCTCAGACAGATCTTTCTAACAAGGAATGGAGCACGTCAAACAAAGATCGTATGCCAAAGTTACGTCCCTGGGAAGTTGAAACACCAATTTACCCAAACGAGACCCATAGTTTTGGCTCTTCATCTCCTAGGGTTAGGTTTTTGAATGTTTAGGGTTTTACATTATTTCTCAACAATAAATAGGCCTTCGAGCCTCATTGTAATACAGTTCAGGGGCTCGTCGCTATCACATATCTTCTCAGAGATACGCTACTAGTGCCCTAGCTCGTTTGTTTCCATCATGTCTGTATGGTAACCAAGTGGAGAGGCCTGTAGCCGTCACATCCCTTCTCATAGATACGCTACCAGTGCCCTCGCTCTCATTGTAACACAGTTCAGAGGCGGTGTAGCTGCCACATTTCTTCTCAGAGATACACCTACCAGCGCCCTAGCTGTTTATTTCAGACATTAGATTTTAATAAAATGAAGCATTATTTCTGCTACATCTCTGTGTTTATGGTTATATGTGTATTTTTTTGCGTTCTTGCATAAATCCGGATCACTTTGAGAAAAAAATATTTTAAGACAAAAACAATTTAATGACTATATTCTAATGTGATTCAGTCATTGTGTTTGTAAGCAAGTCCATGCTCTCATGTTTGAGTTGGTGTATTAGTTCTAGTGAATGTTTGAGTATTATGTACCTTGCATCTCCATGAATGGAGCATGTGAACTGTATGTACCTCAGTCAATAATGATGTAATGAGGCACGTATACCCCTGGAATTTACCATTTTGAAAATTTTGTGGTAATCTAAAACCACGTTTTAGTGCAGGTTTGTGGTAAGCCAAAAACTGCATGATAAAAAAAAGTTTGTGGTTAGTAAGAAACCACTTGGTGTGATAGTTTGTGGTAACCCAAAGCCACTTGATGCATTTTTTTTGGTAAGCATAAACCACATGAGGATGTAGGGTCATTCACAAAAGCTCGATTGTGGAAAAAGACGTCAATTGAGGCAATCCATACCTGACAAGACTGAGGTAGTTAAGAAGATTACAAGTCATGAAAAAGGGGCTTGTTTAGGTGTAGAGTAACCATTAACGATGTGATGAAGAAACATAAGTTTGCGAGAAAAAAAGAACACGTGGATAGATATTCCTATAGAGTTTTTGTTCCTTGGAAGTTTGATGTAGGTGCATTGGGAGCATGGTTGAGGGTACGCTGAGAGGACTCAAAGCATGGTTACAAGTAAGCTCAGAAGACCTAGAGCATGGTTATGGGTAAGATTATAAAGCCTAGGAAGATGATGATGATGATGATGCAAGGGAAGTTAAAAGTCCAAAGATAGGTATGATGATATGTGATTTAAGGATGGTTGAATTATCCATGTACATGAAGGGACATCCTAGTAGATTAGTGGTTGCAATGACTCATTACACATGCATTCCGATGGATGGTCGTTCCTTTATATAGAAATTAACATTCTAATAATGTTTGCAAATGCCAAGTTGAATCATAGATAGACTTTGCTCATCAAAAGGTGCTTTAATTCATAATGGATCATGTATTCAAGAAGAGAATATATTGGTGAAGACCTTAACTGATGAAGATTAAAACAAGTAGTAGAAAGAGGGAATTTAAAGTGTGTAACTTTTACTTGCCATATGTGTGATCCTTTTTGGATAGTTATGATTATTGGTCATGATTAGAAAGAGTGATTTTTTGAAATTATTGTGTTTCTATTATTTGGATAAATTAAGAGATACTTTGGAAATAAAGCATAATTTATGTGTTTCAGATATTTGTTCAACAATAATATGAAATTAATTTGTCTATATTGAAAACTCATTCATATATTTCTATATAAATAACATTATTTGATTAATTAATAAAAATAATAATTATATATTTTCCATATATAAAGGGGAAGTGGAAAACTCAGTTTTGTTTTGATGGGGTGAAATAATATTGTAAACTATAATTTTGTTTAGCCTCGGAAAATGCCTATCCCACACCATTACGTGATAGACCATATTATCTGGTCATGCGTTTTCCAAAATCTTTCCGTCTTGTCAGGATTTTGGCTCCACGTTCCTAAGGTCAATGACTGAAAATTTTCCAAGAAACTCATCAAAAGACGAAATTGTAATGTAGCATTTTTGAAATGTTGTTTTTCAATAATAACGTGGAAAAATTTATTGCTAAAATACTCACAGGTTCTGTCCAGTGAAGTTCTCGGAAGAAATGCTTCCTATCTTAAAAGTTATAGTTAATAATAACATTCCAATTTAGTTATAATTAATAACATTCCAGGGAAAAAAATTAATGGAGAAAAATTAATAAATATATTTTAAAAATAAATTAAATAAAAGAATAAATTAATATTATTATATTTATTTTTTCATTATAAATAAAATAATTTATTAATTATTTTATTCAACTTGTTATTTTTTTAATATTCTTAGTATATTTTGATTAATCAAAATATAATATAAGCTTATTTATTAAGTTATTATTTGAAGAATTAAATTAATAATAAATGTGTAATTTGTTTAAATAACTAAATTAATACAAGTATAAATTAAATGGTTGGTAAATATTGATAAACGTCAATTCATAAGAAACATCAAAACACCTGTTTCATGTTATGTTTCACATTATTATTGTTATTGTTATTATATAAAAACATAATATTATTATTATATTAAAAAATAGATTACATCTGGAAGTGAACAACTTCAAAGAACATTTTCAGCATTGTGTTAAGCACTAGAAATGTAACGACCCATTCCCAAGTTATACACAAAAGGATATTAGCGTGTGTACGATATAGGCAATTAATAGCTACACCTGCCTATATCGCACACATCGCACTAGTACACCTACCTACTAATATCAAGATTACATAAATTGGGAACTTAATATTAAGATTTCAGATTAATATTAAGTTCAACTAAGTATAAATTTTATGAAAAGAACTAATAAAAGAAAATGATATAATAAGGTTAACTCCTTAAGTTAAAAATAAGTATGCAAATATTAAAGATTAATATTAAAAGTACTTAAATATAAAGTCCCATGCTCTATAAATAAAACAACTATATAATCTCACCTCCATAAATATATATTCGTACCCACATTAATGTGGATCACCTCACCATAAAAACATTTAATATCAACATTAGGATGGATAAGGCCTCGGGGGGATAGAGGCAGTGGAGGAAGGTTGTTTAAATTATATTCCTATCCAAATTTAATGAAAAGTATACCACCATAAATACATATAATATCACCATTAATAATGATAAGACCTTCGGAAGTAAGAGGCGGTGGAGGGAGATTATTTAAGGGAGGTGATATGGAGGAGAAGGGGGGGATGTTTTGAGGAAAAAGAAACGAATTCTGCTTAAGTTAGATAAAATTGTCTGGGAAGGAGTCTCTAGGTTCTTGGAAATCTGGGCACGGGGGCAGAGGAGACATCCTCTGGGTCTGGGATTGTTCCCGGATTGGCTGGGAGGATTTGATTGTCCCAGTAATCTGTTCACGACATCACCAGGTTCTCAACAAATCTTCAGCTCGCTTCAGGATTTGTAAATTTGTGTTGATTTTCAGGTACTCCTCCATGTATAGATTAATCATGCAAGTTGAAATTTCAATTTAACTATTACAATGTTTCATTAGATTTGTTTTTACATAAACTTAAGTTCAGATAGGTACAATTCAGAAATCAGGGAAAATAGTCATTGCATTTGGTATCAGAGGGTGCTTCAAACCCTTTTTTGACCTTATAGGCTCATTAAGTTTCATTATAAAGATTCTGCATGTTTAAACCAGCCTAGGGTTGTTCCAATTCCAATTTTAAAGTGGAAAAAGCATTATAATTACCCTGAACTACAAAGGATACCATTCCAAAATTCCTGCTGATTGTATGAACGTATTGTTTAAATCTCTGTATGCATTCATCCATTCGATAAGTAGACATAATCATTTCAAAAGATGAATTATTTCCTATAACTGTTGAAGCAAGTCATAGGCACAAATATAGATTTCACAATACTGAGCCTTACAGGAAAACTGAGTGGATTAAGGAAACTGGAATAATCCCTCCTATCTTGAATTCAGCCGAACAGCCAGAGACAGTCACTATATATATAGGGTGACTCGGTCAGAAGGTTAGACAGAAAGGAGGTAGGTGAATCTTCAAAAGAAATAAGACCTATCATATCTTTGTTTGGACGCCTCGCACCTTTCAGAGAAGCTGGAGGAGACTACAATAAGGAGAATACCACTGAATATCTCTTTATACCACTTAATGGCAGATTTAGCATCAACAGTTGCTGCCAACATAAGAAATTTTATTAGTACTAGGTACATACAGAATCGAAATCAAATTCTACACTCAATTACAATATTACATATGTACTGAATTCTATGTACATACAATTGAAATATGAATATGATTTCAATATACCTCATATGTTAACTTCCCATCTTGTTCAATCCTTTCCACTGCCTTTAGCACCTAAAAGAATGCTGATACATTCAACGCTGAGAAATACATTCGAAACTGTAACAGAACAAAAGTTGCAATTGTGAATAAATATATAATCAACTGTAATTAATCTTAATAAGTCCCGTGCAATCATGCATAAAGAATGGTTACTATCCCTTGGCGTGTTAAAAAACATTTGATGTGTTGTCCGAGTCAGCCTTACAGGAAGGGAATTATGTATCCGTGCTGAGGTCAGTGCCAAGGACGGAGCCAAGGACGGAGCTCTATCCTCCTCAAACAGTAGGGCTCCCAAAGACGAAACCATTACACCGTCGCACCAAACTGACAACTTCCTCTTGTGTGCTCAGTTCACCATTCGAAGTCTCCACTCCAATTCCTGCTTTTGAAATTCCACGACTTATAGCTTGTGCAAGGGCCGCTGTATTTCCATATGCTGATGCATAAATCTCAGCTATTGTTGCTCCATCTGACTGCCACAGGCTTTGATTTGTCCAATCGTTGTATTCAAGAATAAGCTCAGTAAGATTATATCACACAATGGGAGCGTGAATAGGGAAAATTGTTGTAGTAACAAATACTCCTTATGTTCTGAGAGGATCCGAAACTGCAGTTGATGCGCATGGGCATATTAAGTGAACTAGGCATCATAGAGAGGATGTACTTCACATCTGTCCACTCTTCCAATGATGCAAGAGTCGAGATTATCCGTTGTTTTTCTGAGACCAAACAACAAAAAGCAGTAGTTTTGTTATCTGCCTTAAATAATAAAAATTTCATGAGGTATAAGTAAGGAAACATTGTAAACCTCAAATAGCCATCTGGGTTACCTATGATCCGTTGTCAAAAGCTCAAAATCGGTGCGTAATTATGGTGAAGCCACGCTGAAGTTTATGCCACCGATTTGTCATCACCGTATAATATATTTTTCATGTTGCCTCAACTTAACAAAATTTTAAGCAATATGATAATGTTGTATGATTTTGATTTAATAAACCAAGTTCTGATTGGAGTTATATGCCAAGGTTTAATTCGAATGGGATTATATATATATCCCAATACCAAATCTGCATATCAAATATACAAAGTCCGTTAACCATATTCATATTCTGCGTATTATATGGTTCAATCCCACGTTGTTATTATATATGGAAAAAGGTTCTATAATCGGCGGGGTCGGGTTTGAACCCCAGACCTCTGCCTACAAACCAGCCATCTAAGCAATATGCCGTGTGGTTGTAATTTAAAAATGTTTGACACATCGAAACCTTCACTTGTAAGCCATAACATATGTTGTCCACCCTAATGCATTTACCACAGCAAAACTTAGCATAGTCTTTGGGCTATGGAACATAATTAAAAGTGTCAATTAATATATGCCTTGGTATATCATATGCCTTAGGACTATAGTTTATATGCCATCTGATTGCATATATTGCCGCATATTAAATACACAATCCACCGTGGTATGAACCTTAACGATTGTGTAGTTCAGCTTAATATATGTTGCCATGCGAACCTTACGTAATTAAAATGCGGACTTAACGCTTGTAAATGTAATGCCAACAAAAATTCCAATGCGGGTTTGCAAGCTATGCATTTATAAAATGCAAATTCTATATGTTAATTAAAATAAATGAAGGGTTGATTTAATATTAGTAAATATAATTGAGATCGTGTTGTTTCGGATGCCGAACTGCCAACATTTATCGTATATATTTTCCAGAAAAATGCGGATATATATATATATATATATATATATATATATATATATATATATATATATATTAAATACTCGACTTTAATGTATAATTTATAAAATCATAATTTATATTTCTTATTTATTTTAATTTTTTTTTATTAATTAACTATTTTGCTCAAATTAAAGGTTTACCTTAAAAAGAAATATATTAATTCATTGGGTTATATACATAGTAATTATTTTAAAAGATCAAGTTAATTGTAGATTGAGTAATGCTATTTATATTATAAATAAATTATTTTTAGAGTTTGATTTTTTACAAAATAGACTTCGAATTTGTACTTTAACTCATTTTTTTTGTTACAAAAGCAGGAAGAGTCACAAAGGTAAAGAAAATCGATATTCAAGTGTTAGTTTTAGCCATAAGTAGCTGAAATCAATAAATCCCTTCTATCAATGCATCTAGGACTAAAACATTCTAGACAAGTTTTACAAACTAACACTTTAAAAACCCCTGCATTTCACTCTAGAGTTAGTACGCATAAAATACCCTACATAGGACAAGGAGGTCGCGTTGTCACCCTCCTTGACCTCGGTACCAATAAGACCTGCCTGCAAGTAAAATATCAAAAGAACTATACCCGTTTGCCAGCTCAAATCTTATGAAAATTATATTTTGTCAGTCTGAAAATTTACCCACTCCTCATGAATTTATTATGTATTTCAGGAAAAATTACCATGTTTAACACGTACCAAAGGTGGCAGCGCCAGCGAAATGCATCGCCGCCACCTCCACCTTCACTATCGCCATCACCACCATCAAGATCGCTGTCAGCACATGTTGCTCCACCCGATCTCACTACTGTGATGAGCTCATTAGAAGCCATTTTGGAAACGTTAAAAGGGTCGCAGTCGACCAGGAACAAGGAGGAATGACGTCGTCCAGAGGAAAGACATTCAGAAAATTCTAAGGATTTTGATGACAAACCTCTTAGAGAAGATATTTCACGGGAACTGCAAAAGATTAAACTCCCAGAATTATCTGGAGGACGAGCTGGAGAACATGTCGAAGCATGGTTAGAAGGGATGATCAAATGCTTCACATTAAGAGAATATTCTTTGACTTCTAAAAAAAATATCGTTGTATTCCAACTCAGAGGGAATGCTCTGATTTGGTGGGGAAATATGGAAAAACAGCTGCATCTTACTTCAGATACCGTTCCTTGGGAGTTGTTTGTGGACCAATTCCATGCCAAATACTTACCACCTTTCTTTCAAGAGAAGCGAGCGGGAGCCTTCCATACTCTAACCCAAGGTGGAAAAACCATGGAAGAATACGAGATAAAATTCATGGAACTTGTGAAATATGTTCCTTATTTAGAGTCCACGGATGAATGCCAGGTCGAGCGTTTCATATTTGGATTAAATCCTCGAATCAGGGCCATGGTAAGAATGTCAAAGCCACCGACGGTGGCAGAGGCGGTTGAATGTGCTCGTTATGTAGAAGAACATCTGGGGATTAAAAGGGATTTCAGGCCAGCTGAACCAATATCGCTGGCATTTATAGGAAGAAATCCCCGAAATTTCTTTCGAGGAAATAACTCAATGTTAAGTCCCTATATTAATAGTGTAGCCCCCCTTATTGTTATTATTGTACCCTTGTAACCCCCATTTTGTTATTATTGTGCCCTTAAATTATTATTGTTAGGTCGGTTAGGATTACATTGTGGCCCACTAGGATTACATTATGGCCCCATGGACTCCTATATATAGAAAGGAGGTTTTTTTAAAAGGTATCATCCTAAGAATTGTGTATTTATGTAATGTACTGGAGGTTGCCCCTCAAGTGGCTTATTTCTGGCTGGGCTGACATACTACAGCATATATTGAGGTTGCCTCATGGCTTATTAATAGTGTAGCCCCTTATTATGTTAGTGTAGCCCCCCTTATTTCTAAGGCGTTGATATACCAAGGCATATATTGGAGGTTGATATACCAAGGCATATATTGAGGCTGCCCTCTGCTTTTGGTTTTATTACTGCAGAAATTTCCTTATCATATTATTGTACCCTTGTAACCCCCATTTTGTTATTGGGCCCTTAAATTATTATTGTTAGGTTTGCTAGGATTATAACAGCTCACTAGATTAGCATTATGGCCCCATGGACTCCTATATATAGAAAGGAGGTTTTTTAAATTGTATCATCCAAGAATTGTGCATTTATGTAATGTATTGGAGGTTTCCCCCTCGAAGTGGCTTATTTCTAAGGCGTTGATATCTCTTTTCTTCTATTTTTGAAGCTGGTTACACAACACTCAAGACCACCTCCTTATGGTAACAGGTTTACCCCAAGAGGAGCGGGGGCGGGATCTCCTAGGACCATAAATGCAATAGCTTCCGAATCCTCAAACATCAATTTGTGGAGATCTCGAGGGACTGGTAATCAGGGAAGGAATGGGAGAAGAAGCGACACCAGGGGACATAGCTCTTGGTCTTGAATTTCTCAATCAAACAAAAAAGGACCAACCCGGGTAGACTGTTGGGGGTGTGGAGGACCTCATCTTCGACGTGATTGTCTAGAGAACTCTCGGCAAACAAGAAAAGAACCATCATCAGATTCCCAAAGAAATCATAGAATCCATGTTGTCGTCAACAACAACCAAGTAGCACATAAATCCACTGTAGTGGAATCTTCAGGTACAATCAATGGAATAAAACTCAAAATCTTATTTGACACTGGAGCTACTGATAGTTTTATTTCATCTTATGCATTGAATAAATGTGGGTTTGCAGCCTGCAAATAGGAAGATTTTAGACAGGTAGAAATGGCTTTAGGAGACCTTCAATCGGTAGAATTAAGTGTTGAGGATTGCAAGGTTGATCTAGGAGTCTGTTCGACCAAACTAAAAGTATATGTCACGGCCCTAGGTACTTACGACCTGGTGATAGGAATGGATTGGTTAGAGTCTCATCGAGCATGGGTAGATTGTTCCGGGAAAACAATACTTTGCTTAAATGATGTGGGTGAGACAATCCAAATTCAAGGAATTAAGAGAAAAGTATCCTTGCGTTTCATCTTAGCCATGCAAATGAAGTGGTGCTTAAGGAAGGGTTTTCAAGTGTATGCCATTCAAGAGGTAAGCAAAGAAAAAGGGCCTTCCTTAGATTAGTATCCGATTCTATCAGAATTTCCGGATGTTTTTCCAAAAGAATTACCTGGATTGCCTCCTCGGAGAGAGCTAGACCTCACCATTGAATTGAAACCTAGTACAGAACCTATATCTAAAACTCCTTACAGAATGACTGCCCTGAAACTTCAAGAATTGCAAATATAGCCGAAGGAACTGTTAGATGTGGGACACATTCGACCCAGTGTTTCACCATGGGGTGCTCCTGTAATCTTTGTCAAGAAGAAATATGGTTCATTACGACTGTATGTGGACTATCGAGATTTAAACCAGGCCACGGTAAAGAATAGGTATCCAATGCATCGCATTGTCGACCTTTTTGATCAAATGAAAGGAGCTTCAGTATTTTCAAAGATCGATCTGCGATCGGGTTATCATCAACTCAGGATTAGCGAGAGCGATGTTTCTAAGACTGCATTCCGAACTCGTTTCGGGCATTATGAATTCATTGTGGTGCCATTTGGATTGACCAATGCACCTGCAGTCTTCATGAACCTTATGAATAACATTCTCTGCAAATATCTCGACAAATTTGTACAAGTTTTTCTGGACGATATTCTCATTTACTCTAAGAATGAGAAGGAGCATGAAGAGAATCTTCAGATAGTGTTGTCTTGTCTCAGAGAACACAAGTTATATGGAAAATTATCCAAATGCGCTTTCTTTCAGAAGGAAATCCATTACTTAGGTCATATCATATCAGGCAAAGGAATCTCTGTAGATCCTGAAAAGGTAAACACATTCAGGGAGTGGCCGATGCCTAAGAATGCACATGAAGTGCGTAGTTTTATGGGTTTAGCAGGTTACTACCGAAGGTTTGTGGAGGGATTTTCCAAAATTGCAAAGCCGATCACAAACCTCCAGCGCAAGGGCGTTAAGTATGAGTGGACTGAGGAATGTGATAAAGCTTTTTCTGAACTTAAGCGATTATTGACTAGTGCACCAATTTTGCAAGTATAAAGATTTTACTGTGTGTACTGACGCATCTAAGCAAGGGTTAGGCACAGTATTAATGCAGGAAGGAGGCGTAATAGCATACGCTTCGAGAAAATTAAAAACCCATGAAGAACTTTATGCTACGCATGATTTTGAGTTAGCCACGGTGGTCTTAGCTTTAAAGATGTGGAGACATTACTTGGTGGGAAGAAACTTTGTGCTTAAAAGTGACCACCAAAGTTTGCAGTATTTATTCACCCAGAGAGACTTGAATGCAAGACAAAGACGATGGAGTGAACTCCTAAGCGAATACGATTTTGCGATTTCATATATCAAAGGGAAGGAGAATGTTGTAGCAGATGCATTAAGTAGAAGACCTCGAATATTCTCCCTCGTACCTATCAGGGTGAACTTGAGAGATCAATTACTTGCACATCTTGTAAGAGATAATTGGTCCTTAAAATTAAGGTCGGGGCTCGAAAGCAACCATTCGAAGGAACCTAAGTTCGAAGGATATGATCTGGAAGAGGACGGAATTCTACGATTTCACGGAAGGATGTATATACCAGATAGTGGAGATCTCCGAAACACCATCTTGAAGGAAGTACACCGAGCAGTATATTGTGCACATCCTGGGGTAAATAAGATGTATGCTGACACTAAGAGACTCTTCTTCTGGTCAGGCATGAAAAACGACATTGTCCAATTTTTCGCTAGGTGTCTTGAATGTCAGCAGGTAAAAGCTGATCATTGTCACCCAGCAGGTCTCTTACAACCTCATGACATCCCTATGACCAAATGGGAGATAATTTATATGGATTTTATCGTTGGGCTACCTCTTACACAACAAAAGCATAATTCCATTCTAGTTGTGGTGGATAGATTAACAAAAAGCGCCTATTTCATCCCAGTAAGAGATACTTTTGAAGTAGCTGATGTAGCTCGGGTATTCCTAAATGAAATTATCAGATTTCATGGAGTACCTAAGAAAATCATATCCGACAGAGATCCTTGGTTCACCTCAAGGTTCTGGAATTGTATGCAGTCAGCCTTGGGAACTCAGTTAAATTTGAGTACAGCATATCATCCTGAGATTAATGAGCAGACAGAAAGGGTAAATCAAGTACTTGAGGATATGCTAAGGATGTATGTTATGGACCAACAGTCGCACTGGGAAAAGTACTTACCCTTGGTAGAATTTGCTTACAACAATAGCTATCACAGTTCAATCGGGATGCCGCCATTTGAAGCATTATACGGAAGACCCTGCAGAATGTCGTTGAGTTGGGACAGGTTAGAAGATCGAGTAATCATCGGACCAGAATTGATCCAAGAGATGGAGGATCAGGTAAAACTGATTAGGCAACTATTGAAAGAGGCTCATGATAGACATAAAAGTTATGCTGACACTCACAGGACAGATAGAAGCTATGTAGTGGGAGATAAGGTTTTCATCTGCATCAGACCAAATAAAAGCACCATTTGGTTCGGGAAGGGGACAAAATTATCCCCCCGATTTATAGGACCATTTGAAGTCCTGGAAAAAGTTGGACCCGTCGCTTATCGCCTTGCACTCCCAGCCCACCTGCACAAAATTCATAATGTATTTCATGTATCTGCCTTACGACACTATATTGCTGATGAATCTCATGACCTTCAATGGAAGGAACTGCAGCTATTGGACGAGGGAACCCTAACGGTCGAACCATTACGTATTCTGGAACGTAGGGTTCGACAACTCAAGAACCGCCGGATAGACCAAGTTAAAGTCCAATGGGACAAGTATAGTCCTGGATCAGTGACTTGGGAGGATGCTGAGACTTTCTGGCAGAATTACCCCAGGTTATGCTAAATTTTGAGAACTGGAAACTTTATATGTATATATCACTGCTCTATTTTGACACTTGAATTTTTTTTTTTGAAATATTACGTAAAGATGAGTTTACTTTGCTGGTACATGGATACCCATAAAAATAGAATGCTACTTCACTCTAGTGATACATGATATATGTTGTTTGTTTAAATTTACTGGTGCATGGATACCGATATGCAATATGTCATTTAAATTAACATTGCAAGAATATGAAATCATAGATTAAACATTATAGATGAAACTATGTTTTTTTTCTAAGTTAGGTTAATCTATTAACAGAGGAAATAATTTACATCATGGCCGAAGCCAAGTCTTTGCCCAAACCTGTGGCAATCTTGACAAAAAACTTAGAAAAAAAGGCTGCCCTCATAGGGGGAAACCAGCGTAGAACAATTTTCAAACTGTTGCACTGCCCTCGCAGGGGTACCATCGGTTGATGCTTCTGAAGACTACTTCAATTACAACAGTAAAAAATAGAACTATAATCTGACACATCAAAATAAGCAAAAACAAGCCCGATAGAGTGGGCCGCAAGGCACGAAAACCAGACAATAAAAGAGCAGTTACTCATCCGGCGATTCTTTTACGATTCGGCACCAAAGTGCAGACATGTCTCCATCTTTCTTTAACAGGTTCGTGATGGGAGCAGAAACAGGCATGGAAGGTCCTGGATCTCCTTGCGCCATCTCCACGTCACGAACCCCGCTTGCTTGTGCCTCCTTGCCCTGCGCGTGCATCGACCCCGCCTGATGGTCTGAAATCTGGGCTTCTGCTTTACTCAGACCCGCCGGACAAGTGCTCTGTTCTTTTTCCTGGGGCTCTTCATGGAAAACAACAGTAATTGAGGCAGTGACGAGAGGGCGGTTAAGAGAACAATTAAATGAGAAATGCGTCATATGAGGTGTGGGAAAAGGCGGAGCGGTGGGGATAGGAGGAGCCAAGCAGCCAAAACGGTGGCCAGTTCCATGAACACAACCCCTCCCACTCATGGTGTTAGGATAGCGGCCTGAAAAATAGTCACTAGAATGAGAAGAAAACTCGGAGGTGGATTTGGAAGGAGTGCCCAAGGGTTGGCTTCTGGTGCTACCCCTACGGCACTGCATACGTTGACGTAAGCGAGGCATTGGCTTAGTCGCTATGGAGGGCACGAGAAGAGGTGGAGGAGCAGAAGTGACAGAGGTTTTAGGAAAGAGAAAATTCAAAGAGACTGAGGCATATAGACAAAGGCTAGAATGAGATAAGTGTAGATTATCACCAAGGTTTAATCAGCAGCTCAGCAAGCTTCTTCTACTAGTCACAGTGCACACACTGGGGAGCCCAGCAGCCGGAGAGCACCTGCAATTCATCGGCTGAGGAGCATCTGAGAAACTAGAGAAATTCTCCATATTGTCAACCCAAATGAAATTGCATCGAAGAACTCCCAACATTAATCTCTCATTGATGAGAGCCGAAGGCCGGAGCATTGACGTGCATGCAGAATCGCACAGGGGAGTGGAGGTCGGATCTCGAACAGCACCAGCAGTAAATGCAGTGGATATGTTGACAACATTTCTTAAATGCCTTGCTTCAGCCATGACTTGGGTGGGCAGGTGTCTCCACACTGTGCCGCACCCAAGTCCCATCGCATTAAACTCTTCCCAGTTCACCCGCATCCGGGAGCTTTGCATCCCTCTGGACCAGTGTATTGCATTCCTGTTTTTGATCATGGTTCTGTATTATGTCAAGAGATCCTGTGAGAAGATTATGCACACTATCCACTCCCAGATTGGCAAGTAGATCAACGACCTTATTTCCTTCCCGTCTGTCATGTTTTAATAGGAGTGCACGGTTGGTGTGGAGCCACTGTTCTATTGCATCCAATCTAGCCTCAAGTCTCCAACTGTTGGCAATTTTGTGCGCATGTGTCCCATTCAGGAGCTGATTGGCCATATTGATAACAATTTGGGAGTCCCCTTCAATCTCCAGAGGGTGAAATCCATGAAGTCGGGATAGGAGCAGACCCTGCCAAAGACCCTCCAACTCAGCAGAATTGTTCGTGTCCCATCCTATGTTTCCTAAGTAGATTAAGAGAGGGTTACCATCATGGTTTCTGAAAATGTCGCCAAATCCTGCTTTGCCTAGATTACCCTTTGAAGCTCCATCAAATTTGAGTTTGAAAGTATTCTGTGGAGGAGGAATCCATAAGTGCTTTCTAGTAGTGTTGATTCCAGAAGATCTGTGATCTTGCTTTCCTTGGGGGAGTTGAATGTTCCAATTTTCCCAGATGGCCTTCTCATTTGAAAGAGTTGGAAAATTTTCAGTATGCCAGGATTGTAGCGCCAAGGTTTCCATGAGATTGAGACAAAAATTGCTCCAGATGATGTCTACAGGAGTGCTTTGATCTTTGAAGATGCGCTTGTTTCATTCTTTCCAGATTGTCCATAGGAGAAGGCCGGAGATAATTCTCCATAATTGGTTTAGTAATTCTCTTTTATATGGATTCTAGTGCCAGTTACGAATGGATTTGATTATGTCTTCAGAGACTCTGCATCTTTTTTGGCATCGAAAACTGGCTTTCTCCCATAATTGGTTAGCCAGAGAATAGGAATCAAGGAAATGTTGGAGAGTTTCCTCTTGAGTATTGCAATTGGGACATTTGGAAGGGCCATGAAAGTTTCTTTTTTGGAGATTGTCCCAAGTGAGGATTCTTTGGTGACCAAAAAGCCAAAGGAACAAGGAAACTTTAGGCCATATACCAGTCGTCTATATTCTGCTCCATAGAGGATCTGGGGCATTGGATCATTGCATATTATTTTATATGCCTGTTTGGTTGAGAAGGAACCTTTTGGGGTGTATCCCCATCTTAGTATATCCCTACTGTGAGATAATCTGATTCTTCGATTATGAAGCTCATAGTTTATGGCTTCCTTTGTCTGCTCATCTGCATTCCTGATCAACCTGTCGGCCTGCTTCCACTGTCTGTACCCCTGTTCTATACTAGGTGTCCATTGTTATTGGACTGTTTCCATTTATTGCACATCCCAGTCCTGACTAGGAGGTGACGTGTATATACTGTTCAGCTTCGGAAGTTGATGCCAGGAGTCAGTCCAGAACCGAGCAGTGTTTCCATTCCTTGTTTCCCAGAAGCTGTGTTGTTGGATCAATAGAAAGTGTTGTTTGGCAGTGTTTCAGATTAGTGAACCTTTATCTGTAAAGTGAATCTAATGAGTTCTTCCAGTGGTCTGTGATTGGCATACTTTCCTGTCCAAATGACATCCCATGGCTTGTTGGGAGCAGAGAGCCATTGCCACCATATTTTTGCACCCATTATAGCATTGTTGTGATGAGGATTCCGTAGTCCTATTCCCCATTTTTCTTTGGGCTTGCAAACTGTCGACCATTTTACCAAAGCCCATTTGCAATTGGTACCTGTGGAACCCCAGAGCAAGTTGTGTTGTAGAGATTTAATTTTTTTGAGGACCCATTTTGGCGCTGCCAGGATTGAGAAAAGATAAAGAGGCATTTCCTGTAGCACAACTTTGATTAGAACCAATCTACTAGCTATATTCAGAGTTCGATAAGTCCATAAAGAAAGACGAGCTTCCAGTTTCTCAAGGAGAACTTTCCAGGAGGCATGTTTGATAGCCGAATCAATTAAGGGAGCGCCAAGGTATTTGGAAGGTAGGGAGGCTATGGAGAAACCAAGAATGCGGGAAATAGCATGTTGAATCATTGCAGTATCAAAGAAGAAGATCTGGGACTTAACCGTGTTTATACTCATCCCTAAGGCTTTAGAGAAATCATCTAGAAGGGATTTGAATTTGAAGGCTTCTTGTACTGAAGGGTACCCAAATAGCATGTTGTCATCAAAGAACTATTGGTGGGTAAGGGATGAAGAATTGTGGATGGAGAGGCCTCTGAGCTGCTGGGAAAGAAGGGCTTGTTTGAGATGACGACCAAGACCTTCCGCCATTAATACAAAGAGGAAGGGTGATAGGGGATCCCCTTGTCTAATACCTCGAGAGGGGTTGAAAGGTCGAGATGGAATACCATTAATAAGGATAGAAAAGAAAGTAGAGGAAATCAAACTCATTACCCATCGGACCCAAGTTGGGGAAAAACCAAAGGCTGTTAACATTTTTTGAATATAGGTCCAGCTTAACTTATCAAATGCTTTAGAAAGATCAATCTTGAGAATCATACCCGCCTATTTGGTGTACTTGAGGGAGTGCATGATTTCGTGAGTGAGGATAATGCCATCCAGAATTTTCCTTCCTTCCACATATCCTGATTGTTCTAGTGAAATGAGCAAGGGTAGAAGTGGCTTCAGCCTATTGGTGATGACTTTGGAAATGACCTTATATATTACATTGCATAAGGCTATTGGGCGGAATTTTTCTGGCATACTAGTGTTCTCTTCTTTTGGAATAAGGGCAATGAAGGTTGAATTCAATGAGGGAAGAAGCCAATGAAGAGTACGCGATTCCTCCACCACCATACATACCTCTTCTTTGATAAGATCCCATAATTTGTGGAAGAAGGTAGTAGTAAAACCATCCACACCAAGAGCTTTGCCTTCCTTGAGATGCTTCATAGCCAAGTCGACCTCCTGAGTTGAGACTGGCCGTAGAAGAAGTTGGTTTTGTTCCTCTGTGATGATTTTCGAAACGTTTTGAGCGATTCTTTCTATAGCTAGCTGTCTGTCGATTTGGGGCTCTTGGTGTACTGCCTGGAAATGATTGATAAGCTCTTCCTCGATCTCTGCATGGTTTTCCACTCTTTCCCCCACTTGATTTTGAATGAAAGAGATGGTATTATGCATCCTCCTTTGTATTGTAGTTATGTGAAAGAATTTGGTGTTTCTTTCACCCTCTTTCAGCCATCTGATTCGGGATTTCTGCTCTAGAGAATTTCTTCCTACTTTCTTCTTTCCTCCAATTGATTTTGAATCTGCCTTTCTTGTTCCATTGTCCCTTCCGTGTGGCCTTCTGTGATGATCTGTTGTTGGAGAGCCCTCATTTCTTTGTTTAGATCCTGCTGTGCCTGGAAGATATTGCAAAAGGTGTATTGATTCCAACGCTTGATTTGGGATTTAAGGAATTTGAGTTTCTGTTGAAACTGGAAAATTTTTGATCCTTCTGGCAGAGAGAAATTCTGCCAGGTGGAGCTGACGAGGTCGTTGAATGCGGGGTGGTTAAGCCAGAAAGCTTCGAAGCGAAAAGGACGTCGGGTGGAGTTGCCCGGTCTTTGCCACTAAAGAGAGATAGGCCAATGATCTGAGCCAGAAAATGGAAGAATAAAGGCCGATATATCTCCTCCAAGATAAACTGCATTATCTGAGATGAGAAATATGTCTAATTTGGAGGCGATTTGTTTCCGCCCTGCCCTGCGATTGCTCCAGGTGTGAATTCCATTACAGAATTGTAGATCTATTAGCATATTGTTTTGGATGAAATCTTTAAAGTGGCCACTTTCGTGCTCCAGTTTGGCTCTACCTCCCTGCTTTTCCTCCAACTTGGTTATCATGTTGAAGTCACCTCTGATGATCCATAGAGGATGGAGTCTGTTGGAGTTGTGCGTTGCTATTGTATCTAGAAGCGAAATATTACTGCCCGCTTCCTGAGGAAAATAGACATTAGTAAGATGACCATGAATGTTGGTGCCTATTATGTGAAAAGTAGCTTGAATAATATGGTGGGAGGCATGGAAATCTAAGAGTGAAATGGCCTGTGTGTTCCAAGCAATAGACAACCCTCCTGAGGCTCCCGAAGCATCCACAGCCACCGAGTGACATCCTGGCCAGGCTCTTGAGAGGATGTTTCCAAGAGTGGTACTGTTACATTTTTTTTCCTGCATGAAGAAGATCTGGGGTTGCTCCTGCCTTTTCATGTTTTTTATCATTCTGAGTTTCTCGGGGTTGTTAAGCCCTCTTAGATTCCATGAAGTGAGCTTCATGATTCACTATTTGTGAGGGGCTTGTAGTACTTTGTCAACTTGGCGAGTCTGCCTGATTCAACTAGAATTTTGCCTATTGTAATAGTTCTTTGCAGATCTATCTTTCTTCCACGTTTCTTGGAGTCTCTGGGAAAGTGGTTGCCATCCCATTGACTACCCAGTTGTACTCCCAATTGACGCTGCTGAAAGGCCCTGGAGATGATGACTTCCAGAGTATCTAGCTGATGCTTGTGAATTTTGTCGAATTCCTTCCTCCGGTAGGCTTGTTCGAGCCCAAAGATGTCAAGTCTGCCCAGATCAATTCTTTCCATTTCTTCATCCATATTTTGTACTTGACTGCTTTCTGCTGAGGTATTGATAGAGAGCAAGGTTTGGCTGGGGATGCAGTCAATGTCCATTCCATTTGGTTTCCAATCAGGATCTTTCAGAGATGTATCTGGATTCCCAAGTTTTACACCCAAGGAAGAAGGATTGGGGGTAGAGCCCGGCGGGGGGGGGGGGGGGGAGGAGAGGTCGATTTGACCGATGGGGGGACTTGCTGGCTGGCCTGAGGGGAGCCTTCGGCAGCTGTAGCAAGAACTTCAAAGCTGTTACTCGTGTAGAGCATGGAAGAGGCATCTTGCTGGGGATTTTTCCCAGAGGCAGGTTTTTTGTGTGACCTTTTCCTACTTGTGACCTTGGTAAAAACTTCTTGTGCAGACTTATCAGAGAGATCAGAGGTTTGGGGCTTTGCATTTAGAGGGCAGTCTCGGAAAAGATGCCCATGAACATGACATTTACGACAATGGAAGGGTACATGTTCAAAATCTAAGGGCTGGATCCATTCAAAGTTATCTTGATAAAGACTTACCGAGTTTGGGAGGGCTCTGTCTAGGCGCATGTAGACACATATACGGGCATATGAGGTGTATTTGCACAACTTTGTTTCTTCGGCAATTTTTATGAACTCACCTAGCCCCCTGCCAATGTCTCTCAATGATTCTTCATCCCAGTATTCCAAAGGGAGGGAGTACATTCGGATCCACACTGGTGCCCAGCTGAAATCCTCCTTGTCTGGGTTAAATCTCTCCACCCAGTCCCGTAGGTACAAGCCAACAAAGTTAAAGAAGTAGGGACCTTCATCCAAAACCCTGTTGCGGTCTTCAATGCAGATGAAGATCGCAGTGAAAAACCCTTTTGGCCCTAGCTTCAGGGTAACATGTCCCTTGGGCTTCCATTTGGCTGAAATCCATCCTTGAAGAGCTTTTTCAGTCGGCCAGAATCCAATGAATTTACCAATGAGGGCATGGTCCTTCATGTACCAGATTTGACCATTGATTTTGTGGCTGGGAAGTTCTATTTTGGGCCTTTCAGCAGTGATGGGTTTGCAGGTTGTTGATGTCACCGTGGGCGTTTATTTTTTCCCAACCTCTTCTTATTATACTTCACTGTGCTTGTCTGGATTTTTTGTTGAGACGTTTGGTGTATCTTGCATCGGGGTGTCCTTAGTGTCAGGACTCGTTTGTTCTGAGACAAATTTCTTTGTTGGTTCCTTAGATTATTGATCTTCCCTGTCTGAGGGGGAAGGCTGTGAAGCCCCCCTGGAGGGCCTGCCATTGCAGAGAAACCTATGCCAGAAAATGACTTTTGATTAGGTGAGTGTCAATGGTTTGCAATTGGCAGGAAGGGTCAGTCTGCGCCGTTGCAGGGGCGAGTAGAAACCCTAGGAGAGCAGAGCGCGTAGAGCCTAGTCCTATGAACAATAAATCTTTCATAATATCGACTCTTTCTCCAAAATTATATTGATGTAATTCATTGAAATTTGTGAACATTATAGATGAAACTATCTATTGATTCATTTCATTACATTTTATGATTGAAGGAAAGGAAATAGAAGGGTAACTACATTTTGAATATGAAAAGTGAAACATATTGGTATACAGATTGAGATGGCTAAAACAATGCATCATAGATGGAACATGTATGAACTAAACAGAAGGAGTATCTAAACGATAAATTGTATTGGACATATTGATACCTATGTGGACAAATGTTTTAATTCAAGTATGTTATATAAGTTCTAGGATCCATATCATAGATAGCAATGTATTTGAAATGTGTAGAGATTGTTATATGGGTAACAATTTGTTATGAACAATATAGATGCATATGTTGTAATATGTGTACGAGTGTTTACATTGCAGATTGTGTACCAGTGATTACCTTGCGGAAATAAGATTACCTGAACAATCTACATGATGACAGATTTCCAAGAACAATTGAGACTCCCTGAGATCCCACGATAGGGTGTTGACCCTGGTCCTACTGGGAGGGGTGGAGGTGTTGCCTACCGTTTATCCTCCAATACCTGGAGTCATGGGAGGACTGTGCGAGTCACGCTCCCCTAGACGTGTGATGATGACTGTCGGACACCGACAAGCATGTCAGGTCGACGTAATCGACACTAATATCCTTGAGGTCTATGAATGGATCAGTAAAACTGATGCCATGGCATATTCCTGTAGAGAACGGATAGGATGGGAGTGGAAAAGATTAGGAAGGATAGGATGATTTTAGAATAGTTTGGAGATTCGGTGAAGATGGGAAGTAACAATTAAATTACAAATACATACTTATTTAAACGGAAATTCAATCTTAAAATACAAACATTCTACAATCACCCTAATCTCTAAAAACACAATATTGATATGAGAATATAAAACCCTAAACTTCGGGACGAAGTTTTCTGAAATGAGGAAGTATGTAACGACCCATTCCCAAGTTATACACAAAATGATATTAGCGTGTGTACGATATAGGCATTTGATAGCTACACCTGCCTATATCGCACACATCGCACTAATACACATACCTACTAATATCAAGATTACATAAATTGGGAACTTAATATTAAGATTTCAGATTAATATTAAGTTCAACTAAGTATAAATTTTATGAAAATAAATAATAAAAGAAAATGATATAATAAAGTTAACTCCTTAAGTTAAAAATGAGTATGCAAATATTAAAGATTAATATTAAAAGTACTTAAATATAAAGTCCCATGCTCTATAAATAAAACAACTATATAATCCCACCTCCATAAATATATATTCGTACCCACATTAATGTGGATCACCTCACCATAAAAACATTTAATATCAACATTAGGATGGATAAGGCCTGGGGAGGTTAGAGGCGGTGGAGGAAGGTTGTTTAAATTATATTCCTATCCAAATATAATGAAAAGTATACCACCATAAATACATATAATATCACCATTTATAATGATAAGACCTCGGGAAGTAAGAGGTAGTGGAGGGAGATTATTTAAGGGAGGTGATATGGAGGAGAAGGGGGGGATGTTTTGAGGAAAAAGAAACGAATTCTGCTTCAGTTAGATAAAATTGTCTGGGAAGGAGTCTCTGGGTTCTTGGAAATCTGGGCACGGGGGCAGAGAAGATATCCTCTGGGTCTGGGATTGTTCCCGGATTGGCTGGGAGGATTTGATTGTCCCGGTAATCTGTTCACGACATCACTAGGTGCTCAACAAATCTTCAACCTGCTTCAGGATTTGTAAATTTGTGCTGATTTTCAGGTATTCCTCCATGTATATATTAATCATGCAAGTTGAAATTTCAATTTAACTGTTACAATGTTTCATTAGATCTGTTTTTACTTAAACTTAAGTTCAGATAGGTACAATTTAGAAATCAGGGAAAAGAGTCATTACAAGAAATGTTCACCAGAATTGTTCACAAGTTTTCTTTTTTCCCCTTTCTCCTAAGTACATTAACCCAACCTATGGTTTTTTTCCCCTTTCTCCTGAGTACGTTAACCCAAACTATATAGTTATCAATTACAACTAAGGATATGGTTGTATCCTCATTTTTTTTTAGAAAACTCCATCGCTACCAGGTCAATAGATTATAGAATTTATTTATCACTATCTGAAAGGCCCGACTTGTGGGAAAGATTATGCACACTGATTGCGGACACAATTATAGCTGATACTCTTTCATTCTCCTTTACCGAAAGATTCTCCTCTACTGAGGGATGAGGTGGACCGACATGGATCTACACTAGACTTTGAGAAACCGATGTGTCAAGATTTGTCTTATGTTGCTGATAAAAATCGTTCTTATGTGATGTAAGCTACAACTGTGTGCAAATTCTAATCCACAAATTCAAAAACCCACTCAACACTTACACGCAAAACTCAAATATTGCATTAAAGATCAAAATATTTACAATATAGTATTGGTCTGATTATCATTGGTCATTTACTCATACTCCACCCCTCGCACACTCAAACACACTATAATTATACATTTCATGACTAATATATACAAATATTACATTCAATGAACCTCATGGGTCTAGATTCACTAAATTAGGATCTACTGGACTTGTATAAAGGAAAAATCCACAAAGCTAGACTTTTATGACACCTTCCAATTTCCAAAACTAATCCTATCCTAACTACCACACTTTTCTAGAGTTTTTAGATAATTTAGAAATCTTAGAGATTTTTCTAGCTTTTATAAGTTCTAGACTTTTCTGTAGGACTTTCAGAAATTTTATTTTTGAAGATACCCCTAGATTCTCCTGCATCATTATGTCTTGCTGAATTATTGACACTTGTTGTTTCCTTCCTGGTCTCGCCATCTATGATTGGGTTTTCTCTGCTCCTGGGAGCCGAATAACCCATTTGAGGCAAGGCATGCATTCTGAAGATGCCTGGGATATTGAAAAATTCTACATCTGAATGCAGTGTTTTCATAATCTAAAGGTTGAAGATATTCCTTACCATCCCCTTTTAGAATAATCATATATGGTAATCCTTCACTTAAATCAAGCTTGACATATATGTAGATGAATGAGATGAAACCATTAGCCAATATTTCACTATCTATTTTGATGAAGTGTCTAATTACATTTCCAATAACTTTGAGGAGGTCTGGTCGAAACTAATGGAGGGGTGAGTTTGAGAGCCTCACCCATACTGGAAGAGAAAAAGACTTCATGGAAAGGGGTTGAACTTTGGAAACCATGGTTGGATTGAAAGACATGCACGGCCCCAGAACTGGTGCCCCTGGTTGAAAACCCTTCCTTGTTTTTCAAGATCCTTGAAGACAACCAAAAAATATCCTTTCGAACAAAATAACATATCTAAATTCTAGGTCAAATTCTAATGAACCCAAGCCCAAAGGTCAGTATTCGAGGGCCATAACCCATTGAGCCAACAAATAACCGCATGTCATTGATTATCCAATCTCTTAATCTTAGTAAAAAACTCATTCAAATGAAGCGTTGAGGTATCTATTGAATGCTCCATCACAAACGTTGGGCCTGCAAGAAACTTAGTGGTTGGGATCAAGGGCTTAGCTTAAGGGAATCTTTGAATGACAAGGGTTTTGATGTTGAAGAAGACCAACCTCCTGTGGCACCACCAATCAAGCCTATAGTGAGAAAAATGGAGGCATCCTTCTTGATGCCATAATCTATGAGTTCGTTAGTCAAATTCAACAACCTCCTCTCGAAAAGGAGGTGTGTTTCCCCTGCAAGGATACCTGTCAATTTATGAATATTTTTTGTGAGCATTGAAACAACATCCCCTTTACTAACCAAGACACATAGGGTATTTCTAGATAAAGTCTTAACAACAATTGGGAATGTTTGGATGACAAAATCCCCAACACCAAAATTTGACGGGATGTATTCATGATCCAAAGAGAAAGGATCCATCTTAGGTAAGCAGCGTGTGAGATTTGAAACAAACATAGGAACCCAATCTGGTTTGGAATTTATGTCAAAAAATTGGCAAGAAAACCCACTCCACTTGTGAAGAGTTCGTACAAACCTTTCGACAAAAAATTTACACAGAAGCTTCCCACATACGTTTTCATCGCTCCTCCCTGCCCCCCAATGCTATGCATACACTAATGCCATAATATAAAAGGGGACACTTATAATTTTTCAGTGGATAGTTTCTACCAAGCAACAAACTCTATGGGATGTTTTTGGCACACACACTGTTCCAAACCCAACATTCCAATGGGAAGTCCTTGGTGCACATAGTGTCAAGATGACCACAACACCAAGGATCTAGGAAAGATGAGAGCCTGAACAGAAATGGAAGATAGAGGTCAAAGCCATAGATTGACCATGAAACTACCTGAAATTTTGTGGCATAAGTGCATTCAAACCTCAACCAACTAAACCCTAGCCTCCCTTTGTAGTCTTCATGGCTTCAATAAGAAGTGTATATATTTTTTTTCGCATTCATAAAACTAAAAAAAACCATAAAAACTAGCTAAATTATAACTTTATTATTATTATTATTATTATTATTAATATACAAGTTAAACATATATACATTTAAAAAAACATGGAGCAACATTCTTAATTGTTACAATAGCATGGGCCAATATAATTTTTGTTAGAATATCATGGCTTATTGATACCACATGCCCAAAAAACCACAACTCACTTCATATGTCATTTTTTAAAATTTTATTTAATTTTTTTAAATTTTAATAGATTTAATTAAAAGCACAAAGTGCATTGGGGCAACTCATTTGAGGATTATGAAGTAATGTGTAAACTTTAAGATTCAAAGATGAAATGCAACTAGGTAAATGAACAAAACAGAAAAGGCAAAAAAGGTATACTGACTTTAAAAATAAATCATAATCTTTAATTTATTTTGTAAATGAATATTCTAAAATACTCCA
This sequence comes from Pinus albicaulis, assembly GCA_034641835.2. NCBI lineage: Eukaryota > Viridiplantae > Streptophyta > Pinopsida > Pinales > Pinaceae > Pinus > Pinus albicaulis. The sequence goes on along the minus strand of CM076582.1, from coordinate 19,053,997 downwards.
TAAAAGTTAAATCCCTACTATTAACTTAATAATTATTGATAATTAAATTAAAATTTTAAAAGTAGTATACATTTATTGACCTTATTATTATATTATCAAAATTAAAAATAAAAATAAAAACTTCAACTTATACCGCTTCTGATTTTATATTTCTATAAAATAGTAAAAAAATTATTGCAATTTTTTTTTTTGCCAATTTCAAAGCTATCTCGATTGCAACTTGCAACTTGCAGTTGCATTTAATCCACTAAAGAAAGTAATGGAATCTTATTGTTTTGTTTCATCCCAGAACGTCCCAAAATACGTATTTTATTGTCTGGTTCTATGCGAGTCGAAATCAGAATCCATCTGACTCTAAAGTCAACCTCAACCTCAACCTCAATAATACAAAAAAATGAATTTTGGCTCCGCGTTTTGTTGGGTCAATGAGTACAGCATTGCGAAGAAGCTGATTAATAGGAACACTGAAGTGCAATATAGAAAGTTAAATTGTTCAATAATACAAAGTTGAGTAGCTCAACTTCAATTGTACTGTGGAAAAGTTTATTGCTTCATTGGCACGCCTGTGAACAAAGAAAAGTCATGCGTAGTACAAATTAACATCACCAATATATTCTTCAATAAACAATCATGACCGTTGAAATCTTTCCATGCCATACCTGATAATCCTTGCAAGTCAATCCAGACAAAACAACCTGTTTCTTTCCGCCTTCTGTTGACAAAATAGAATTGCCGAGATCTATTTATTGAAATCTTTGGCTTCGCTTTTTTTTTACTGCAAACAGAAACGATCATGGTGGTTTCCATTTTGAAGTTATTCGTCTCTCTTCTACTTTGTTTACTCAATTTCTATGGGGAGGATGTAAGAAAGGCTGTAGCAGTAGAGGTTGGGAGGCCAATTAATATAGGTGTCATATTAGACAAGGATTGGTACGGAATAGTGGCCAAGGTGGCCTTTGAATTAGCTGCAGAAGACGTAAATACGGAGAACACGCTCCCCAACTCCAGTCCCTTAGCGCTCCACTTTCGCTTTTCAGAATCTGATGGACAAAATGCAGTCATGGCCACCTCTACTGGTATATATTGACTCCAATATTAATCATGGTCTAAAATTAAAATTGGCTTTGATGGTTTGTATTTTCTAGTCGATTCAACTGCATTGAAATTTGTAAATTATAATGGGATTTCTTTTTGAATTTCATAGATTTTATAGATCCATGTCTGTTGAATTTACATGAAAACATTTCGAAAAATTGTTGATCCCAAATTTTATACAACCAGTACAAAATTGCAAAATATGTGAGAGGAGTAGAATTCTTATCAGGTGCGTGGTCCTAATACCTTGCATTAAGATGTCGTCAGATTCAAATCTATTAGATTAAACTTTCTACACAATGTTTTGGTATGGATTTCTAAGCAACTAGATTTTCTATGAAACGGAAAGTGCAGAGCCTTGGATGCAAGATATTTGAATAAGTAAAATAGTTCTAACAGAAAATTAACAAACTGCTGCTTTAATACAGCTGTGGATCTATTGAAAACACATGAGGTGGTAGCGATAATAGGACTAGAAACATCGCAAGAAGCCGGGTTCATGATAGATCTGTGTACTGCTTCAAAGGTGCCAATGATATCATTCTCTGTAATGGATCCCCTACTGTCTGCCCACCGGTACCCATATTTCATCCGTTTGCCTCATAGTGACAACGTCCAGGCCAACGCCATTGCAGCGAAGTTCAAATAATATGGCTGGAGAAAAGTGGTGGCCGTCTACATTGATAATGATTATGGCACTGACATGCTGCCCTTATTGACCTATTCTCTCAGTAATATTGGATGTGAAATCGATTACACATCGATGATTCCAGCAAATATAAATAGAACTGCTACAAGAGCGCAGCTTTCTGAGCTGAAGGACATGCAAACCAGAGTTTTTGTTGTTCACATGACTCCAAACGTGGGTGCTCTTTTCTTCGCAGAAGCTGAGAACATGGGGATGATGAGAAGTGAATATGCGTGGATTATTATAAAGGAGTTGAGCACCCTTCTCGATGTCATGAATGAATCAAGCATCACGTCCATGGAAGGCATTCTTGGAACCAGATGCTATATTCCAAACTCCACTCAGTTGCTTGATTTTGATCACAGGTGGAAGCCACGGTTCATAGCTGAGAATCCCCTGGAAGGAAAGTTGGAAAGCTCAACATATACGCTTACTATGCCTACGATGCCGTTTGGATGTGTTGGAAATTAATTCCAACTACTGAAGTCAATCAGCAGTAAATGCAAAAGTGAAAATATCAGCATCACATTGAAAGCCTTGGCAAAGGCGGTTGCCGATGTCTTAAAGAAAATGTAAAAGGATTGGAAAGCGGGACAGAAGCAGTAAAGAATTGATTACAGATTGGAATAGGCTTTAAAGCCTTACCAATTTAATCGGCGGAGTAATGGCAGAGGCGGTAAATCACAAGAATATTTTGCAAGTGTCTTGTTGATGTGGCGAGTTCTACATGTGGAACGAACAAAAAAACACATATAACTGTGGTCTTTTGTTATGGCCCGATGCGATTATATAAATCGCATGTATTAAAATCGCCCTCCCATAAAGCAGAGGCCCGTGGGTCCATAGACCACGCGGCATTGTATTACATACGCGTGATCGTGCCATCGCGCAATCGCAACATCCCAAATCGAAAGTGTTGATCCGCCCATCCATATGTTTGAATCGCCGATACTGACGGTGCGATGCGATCACGCCATTGCAGATCGCAAATCGCAATATCGCAAAGAGTTTTCCACCATATGAATGTTCCGCCGGATGTTTGCAATGCGATCCCATCGCAACATCGCAACATCACGCAATTGCAAATTCATTTGGTTGTTTTGTTTGTTGAAAAGCGTGGACCCGATGTTTTATTTTAAATGATTTATGTTTTATTATGTGCGTGGCGCATATATAAAGAAAAGGCCCGAGAGGCAAATAGTGTAATGTTTTTGTCTTTAAACTGAACAGAGTCGTTTTATTTGCACAACAGTGCATTATTTAAAAATACACAGCAGCGTATTTGTCCAGAGAGACAGAGTGTTTTGTTTAAGAGATAGGAAGACTTTTTGAACTGTGTTTTGAAGCAGTCACATATTTTGTAAATCCCTCCAGTGAGGCAGAACTTGTAACAATTTTTTTTATGGAATAAAAGTTTGTTTTCTGAGTTGAAACTCTGTCTCCTGTGAGTGAATTTTTAATTTCTCTATGTTGAAGAGGGGAGTTTACTCTCCATTTTTATTTTTTGGAATTCTCAATATTCCAACATGGTATCAGAACTAGTCCAGGCTCTTTGAAGATCAAAGAAGCTGAAGGAAAGGAGTTCTTTGTTGCAGCAACTTCTCCAGCAGTGTGAAGACTCAGCCAAAAGAATCCAAAGGTATTTATCTATACAATTTATTGTGTTACTGTTGTAGAACAGTCAGTTAATTTTAAATACACATTCAAGTGTTTTTGAATCATAGTTAAGAGTGCAGAATGGCTGGAGCCAACACTGGTATGGGTATGGGAAATATCCATCTTCCAATGTTTAATGGGAAAAATTATGACTACTAGTCAATAACTATGAGAGCTTTATTTGTCTCCCAAGACTTATTGGAATTTGTTGAGGAAGGCTTTGAAGAGCTAGCAGATGAAGAAGAGTTTCATATGTTAACTCAGACAGGAAGAGAATTGTTGAAGAGCAATAAGAAGAAAGAATCCAAAGCTCTCTTATTTTTGTATCAAGTAGTGCATGAGAGTGTGTTTCCAAGGATAGCAGCAGCTAAGAGATCCAGAGAAGCATGGGAAACTCTCAAGACAGCCTATCAAGGTATGGAAAAGGTGAAGACAGCAAAACTACAGTTGCTGAGGAGAGACTTTGAGACTCTCTGTATGAAAGAGTCAGATACTATTGACTCATTCTTCACTCATGTGATTGGAATAGTCACACAAACAAGATCTCATGGAGAGACTCTTGAAGACAAGAGAATTGTGGGAAAACTCTTGAGAAGTTTACCCTCAAGATTCGATGTGATTGTCACCACCATAGAGGAGACTAAGGATCTCACAAAGTTTTCAGTGGATGAACTTCATGCATCACTGATGACCCATGAACAGAGATTGGGTAGGAGTGAAAACTCATCTCTTGAACATGCCTTTAAGTCCCAGATGTCTTTCGAAAGAGGAAGAGGGCAAGGTAGAGGAAACAAAAGAGGAAGTGGCAGAAGCCAAAACAAAGGTGGAAGGAACAACCCTCCACATTCACATGGAAGGTGCAACAGTCAAAGTCACAGCCACGGCCAAGGCAGCAGCCAATAGAGTGGTCAGCAGAATGCTCAAGGAAAAAGGTATGATAAGTCCAATGTCCAATGTTACCATTGTAAAAAATATGGTCATTATGCTAATGAATGTAGAAAGAAGCAGCAAGATATGGCAAGTAGAACTAGTGCAAATTTCACTAAGGAAAATATCAGCCAAAATAATTTGTTTTTAGCTTGTAATATGGCTGAAGAAAAAAGTGAGGATTTATGGTTTCTATACTCCGGTTGTTGTAACCATATGACAAGAAACATAGCAATGTTTTTTATGTTAGATGAAAGTATGCAGTCACAAGTCACACAGGAACTGATAGCAAAGTTTCTGTTATGGGAAAAGGAGATGTAAATGTCTTAACAAGGAAAGGTGCAAAGAAAACCATAGAAGATGTGTATTATGTTCCAGGAATGAAGTGTAACCTCTTAAGTATTGGAAAACTTGTCCATAAGGGGTATAATGTTTTCTTCGAGGATGATGCTTGTACCATTATGGACAAACCACCCAGAAAACAGTGTATTGCTGAAGTAAAGATGACAAAGAACAGAATGTTCCCTCTCAGAATGAAAGCAGACTTGAAGAATGAAGAAAATATAGCAGCAGTGGCACAAGAGACTTTCCAAAGTGAACCAAAAGATGATAATTGGTTATGGCACTTGAGATTTGGACATCTCAACTTTGGAGGTCTAAATTTGTTGAAAAGAAAAGAAATGGTAAGAGGTCTACCATTGATAGAGAAACTGGACAGCCTTTGTGAATGTTGTATCTTGGGGAAACAACACAAAGAAACTTTTCCTTCCGGGAAAATCATATGGGCAAAGGCACCCTTAGAGATTTTCCACTCAGATGTGTGTGGACCGATGCAAACTCTATCGCTTGCAAGCAGCCACTATGTGTTAACATTCATAGATGATTTTACAAGAAAACATTGGGTTTATTTTTTGAAAAACAAAAGTGAAGTGTTTGAAAAATTTTGCAATTTCAAAGCACTTGTTGAGAACTAGAGTGGGCTGCATATCAAATTCCTAAGGACTGACAGAGGAGGTGAGTATATATCTAAAGATTTTCTACGTTTTTGTAGAGAAAATGGTATTCATAAGCAGTTTACAACTAGGTATACTCTGCAGCAAAATGGAGTAGTCGAAAGGAAAAATAGAACCATAATGGACATGGCAAGGAGTATGTTAAAGGCAAAGCATTTTCCTAATGATTATTGGGCTGAAGCTGTACATTGTGCAGCGTACATTTTGAATAGATGCCCTACAAAAGCAGTTATGAACAAAGTGCCGGAAGAGGCATGGAGTGGCACAAAGCAAGGTGTCACACACATGAAGGTTTTCGAATGTGTGGCTTATACACACATTCCGGATCAGCTAAGGAAGAAGTTGGATAGCAAGGGGGAGAAATGTATTTTCATTGGATACAGTGAGGAATCCAAGGCCTATAGGTTGTATAACCCATCCACCAAGAAGTTTATTGTGAGCAGAGATGTTCAGTTCATTGAAGAGGAAGCTTGGGATGGAAGCATAGAGAAAACAGTTAATGTTAAACACTGTTTATCTCATGATGAAAATAATGATGAGTTGGCTGAAATACATCCCCAAACAGCAACAGCAACACAAGAGCAGCAGAGCACACCCTTGAGGAGAAATGACAGTGCTTCTCCAAGCACACCACAAGGAGGAAATTCAAGTGCTTCTTCAAGCATTTGTACACCTACTCAAAGAAGTAAGAAATTCAGAAGTTTGAAAGATATTTATGAAAAAGATATAGCAAATGAAGGTATCAATTCTTTGTTTTCTTTATATTGTCATGTTGATGATCCTGTTCATTTCGAAGAAGCTATCAAGAATATGAAATGGATAGAAGCTATGGATGAGGAAATAAATGCCATAGAAAGAAACAAGACTTGGGATTTGGTTGAACTCCCAAAAGGTAAATATGTCATAGGAGTTAAATGGGTCTACAAGACCAAAAGTAATGCTGAAGGAAAAATAGAGAGACACAAGGCAAGGCTTGTGGTAAAAGGTTATAAGCAGAAGCATGGGATAGATTATGAGGAAACTTTCACACCAGTTGCTAGAATGGAAACTGTGAGAGCAGTGTTGTCCATAGCAGCACAAAACAAGTGGAAAGTTTAGCAAATGGACGTGAAGTCAGCATTCCTAAATGGAGTGTTAATGGAAGAGGTTTACATTGAACAACCTCCTGGCTATGAAAAGAAATTCCAAGAGCACAAAGTGTGCAAGTTGAAGAAAGCTCTTTATGGGCTGAAGCAAGCGCCAAGAGCATGGTACAGTAGGATAGATTCATATCTACTGGAAAATGGATTTGAAAAGTGTGATGGAGAACCCACCCTCTACATCAAAGAAAAAGATGGAAAAATATTGATTGTAGTCTTATATGTTGATGATGTTATTTTTATAGGTAATGATGATTACCTTATTGAACATTTTAAAACAGTCATGAAAGAAGAATTTGAAATGACTGACATGGGTTTGTTGAGACACTTCTTGGGAATAGAAGTAGAACAAGATGAAAATGGGATTTTTATCTCACAGGCAAAGTATGTTAATGAGGTGCTTGAAAGATTTAACATGCAGGAAAGAAAGGCAGCAATCATTCCCACAGTGATGGGATTAAAACTCAGCAGAGAGGACAGCAACAAGGATTTTGATCCTAGTTTATACAAGAGCATAGTTGGCAGACTTATTTATTTGACTGCAACTAGGCCGGACATAATGCATGCTCTTAGTTTAATTTCCAGATTCATGGAAAAGCCAAAGGATGCACATTGGCAGGCATCAAAAAGAATTCTGAGGTATGTTAAAGGTACTAAAAGCTTTGGTATTTTTTATACTGCTTCAGAATGTTCAGATTTAGTTGGATACACTAACAATGATTGGGCTGGAAGTGTTGATGATCGGAAGAGTACTTACGATTATGTTTTTCATATGGGTTCAAGAGCCATTTCGTGGGCTTATAAGAAACAGCCGATTGTAGCATTATCTACAACGGAGGCAGAATATGTGGCAGCTACAGAAGCAGCGTGTCAAGCAGTTTGGATGAGAAAAATGTTGAGAAGTTTATGCCAAGAGAAGATAAAAGGGATAGTGATTTTTTGTGACAATAGCTCAGCTATTGCATTGTCTAAAAATTCTATTTTTCATAAAAGGACAAAGCACATTGACACCAAGTTTCACTTCATACGTGAATTGGTTAACAATGGTGAGATAGTTTTGCAACATTGCAGAACAGAGGATCAATTTGCGGATATCCTCACAAAGCCACTTACGCAGAAAAGCTTTGAACATTTCAGGAAATGCCTGGGTATGCAGAAAAACCCAGCAGTTGAAATTAAGGGGGAGTGTTGAAAATTAATTCCAACTGCTGAAGTCAATCAGCAGTAAATGCAGAAGTGAAAAGATCAGCGGCACATTGAAAGCCTTAGCAAAGGCGGTTGCCGATGTATTAAAGAAATTGTAAAAGGATTGGAAAGCAGGATAGAAGCAGTACAGAATTGATTACAAATTGGAATAGGCTTTAAAGCCTTACCAATTTCATCGGCGGAGTAATGGCAGAGGCAGTAAATCGCAAGAATATCTTGCAAGTGTCTTGTTGATGTGGGGAGTTCCGCATGCGAAACGAACAAACAAACACATATAACTGCGGCCTTTTGTTATGGCCCGATGCGATTATATAAATCACATGTATTAAAATCGCCCTCCCATAAATCAGAGGCCCGTGGGTCCATAGACCACGCAGCATTGTATTACATACGCGCCATCGCACCATCGCGCAATTGCAACATCCCAAATTGCAAGTGTTGATCTGCCCATCCATATGTTTGAATCGCTGATACTGACGATGCAATGCAATCACGCCATTGAAGATCGCAAATCGCAATATCGCAAAGAGTTTTCCGCCATATGAATGTTCCGCAGGATGTTTGCGATGCGATCCCATCGCAACATCGCAACATCACGCAATTGCAAATTTGTTTGGTTGTTTCGTTTGTTGAAAAGCGTGGACCCGATGTTTTATTATGTGCACGGCGCATATATAAATAAAAGGCCCGAGAGGCAAATAGTGTAATGTTTTTGTCTTTAAACTGAACAAAGTCGTTTTATTTGCACAACAGTGTGTTATTTACAAATACACAGCAGCGTATTTGTCCAGAGAGACAAAGTGTTTTGTTTAAGAGACAGGAAGACTTTGTGAACTATTTTTTGAAGCAGTCACATATTTTGTAAATCCCTCCAGTGAGGAAGAACTTGTAACAATTTTTTTTTATGGAATAAAAGTTTGTTTTCTGAGTTGAAACTCTGTCTCCTGTGAGTGAATTTTTAATTTCTCTATGTTGAAGAGGGGAGTTTACTCTCCATTTTTATTTTTTGGAATTCTCAATATTCCAACAGGATGATCGCTCAGGCTCTCAAACGTTTTGGTAATGCCGAATTTATTTTGTCACAATCCCCAATTAACACAAACGATTCCTTCAATTCACAGTTGTCGAATCTTCCAGTTTTCTATTGGAAATTAATTCCAACTGCAATTTAAGGAGGATAGAAATTCAAGTTTTTATTTAATCCTGAAGGACACTGCAGTAGCGAAATATTTCTAGTTTTGTTTGGCACGCTTGCGCTCATTCAATCTCTGGTTTAATCTCCCTGCAAATCCAATTTTTTTTTTAAAGGTCAGAGCCTGTTTCTGCAGTCAAAGCCTTGGTTTAAACCACGCAACCCCGTGCTCATGAACTCCACACCTACTGCCATTACCATACGCCAACCATATAAAACCCTTGCTCCATTTTATTTGAATTTGAAATGACCCATGTCATTTGTGTGGAGCCCACCGATCCATGTCATAACCTCTGCGACCAATCAACATGCTATCACGCTCCCTTGAGGCCTTGTCATCACACTCAAACCTTTGTGATAAGCCTTGTCCCCCCCAGTGCCAAGTCAATATTCCATCGACCAATCATATGCATATCGTATAGATTGGTGCATACGTCACGAGAGCCTTCAAACCTTGCGATAAAGGATGGCCCGCCAACGCCACGTTGTCAAGCCATCAACCAATGGGAGCGTATCACATTGTTTGATGTACAATTAGTAAGCACCTCAAATGGATGCGATAACACATTGAAACATTTTGCATAATGTTTGAAATTCGCGCAATGTATTTTTTATAAGGTTTAGAACCTTGGGTTAAAAGTTTTTAAATGTTTATGCGCCGCGATATATGTTTTATTTCATTAGTTTTAAAGCTTAGATTATATATGTTTTAACATATATATTATAAACATGAAGTGTTATATATATATATACATATGTTTTATTTCATTAGTTTAAAGCTTAGATTATATATTTTTTAACATATATATTATAAACATGAAACAATATATATGTTAAAAAATATATAATCTAAGCTTTAAAACTAATGAAATAAAACATATATATATATATATATATATATATATATATATATATATATATATATAGGCAGAGAGTGCGATTGTGTGTAAGAGAGGAAGTGTATGCCTGAAAGACAGAGAGACAATATATGCCAAGGAGCTGTGTTTTGTAGTAGGCAGAAGATTTTTTTTTTTATTGTAAGCTAGAACTGTAGTTTTGAGGAAAGATTGTATCTTGTAACAGTCCAAATTTTTAATGAAATTTATGTTTCACTCCATCTCTGTCCACATATTTTTATTGCTATCTCCATGTTAGTAGAGGATTTTGTTTCCTCTCTGTTGTTAGGAATAACCAGAAATTCAAACATGGTATCAGAGCTAGTCCAGGCTCTGTGCATTTGCTAAAGAAGCTGAAGGAAGGAAGAAGAAGTTTGTTGAAGTTTTTCTCTAGCAGTGTGAAGATTTAGCAAAGCCAGGTATTTATTCAAAACAGAGTTTTGTTTGTTGTTAAGAATACAACCCAAATAACTATAAAAGGAAGTCTTTTAATAGATCGAGTTTATCTCTCAACAGTGAGAAGTTTTTCTTAAGAAACACAGTCAAGTTTAAGAATAGTTCATTAAAGCTAGATATGGCAGGAGCCAGCACAAGCACGAGTATGGGAAATACTCAACTCCTACAGTTTAATGGGAAGAACCATGACTATTGGGCAATCACAATGAGAGCCCTATTTGCCTTTCAAGATTTATGGGAGCTAGTTGAAAATGGTTTAGAAGAACCAGTAAATGAACAAGCATTTAATTACTTAACACAGGTGGAGAAAGATTTGTTGAAGAGTAATAGAAAGGACTCAAAAGGCCTCTTCTATCTCTATGAGGCAGTGCATGAAAGCATATTTCCAAGAATTGTAGCAGCAAATAAGTCCAAGGATGCATGGGATACACTCCAAACAACCTATCAAGGTATGGAGAAAGTAAAGACAACAAAGCTTCAATTAATTAGAAGGGATTTTGAAGTCATTTGCATGAAAGATTCTGATACAATAGACTCATTCTTCACATTATTGATTGGGTTGGTTACTCAAATGAGATCTCATAGAAAGACAATAAAAGAAAGAATAATAGTGGAGAAAGTATTGAGGAGCTTACCCTTAAGGTTTAATGTGATAGTAACAACCATTGAAGAGACAAATGATCTCTCAATGTTTACTGTTAATGAGCTTCATGCATCATTGATGACACATGAGCAAAGATTGAGCAGAACAACAAACTCATATTTAGAGCATGCCTTCAAGACCCAAATGTCCTTTGGAAGAGGAAGAGGTCAAGGTAGATCAAATTACAAAGGAAAAGGAAGAGGCAGAAGCCAAAACAGAGGAAGAAATAGCCCTGTAAATATAAGTGGAAGGGGCAGCAACCAAAATCAGAATCAAAGCCAAAGCAACAACCAACAAGGTGGACAAAATCAGGCACATTGACAAAGGTATGATAAATTCCAAGTCCAATGTCATTACTGTAAAAAGTATGGGCATTATGCCAATGAATGTAGGAAGAAACAGAGTGACATGGGTAGTAGACCTAGTGCTAATTTTAATAAAGAGAATCTGAGTCAAGATAATTTATTTTTTGCATGTAATATGGCTAAAGAGAAAACTGAAGATATATGGTTTCTAGATTCATGATGTAGCAACCATATGACTGGAAACATTTCTATGTTTTCCATGTTAGATCAAAATGTGAAGTCTCAAGTAACATTAGGGATAGATAGTAAAGTCTTTATCATGGGAAAAGGCAGAGTATGTGTTTTGACAAAGAAAGGAGAAAGAAAAACCATATCAGATGTTTACTATGTGCCTGGTATTAAGTGTAACCTTTTGAGCATTGGACAACTCATTCAGAAAGGCTAAAATGTATTCTTTGAAGATGATGTATGTACCATCATGGACATACCACCAAGTAAGCAGAGGATTGCTCAAGTGAAGATGACAAGAAATAGAATGTTTCCTCTCAATATGAGAGCAGATTTGTAGAAAGGAGCTGCAATGGCAGCAGTAACACAAGAGACATTCCATAGAGAAGAAAAATATGAAAACTGGTTATGGAATTTGCGGTTTGGATTTCTCAACTTTGGAGGTCTGAAGTTGTTTCACAGAAAATGAATGGTAAAGGTATTACCATTGATTGAGAAGCCAGACAGTCTATGTGAAGGATGAATCTTTGGCAAACAACACAGAGAAAACTTTCCATTAGGAAAGAGCATAATGGCAAAGGCACCCTTAGAAATAGTCCATTTTGATTTGTGTGGACCAATGCAAACACCATCATTAGCAAGCAGCCACTATATGCTGACCTTGATTGATGATTACACAAGAAAAAAATGGGTATACTTTTTGAAGTTGAAGAGTGAAGTGTTTGCGAAGTTCTGCCACTTTAAAGCTCTTGTAGAGAATCAAAGTGGACAGCATATTAAAGTCCTTAGGATTGATAGAGCAGGAGAATATATCTCCAAAGAATTTCTGTGTTTTTGCAAAAAAAATGGAATTCACAAGTAATTTATAGCAATGAATACACCACAGAAAAATGGAGTTACTGAAAGGAAAAATAGAACCATCGTCGATATGGTAAGAAGCATGTTGAAGGAAAAACATTTGCCAAATGAATATTGGGTTGAAGCTGTACATTGTGCAACATATGTTTTGAATCGATGCCCAACAAAGAGTGTTATGAACAGAGTTCCGGAAGAAGCATGGAGTGGCATAAAACAATTTGTCACCCACATGAGAGTATTTAGATGTGTGGCTTATGCACATATTCCAGATCAACTAAGGAAGAAGTTGGACAGTAAGGGGGAGAAGTGCATATTTGTTGGATAAAATGATGAATACAAGACATACAGATTGTATAACCCATCTACCAAAAAAATTATGATAAGAAGAGATGTACAATTTATTGAAGAAGAAGCTTGGGATGGAAGCATTGAGAAAAAAGTGAATGTAAAAACCTGTATGTCTCATGATGAAGATGAGGAAGAAATGGCTGAAAGAAATCCGTCATTGACAACACCGCCTCCACCAACACAAGGACAACAAGAGACACCACAAGAAGCTATGAGAACACCCTTGAGAATTGATGACAGTGCTTCTCCAAGCATATCACAAGGAGAAAATTTGAGTGCTTCTACAAGCACAAGTTCAACAAGTGAAAGAGGAACCAGATTCAGAAGTTTGAATGCAATCTATGAGAAATAAGAAGGTATGAACTCTTTATTTGAATTATATTTTCATGTATTAGATGATTTTCATTTTTAAAAAGCAGTAAAAGATAAGAAATGGATAGATGTTATGGATGAAGAAATTAATGCAATAGAGAATAACAAGACACCGGAATTAGTTGATCTCCCAAAAGGAAAAGAAGTAATTGGAGTAAAATGGGTTTATAAAACCAAAAGCAATGCCAAAGGTAAGATTGAAAGGCACAAGGTCAGACTTGTTGTCAAAGGCTACAAACAACATCAAGGAAGATATTATGAGGAAAATTTTGCACCAGTTGCAAGAATGGAAACAGTAAGAGCAGTGCTGACCATAGCAGCACAACACAAATGGAAAGTTTACCAAATGGATGTAAAATCAGCTTTCCTAAATGGAGTATTTATGGAAGAGGTTTATGTTGAACAACCTTTAGGCTATGAGAAATAAGGCCAAGATCACAAGGTATGCATATTGAAGAAAGCTATGTATGGGCTGAAACAAACACCAAGAGCATGGTACAATAGGATAGGTGTCTATCTACTGGAAAATGGGTTTGAAAAATGTGAAGGAGAACCCACATTATACATCAAAGGAAAGGATGGTAAGATGCTCATTTTTGTTTTGTATGTTGATGATGTTATATTCACAGGTAATGATGCTTACCTCTTGAAAATTTTAAAACAGTCATGAAAGAAGAATTTGAGATGATTGATATGGGATTGTTGAGATACTTCTAGGAATAGAAGTAGAGAAAAATGAAAATAAGATTTTTATTTCTCAAGCAAAGCATGTTAAAGAATTTTTGGAAAGATTCAATATGCAGGATTGCAAGGCAGCAATTACTCCTATAGTGATGGGATTGAAGTTGAGCAAAGAAGACAATGACAAATATTTTGATCCAAGTTTGTATAAGAGCATAGTTGGTCGCCTTATGTATTTGACTACAACTAGGCCTGATATTATGCATCCTGTGAGTTTAATTTCCAGATTTATGGAAAGGTCAAAGGAGGCACATTAGAAAGCAGCAAAAAGAATTATGAGGTATGTGAAAGGAACAAAGAGGTATGGAATTTTATACACCACTTCAGAAAATTTTGAGTTAATTGGATATACTGACAATGATTGGGCTGGAAGTATAGATGACAGCAAGAACATCTCTAGATATATTTTCCATTTGGGATCAGGTGCCATTTCATGGGCTTCTAAGAAATAGCCAATTGTGGCTTTATCAACAGCAGAGGCAGAGTATGTGGCAGCTACAGTAGCAGCATGTCAAGCAGTATAGATGAGGAGAATGTTAAGAAGTTTGTGTCACGAACAGGTAAAAGGCACAATAATTTATTGTGATAATAACTCAGCTATAGCTTTATCCAAGAATTCAGTGTTGCATAAGAGAACGAAAACACATTGATGCAAAGTATCACTACATCAGAGAGCTAGTGAACAATGGAGAAATTTTTTTACAACATTGTAGAACAGAAGAGCAGTTTGCTGATATTTTAACAAAACAATTGGGGCAGAAGAGTTTTAATTTTCTCAGGAAATGCCTGGGAATGTATGAAAGCATCAGTTGTAATTAAGGGGGAGTATTGGAAATTATTTCCAACTGCAATCTGAGCAGGAGGACAGAAATTCAATTTTTGATTTGATCCCAAAGCACACTACAGCAGCAAAAAATTTCTAGTTTTGTTTGGCACGCTATCGTGCATTCAATGTCTGGTTTAAACTTCGTACAAATCCATTTTTTTTTTTAAAGGCCATAGCTTGTTTCTGCAGTCAAAGTCGTGGTTTAAACCACGCAAACTCACGCCCATAAACTCCACACCTATTGCCATTACCATACACCAACCATATAAAACCCTCACGCCATTTGATTTGAATTTGAAATGACCCACGCTGTTTGCGTGGAGCCCACCGATCCACGTCATAACCTCTACGACCAATCAACGCACTATCGCACTTCCTTGAGGCCTTGTCATCACACTCCAAACATTTGCAATAAGCCTTGTTCCCACCAATGCCAAGTTAACAGTCCGTCGACCAATCATATGCATATCACATAGATTGGTCCATACGTCACTAGAGCCTTCAAACCTTGCGATAAAGGATGGCCCACCAATGCCACATCGTCAAGCCGTCAACCAATGGGAGTGTATCACATTGTTTGATGTACAGTCAGCAAGCACTCAAATGGATGCGATAACACATTGAAACGTTTTGCATAATGTTTGAAATCTGCACAATGTATTTTTTTATAAGGTTTAGAACCTTGGGGTAAAAGTTTTAAAAATGTTTATGCGTTGCGATATATGTTTTATTTAATTAGTTTTAAAGCTTAGATTATATATGTTTTAACATATATATTATAAACATGAAGTGTTTATAATATATATATATATATATATATATATATATAGATATATATATATATATATATATATATATATATATATATATATATAGTTTATATAATATACGTATAAGGTAGGGAGTGCGATTGCAGGGTAAGAGACGAAAGTAGGCGTCTCGAAAGACAGAGAGACAGTATATTCCAAGGCGCTGTGTTTTGTGGCAGCCAGAAGATTTTTTTTTATTGTAAGCCATAACTATAGTTCTAAGAAAATATGGTATCTTGTAACAGTCCAAATTTTTAATGAAATCTATGTTTCACTCCATCTCTGTCCACATATTTTTATTGCTATCTATGTGTTAGTAGAGGATTTTGTTTCCTCTCTGTTGTTAGGAATACCCAGAAATTCCAACATTTTCAAGCAAGGGGAAGCATTGCTATAGCTACTTGGGAATACCAATTTCAGAGGTTTAAGTGGGCAATTGGAAATAAGTGAATGGGAGGTTAGAGGTGCCACATATGAAATACTCAACGTTTTGGGAAAATCCAAGGGCTACCACCCAATTGGGTAATAGACATCAAATGGAAGTACTTCTAACTCCTCAAGGGGAATAAGTAAGCTTGAAAATGTTTCTTGGCCAGGAGGATCGACCACAAAAATACCCCACGGCTGGGCAACGCCTACGAAAAACAAGCCATTGAGAATCATGGTCCAAATAAAAGATGGATTCCCCAGGTTTGTCGTCATAGAGAGAAATGCATCCGGCGTGCTAATAGTCCCTGACGAGAATCTCGGTTTTGTAATTGAAATATTTAGAGCCGTTCTAAGAAACCTTTCATATAAAGTTCCGCACGAATTGATCCCTTACAATCAGTACGAGTCACAATTGCCGAGTTACTATGATGACCTAATCCAACAAGTCTCCTTATCAAAGGTCAGCTATTCAAAAATTTCTTCCTCTCTTTCTCCATTATCCAGTTCCACGTATATAAGTGCGTTTTTTTTAACCAATCTAA
Source organism: Pinus albicaulis (assembly GCA_034641835.2). Taxonomy (NCBI): domain Eukaryota; kingdom Viridiplantae; phylum Streptophyta; class Pinopsida; order Pinales; family Pinaceae; genus Pinus; species Pinus albicaulis. The sequence goes on along the minus strand of CM076582.1, from coordinate 19,037,628 downwards.
TTTGGAGTTTTTTTTTAATGCCCTGGTCACCAGAAGTTCGATGCAGCAGTGGGGGATTTTACCATCCTTGCAAACCATAACATGTATTTGGATTTCAGTCAGCCCTATTTTGAATTAGGGCTAGTGATGGTAGTGCCAATAAAGGCAACGAATCCGAGCAATGCTTGCATATTTCTCAAACCTTTAACAATAGCCATGTCGGGTACAACTGGAGCATTCTTTGTCTTTATAGGATTAGTTGTTTGGTTTCTTGAACATAAAGTCTACTAGGGTCCTATAATAATAGGGTTCATAATTTTTTAATTGACTTTGATAGTCTTGCAAATATATACATACCTTGCTTTCTGCAAGTTGTTTTTCCATATTTGAAAAATAATAAAAAATGAAAAGAGGGTAGAAATCCTAAAAGAAAGATCAAAGTACTTGAAAAGAAAAGATTAAAAAGAATAAAAAATGGACCCCAAAAGAAAAAAGAGATAAGAATAAGACATGAAAGTGAGCAAGTCAAAATGCCATTACTATTTACTTTTACTGCAAAAATAATGATTATGTGTAGATTATTCAAAATGCCATAATCCATGTTCAGTTGAATAGTTTAATATTAACTTTTCATGCTTTGAATTTCATGTTTTAGATAAAGAATAAGGATATGTCAAACTGTTTAAACTTGACAAATAAGTAGATAGTTAGAGAATAAATGAGGAGCTCAACAGTTTAATCTAAGCCCTCAGATGAAATAAGGTTATAATTATATAGTTTATGCTTAAAAGAAAAATGGATTTAGGGTTGCAAGCTTAAATGCACCCATGCAAATGAAGTAAAAAATGTTAGAATAATGATGAGTACGTAGAAAGCAGTTGTGCAAGGCTTGTAATAAGGCATCATCTGGAAAATTACTAATTTCCCCTCCCCCACAAAGATCCAGTATTCAAAACCTTCAGTTAAAAAGGCTCAGAGAATTTCTCTGACTTCTGTTGGGACTAGACCCAAGACTTAATAACTGATTGGTTAAAAATATTGGATTCCCTTCATGAAAACCCATTTCCTCAGCATATTCACCCTTTTCCAAAAAATACAAACCCTCTTCCTAAGTAAAACACCTTTTTTGCTTAGAAAAGTAAAATCCCCTCTTAATTAATTTCATTTCATTCAAAAACACTCAAAAACCCGCAAAATACAATTTATCCTAAGTTTAAGTGTAAATGTTTAACTGTACAATCATTTGTGCTTAAAAAAGTTTATTTTTACACTTTACTTAGCTTATTTTATGTATTTTTATTCACTACATTTCACTTCATACTAATTTTTAACATAAAGTATTAAATCCTTTTAAAAATACCCTTTCTCGTATATATATTAATTCATTTTATTTAAATATCCCAAAAACCCACTTATTTAATTTTAACCTATGGTCTATATTACCCATGTGTTGAAATAAAAACCCCGCCCATACCCCATAGGTTAAAACATTATATAAATAAAACCTGCCCCCAATGGTTATAAAACATGTGTTAAATACTTATTTTCCATGTAAATATTACCCCGCCTCTCAAAACAAAACATTTGTTTTACGTTTAAAACTATGTTTTAAACTTTAAAATAAACCCCGACATATATAATACTCGGGCCCCACGCCCCCATCATGCCAAGAAACTCCCTTATCTAATCTCCACCATTTGCACTTATCTCTCCAGATCCAACGATCATGAAGCCATATCGCATTTCAACTCGCGCGATCAACAATCAAATTCATATTTGTGAAATGGGCAATTTTGTGCCTTGTGAAGCCCATTTACCCACATAAATACCTATAGTTGCCTGCAAAGAACGAATTCTCTGTAAAAACTCTGATAAACCCCAGTTTGAATACTGCATATGGTTTTTAAAGCAAAAATTGAATATATGTAACCTTTTCAGACCTGGAAAAGACTCCTAATCTATCTAGAAACCCTTTTCAAATGATCCCAATCTTTCTATGCCCTATTTGAACCAACTTCAGTTTATTTTATCCAAAAAGCAGAGAAAACCCTTGTTTTATCATTTCTTGAACCTGTAATAATCTGAAGATCAATTCTAAAGCCAAATTTGAAAGGTTTAAAATCATAAGAAAGCCAATTTATGCCTATTTTTATCAATAAATCTCTGTTAAAGTCAAAAACAGTTCTGTAAACAATTCCATCTTACAGAAGAGTACACAAAAAGCCAAATACAGAGTTTCAAGCACCCAGAAGGTCTAAACATGTCAAAATCAAACCCAACAATGACTTGCAAAACCACAATTGTTGTAAATCCTCTACAACCTCCTGTTGTAGACATTGAACATACACCCTTAGTAGATGTGTATTACAAAATAGTTGATCCAGTGATACAATTTAATCTTTTAGAGCTCCATTGTTGGAGTCTTGAAAAGTCATTAGATAAAGTTGAAGAAGTTTAGATTTGGGAATCAAACCTACCCAAGTATGCAGTTCCACTCACTCATCAGTGTCCAGAGGTTATTAGGTTGTGTCAGACCTATTATTCTCCTGAACAAAGAGCAATGGTAAATGCAAATAAAGAAGTATTGTTCACAATTACTGTTGAGTCTATAAACCAAATGCTACAGTTCAAACCAGATCCCAATGCAGTTCCTTTATCCATAGAAGCACTCACAAATCTTTACATTGGTCTGGACTTTCAAAAAAAGTTTCAAATTTTCCAATTGTTCATGCCTTTACATATTGAAATTCCACAGATCAACCCCCCTTATTCTACTTCAAAATTTCCTGAAGGGTCTAGGCATGTCATATCCATGTTTTCCTTTATCTTAGGGTATTTTATAGATGAGCATACAGATGAGTCAACTCTAGGTTTTGTATCTACCTTTGTACTAGGACAACCTCCTTCTATCATTTACAATTATGCTGAATACATAGTTGATAATATCCATGATCAGCTTGTGAAATTGCCAACTGAAGGAGTATTTAGGTATACTTCCTTTCTTTTCCATATGTTCTTAAACTTCCAAGCAGACAAGTTCCCAATAACACTTCAGAAGTTTGATGTAGAAGGGAACCCACTCTCAGTAATATTTTGGACATCTTTGATCAGAAAAGAGTCCATAGAGTTCAGTTCTGTAGATTTTACAGATTCCTTTGTTCATCCATTGGTTAATATACTTACAAATCAGGTACATCAAAGAATCAGTGATGAGATAAAGAAAATTCTACATCTATCAGAGCAAACTAGAATTGGAGATTGGTATTTATATCAGAACCATATAGAAATCAAAGTTTCTGGGTCAAATATCTTACCCTATAAACTACTTAAGTATGTGTCAATAAGATTTTTTGCATTGGAGTACATCAGACAAATCCTAAATTTAGATTCTATCAACTTCTTAGCTATCAAAAAGAAGACCCAATTTAAGTTGAAGAATGAGGTGGGACTTTTTATTTTCAATCACAAAGATGCAGGAATAGAGGCAGCAAAACAGTTTCTTAAATACAAATTTGAAGAATCTTTTTTATGGAATTATGATCCACAGGGAATACTAAGCAAAATGAGGGTGAAATGAGAATTGACACCTTATATCCATGATAAAAGGCCTGAGATTGAACAATTTGTTAATCAAACAGAGTGGCTAGAAAATACCTTGATAGAAGTAGTTAAATAGGGTGATACTAGTCACACCTTTAAAACTGTAAATCAAGGAGATAAAGCTACTAAAAGAATCAGGGAAGAAGGTACCTACACTTTTGAAACAACAACAGAGGCTAGGTTTAAACTCAGATATAACAAAAATCCTAAGCTCAATCCAGTTGATAAAGAAAAAGAGACCATAGAAGTGGAAGATACAGATGTTGCAGATAAAAATGCAGATGCTGCTACAGTCATTATAAATGAGTAGGAAAAGGATACTTCAAACACAGGTAATTGAGAAACAGTGAAATATGGAGGCATCCTCCTCACAGCCAGCAGAGGATAAATATATTAACATCAGAGAGAAATATAAGCATATAAAGGCCAAGAATGAAGAAATAAAAGCTGAGATTTATTCTCAGTATTTAAAACAAGCACCAGGTATCCAGAATAGACTTCTGTCATCTTTTGATTATTCAAATAAGAAGTTGATCTTGAAGTTCCTACAAAAAGTATCCATGCATTAGATCAAATTGAGTTTCACTGACAAACTTCTGAGATGCTTTATTTTACCATTACTGTAAAGGCAATGAGTGCCCAAAAGCTCCAAAACACTATAATAAATATGAGAGATCAAATGAAAGTTGAAAAGAATTCCTCATATGATAAAGATCTTAGGATTAAGTCTTTAGAAGATTTGGTAATTCAAGGAGGATATGATCCTACCAATGTGAAAGTTGCAGAAGAATTAGTGAAGAAAAATAATGTTGATATTGCAGCACTTAGAAAACCACTCAAGCTTCCACCAACAGAACATCCACAAGCCAAAGAAATTGTGCAAGATGAAAGCCAAAAAGATGATATGATGAAATTGATTTTACAATTGACAACACTGATAAAAGAGATGGAAATCCAAATGGAAAAGCTTGTCCATGAAAGATAAATTACAAAAGCATAGGAAATTCCTACAAAAATTCCCATGGCAACTACAGTTGTGCCTTCAACTCTAGCAGAAGAGTTGGCAATAAAAGTACCACTGGCCAATGCAATACCAGTGACCTCATCCACTACTTCAGCTATAGAATCCTCTACCACAACAGTTCAACATTCTGATGAAGCTAGTAAACTTATTAAGGTCATGGAGGAAATGACACTTTAAACCAATGAAATCAATAGATTGAAGAAAGTGATTGAAAATCTTGAAGACACCAAGAAGCTAGCCCAAATTAATGCTAAAACTTATGAACAAAGGGCTAACAGGTTAAATGTTGAGTTGAAGAATCTACAAAAGGATTTAACCTTGAAAGATCCAATGTCTTATGTAAAGAATCAACTATGGAGTAAAATCATTGAATCCATCAATGATGTTTGGCCATGAATATATGTAATTTATGAGAAAAAGTATTTACTAAAGGCAGCACAAGAAGAGATTCATAAAATAAAGGAGGAACTAGGTGCCAAACCTGAATAGGCCCTAGAACTATTCAAATTTCTCAACAGTAAGAACAAGCAAGAATTAGAGGAGATAGAAATTACTGATAGAACAGAGACAATCCTTGAAATAAGGAAAGTAATTTCTAAGAAGAATTTGATGAAGCAACTAGAAGAAAAATGTGAAAACATGAACATAGCCATAACCAAATTTGTGGTTAAATTTGAGATCTTGAGGCAAAGAGGTTGTTGGGCCGTGAATACGACCACTTTTTATCACCTACTTCATCCACTTTTACTCTTGTTTATCATATCATTTATTATAATTTATCATATAAATCCATCTTATAATGATTTATGCTCTTATGGATGAATATTATTTCTTCTCCTTTTTTTTTAATAAATTTATTATTAATAAGTATAATTTTATCAACATATTTTATTAACATTTTACTTATCATTTTAGCCTCCAATATATTTTCCAGATTGAAGATTTGATCTCCAAATCATCATCAAATATTCCAACTCAGAAATCCGCTGGAATAAGAAGTGACCGCTTTGCAGTTGAGATTCTGAGCAAATGAAGAAGAATCTAGAAAATATGGAACATGGGTTTTGTCCAAAACGGGCCCAATTAACCTTAAAATAGAACGGTTTGCCCAAATTCGGCCTGTATTAAGAGAAACATAGGGTTCTTTGAGCACGATTTTCTCAGATTTGTTGTTGCGGCCGTCCTCCAAATCTCAGCTGCAAAGCCAAATTCGCCTTGCTCTTGTTGAAAGATTGTTGGAAATATATTTTCTGGTTGATCAAGTTGATTGAGAACAATCCAATATTGTTATGGGAGATTGTATTTGCTATTTAATTTCTCTTCCTTTTGATTATAAAAGGAGAGCATATATTGTGTATTGAGCGAGGATGGAGAACAATGGATGATTATTGAATTCTCTTTGTAACACTGTAATTCCTTGACTCTTGTGAGCAAAGAGCAGCTGATGTAAAAGCTATTTCATGTTTGATTAATAAAAAGAGGCGTTTTCATTCCATTTCTCAAGCTCTGCAGTAGCCCAGCGACGCTTTCACCGGAGGTTGAGGGCCCGACCCTGGTGGAGCGACCCGCTGTTTGTATTTCTATTCTTTTATTTCTGTTGTGTGATAATTTCATTTAGATTTATTACGATCACAGAGTTATTTGATTACTGTTCATATTTTCGTTTCATTTCTATTTATTGTTTATTTCTGATTCATAGCTTTAAATCAGAAAATAGATGAGTTATAGTTATATGCTGTTGTTCCTTTCCAGCTTTCGTTTCCTTTAAAATGCTTTTATTGAATTTTCTTTTGTTTCGACTGCTTTAAGATCTCCAATTGTAGAGGATAGAGGTTATTGCTCCTAAGTCCCCAGATTGGTTATCTTGCATCGATTTCTAAGGGAAAGAGTTACTGCTACTGCATCCCTGATCGATGTTTTGCAAGATTGATGTAGTTTAATCTTTCCATTCATGTCACTGTAAGTAGGTTTCTTTACAAGAATTTGTTACCTTTGCATTTTTTATTCTGTACTACATCTTCACAGCATTACTCTTGGATAAATTGCTGCCTCAGACTGAGTACACTCTTGAAATAAAAAGTCGCTCTCAGATTGATAATTAATGCGAGCTAATTAGGTGTTCAAACAATACCTTTTTATGCCCCGACATTTTGGCGTCGTTTCCGGGGAGAGTGTATGCCATTTAGAAAGAGTGATGAATATTTAATTTTTTCTGCTTGGGAAGAATTGGGTATTAAAGACAGAAGGTAAGAACCTGCGCACCGAGCAAGAAACACACTTGTTCACTGGCCCGCTTCACAGCAGAATTGAGTGAAAGTTTAAGGAACATTGGAAGGAGGATCCTTAAAGAAACACCTGAAGAACATCTTCTATTATGGTAAGAAATGGCTGACATTGCAACTTTTGAATTTCCTATCAAATATCTAGGAGGAGTGACACAAATGCACATAATTCCCCCATTGTCTCTACCAAATTTTCATGGTTTGACAAATGAAGATCCAGATACATTCTTATTTGAGTTTGAAATACTTTGTAGAGGATATGATTATTGTACTAATGATGAAAGATTGAAAGTGTTTCCTCTTACTCTAAAAGGAGCAGCTCTTCGATGGTTCATGAGCTTAGGTGGGAACTGCATCAAAACATGGGAGGACATGAAGAACATATTCTTGAAGAAGTACCAAGACTATTGCAAATCCAATGAAGATATTTTTGGTATGATACAAAGGGAAGATGAAAGCTTGGAGGACTATGTAGAGCGATTTCGATACAACCTTTAAAAATCAAGGCATAAGCATTTGGAAAAAGAGATCTTGAAAACACTCCTTCTTAAAGGAATCAAAGATGATTTTTTAAAACCCTTAAATCTGATAGGAAAAGGTGATGTTTTTCAGTTATCATATGATTATGTTTGTGAGTTGTGCATAAGGTATTCGAGGAATTTCTAAGGCTGGTAAGAATTCTAGAGAAGTTTCTTCTTTATTTTCCAAATGTATTACAAGAACAAGAGACATAAGAGCTGAAATCAAGGTTTTAATTGAAAATTTTAAATATGATTTTATTAGCTCTCTAAATTCACAATTGAATGTTTTGCAGGTTCAGAGAAATCAAGAATTTGATGAAGTGTTTTCCCCTTATTACCAAAAGGAGCATCCCATAGATACTCACTCTTCCTTATCTAAGTTGGAAGTAGCATATCAAAGAGATGGGGAAGCTGCAACAAGGTCAAAACCATGGGAATCATGGCCTACAGGTATGGTTCAAAACACTTCCACTCCATTCTCTTACTTGCATAATTCATTATGGAATACTCATATGTTAGGGCAGTCATGCCAATCTCAATATAACCACTACCAATCTTGTCTACAAGATTGGCATGGTTCACCTTATGATTGCATGACTACTCTCCCTCATCTTGTAGCACAAACACATCTTCCAGCTCTTCCACAACACCTTGTTTGCCGATCAAAATCATCCACTCAACACAATCAACTACATCATCAAAAGGCTCCATTCCCTATACAATCTCCTGCTCAACTCATTCCACACCCACACGATAATAAACCAATACAACATGCTTACAATGTTGAACTAAAAAATTCACCCACCCTTCCCACCCATTCTATCTCACATGTACCATTGGAAAAAACTTACACCGAGACTCAGAATGTATTAAATCCAAAAATTGTAGAAGTTATGAGAGAAAATGAGGTTTCTTCTAGTTTGCATCAACAAACCATTTTAAAAGCTCAAGAACTTCATGATACGATGGATATGGGAAATCAAGGAAGTAAAGAATATATCGAAGATTGGTTTCACTCCATCATTTGTTTGCAACATCACTCCATACTTCAACAATTTTTGGCACCATCTTTTCAAGGGAAGTTGGCTTCTCATACCCTAATTTTTATTAACATACATTTTTCAAATTTGGGTATGTATATACTAGAGTCCTTATTTTGGAAATGGATCCACTGTAAATACTCTTATACGTAATCTTATTCATTTTCCAATTTAGAGTAGGATAGTGGAGAAATAAATAAATAAGGAAATAAAACAAACACATTTTTTTTTATTTTTGTAAAAATAGTTGTTTCTTTGTTGCAACATGTTGTGAAATCAACATTGATAATAAATATTCTAATTTATCTGTGTATTTAAATGAATTATATTGAAAACAACAATTCTACAAACACTTATATCAATTTTATCATCAATATGGAAAAATTTCTTGAATATCATTTTTTTTGGCTTGCGAGCTTGATGAAATTTCTGAAAACACAGTTGGGACAGTCATGTTTTGGGGGACCAAAAATGAATATTTTTAAACCCTGTTTCTATCCTAAGTATCCCTTAATGTCTAATTTCCAACCCAATTGGAATCACTCAATTTGGATTTGAAATGAAAAAGTTAGAACCAAAACATTGACAGGGTGTCTAGTAGGCATCTCAGGAACAAAGTTGGGACAGTCAGGTTTTTGAGGCCTAAATGACTATATTTTTAAAACATGTTTCTATGAGAGATTACTCTATGAATCTAGTTTACAACACAATTTTAATCACAGAATTTTGATATCATATGAGAAATTTATGACCAAAATATTGACTGCCTATCATAAATCAACGTTCTTGAAACTCTGTTTTCTCGGTTGTTCCTTAACATATTTGACCCATCAATTCTTCTTGTTTTCAAAACCTGTTTCTATTGGATATCAATAACTGATTATAATCTAATCTCCAACTTGAATCACTTCAATCCGCCATCAAACTAATAATTTATGCTTGAAATACCAACTGTTGGTCTAAGCTGGAAAATCGAAAATGACTCTATTATGCAAGTTGTTCTAAGCAAGTTTAACATACCATTACATGGAATTTTTAAAACCTGTTTATATTGGAGATAAACCTTTGAATTAGCTCTTATTTGGATTTGGAATCACTCGAATCGGAAAAAAAACAAAGAAGTTATGATTAAAACACTGCTGGTTAGTATGGTCGACCACTGCTCTCCTGCAGGTAAAAAAAATATAGTTTGTTTTATTTTTCCATGGATTTGTTCTATAGAGTAACTACTTGTTAGTTTTTTGCATAATTCTTGGATTAGGGGAGCTTGATCACCTCTCTTTCTCCATGATTTAATGTTTTATTGCAGGTAGAAACTCGTTTTTTTACAGGTCTCATGAGAACAGAGAAGGTCAATTTATGGACGAGTGATTCTTGAAAGAAATTTTAGTAAAACAAGGGCATTTCATCCATTTCATTACCCAATAGATTCATAACAAAAAGAAATGAAGAATTGGTTTCCATTTGAAAATTCATGCCACTGCTACCAAACATTTTTTAAAAGATCATTTTTTTTTTCCATTAATAGATTTAATATTCTCTTAGAAATAACATCATAGCTGTTGTAACTTAATAAAGTGTTGTTTCTTTTTTGATTTCTTTTATGTTTTTGTGTTTCAGGTGTTGATCCCTCAAAATTATAGTTTCTGCTTCATTTGCAACTGAACAATAAGGACCCCACAATGCAAGTTTCAAATTGCAGAAGGCAATTCTTCAGTAGCACCAATTCTGTAAAAAAAAATTACTTTTTCTTGAAACCTGTACATAAACTTTCCTTTCTATTTGATTGGATTTGCTTGGCAATGGATTGCATATTAGCTTTGTTTCTTTTTTTCTCTTTTTTCCTTTTTACGTGTTTATATTTGTTTGGTGTTCCTCTTAATGAACAGTTATTATTCCTCTCAAGGTATAGCAACCATTCCTCTTAAGAAACAATGTGTTTGTGTGTTTATTTTTGTTGTCCATTCCAAAAGGAATAACATTTTCGTTCATTAGTTTTGTTGTTTTTTTCAAAAAGAACAACATTTTTGCTGCATGTTTCACTGTTCATTTCGAAAGGAACAGCCCCACTCGTCTTTATTGTTCCTTTTAAAAAGAACAACAGTTTTGTTGTTCCTTTCAAAAGGAACAACACTTCCTTTCCAAAGGAACAACATTTTCGCAAATTGTTTTTAATGTTCCTTTTCAAAGGAGCAACACTTTTTGAGTGCATTTTTCTTGTTTTTTAAACAACATTTTTAGAACTTTTTTGAATTTTTCATGAGTTTTTGAAAGACAAACATACAATTTATGGAAGGACATACAGATTAAAGCTTACTGTAATCAGCAAATCAAAAGAAATCATCATTTTTAAGAAAGTTGTTTAGTAATGATAAGAAAAAGGAAAAATGGACATAATCAATAACATGATTTTGTTGTATTATTACCACTAAATTCATATGATCGATTATATTTATCATGTTGGTTCTTTCCCATATTTTATAACTTTCTTTGATTTTTACTTATGGAGTAGGAACAAGGGCATATTATTTTCTATTGAGCTGTTCAGATTTCTTCCACCATCCCTACTCTTAAGGAGTGTTGAGCCATCCTTTATGAATAAATAGGAAAGTGCTATATGAAAAAAAAAATATTTACATATTTCATTAATAACTTTATAATTTGGCAGATGGAGGATAGGGGGTCTCATTAAGAGCCGACCTACCATGTTCATAAGGAAGCAAGTGAAGTGGCATTCCCATCATGGCCACCAAACCAGGGATATGGTCCAATGGAAAATTGCAAAAATTAAGAAGTCCTTGGAACAGGAGGTCTCATCACGAGCCGACCTGCCCACTTTTCACTTCTTCCCAGTGAATGACATTGTGATTTATCTGGTCACCGAGCCAGCACAATGGCCTCCATTATGACAACTAACAAACACTTCCTCAGCATAAATAAAAGACAATGGTTCCTGTTATGAATATTTTATTAATTATTAGTTAGATATAGTTATATTAGGTTTTATTAACTGAAAGGGCATGATCAAAGATCATGCCTCTTCACCAAGGGACACCATGAGGCTATATTTAAAGCCTCGGTGATTCCTCATTATAATCATCTCTTATCTTCATCAATAATAATATATAATTATCAAGTTTACCAGAGTTTTTACACTCCATTGGTATCAGAGCCATCGCTCTTCGGGATCTGTGTGATCACCCAGAATTAAGGAATTACAAAGAATTCCAAATTGCAGATTTTTTTTACCAAGTGCTTGAGCAACAACCTTGGTTTAAAAAAATATATATAATTTGCAGATTTTACTTTCCTCAACGCTCATTCCCCAACGCTCAAACCCACCCCCTCTGAGGCACCTGAAATTTGGTATTCCTTTCTGTGGATACTGTCACTGTAGAACTCAGAAATTTGAGTTTTTGGAGCAGAAAAATCGGCCCCTTGAAACAGACATACTTCAGCTCCTGTGAAGTAACAGTTTCGCCCCTAAGGAGAGACATACTTCAGCTCTTGTGAAGTGACAATTCCAGCCGGAGAAGAGACATACTTTGGCTCTGTAAAAGTAAATTGCAGATCTGTGGAAGAACACAGTCCTGAGGCTATCTTGGACTGTGAATTCGACTCTCCTTGTGGTCTGTACTCTCAGTGCTCTAGGAACAGTCTCAGCCTCTTGAAGCAGTGTACTCGGCCTTCCTTTGGAGCTGACCCTCTGACTCTTGAGGATTCAAGTCACACGTCCTTCCTACACAGAGTTTTTGGCCTTGTAACAGGGTTATAGCAAACTCAGATCTGTAAGGCAGTTTTACCTTGAAGTGTGCAGACAGTTTTGAAGCAACATTGTGTATCTTTTGAGCAGACTTTTTTGTATCGCCTACACCTGCCGTCTACCCACTCCTCCCAAATCGAGTCCTCAAAAAATTCTGAGATATAGCGCAGTACAGTCACCGGCGTTATAGACTTCGCTTTCAAAATTATATATTGACACACCCCGTTGACTGTTATTCGGGTGCAATTGGACGGCTTACAAAACCGATTAAGCCGTCGTCCGATTAAGCAATCGAATTTTAAAAACGAGTGTGACGTTGAACGGGACTGTTCGTAAGCTGTGGAAAACGTTGTTCTCATCCGGATCTGGTTTCTTATTAACACAGCGTCTAAATTCACGGGTGCTGTCCACGTCGGAGCTGCCGGTGCTGTGCCACAGCAATTAACCAATAGAAAGTGCGTCTATTTAAAAAAAAAATTACGTTTTTAAAAAAAAAAATCGTGAACAGGTGTGACGGTTGGTAATTCTGCTGAGAAACAGTGCCTCTTTTCAAAAGGAACGGGAAAATTTTAAAAACGATTTTTTTTTAATTATATAAAATATATATTATATAGTTTAATTGATAATTATATACATATATTATAATTATATAATTCATTTGTATATTATATAATTCCCATTTAATAATTATATATGTATAATAATTATATAATTAAATTATATATATTATATAATTTTTAATTAAAAAATATATATATATATAATAATTATATAGTTTAAAATAATAATAATAATAATAATAATTAATTAATTTAAAAAAAAAAAGGGAAAAGAGAAACTGGCAGAAAAATATTCCCACCTCAGTATGTCTTTATCAATGATGACGGTTGATCAGATAAAAAGGCAAATATGGCTAAAACAAATGGAGGCTAAGGACAATGAGAACAAAATATTGCAGAAATTTAATGCCATCATGGACAAGTTAGATCTAATGCAAAAACCAATAGTTCCTAACATGGAACAAAATCAACAAAACAATTCCGCAGATTCAGGGAACTCAGCAGAGCATCAGGAAAAAACCGATTCCCCACATCACCATGAAGATACAGATGTTTATAAACAACAAAATGTTCCATCCCCAGAATTGAACGAAACATGTGAAGCGACAAACACATCCGAAGCCACTGATATAACGCCAGAAGCTGTTGAGGCCTTCGGTGATGAAGCACATATGGTTGTTAAGAAGGAAGCGTTTGATGATGAGAAGAAGTTGCATCAAACGATAATTGTTGGTAACTTACCTCTAAATCTAAAAAGGAATCACAAAAAATCACCAGAAGAACAAGGAATAGTTGGGAAACATGAAAAAATATTCCAAGATCTACCCATAAAAGTGCCTTTCGATTGGAAAATCAAACATCCAATAGAAGTCAAGACAGTATCCAACTCTGTCGATATCAGATCTTTTCACTATCCACATCACCAACAGATGGAGCTCGAGAAGATGCTTCACGATCTTTTTAAAATGTTGGAAGCAAAATCCCACCGCTCAAGAAACCCAGGCGTTCATCAACATTGTCCATCGTTACGTATGCTTTGAGGACAAAGCATCTTTAAGAGAGGGGCAATGTTATGAATATTTTATTAATTATTAGTTAGATATAGTTATATTAGGTTTTATTAACTGAAAGGGCATGATCAAAGATCATGCCTCTTCACCAAGGGACACCATGAGGCTATATTTAAAGCCTCGGTGATTCCTCATTGTAATCATCTCTTATCTTCATCAATAATAATATATAATTATCAAGTTTACCAGAGTTTTTACACTCCAGTTCCAAGGGTGAGAGAGCAACTCTGTCAAGGTTATGGACACCTGTGGGCAACAGAGCTCTGCTGATGGTATTGGAGTCACATTTATACACATCAATAGTAATATTAAACCCTTTTTCCTATATCTCTATTTAAATATCAGATGAAAGTATGAATCCTTAACTTGTGATTTCGAACCTATTATACATGAAAATCATCATAAATCGATCATATTAGTTTAAGTGGGTAATAAACGCATTTGTACTTATGTTTATCTTAAGTTGTCCCTTCTCCTTATCCTTGAATCATTACAAAACGCTTCTATATCTGTTTACGATTTATCACATGCATGGATTTCAGTAAATGCTATAATTTCATTGATTGTATCATAAGTATGTATGCCTTTCCATGTTGTACAATTGCTGTGCAATATGCTGCTCTTCTATTTTGCTGATTTGCCACAATATTCATACTGCATTTCTACATAATTTTTTGAACTTTTTGCATGCATCTTATCTGTTTCCATTTAAAACTGAAACTATGGATTCAAGAAAATTGCATACACATTGTGATTTGTTTACAGGAGCACAACAAGTATGGGGAAAATTCTATCCTCAGCATGATCACTATTGCAACTAAACAACAAAGGCTCGCGAATGCACACAATTCTTCAGACATGATGTGCTTGCATGGCTTCTACCTTTTGCATCACTTTCCGTATTCGCTAAGCCTACATCAGCTTCAACAAAGGCCAGTCCCTACATGTCATTCCATTTTTTTCGGAGGTAACACTTGAGGTAAAATAGCATAATTTTCTGATTTATTATGAATTTAGGAGAATTTCATGAAAATCCATTGAGCATTATTTATTCTACATCTTTACCACTTCCCATTTTTTAGACACGTCTCATCTTTCAGTTTGGGGGAGTGTTGATTTATTTCATTTCTTTCTTGTGACCATGTCCGTAATATTCTTTATCATCCATGGATATTCTTATTCATTCTCAACACCTCCCTTATTCCATGTTTTACACCAAGCATCGATTTCAACAGATTATAGCAACCACCTCTCTTTGTTTTCTAGCATCGCATGAGGACATGCTAATTCTTCAGTTTGGGGGGGAATTGCTACACATGATGGATGTTTTCCACTTTCTTTCTCATTTAAGGCATACAATTTCATTTGTATATAGTGCAGAAATTGATTTGCATATATCTTTAAAACTATGAACTGAATTCTTGTGACTTCTCGATAACAAAGAGGTATCATTAAAATACACAAACTCAGATAATTTCAGACTAAATTAGTTCATAAAATTTCGAAAATTATGCACTATCACCTACAACCATTTTTTATATCTCATGATCCGTGTATCCAAACGATCTGATTTTTGAGAAAATGATTAATGAAGGTTGTTGTTACTTATGTCATCTTTTTCTTCAACTTCATATACATATAGTTGAACTTCAATTGTAAAAATTGTTATGTCTCTATTGCTAAAATTGAATATTCATTATTTGAGGAAACATGCATTTGTTCCATCCATTTTATGGCTTGGGATGAACAATTTTCTTTGCTTGGTTTTTGTCTTTGGATTACATGAGGGCATGCAATATATTCAGTTTGGGGGTGTGTTGGGCCATGAATACGACCACTTTTTATCACTTACTTCATCCACTTTTACTCTTGTTTATTATATCATTTATTATAATTTATCATATAAATCCATCTTATAATGATTTATGCTCTTATGGATGAATATTATTTCTTCTCCTTTATTTTTAATAAATTGATTATTATTATGCATAATTTTATCAATGATGGTTTATTAATATCATTTATTATTTTAGCCTCCAAGATATTTCCTAAATTACAGTTTTGATTTCCAAATCATCATGAGATATTCCAACTCAGAAATCCGCTGGAATAAGAAGTGACAGTTTTGCGGTTACGATTCTAGAAAAATGAAGAAGAATATGGAAAATCTGGAACATGGGTTGTTTCCAGAACGGGCCCAGTTAACTTTATTAAAGAACGGTTTGCCCAAATTTGGCATGTATTGAGAGAAACACAGGATTCTTTGAGCACGATTTTCTCAGATTTGTTGTTGCAGCCGTCCTCCAAATCTCAGCTGCAAAGCCAAATTCGCCTTGCTCTTGTTGAAAGATTTTTGGAAATATATTTTCTGGTTGATCAAGTTGATTGAGAAAAATCCAATATTTTTATGGGAGATTGTATTTTCTATTTAATTTCTCTTCCTTCTGATTATAAAAAGAGAGCATATATTGTGTATTAAGGGAGGATGGAGAACAATGGATGATTATTGAATTCTCTTTGTAACACTGTAATTCCTTGACTCTTGTGAGCAAAGAGCAACTGATGTAAAAGCTATTTCATGTTTGATTGTTGTGTAACCAGCTCCAAAAAGAGAAGAAAAGAGATATCAACGCCTTAGAAATAAGCCACTTCGAGGGGGCAACCTCCAATACATTACATGAATGAACAATTCTTGGATGATACAATTTACAAAACCTCCTTTCTATATATAGGAGTCCATGGGGCCATAGTGTAATCTTAGTGGGCCACAATGTAATCCTAGCCGACCTAACAATAATAATTTAAGGACACAATAATAACAAAATGGGGGTTACAAGGGTACAATAATAACAATAAGGGGTTTACACTAACAATAATAAGGGACTATACTAGTGATATAGGGACCTAACATGCCCCTCTACTTCAAAAAAAGTGTTGTCCTCAACGCTGATTTGCTCCTATTTTCCGTATAAATTCTCATCCTCCCATGTAGAATCTTTAGTGGGTAAGTTCTTCCACTTGATGAGACATTCTGAAATTGATCGATTCCGTAGCTGTCGAGTTCTTGTTTCCGTGATCGCTTCAAGTTCCAATATGATTTTTCCTTCCTCATCAAGTTCTCGCAATATTGTTCAAACTGGAAGATTTTCACCTATAACCTCTTTAAGCATGAAACATGGAAAACTGGATGCACTCGTGACGAAGGAGGAAGCTCCAATTTGTATGCCATAGTACAAATATTTTGCAACACCTTTTAAGGACCATAGTACTTTGGTGATAATTTATTATCCTTCTTAGCTTGCTTGAGGGACATTTGCTTGTATGGTTGTAACCGTAAAAATACCCAGTATCCTACATAAAAACTTCTCTCGTTGCAATATTTATATGCCTGTTGTTTCATTCAATTTTGTGCCAAATTCAGGCTATCCTTTAAGAGTTGGAGAACTTCTTGTTGATGCTCGATGTGATCTTCCAACGTTGACTTGTCGAATTTTCTCTTAAATATGATGACATGGTGGATGATATCCATAAAGTGCAGTAAATGGGTCATTTCTTTGTCAGCAGATGGAAAAATAAGCGTGTTATACCACCATTCAACAAGAGGTAACTACCTGACCCATTGTTTTTGTTTATCGTATACAAAACAAATCTTAGAGATATCCTTCCAAACATTTATTTACAATCTCGCCTAATTCATCGATTGAGGATGATAAGATGAGCTATGGGCTAGTTGAGTACCCAAACAAGAAAATAATTTCGTCCAAAAATTTCTAGTGAAATTGGGATCTCCGTCGCTTACAATAATCTTTGGGTTTCCATGTAGCTTTTGAACTGTTTCCATAAATGCAGTAGCAAGTGTACTTGCTTTAAATGGATGAGATACTGCACAAAAGTGTGCATACTTGGTAAGTCTATCAACTACCACCATGATGACACTCTTTCCTTTGGACTTAATTAAACCCGTGATAAAATCCATTGAAACCTCCTCCCAACGTTGACTTGGAATGGGTAAAGGTTGTAGCAAACCTGGGGTCTTAGTTGTTTCCACTTTATTCCTTACTGCAAACCAAAAATTCCGCCACAAACCTTTGAATATCAGATTTAAGGCCATCCCAAAAAAATTCTTTCTTCACCCTGTGGTAAGTTTTTAAAAATCCTGAGTGTCCTCCTAAAGGATAAGTGTGTAATTCCAAAAGAATCTTTTGTTTTAGCTGGGAACTCTTACAAAGATATAAGCAATATTTGTACCATAAGGAATAATTTTTCCAACTAAATGTATCAGATGTACTAGGATCTTGCTGCAACTTTTGAATGAGTGTCCACACTTCTTCATCCTTCTTTCATTCATCCTTTGATTCGTTTATCCAATCTGTTTGGATAATAGAAATGGAACAAAGCAATGCTTCCACTTCTTCATCCTTTCTTGAGAGTGCATCCGCAACAACATTTATCTTCCCTTTTTTGTAGATGATTTCAAATTCATAACACAACATATTTGTGACCCATTTTTTCTGCTCTTCTAAAGATAGTCTTTTTTCCAAAAAGTGTTTAAGGCTATCATGATCAGTTTTTACCTTGAAGTGTCTTCCCATTAGGTAAGGTCTCCATTTCTTTAGTGCACGTAGTATTGCCAACATTTCCTTCTCATAAATAGCCTTTTGTAAATACTTGTATTTGATTGAATGACTTTCAAAAGCAATGGGTCTTCCTTCTTGCATTAAAAAAACACCAATTCCATTTCTTGAGGAATACATTCCACAATAAAGGTTTTTGTGAAGTCCTGCGTATAAGACCTGCAAGTGACACATTGCCTCTTTAAGATGTTCAAAAGCCTTAGTTGCTTCAAGAGTCCATGAAAATGCTTCTTTCTTCAATAATGTTGTTAGAGGTGCCGCTATTCTCCCACAATTCTTAACAAACTTGCGATAATACCCTATTAACCTGAGAAATACTCACAACTAATTTATGGTTGTGTGGACTTTCCATTCCTTAATGGATTTAATTTTGTTAGGGTCTACCTTAATACCCTTGTGAGATACAATATGACCCAGATATTCCAGCTCTTGTAGTCCAAAGAAACATTTGAATGTTTTTTCATATAATCATTTCTCCTGCAATAGTTTGAGCACCCTATCAACATGTTCAACATGATTGGACCAAGCATTCATTGTAGATTAGTATATCATCAAAAAATACTAGCACAAATTTTCTAAGGAAGGGTTTGAAAATGGAATTCATCAACCCTTGAAATGTAGAAGGTGCATTGGTAAGGCCAAAAGGCTTGACCAAAAATTCATAATGACCCTCATGAGTTCGAAATGTTGTTTTCAGAATATCTTCAGTCTTCATTCTAATTTGATGATATCCTGAACAAGATCCAACTTGGTAAAATAAATTGCTCCATGTAATTCATCCAATAATTCATCAATCACAGGAATGGGAAATTTATCTTTAATAGTGAGCTTATTGAGCTCCCCATAATCCGAACACATGCACCATGATCCATCCTTCTTGTGTACCAAAAACTGTGAGCAAGAGAAAGAACTTTGACTAGGTTGAATTATACCTGCCTCTAACATTTTTGCAATCATACGTTCAATTTCGCTCTTTTGGAAGTAAGGATATCTATAAGGCCTGATGTTTGGAGGAACACTTCCTAGAATCAAATGAATAGTATGATCATGATCACGAATAGGTGGGAGTCCTTTCGGAGTTTCAAACACCTTGGAATGATTGTCCAAGAATTGTTGGAGATTTGCAGAAATATATGATTTTGATGTCGGAACTTCTAGTGAGCATAATTGTGAAATTACGTCTCGTTTTTCTTTCTTTAGAAGCTTTGTCATGACATGAGAGCTTATTATCCTTCCTGGCTTCCCTTCAATACCCCGTAATTTCAATAGGTCTGACCTAATTTGGATTCTCCAAGACAAAGTTGTGTCCAATCTCCCACAATGACCTAATTCTGGACTGGTTCAGTAGAGCGAACTTGTACGACTTGCCACGTGTCACTGTTTTGTCCTTTGTCTCTGAAATTGATAGCGAAGAAACTACAGGCCGTGTACTTGCGACCAATTTTGACGGCACTCCAATCCAATCTTCAGAGAGAGAGTTATTGAACTTTTCCCACGATCACCTCTTTGAGATGAAATTCAGGAGCCTGAAAAAGCACTACCTTCCACAGATCATATCTCCAAAAATATTGCGAACCAAGCTCTGAAATTTTTTGATGAATTTCCTCAGGATTTCAGCTTCGCACCATATGCATTTCAGATTCTGAACCTTCGTAGAAAAAAACTTATAGCGAAAATTCCACGATGACCTGTTTAGGAGCCTGAAAAAAGACCTAACTTCCATAGATCATATCTCTGAAAATATTGTGAACCAAGCTCTAAAATTTTTAGACAATCTTCCTTAGGATTTCAGCTTCGCACCCTAAAAATTTCAGCTTCAGAAAGTTTGTAGAAAAAAAGTTATAGCGAAAATGCCACGATGACCTGTTTGGAGCAGAAAAACCCTAGAATCCAAAGCTCTGATACCAAATAGCACTCCTACCTCCAAAAAAGAGAGGAAAAGAGATATCAACGCTAGAAATAATGGTTTTCTGAGGGTCAACCTCCACCGAATATGAATGAACAATTTTTGGATGATACAATTTACAAAACCTCCTTTCTATATATAGGAGTCCATGGGGCCATAATGTAATCCTAGTGGGCCACAATGTAATCCTAGCCGACCTAACAAGAATAATTTAAGGGCACAATAATAACAAAATGGGGGTTACAAGGGTTCAATAATAACAATAAGGGGGTTACACTAACAATAATAAGGGACTATACTAGTGATATAGGGACCTAACATTGATTAATACAAAGATGTGTTTTCATTCCATTTCTCAAGCTCTGCAGTAGCCCAGCAGTGCTTTCACCAGCGGTTGAGGGCCCGGCCCTGGTGGAGCGACCCGCTGTTTGTATTTCTATTCTTTTATTTTTGTTGTGTGATAATTGCATTTAGATTTATTACGATCACAGAGTTATTTGATTGCTGTTCATATTTCCGTTTCATTTCTGTTTATTGTTTATTTATGATTCATAATTTTAGATCAGCAAATAGATGAGTTATAGTTATATGTTATTGTTCCTTTCCAGCTTTCGTTTCCTTTAAATTTATTTTATTTAATTTTCTTTTGTTTCGACTGCTTTAAGATCTCCAACTATAGAGGATAGAGGTTATTGCTCCTAAGTCCCCAGATTGGTTATCTTGCATCGATTTCTAAGGGAAAGAGTTACTGCTACTGCATCCCTGATCGATGTTTTGCAAGATTGATGTAGTTTAATATTTCCATTCATATCACTGTAAGTAGGTTTCTTTACAAGCATTTGTTACCTTTGCATTTTTTATTCTGTACTACATCTTCACAGCATTACTCTTGGATAAATTGCTGCCTCAGACTGAGTACACTCTTGAAATAAAAAGTCGCTCTCAGATTGATAATTAATGTGAGCTAATTAGGTGTTCAAACAATACCTTTTTATGCCTCGACAGAGGTTTTCCAAACATCCTTGTTATTAATGATAAAATTATGCCACAAGAAGACTATAACAAGAAGATAAGAGATCATGCAAAAAAGAAGGTAGATAAAACATAAAGACAAGGAATTGCTACAGGGAAGGTTTTACATAAAAGTTTTGAAGACTTGTTATATCTACAACATGAGATAAAACACCTATTTGTTATAAAACCAACATTTTCTAGGTACACTAAGGCAGATGAGAACTTTAGGAAGCTAAAAAGATCAAAATCCCCAATGAAGAATTTTGGGAGTCACTCACTGACTTACTATAAAATTCAAATGGAAGAGAAGAGGATAAAAACAGTTTGTTGATTTTACACAGTCAAAACATAATTTTATAGCAGTAAGGTAGTTGAAACAGTGATTTAAGTGTATCAGAGGTAAAGAGTATCAGATGAGAGAGTATCAGTTAAGAAGATAATATTTCAAAACAAATTTGAAATATCTTTTTCCAGCGTTGGAGACAAAAAGGCAGCCAGTTGCACCCAATCTAAAACAACACTTCTATTTTATTTGGATAAATAGGACAGCTTGCTAAGTTGTTAAGCAACTATCACTATTTTGTTGTAAAATATATTTTATTTTCCTTAGAAAATTCCTATGAGTATTCTAGGATATTTTGTAAACATGTTTTTATATATACTTTATCTTTTGAAGTATTATTGTGGAATAAATTGCTGAAGATTTCTATACTCAATATTTCTGTACCTGAAGACTTTTTGTAGCAAGTTCAAGTAGCAGACTGGATCAAATCATTTAGCATCATATTTTATGATTTATGTGGTGATCCATTGAAGTGAAGTACTTTCTACTGTCTTTGTTTATCTTCTTATGTTTTACATGCATCCATATATGTGTTCTAAATTTGAATGATAAATCAGGAATATTATTATTGGATTTGTTAAAAGCACCCTTTCTTTAACTATTTATCATTTCTATGTTTTCTGCTAATTTCAATAGGGAATCCTTAATTTCTCCCTCTTTTGAATGACCCCTGTCTTTTCCTTCCTTATCCGGATCAAAGAATCCTTCATTTTTATTTATCCTAATCAAACCACTTCACCAATCAGCCTTCAAAGATCTTCAATGACTTGTCTATCTTGCCTTGAAAATATTTGAATTTTTTACCTTGATCCTAGTCCTGTCTGCTTGACATTTGACTCCTTAGCCCAATGGACAAACAGATCTATCACTATCCATCTCATTAAGTGATTTTTTCTCACCAAACCAAACCAAAACCAATTTGCATATCATAAATAGCCTAATATCATATAATCAAAACAAAGTTAAATCTTATAGAGAGAGCCCTCCCTGAACCCTAGGAAGGCTAGATCTTAGAGTTTAAAAGTAGGTCTGTGGTTACCTCTAATGTTCTTGGACTTTAAATAAAAATCTCACAACTTAAGAATTGTTAGAGTGATAACATACTTGCGACCATACTGGGGACTAACTAATCCTCAGTCTCAAAATAGGTGTTAAAGGAAATTATTTTCATCATCCTTTCACCTTAAGATTGTTTTATAAGTTGTGAGTATAAAAAACTATAATTCTTGGTTCTAGAAAAATATACTATACCAGGTCAAACCTAGATCCTAAACCTGATGTTATAGTATACAATTCGGACAGAATTGGAAAAAAGAATAAACAAGTAGAAGATTTAGGTGCTAAATTTTCCTTAGTTAGAGCAAATTCATTACCAAAAGAGTTAGTGAGTATACAAGACATAAAGTTTGACCTGAATTTTGAACATTCTTTATTTAGAAGTAAATCAGAAATTGACTTAAGTAGTGCTATTATAGATCCTGTTTTTATTTCATTTATTGAAACAAAGCAGGAACATGTTTAAGTAGATTCTGAATCAGATATATTTAAAGCTCATGATAAACTTGAATAAATAAATGATACTATTCTTAAGGAAATAAATGAAGCTATTGAATTATCTTAATTATTAGCATATACATATAAGCCTTTTATTTCTCATTTAGATACCACTACATCATCTATAATTTCCGCCACCATCCAATCTACAGATCCATTTATCCCTAGACAACCCTTACAACTTAGAATACTATTTCCATCTTCTCAGACATCGACTTCATCCATTACTTTATCTACTGCAATTTTAAACACATCATTCTCATTTCCAAGTAGTTCTTCATATATTCCAGTTTCATTTTCTAGCACCCAAACATCATCCTTTAGTTCATCCACCACTTTTTCTAGTACACCATCTTATATTCCAATCTCATCAGCTACTTCTTTAACTGCATCAGCTAGTACTTCTAGTTCTGCCCCAAGCACTTCCAATCTACCTTCTAACCAAGCTAGAATTCAAGCTATGGCTGCTAGGTATGCTCCCTTGGTCCTTCCAACTCAGTTACATGACATGCCTCAGGATTACCAGAGCAAAATACCCCAATTTGATGCCACCACTCATTACACTTCCCAACAGTATATTAATAAAATAACAAATTATTTTGAGCTTCATGAAATAGATGTTTCTGATACACAAATGAGACTCTTTGCTCAAACATTAACAGAGGAAGTTAAAAAATGGTTTAAAGGTCTTAATCCTGGTAGTATAACTGATTTATTAGTCTTTCATATATTATTTTTGAATAAATTGAAAAAGACGAAAAATCCACTCCAAATATTATCTGAATTTGATGCCATGAGCTCCCAATGAAACAGTCCAAGACTATTGCACTAGATACAACAATGTTTATAATTCAATTCCAGCTAATCTCAAACCCACTCCTAACTTTGTCCTACTCAAATTCCTTGATGGATTTGACACATACATGGCCTATCAGCTAAGACAGAGAAATGCTGAAACCTTAAAAAGAATGCAAACAGATGTTGTTAGTGTAGAAGTAAATATTTTAGCTAGAAAAGCTAGATTAAGGAATGGGAGGAGAGTAACCATAAAAGAAGATACATCTAGTTCGGATGAAAAAATAGATCAGTTAGCTAAGATTTTAGAGAGAATGATGGATACATTAGACAATATAGAAATAAGACCACAATGGGATAATCAACAACAAATTAGGATTCCCAATTTCAGAAAAAATACAAACACAGGAAAATCCAAAGAATCAGCACATGATTAGACAATAAGACCTCCATTTCAAGAGAAATATGTTGAAATTTCTTAACAGAATGATGGCGATGATCAATACACCATAAATCTAATGGGTATAAATGATGATAACACTATCTTTCTCACTCAAGAAGATCAAGAGTTATTTGAAATGCAACAACTTCAATTAGATTCAGGTGAATCATTTGACTACAAACAAGGTTATGATTTTGCCATAAATGAAGTACATAACCAATATAACCTTAGCAGTAAGAAAAACATTGAACCTTCTACTAAGAAAACTGCACAAACAGAAAATAAGAAAATAGTAGAGGTTCCCACTACTAAAGTTATGCAAATTCTCCCTAGGGAAAACAAGAAAAACTCCAATTCATCCCAAAAAGTTTCCAGCTCTAAAATTTCACTCAGTCCTAAGATTGCTGACATAACAGATGAGGTTGTCCCAACATCAACAGATTCACAAAAATATGTTGCTGTAAAAACACATAATTTTTCTAAAACATCAATTTTAGATTCCAAAACATCCACTGCTAATCCAAAATCAGCAGATCCAAAAGCTGCCACTGCAAAAACAGCTTCTGATAATTCAAAATCTGAAAAAACATCTACTACTTGTCAAACCATTCCTGCAAAGAAAACTAGGAGCAGTAAAACACAAGAAACTCAAACAGAAAATGAAAAGATAACTATATAAAAACAAGATAAACCCACTCAAACTATAGTTACTAAAGAAGAGTTAATTCAACTTAGTAAATCACAACCCTCATTCAATGTACAAAATGAAATTGCAAAGTTAAAAATACCAATTCCTTTGACAGAATTGGTAAAACATGACTTGTATAAAACAACTATCACTGAAACATTAAACATGAATGATGGAGAAGACACAGTAAACTTGAATGATGATCAACCAGAGTTGATTTTTGGTCCTGATGTTAATGGAAAACACTGATATGGATCAGTTCCACCATTTTACATTAGCTTAACTATTCATGACCAAATTTTACACAATGCAATGTGAGATTCAAGAGCTTAACACAATCTAATGCCAAAAAAAATAATGGAAACCCTGAACTTAGACATCACAAGGCCTTACAAAGATTTATTTTCATTTGATTCAAGCAAAGTTAAATGCCTAGGTTTAATTAAAGATTTGTGTGTCACATTAGTTCAATATCCTGGTAAAAGTATATTCATGGACATTGTAGTAGTTGATATCCCACCAAAGTATGGAATGTTATTATCTCACTCATGGGGAGAAAAATTATAGGAATCTCTACAATTGGATATGTCATATGCTACTATATCAGTTTTTTGGTCAACCAAAGAAATTCTATAGGGAAACATTGATGAAATATATGGTGAGTAGTGCAGAAAGATCAATAAATTACCCAATTTACACTACACCTACTGACCTAGATTCATTCATCTTATGTAACTCTGAAACTGATAATGAAATCAAAACTGAACTAAAAGACAAAAATAAAACACATAACAATGAAAATATCCTTCATGAATCTTTATGGCACTTAGATTTTGATGGATCAGTCAATAAAGTAGGAGCAGGAGTAGGAGTAGGAGTTTGGATAAATAATATGTAAAATAATCATGCAGAAGTCCATGCTTTCAGACTGAATTTTAAATGTACCAACAATATGGCTGAGTATGAAGCCCTCATTTTAGGACTCCATATTATCAGAAACTTAGGAGGTAAAAGAATATCAATTATGGGAGATTCCAAGTTGATCGTAAAACTGATAAATGGAGAATATTTTGTTTATAATCCTAGATTAAGCCGATATAGAGAAACTGTATTAGATTTGATAGATGAACAGTTGGAATGTAATTTCTCTGCAATACCAAGAAAGCAAAACATACATGGACACTCCTTAGAAACTTTTGCTAGTACATGTAATCTACCCTTTCAGCCCAATCATAAGTATACTATAGAAGTAAAACGCAGACCAATAATTCCAGATAACCTCAAATATTGGCAAATTTTCTCACAAGATCAACAGATTTACCATTTTATGAATAATGAAGGTGAATTTCACAACTGTAAAATAGACACAGACTGTATATTAGATCAGGATTTAGATAGTGAAATTGATTTAAATAATATAGATGTAAATAATGTAAAGTTTGCTAGACCTACTAAATTTAGTCAATAAGATATAGATAACTTAGAGAAAGTAGAAATTGATGAGATAATTGATGATGAATCTGATATTTAAATCTCAAAGATAATTTCTTACCAAAAGGCTTAACTCATTTAGAAGATTTATTTGACTCGAATGATGTTGCTAGAAAACCCAAAATGGAGCCACTTAGATATGATATTGAGGAGTGTAACATAGGCACAGAGTTAAAACCCCAGATGATCAAACTTTCCAAAGCCTTACCTCAACAAGAAAAAGAAAAATATATTGCTCTTTTCAAGGAATTTCAAGATGTTTTTGCTTGGAGTTATAAGGACATAAAATCCTATGACAACAGTATAATATAACATAAAATCCCTATAAAAGAAGACCAAAATCCTTTTAAACAAAAGTTAAGAAGGATCAACCCTGTTTTGATGCCTTTGATTGAAAAAGAGGTAAAAAGAATGTACGATGCACAGATAATTGCACCAATCAGATATTCTGATTGGGTTTCTAATCTTGTTCCAACTAGAAAAAAGTTAGGAGAAATTAGATTATGTGTTGATTTTAGAAATCTAAACAAAGTATCCTTAAAAGATAATTATCCTTTACCAAAGATGGATCACATTTTACAAAGGGTAGTTGGTTCTTCTAGGATTTCACTTTTAGATGGATTTTTAGGGTACAACCAAATTTTTGTCCAACCAAAGGATCAAGCCAAAACAAATTTTACCACTCCTTGGGGCACTTTTATGTATGTAAAATGCATTTTGTTTTAATGAATGGAAGGGCTACCTTCAAAGAGCTATGGATATAGCCTTTGCAAAAGAAATTCATGCATTCTTAGTGATTTACTTAGATGACATTACTGTATTTTCTAAGACTGATTATGAACACTTGGATCATCTTATGCAAGTATTTATTAAATGTAGAAAGTTTGGCATCTCATTAAACCCTAAGGGGCGGAAACCTGAAGCTGGGTTACACTTTTGTGAGAATCGGGGGCCGAAATTTTTTTTCGGCAATAGTTCGGCCAAACCTTTTCTAAAGTTCGGCCGAATTGTGTAATAGTTCGTCCAAACTCGTGATTCCGTTTAGATTGACGGCACACTGACGGCGTGGGCAAACATAATTTTTGACGGAGATTGGAAAACCGGCAACAAAAGTTTGGCCAAAATTTTACTTTTAAAATAGTTCGGCCAAACTAATTCCTATAAAATAATCGCCCGCGAAGCTATTCTGGTTACCGGTTTCATTATTCCCCGCTGTTGTTCGCGCATTTTCGCTGTTGCTGCCTGCTCGTCCTCACTGTTGTTCGCGTGTTTTCACTATTGTTGCCTGCTTTCATCGGGTATGAGTTATGCCTACCTGCCTAAGGTTGTATTTATTATACTAGTTACCACTGTTATGATTAGAACAAAATGCCATCACTAATAACTAAGAAGGGTTACAAATGTGTTACATATGGCTTATATGACCGTAACAAAGCACCTATGAAAGCTGATATCAGTACTCTTAGAACACTTATCCTTACTGATGACTCTTTTCACTATTAGCTTATAACTGATACCGTTAGTATCCCTAATTAAGCTTATCCTGGAATCGAGTGTTATAACATTTTTTTTCAGCATGAAAAATACATTTGGTGTATATAGTGTACCAGGGCACATATCAGTCCTCATAAAAACATTCTGTAAGACATATTTAAAAAATAGTTTACAGACTTTTTCCAAAAACAAACATTCATTCTATCATGTTCAAAAATAACACTACAGTCAATACATATCTTAAGTTTCTTGTATCAAAAATAATTCGGATTACATAATTCACGAACAGTCAATAAATCACAGATAAGTGTTCCTGCCAGAAACTTAGCTTCTACAGTTGCTTTGTCAATACCCGTTAGCAATTTCTCCATGATGCAGCTTCAGTATCACATTAATAGACAATAGATATTTAGTTGAACTTCACCTTCCCTTTGGCGCCAAGTCCATTTGAGTTGAAAAACTCATAATCCATTACACCAAATCTGCCATTTAAGCCCCTTTTTGATAGTCTATCAGCTTCCAGGTTGTATTGAACCTACATGGGTCAGTTATACAAATCAATTAGCTTACTCGTATAGTATATGTAATCATGTATGCATAATCACTTACATTAGACTAGTACGAGCTTACTATACACCTCTTGCTTCGTATCACTGATTATAAGAACACAACTTCATCATAGAGCTAAAGATCACATGGTAATCATAGCAACATAATATGTCTTAATACAGGTATACAAATTACGGTATTTATTAGTTATGATATGCAATTGGAACATACGCTTGTTCATAGCTAATAGATAAGGTGTCACTTACTCTACAGGTTATGATCATACCATTGTATTGGCCTAATCAATGACACACATAATACTAGTCTGAACAAGTAGTAGTGATTATTAGTCATATACATGGATTCAACTCTATGGATTAACTAGTTTCACCTCTTACATTGCCCTTACTTCTTGTGACGTATTTATTACAAGCACTTTTATTATTATAAGTAAGCAACTCTTATCCTTTTCATTATTATGGAAATACTTATGATAAACACTTAGCACACTAGTAATAGGGATCTATCATATACGTGTAACTCTTGGTTAAAGGTTAAAGGTAAGTCATTCCACTCAATGGGATTATTACTTATAACAATCCTTACATGCAGTCCAAGTAATGAGTAATCTGCAGTTTACATAGTCTACTAGTATAAACGTATGTTTCCTAATCATCATGTTTGGTTTCTACTTAGAGTATGATGTTAGCTAAACTAATGGCAATCAGAGTTCCATGAAGAACATTAATCCTTGTACAAGTGAGCTTATGACATGTACCAAAGTAAGCAGTAATACTAAGCTTATAGGGTAGTTATGGTTCCATTACCATTACCTTTATACGAATATGTTATATGTTTCTACAAGGGATACTGAATACAAGATAAGCTAGGATAGATCACTAGTCAATGGTACTCATTCATCTTTATCGAAACCAATCACAGTATTCATGTTACATACTCTTAATGGGCTTGATAGGGCATTACATAGAACCCATGCTTATACGTATTATGTATATAAATCATTAGGCTAATGCTTAACCCTTTGATAAGCTTACATATCTACTAGCTTAGTTTATGCAACTATACCAATGCTTTTATTCGATTAGTGGATAGAGAAATTCCCATAAGATAGATGATGAAGTAACATAAGCAAGGATGAAAGATTATATAAGATACAAGCTCTTACATAACACATGGTCTCACATGAAGAGTTCAGAGTGATGTGTCCAAGTCATTAGCCATCGTAATGGGGTTAAGTATAGATAGCAAGTGTAATCATAAAGGTTACATCACCATGTTCTACTCATTCTTATATCACTGATAGATATAAGCGTAATCATAGTATTAGATACACCAAGCTAATGGTATACTCATATCTATTGTTCTATTACCATTGAATGTATAGAGCTTTGATATGCTTGTTATTACTTACGATTTCATGAAGCTAACTAATCATGAGAATCTTGTAATGTTCGTATATCTAATGATAAGGAAAGGGTTTCACATACGATAAGCACTATGATTCCCGCTACTTCACCTTTCTTAAGCTCATATGGGATTGTAAGTTACGTATAAGTTCCAAGTTATCGTATTGATTAAAGCTAAGGTAATGATGCAACTATGATATCACTCATACCATCTTGTTATGTTTTCCATATCTCTGCTTAATGGCATTGGTTCTCATGGTAACCTTATATGTCACAATGGTAATCAAAGTAAGCTCACTCGGCATGACCTATGACAGTTTCAAGCTATAACCACTTATAAGTTGTTAGGTCAAATACGTAAGCATTTATATCCATAATAGAACAATACTTATATTGTAATGAATCTAAGTATATCAGTAACATGAGCTATATGCCCTTCCATATGTGTGCCTTGTGCATTTCCCTCTATTCCATGTCCATATCATACGTGAAGTACAGGACCCAATATGAGAAAGTAGGCAATCAATGAAGCAAAGTAGTACTGTAATCACCTAATCAATCATACCTATAACCTTATGCTTACACCTTGTTAGCTCTATATCATAGGTCATATTAGATATAGCTATACTGTGAAGTGTTCCAATAACTCATACCACTAATAGCTTATACTTCCTGATTATGGGAATACTAGTAATAAAGCTTACCTTGTTATGGCTTATATACACTATTCCAGTCATATCTAGTAATCAATAGAGCTCGTAATCTAAGGATGCTTGCTTATACATGAGCTCTCTACAATGGCTTTAACACAGTGATTCGTAGGATGGATAGAACCAATACCATTGACTACTACTAATGTGATATCAACTACACCGGTCCATGTGTTCTACATAATGAGTATTAATAAGCTTACCAAGTGCTTATCTCACCAGAGTAATGGTTGTAATTGATTATGTATTAGTATGCATGTATTTACAACACATATTTAATAGGTAACATACCAGTATTGAATCACAAGCTATCTTAGTAATATGAGCTTATTAAGATATGGTAATTGTACTCATTAGGTACAAGTAATCAGTATTCATTACTACTTACTAGCCATTGTACTATCCTAATCAAACGAATAGGGTATAGTGTCACACATATCACATAAGTACAAGTTTGGTACTCATTAAGCTACATACTCATCTAAATAATGGTAAGAAAACCATGCTTTGGAATAGAGTCATTACATTAAACCAATCACGTTATATGTGTAATCTATATAAGGTATGTGATAGTAAGCTTATGGTGATAAAGCCTATTCTATAAACATAGGTAATCACTTACATAAGGATAAAAAAGAGCTGTAATACTTATAGTAATAACATGAGATTTACACTTATACTGTAATCTCTCTAAGCTCTTATCTCATTACATAGGTGTGACGTATTCTCCCTAATAATCATATTGTATATATATACAACCATATATATGACTGTGCTTCATAGTATAGTGAGTAATCACTACTTATGGAGATGCTTATATAATAGACTCTTCAATTACCTATGTTTCCAGCTTATTAATAATATAAAACACTATCCCTTATAGAGATCTATCAACCTAATGAACACACTACTTCATACGTACTTAACACTGATAGTTGAGTCCATATCATGTTGCTCACTCTATCTATTGCCTTTGAGGGTTACCATCTATCGATTCCCCTTGTATAAAAGGGTGTCAACCATAGCTAACAGAAAAACAAAAACCCACCATAAATTCTTATGACATCTCACAAAAACACTGTGAATGGTGCAATAATAGACAATTAGTGACAAACAACTCACATATTTCCCTTTTACAACACCATAGATAGCCAAAAGAAATGGAAATAACCTAGGGAAATAAGCCCAAAACCACCATAGAAATGCACAATACACATAGGTGTAGTGCCCACTAACAAAGCGGGCCATATCCATCACATAAAAAATATAGATGTGACCAACCTATGACTCCATATTTTGTAGACCAAAAGGATGACAAGTACCCTGCATAAAACAAAACTAGAATTTCCAGAAAATCACCATACTACACCCCAAAAAATACAGCCCAAAAAATACCATTTCAAAATAGAGAAAATTTGTTATCCTTGCCCCTGAAGAGCCCAAAAAGTGATAGTAGAAGGATCTACGGAACAGTTCATAAAAAAAGGGACAGTAAAGTTTTTACTGTCAAAGTAACAACACATATTAAACCTGAAATTTGAAAACAAAGCCTCCCTGAACCCCACTGTACTTAAATGATGGGGACTGAACCTTCAGCCTGAAGACCCTGCATGTTATATAGCTGGTAATTAATCTTTCCAAAAACAGCCTTCAGCCCTTGCTTTGATAATTCATCTGCAACAATATTCTTTTCATGATATATATGTTGATAAGTAATACCTGAAAAAACAGTTTTTAAATTCTCAATTCTGCAAAACCAATGTGAAACCTCCTTATTTCAACCTCCTTATTTGCACATTCATATTCAACAATTTTTTATGAACAAATGACACCAATTGTGTCGTGAATAATTCCGTCAAATTTAATGTATGCATTGTATGTTCTGAAGACTCCAATGTAATGGATGCATTGTATGTATTTTTTGCTTATATATTTTTATGCTGTTTGTCATAGTAACGTCATATAGTATATGAAGTTTTAAATTGTTTTTAAATTATTTTTATTATGTGTTGTATGTGATTTTGATTGAAAATGTTTCTTTTTTATTTATTAATTAAAAAAAATTATTAGAAAAATTATTGCTTTAAGCCTTAGAATTTACAATCAAAATTAGAAAATGTATTTTTATCTAAACTATTTATGAAAAGTTTAATATTGTTTGATCTTCTCTACCATGTCCTTATTACATATATCTAGAATAATATTATTTGTACAGTTTCTGGTTTTTTGGAACATTTTACTACGATAATCAAAATCTATAGAAATAATAATCTAACATTATAATATCTTGAAATGGAGCTAGCCAACTCTAATAAAGTATTGCAAATCCCTGGCTAAGTTAGATGAGGAGGCTATGTATTACATATGGTCTTGAATGAGCATTTGGACTCTTTAGATATATATCTAAAGAGTCCAAAAGCTCATTCAAGACCATATGTAATATATCTAAAGAGTCCAAATGCTCATTCAAGACCATATGTAATACATAGCCTCCTCATCTAATATATAAAACTTTAATCCATGTGCTTAACCTTAACATTGACACAAATGGAATTTACAATTTTACTCACTGATTTATGATAGAAAAATATGTGGATGAATATTGCCCACATATCCAAAGTCAAAAGGGATAGATTAAAAAGGGATGCGCTCCGGTCATCTATAAAAGATAAATTAAAGAAGCATGACATATTAGTAATGTAAATTAGATATGCGTACCAATTATGTTCATATAACACAACAAATAGATGATTCAATACAAATGTCAAATAGAAGTCATATTTATCTCATGGGCCTTCAACTTAAATTATATATCTAGCATTACATTAAGCTATAGGAGATAAATCAAAGAAGCATTTGAATGTAAATTAAAAATGTGTAATAATTATGTCCTTTAGTTTAATAAATAGATAATAATTTGCAAATTCCATATCTAAGCTATATTTCATCTAAGTAGCTTTCAATTTAAACTGATATCTAATGTTAAATTATATAAAAGAATAACAGTAATCCAAACTTCAAAAAAATATTTAGAACTTTAGTATAAAATGTGACATATAATTTTCCTGTGTGGAAAAACATAGTTATCGAGAGTTAAAAACTCATGCATTTGAATAGAAAGTGGGTATACAAATGAGCAAGTAGATTTTTTCTAGAAATGAGGAAGTGAAGGTTGATAGAGAGCCACACAAAATTGCAAATTCATACCTTAACAAAATTGTTAGATCCTTTTAAAGAAAACGTGTCATATAATCAACTTTCATCGAAATATATGATAAACGCAACCCAATTTTATGAAAAATAGTATACCATTTTTTACATAATTTCACATAATACAAATAGATAAATTTTACTTAAGTATTGTTATAAAGATTTAACTACCCATCGAGAGATGGCCAGGTGATTGAGACAGGGCATCATCACAATAAAAAACCAAGTACAAATTGTAGTAATCCTAGAATCAAGATTTACATAAGGTAAAATTGGGGAACTCATGACTTGTACTATAGATAAAAAACATTTACCCTTACCAAAAAATATATGATAAAAATTCACAAACTACATAAGCTTAAGCTTAAGGGGATATAATCCTTCTTGCCTTCCATATAGATAATGAAAATGATTGTTCCAAGTCTCATGTTGCTTCTCAAGTTATTTTATAAACCTTGATTGGAAAGAAAAATAGGAGGGCAGAAATGTAAGAAATATAAAACATAATGAAACACAACGTAAGAAATAGAGAACATAATGAAACAAACACATACATATCTCTAGACAATCAACACAATTATTTTCCTAGGAAATCCTTATATGGGAGACAAGCAACCCTAAAAATCAATGATGCTCTAGACTCCTTTTTCCCTAGGAAATCCTTATGGGAGAAAAACAACACTAAAATGTAAACATGCTCTACTCTCTCTTTTCTGGTATGGAAAATGTTAGAAAATTAAATATTACAGAGCAATGCAACACATAAAATATGCGGAAGATAAAAGCACACAAAACACATAAAATACACAGTTTGGGCTACGTCCACCTCGAACAGCCAGTCCTTCCTTTATATTATCCAGCAAAAATGAAGAGACAAAACCTACAGCAGATCCGTTGTAATATCCTCTGTTCTCTCTCATAGTCTCCCTCTCTGTTTCTCGCTCCGATAATACACATACAATGCACAGCCGCAAGACAATGCCCTCATAAAAGAGAGGGGTTGCCTTCTAGGGCGAAAAACCCTAATCTAAACATAACTTCTACCGTCAGATCATTTGCCTAATGAACGGCCTAGATTGACTAGAAATTACTATACTTTTACAAGGCAATTTTACATCTGTTTTTAGCTTCGAGGGCACTGCCCCCAAAATCCCTGCTAGGGGGGGGCTCTGAAAAGCACTGCCGCCCCCCCTTGGACCCCCCACGGCAGCGATTAATTTCGGGCGGCGTTGCCGCCCCTTTTAAGGTACAGGGGTCCAATGCTTTGATACAAATTAAACAAGATAATCAGGCTCCACACCCAACAAAAAATATGTGAGTACAAAGAAAGAGGTAATCTCTCTAGAGTTAGCTAAGACTTTTAGCATGTAAGGTTGCTATAAAAACTTAAATTCATACATTTTTCTCTCTAACCTCACACTCCTAGTTGTATTTTCAACTATTGAACAAAATACAATAACACAAAATGGAACTCTTATTCCTCCTAGTGGCCAAGTATTTAACATAGTGTGATAGCCAACTGGGTGTAAGATTTGACTCTGTCAACCATTAACAAGGTTTGTGATTTTAGACCTTTTAGAGTCTTGTTAAAATTCCACATGTAGCTAGCCTGCCATGCATGAGTAATGGGGCTAAAATGTCATTCTCTCGTACCATGGTGGTCAACATGATAGGTCAACTTACTAAAGGCATAAATTTTGAATGAACTTCATTTGATGTTTTTCTTGCACCATTGGATATGTCTTTAAGTGTAGAATAATGGTCAAGATTTTGGCACAAGGGATAATCGTTTGACCCCCAGAAATGTCATTTAATACCTTAAAATGACTCCAAAAGGTTTTAGACCCCAATTCTCCACCCACCATTAAAATGACCCTACAAGTTGATTCTTTCAGTTTTTTCACTCTATAAGCATCAAAATATATGACTAATAATATAATTATCCAATCTAGATCATTATTTAACAATTTGTTAAAATTATGAGTAAGATATACATCATGGAATTTAAATAAATAGTGTTAATTCATTGAACACCCTTGTACATGTTCCTTGTTGATACTTTGAAAGTAATACGTTTTGAAAAATAATTTGTTTATGGATTCTATTTTCCACATTTTCTCAACCATATCAAAAACCTTCTTATAATATTTGAAACCTAAGGTCTTTCCCATACCAAAGTATGTTCTTTTAAAACATGTTTTCTTGGTGATATGGGTGATTTAGAAATGATTGGGAGAGAGAAATTCCTCATTTCATATGTACAATATGTTTGTTTCATGCCACTAATCCAAGAATTTTAAATTCAACTAACTTTTAATATAACCAACTAAATCCTGCAAAAAAAGAATAAAACAATTTATGTTAGGGTTGTGGATTCAGGCATTGAAACAACACACCATGATATTTCAAATTTAAAAATAATGGTTTGAGTCCTAGGTAGCTCAGAATCCTATTTGTTTTCAAAATAAGGATTCACTCGCATTTGATTCTCATGATTAGGTTGTAATCATGAGGCTCTCGCTCAAGAGTGCACCTTCCCAAAATCTTGTGACGTCTTGTCACAAACAAAATCATCAAACTGAAAACACATCATGCAAGAAACATAGCTTGCTGACATATCATTTTTCTCCTTCAAAGAAAAAAAAATTCACATCATGTGAATATCTCCATGTACTCTTACATATTGGTGTACAACACCATCAACCAAACACAAGTCGACAAAACATGCCTCTTCAAACAACTGACTCTCAAGTCAAATAATAGAGCTCATGTACAAATTTCCATATTTGTTGCATTTAAGTGTGTCAACATAACTCTACTTTTAACATCTTGCTTCATGCAACATGCACCATACTTTGAATTTGCAAAGAAATTCATGAAACATCAAAATACATGCAAGGCCTTAATTGGATAAGAAATATAACCATCTGTTAGCAAACCATTTCAATGGCGCTTCTTTTAGCTGCACTTCATCATGTGAATCATCTTGACCCTCATCGATTATGGAATCCTTTTTTCCATTCTCGTTGTTATCTCTTTCCACCTTCTTCAAATGTTGTGGATGACTTGTTGGATACAAAGTCCAACACTTGTCCACAAGGTGACCTTTCTTATGGCAATGAATAATAAACAATTGCATCTTGTTTTCAACATCATTTTCATTGTCCAATGGGCCTTTTACTTTTTGCCTCATTTATTTAGAAAGTTTCAATGTGAATGGATATCTTCTTCCAACATCTATAAACATTATGATTATTCAAACCACAAAAGGAACATGTGCAAGTTCTTTTATATATCTTATGTGAATATTTACCATTTTTATCATAATCAAGAGCAATTTGATTAAAGGCAAATTTATACCTTTAACATTCACCATTGTCGCCTTCTTGAGGAGGTGAATTTGATGAGGTAGTGGCTCTCCTCTGAATACTAGCAATGAATTCAATGACTAGATAGAGCTTTCAAAATCCTCTTCTTTTACATTCTCATTAGCTACATGTTTATTAACATCTTCTTGCAAAGTGGGTGTCAAACTTTTCCATTCATCATGAACACAAACTTCACAAGCTTGAGGTAATGAACACGAAATAAAATTCCTTCTTGGAACAGCTTCATGTGCCTCCTTGGCTTTCGAGCATTCTCCATTATGTTTTCCATAACCAAGACCCAAATAATTAGGCCCTTCCTCAACAACATTTGGCTCAACTATGCCTTGTACTCAACTATGCCTTGTACATGTTTGCCTTTAACCCTTTACTTTCATAGCACATTTTCATCAAAAATTTGGACCTTATTCCTCTAATGTGTCTCTCAAAAGCATGTAAACATTCATTTTGAGAGAAAATTGAAGACAGAAACCAATAGATAATTCTTCTAACTAACCTTGAATAAAATGAGCTAAATTGTACTTTGATACCAACTTGATTTGAATATGGACAAACTAGTTTTATTGGGCTATCTCCCTCATTAGTTAAATAAAAATGTGTTTAGGATCGTCTAAAGTTAGCCAATTGGGAAAGGGTTTGTGTCAAGCATTAAGTGTATTTTGTGAGAAATTTATGAGTTAATTAGCTTTTAAAAACTCATGTGTACAACAAATAAAATGCAAAATTTTTATTTAGGAAATTTTTTTCCCTCAATCCAAATTCCGATCATTGGACATGTAAGAGGAAGAAAGAGGGAATTCACTTTTCAAATTCTAGACCTTGTCTAAACCAAAATAAACTAGAGGTTTGGTTTTCAAATACATTCACTTATTTGGAAAAGTTCTGGCTACCAAAAGTCCATATGCCAATCTACCTCCCAAGAATTCCATTTATTACACTACTGGTTAGTTTTTTGTCTTCCTAGATTCTTTATCAGCCTCTTCTAGTGATTCTTGAAAGGTGGATACTTAAATCCTTCCTAAAAATTTGAGCTCTAAAATGAGAAGACATACAAGGTCATTCTAAGTCATTCTTCTATCTAATTATAAAAACCAAGTGAATATTTCTACATATTGATTTTTGTCCCATAAACTGTACAATATATGTGGATTTGCCTCGCCCTAAGCGAGATGTTTAACAAACATAATAATAGAGAAACAATTAGTGACGTCACCAAAAGATGTAGCCTCTTCAAGGTATCATATCCTCTCATCAAGGTCAAGAATCTATTCACCAAAAATGTCCTATGGAAATGATGGTTTAAGAA
The DNA here is from genome assembly GCA_034641835.2 of Pinus albicaulis. Lineage (NCBI taxonomy): Eukaryota > Viridiplantae > Streptophyta > Pinopsida > Pinales > Pinaceae > Pinus > Pinus albicaulis. The sequence continues at coordinate 18,998,840 of CM076582.1, read as the reverse complement.
AAAAAACTAGACAAAAACCTTCAGTGAGAACAACAAAATCTAAAACCTCTTCAAGGTCTTCAATCTGCTTGTAAAGTTAAATTACATGTCTTGATCAAGTCCAACAACAAAGAAACATTCAGTGACAACACCAAAATCTACAACTTCTTCAACATCTTCTAAACCATCTTCAAAGTCAATATTGTGTGCATCAAATTCCTTAGCAAGGTCATCAATGGAGTCATCAAAACTACTATTTCAAACTTCAATGCCAAAAATAAGTTGAAAGAATTCAATTTCTCCTCCAAAACCTTCTTCTCTAAGCAAAACTAGCATGATGTTGTCGAGAAATTTAGTAATTCCACGAGGAAATTCTATCAAAGTTAAAACAAATCATTTTCATCCATATTTAATGCCTACTTTTTCAGGTGGAACACCTCCAAATTTAAGGACCACAATGACATAAAATATATAACTTTACCTAATAGGTGTAGACCTAGAACCCCCAACTTTGTGTGACATGTGAAATTGAAGATCTTATATGGTAAGGAGTGTGAGAAGAGAGTCATGGTCACTAAGTTGAGCAAGAGAAATAGTTTGGTATGACAACCTTACTTGTGATAGGTCTAGCTAGCAAACTACCAAATTACATGGTAATGGCATTCAAAATGTGAAAATTCCCATTTCACTTGGAAATAAGATGGTAGAGAAAGCTATAGATGAAAGGATATATCCATCTATGGTAAAGAAATCAAATAGTTCTATCAATTCCACCTTGCAACTCTTAGAGACATTGAATTAAATTTCATCTCAAGATAGGACTTTGAGAGGACACTCTCAAAGCCAACCTTCGTTATGGCTTTGAAACACATGGTAAGTATCAAGACTTAGCAACCTTATTTGCATAATTTTTTCTAGCATGGACCTTAATGTCATAGCCTTCTTTTGCCTAAAATGAATGCAAATTTCCTTGCAATTTGGCTTGCGACATTCATAATTCATGCTCATGGAACATGATTGTGTTGCAATTGTTATAACATCTGTTGTATGCAGAAGCTAATAAAAAATGATCGAAAATGACATTTTTTCTCTGTTTTTTTGAATATTTAAGGAAAATTACACCAAGTAGCTTCCAACCTCATATGACCATCATGTCAAACTATCTCAGGATATTGTCCAAGTAAGAGCCACTTAAGCAAGCAATATAGTATACATGACTCCAATTTCAATTAGCAACAATGACAGTTCTAAGTATGGTGCAAACATTTCTCTAGATCCTCAATGGGGCATGTTTGATGACAATAATTTGGGGAGTGAGAGAGGGAGATGGTAGGAGAAAAAAATCAAGGAATCCACAGGAAATTGAAAAATATATAACTAATAAGGTGGAAGACATTTGTAACCTAAGAGAGAAACCTGTTAGGAAATGGGTGAAGTTGGTATTACACACCCAATTGGACAACCTCGAGGAGAAAACATTTCTGCTACTTTATTTGTTGGCATAACCTAGTAAGTGTTATTCACTAGCATGTATTTTGTAAAGGCCTTGACCTAGTTCCCATTCAACTCCATCCACCAGGTTGTAGAGGATTCCAAGCCTAATTTCATGAAAAGTAAGTTGGGGATGATCACATTGACCTGCTTGACGACGTGTTTATGAAGATTAACTACCTTGAACTATTTTTTTGCGTAGGGAAAGAGACACATTCCCATGTCTGAGCATGAAAACGTTATTTGATATTGTTAATGCCTATAGTGTTTACTTCTACAAGTTCTATAGGCAGAGTCTGTAAAGGGCTAGGTAGCCTCTAGATCTCATCATTTATGAAAGGTGACATATCTAGTAAATGCCCCTATAGTCAATCTCTGGAATGGATCTAAATAGAAGTTCTTCATTTTAATATCCATAAAACACAACAACTTTAAGGTAAACTATGTACATGTGTCATTTCTTCCACAAACTAAAGTGTATAAGTGGTAAATTTTATACCAAGTGTGGTCCCACAATGTAAAGCGCAATTTGGTGAACTTATCATTTTTATAATTTCTTTTTCGATTAAATTTAATTTCACACATGATCAATTATTGCTTTGAAAGTTGTGTTCTACATAATTTGTGTACACTAAATTACAAATTGATTTTTTGAAATCTATTTTGTGTAAATGTCGACCAATAGATATATATCATGGAGGATGAATGACGAAGATCAGCCGAATCCCATATGGAGGTTCAAGGATCGGGGGATGTTTACGGTATTTAAATATAATTTTAAATCTCCATACATGTGTGTACATATGGAATTGATTTTTTATTAAATTTGTGAGTTAAATTAGTTGTTAATAAGTTTCATATTTTAATTTTTAGGAGGTAAGACGAGAAGGGTTTCTACTCCATCCATGGAGTGTGGCCAAGGTTCAAATCGGTCGAGGTATGAGTGGTAGCAGGTTGCAGGAAGGGGGTGATATTTATTCCCCCAAAGGCCAATCAACGACTGCTGGTTCTCAACAGGGTCATTGTGGGTCTAGTTCTCAGCAGCGTCATTCTGGGTCTAGTTCTCAGCAGGGTCATGTTGGAGAAGATGTTAACCAACAACATCAAGGTTGCCATCAATTTCAATATTTTTTCATTAAATTTGTACAATTTTTTTTACACGTGTTTTTTCTAATATGTACGAAATTATATATATATTGATGCAGAGGCCGAAAATGTTCGAGATAGTGGTCAAAATAGACGCAGGGCAGCCAGCTACATTCAAGAAGAAGGTTGTCAACCCAGCACAACTTATCCGACCGAGATTACTGATATACCATGGGAAACCAACATGGCGGAATGCACCTTACAAAGGTGTGAAAGCCTTCATGAAAAATTGCAAAGAGATCTCGTGGCTTTGTCTCTACCTGCTGAGAGTCGACAAAGCCTTGGAATAGTTACACATTCATTGGGTGAAATGGTAAATGTGTACAGAAATATTGGGCCAACAACTGATTCATTTGTAGAACTGATGAGAAAGAGAAAAGAAACAGTGATGGGTCCCGATAAATGGGAGGACGTAAAACAAAATGTTACAAGAGAAGTGGCCAAGTCAATGTTTAATTATAAGGAAGGGCCAAAAATAAAAATGTTGAAGGTGCAGTATTTCAAGCACCCAAAAAAAACTTGTTATTTGTATGATCGGCATCTTACAGCCTTTGGAAGGCTTCCATGGAACGATGAGGTTCCTGTTTATTTTGCACAAATGTTTTATGCAGAATTTTTTTTGGGTATGAAACCCAACTATAATGACCTTCCTTCATAATTTTTTGGCCAGGGGAAAGGTCGATTATATGACCGTAAGGGCACTAAGTGAGATGTGGAGTTGCCTCGCCTTGAGCCACCATTGGTGACTCGACCATTTCGAGTCGAAAATCTGCGATCAGAGATGGATGCGACTTCTCAAATAAGTCGAGAAGCAAGGGATGTTATGATCGACAATGTTCATAGCGGATTGAGTGGAGTCGATCTTTGTTTAAATCGATAAAGAGCACGTGAAAATGCACGTGCCAATTTTGTTTATTGTACAGATGAGGAGATTTACAACATGAATGTTGAAGATCTCCGAACATATGAAATAAATTGTCACAATGGTTTGCAAGACCTAATTTTTCATGAGGAAGAGGGCACCGGAACGATATGTGTTAGTGACCTTAGGGTTTGAAATTATTTTTACATATACATGTGTACAATTTGTAATAAATACATGTGTATGTACATGTATACATTTATTTGTATGTGTACAATAATCTAACAAAAATGTATGATTATATGTTAAAACACCATTTGCAGTTCTCAGGCATGATGCGTGATGATATGTTAATATTACGTTCGGGACCTCCGGTTCAAACGATGCAGATGGGTCTGACCATCATGATATGTTGGCACATGTATGTTAGTGTTTTTTAAGTGACTCTAAAATAAATAATTGTTGCCACACATGTACATGTATGTATATATATAATTTGATAAAATGTTTTAACAAGTACCGATTCCGTCTGATGTTTTTGGGATGGCGGTACCTTCTTCTTCCTTGGGAGATATACCTTCTACTTCATTGGGAGATGTGCCACAAGTATGGAAAATTTTTCACAAGTTTAAAATTTATGTTTAAAAGTTATATATATATATATATTCTACCTCAAAAAGTTCCATTAAAAATTGAGATATATATATATATATATATATATTTTGAGTTATTTAAATTTTTTTGAATTTAGGTTCCTATAGAAGATTTATTTAATCCGGGGACTCTAGCAACGGAGATAGGAACATCCACAACATTTGAACAAGTTGTCTTTAGTTCCTTTTTTTAATATTATTGAAAATAAGTTTATATATGTACACGTGCATTTTCATTTGAAAGTTTTTAATATATATATATATATATTGTACATTTTACCACTGCAGATGTTCCTATGGGAGAACTTGTTCATCAAATGGAGAGGGAACCTTATGAGGTATTGCATGATTTTTTTGTTATATTTTGTTTTTTACATGAAGTACTAGATATATATATTCTCATTCATTTTTAAAACATCAAATTTTAATGTTCAAGTACATGTGCATTGTGTATGTAGGTTTCCCATTCACAGGATAGGGCGCGGATTGAGACCCTAGTAGGGAAGACGCTAGATTTGTCTCCATTTGATGGACATGATTTACAGTAGATTTGATTTCAAAATTTAGATGGTTTTAAAATTTGTTAAACTTGATACAGTTTGATACTTGTGAGATTTACAATTTTTGGACATATTTTATTACATTGTTATTATATAATTTGTTTTATTTAATTTTTGGATGGTTTTAGTACGTTTGGCATGTGAATGTGAAGTAATGTTGTCATCTATAAATTAATGTTGTCATCTGAACTACATTTGGCATGTTATGTAATGACATGTGTTATAATTTGTTTGTTTTTAAAATTTAAGTTTTGGATGCTTGGAGTACATTTGGCATGTGAAGTAATGTTGTGATCTATATTTTTTTGTTAAATTAAAAGTTAAAAGTTTTGGATGGTTTCAATCTACATTTGGCATGTGATATTTAATGTTAAATGTTTTTGTTGGATAGTTGAATTATAATTGGCATGGCACGTGAAGTTTTTAAAACTCAAGTTTTTGATGGTTTCAATCTACATTTTGCATGTGATATTTAATGAACTTTAAATGTTTAATGTTTTAATGTTGCACAATATATAATCAAAAGGTTTTTAAAACTTAAAGTTTTGGATGGTTTCAATATACAACTTAAAGTTTTGGATGGTTTCAATCTACATTTGCACATGTGGTATATAATGTTAAATGTTTCTATTGGATCTAGTTGAACTATAATTGGCATGGCATTTGAAGTAACGATCTATATATAATTTAAAGTTTTTTAAACTCAAGTTTTGAATGGTTTCAATCTACATTTCGCATGTGATGTTTAATGTTTTAATGTTGCACAATATATTATCAAAAGTTTTTAAAATTTTAAAGTTTTGGATGGTTTCAATCTACATTTGGAACATTTGGATGGTTGAAGTACATTTGGAATTTTAAGATTTCTTTTGATCTCTCCATGTAGTTTTGTTTGAATGAAAAAATTTCCAATAGGAAGAACATAGCTTTTCAATGCAACTAACCATGTATCAATTGAGCTCTAATTAAAAAAAGAGTTTAAAGAAGTAGATATATGTACAAATTATCCCTTTAATTTTGATTGGAAATATAAGTCTCTAGTACATATATATGTTTGTTGAATTTGGTTCAATGTCGTTAATGCACTCAAATAGGTAGCCTTGTCGATTTATTTATATTGTTGAAACTTTTTACCAAAAAATCCAACTAGTTTTTCATCAATGCACATAGAAAAACTACTTGGAACAATTAATTGTGCATTCTAGAACATATCTATCCAATACAAGTAACATTTTTCATCAATGCACATTGAACATATCCGACCATTGGACAAGCAGATTTTGTACTAGATTTTCAATCAGGATTAGAGATGTGGGTCAAATCCCACCAAAAGTCGAAGAAGTGCTCCGAGTCTCTTGTCTGAAGGGAATTTCTATACAAAACTATAGTGCAGATGATTTATTTACATTGGGTCCATACTTTTTACCAGAAGATCCAACTAGTTTTTCATCAATGCACATAGAAAAACTAGTTCTAGTTAATTGCATTCTAGAACATATATATTGAGTACGTAAATAATTTTTCATCAATGCACATAGTAAAACTAGAACAATTAATTTCATTCTAGAACATATATATATATATCCAATACATATAAAAATTTTCATCAATGCACATGTATAGAAAAACTACTTTCAGTTGATACTAGAGCATGTGCTTGTACCCAAACAATTTGTACATGTGCAAACACTTGCACAAATAACATAAGCAGCTCAATTTTTAGTTGAGTACTGAAAGTTCTAAAACATATTTAATCCAAATATAATAAATTTTTGGACAATTCACTCAAAAAAATTCTAATGGAATTCCATCCTCAATAATCCGTTCATGATCGGATTTTGACATTTTCCATCTCTTAATTTTCAATTTTTTCTTTGATTGAACTTCTATCAACTTTATGCGTGCTGCACACACCAAGTGACTATATTGACAACTTATGGAATCAGGTTCATAGTCTTCAAAGTAAACAAAGTCTCCACTTTGATGAGTTTTTTCTGAAAAAATAGCCTTTCAGTATAATAGACCCCCTGTCATACTGAAATTCGTGATCATTATAGTTTTGTAATAATTTCATTTTTCGTTCAGTGCAACACATCAAATAATACTTCACATTTTCATCGTTGTCAATAGGTGCAATTACAACAAAAACATCTCCTGCACAATAAAATAAATTTAACAAAACTATGCATATTTAAATTTATTTCTAGATCTTTAAATCATTAGAAAGTATTTCAAATGTTACCTTCTCTAACAAGATCAGAAACTCGATCACCATCGGATGATATTGTAGTTTCCTCTTATTGCATTTCTTCAAACATTGCAACAGACATTTTGCCCTTTGTATTTAGCTCTGTATGTTTCCAATCATTCACATACATTTTGTTTTCACAAACATCATTAGATTTTGTGTTGTCTATGCAAACATCACAAAAACAAGAATATTTTCTTTTATCCAATGCAAATACATTTCTGGACGACTTTGTTTGAATTGAATGCAATTTTCGAGTCCCTTTTATTGTTTCAACATCATTTCCAATTGATCTATCTACGTCTTCGATTCCAATATGCCAGAAAAACCTTTATATGGAAAATTAAAAGAAGAATTTGTAAATATGATATCAAAATACAATCAAAGATAATCATTGCATGATAAATGTACAATGTTTAAAATTAGATTTCCAATATAAATTAAATTGAATGTACCTTTTCACTTCTCTTGATGTGTTTCTCTCATGGCTTAAAGCAGTGATGCACCATTGAACAACTTCTTCAGCATTCACAAGTCGGCTTGCAGAGTGGTTCATTTGATATCTTCGAAGTACTTGTTTTATGCATGCTCCTGCACCGTCATGTTCTCCTTTTCCATGGCCAGTCTCAAAGAAATTCCAACAATGTTTAATGCAGGTTTTCTTATGAAGACAACACAACCAAAAGAATGATTGTGTAGATTTGAATTGACCTGCGCATCCATCTGACCATATCCAATGTTCATTGAATGTTATTCCATGATTTTTCAATGAATCATAAATTTTTCCAAAACAATGTTGTACAAAACATGTATCATGTGTACGATCGTCACTAATATAAAAGTGATATTCTTTAATGATATGTCGATTTTCACTCATGCTTTCTATATAATCGACATTTTGTTCAGCATGTCTATATAGAATATGGACGAGCATGGAGACTTGGTTAGAATGATAGTATTCACTCTGAATTTCTTTTTGTGGAACAAATGTGTATTTTTCTGCAAAATCAATCACTGACAAAATGGTCCCTGCACTAGTAGAAAATGGCTAATTAGTTACTAAAAAAATGACTAAAATTTGCATATAAACAACTATTTTTCGGTCGGTGACCAATAGTAGCTAATTTACAGTATCTTATAACGCGACCAAATTTTGGTCGCTTTTAGCTTAGTCATTAATTGGGAATCTCAATTTTGTTGTCTAGTTGTATATTTGGTCATTAATTTGGTCATTGATTTAGTCATTATTTTAGTCATTGATTTGATCATTAATTTAGCTATTGATTTGGTGATTAATTTGGTCATTGATTTGGTCATTGATTTAATCTTTGATTTGATCATTAATTGTCACAATTAATGACCAAATATACAACAAAATATATGACTATATCATCACCCAATAAAACCCATTAATGACCAAAAAAATATGACCAAAATGTTGGTCGTGTTATAAGATACTGTAAATTAGCTACTAGTAGTCATATATATGCAAATTTTAGTCATTGTTTGAAGCCAATTAATGACCGAAGAAATATGACTAAATTTTAGTCGTGTTATAAGATAGTGTAAATTAGCTACTAATAGTCGTATATATGCAAAATTTAGTCGTCATTTGTAGTCACAAATTTATCATATGCAGTAGTCATTTATTCATTATATAAACGACTAATTTAGTAGTTTATATTCATTTCATTTACTTTCTTTAATAATTATTATAAATGATTGATTTAGTCGTATATTCATTTTATTTGTATTCATCATTAATCAATATAAACTACTATTTTAATATTTTTAGATTGATTTTATGTATTCATTATTAATCACATAAATTAATTAGTATGATTTTGCAACTAAATTTAAAAAAAAAAATGTCATACAATTTACATGTTCATCTAATATGAAAACGCAAAGTTACATATATTAATTACAATACCAAGTAATATCAAGTGAAACTACAAATAATTCCAACCGCATTATATTATATAAAATGTTAAGCATTACAATATGAGTTTCCAACTTAATATTGGTTGGAGTACAATTTACAGATAAAATATTGTTCATCACTTCAAAACATTATCATTATCTTGCCAAGGAATTTCAAGTGAATTCACCAACTCTAAAAACTTGACCATCAATATTTATCTATCTGTCTTATGCAGGATATTGGCTCTACGGGTACCACTGGACCAGTACACTTATCTCTCTTTTTCACTCTAGTGTTATTGTTCTTCTCTTTCTTCAATCCTTACTTCTTACAATCAATACTGTCCATTTTCTACAAAAAGAAAACAAAAAAAGTTACAATGCAGAGTATGAGACATGAACAATGGAATATAAACTAAAGTAGACTATAAAGGATTGATACGATATATACCTCAACATCAGCAATATTTTTAATGTCATTTTCCCCCATAAAAGCAAGAAACTCGAACAATTTTTCTTTAGTTGGGAAATAGTGGCCACTAGATGACCTATATAAACAAAGCAAATAAAATGTCACAAATAAACACAACAGAGCTAGCAATTTCTACTAATAATGTCTCATGCTATACTTTTTTATTTGTATCGTTTCCTCTAGCTATCTCTAAGAAGAAGTGACACTTCAACAATAAAACTGGTTAGTATAAATTTAATGGGTGGAGCAAACTATTGCAGACACAAGATTACAACAAGAAACTAAAAAAGAATAAGACAAGACTTTGTAAATTGTGATACTAACCAAGACTATAGCTTCAATATAGTAATATTTAATTATCAGCGTACTATTCCAAAGGAAAAGGAATCCAATTCCCATAAGCCAACAAATTATGTATGCCCCTTGTTTTCCCTGTAATTAGTTGAGCAAGATTAGCACACGCAATTTCCATTTAGAATCTCGAAAATGGTTCTATAAATATTCAACGCAAACTTAATGTTACTCATTCATTTTTATCTAATGCACACAAAACTGAATACGCTAACTTGTTTTTGAGCTGGAGAGTTCTATAATTAATCGTGTCCAAAATCATTGTTTATTGTCATCATTGTTTTTTTTTTAAATGATCAGGGAACGGGCCTATATTTGATCAAAAAACATATTTTTCAGAATATATTCCATTTTTATAATTCAAAGCTAGATTTCCTTCCATTTTATGACGTTAAAACAAACTAATAATTTTCCTTTAACAAGTCATTGTTGTAATATACTACTAAACAGACAACTACATAATGAAGTTATTAGTGGTGGAATACTAATAAATCACAAATACAGGAAAGAAATAACGCCGCTATGTCCTAGAATGCCAAGTCTTTATCCTCTTGGTTGGAAATATTACTTCATGAAACGAACATATTTGAAAAATAGAACTTTTCTAAAACTAACCAACGCCAGCGTATCCAACAACATTGACATTTCTATTGGAATACCCTAAAAATGTGTTGAAGTATCAAACAAGTGTAGTGCACTTCCCCGTAAGGTTAAATTTTGGTAATGGAATATGTTGTCTCCTAGTCTAATCAGGTTTTAACTTGCCTTTGATAATTTAGAGACAATGGGAATCCAATATAGAACAATAACAGAAAGCTTTTATTCATTCACACTTACCTAGATCCTAAACACGCATTGAAGCGTTATACAAATCCAAGAATGTCTCACATTCCACCAGGAAACAAAATTTCTAGATTTTGATTGTAACCCTTGAGGCTTTCTCAAATTTGTAAACAAGTAACATCATAAATATTTTTCCGTAGTTCTCAAACCTTCTTTTGTGTGGAGCTTGAGAAAATATGTGCATACACATATCACAAGTGTAACTAATTTCTCCTTTTCCTAATTGCTCCTTTTCCTTAAATTAATATAAGTGGAATTTAAAAAATAAAAGGAAGCCTACAAGAGAGGAATTCCACAAATGAAGATATATTGTAGTACATAAAATCCAAAATACAATGAAGTTAATTAATGCAGTAATTGATGGAGAAATCAATGGGGTCATTGGTGGTTGTTTGTATCCTAAACATGCGAGTTACAATTAGATTTTTATAAATACATTGTGATACATTCCCACTTGCCACTTGTCACCTAGTATTACTCTCACCTCTTCCTCCTTGCTTACAAGGAATTGTTCCCTAAATTAGCAAAATGGAAACTAGTAATTCCTTAAAAATCCTAGAAAATCATCTGATCTAGTGACAAGACTAGCCACCTCTTAAATCATATCTAGAACCTTTGATAGCCTTTCATCAGTATTGTCACTGTGTGCATCCCTAAGGAAATGTACAAACTTCTCAAGAATAATTGGCAACACTCTAGTAAAAATATCTCTAGTATTAGATCATGTTTGGGCTTCATATAATTGCATTACAGTAACCAATTCCTTTCTATCTGAGTGAAGAAACACAAATTATAGAGCCTTGTGACACCATTCCAACAACAAAACTAGAAAAATTGTATTCAACTATGTTTCCAATTCATGCAAAGTAGCTCATGCATGGCAAGTCTGCTGTTGTAAAACTACAAGCTTTGGAAGAACCACGGAGACTATCTCCTGAAAAAGATCTACACTTGGTATACCTCTGCAAATTCAATTCTCATAACTAGGTGTGTGACAAACCTTTCTTTCAAGTATTCAAACAACTCATCTCTAATTCCACCAAACTTCAAAAGGATTGATCTGATTCCTCCCTTCTATTTAAAACTAGCAGATTTATTTATTAACCTAACAGTTGTTGCTCTTACCCAACTATTTGAATTGTTAAGTTGATCAATCAATAAAGAAGATGAGAAAAAAAATCAAATATCCATGGACATCAACCAGTTTCATAATTTCTGCTACCGTTTCCAACAATGTCTCAAATACATCTGGATCCTCAATGGCTTCCAAATCATGTTTCAATATTCCAAGCATATTTTCTTCTTTTGTTTTGTTGCATGCATCATCATGTTCAAACAAAATATCCATTACATTATTCTCAATGATGTAACGGATTTTCAAAAAAAATTATCTCCTCACAACCTTCTTTTGATAAAGTGGAAGAATATCCAGGTATTTTATCCACAAAGGTTTTGTTCCCATAAGGCCACTTTTGATTGCATGGCATAGAAGACGAGAAATTATTCCCACAATAGCAACACGAACTTGCTCTAATGATTCACTAAAAAGAAGTAGAGAAAAGAGAGACCGAAAAATACTAAAAGCAAACTCTAACAGTTGTATTATTAAGAATGTATTTCCTTTATATCTGATATAAAATTACATCAAGGTCACTTTTCCTTGAGTTAGCTGAAATTTATTTATCACACTGAGCACAAAAGAATCTTGATATAAGAACACTGTGTTTCCCAACTTCACTTTCAAACCAACATTTTTTTGGATTTGGCACAGAAATTTGGTTGCATAATTAGTTTCTAAAGGAGTAGCAGATAAACATGCAATGTATCCAATATCATGAGCTAAAATTTCATGAACTTTGTCAGATTTGTCTTCAACAAATATCTCCAATATTCTACACATGGTTGTAATAAAATCATAGCTAGAATTGAATGCAAGAATTGGCATAGATGCAATATCTTCAGCTTGGACATCAGCAATCTGATCTTGCAATGCTAAGTCCAAAACCTCAAAAATGTTTTCACTCATTGCTTTGATCCCTACCTTAGGCAACATACTCAAAATTCTACACTTTTTCTTCTTGATGATATCAGATTTGATGTCAATATCAGAAAACAATCATGGAAGTTTTAAAATTGACAAGAGTGTTTTTATGTTCACAAATCTTTCTCTGTTGCTTGTATTTTGAAATGTCTGAGAAAACACACTCTTTAGTTGTACATTCAACAATGCATCTAGGGCATATGGCATATAAAGTATGAAGGAAAGAACCCATGGTCAAATCATAAATAGTGATCCATTGAATGCACAAGATTCTTGATAGGAATTATTTTTGCATCGAGTGATGATGATGCTAAATGTATAAAGTCGAAACAAGGCCTTTGTAATGTACCATCTCCTTAAGCAAGTAAAATACAAGATGCAAACATGAACGATGAACTAATAAGGCCTTCTACTTGAAGCCTTGTTTCGACAAGGCATATATTCAGCAATTTCAACATCCAAGAGGCAAATGGTTGCTAGTGTGCCTCTCTTGTAACATCAATTAGAATACCCACAATTTCTGGTGACTTGGAGAAAGTAGGAAGGTCACAGAAAGGTGTTGGAGAGCTACAGATATAAAATTCAGTAAAGGACATGTCAAAGCTTGTTATGGACAAAGCAATAGAAACCGTGAAGCTCGATTCAGTTGCGTAAAATGATGCAATAGATAATAGGTATGCCACAGGATAATTACATAAAGCCCATTTTCTCGAAGAGGAATTCATAACCAACCTGGTCGCTAAGGAAGCATGTCTGGTTTCCCAGGTTTAAAATGAAACTCTCTCAAAATTGAGAAGTGTGACTCCTTCACCCAGAACATAGAATGGTCCACTAGATAAGTAAGTCATTGGCCTAAATGGACTAGATAAATAAGTTTCTGTGCATTGTCAAAAGAGAGTTTTGGACAAATTTTGGAAATTTTCTATAGAAAAAACTAAATCTAAAGCATGGCAAGAGAAGATTAATGCACACATTCTAAAGCCTAATGAGTTCTGACAAAAAGAACTAAAGCAAATTTAATGAAAAAATTCAAAGTAAAAAAAATTAAAGTAAGACAAAGTTCATGTAGGCTAAGAAATCCAAAACAACATGAAGAAGCCCTATACTACTTTGACTTTATCAAATGTGAAAATTAAAATAGTGTACGAGGGTTGTTTCTAGCTAAACACATCACCGCTTACAAATCAACAAATTTATACAACTTGTAGAAAATATTTTAGAACAGTTTGATGTTTTTTTACACACTTGAACAGGCCAAGCCAGTAGTGAATAGCTGATAATTGCCAACAAACTATACTTAGCATTTAGAAAAAATAAGGTAACATGAAATATATTAGCAGTCGCACATGCATTCAAAGTGTTGCGTGATCAATTTTTCTACCTATGTGAAGAATATACGACTTTCTCTCAGATCTATTTCAGTGTGTTCAAGTCTCACTTGCATCTCCAGCGATAATTCAAACACCTTTTTCAGATCTGTTCATCAAGGAAAACAATTGATATGTTGGCCAAACATATGATTATAAGGCACTCACAATTTCAACAAATAGTTTAAGGGTGAGGAATTTGTTAGTCAATGGGGAGGACACCTTATATGAGAGGAAGTCACCTTCCACACATTTCCAAGCTATTATGATGAGGATGTCCACTCATTGATAATTACTTGGTCTTCTCCTTTGTAGATTGTACTTCTACCATGGAATTTTCCAAATGGAGCCTTCTGCATTGAATATTGATGGAAATGTATACTCATGATTCCAGAAGTGCCACTTTATTGGAGTTTTGCATGGTCTTTGTGCATTCATTCAAGGTTTGAAAAAGGAATCCACTTTGGAGGAGGCCACACATGCTTCTAAGGAGGAAGCATTCATTGTTAGTGAAGGTAGATACATGGTCAACCACTTGGAGGAGGAACCGTACTTTGTGGTGCCATTTTTGGAGGATTGTTGCAAAACCAACTCCATTATCATGTAATCATCGACTTGTATCATGGAACTGATTGATTGAGAGCATTATTGTAGTCTTTTCCTAAAATATTTTCATGATTTTTCTTGGAGTAGAAATGGGATCTCAATATCCTATTTCTATCTTTAGTATAGAGTTGTTGAGGAGGTTTGAATGGTAATATTTTATTGTATTCCTTGCACAGAATATTGAAACTAGGAAAAGGTTGCAGTAATAGCTGTGAGAATTCGTACATTGCTTCAATTACAACAAATGACACTATGGCTACTAAAAAAAAGTGGCAGCCACAAAATTTCAAGGTTTGGGAAAAGCACTAGCCATTCGAAAATGCAAGAAGGAGATACAAACATTGAAGATCATTTTCCAAAACATTCAACAGGTGAAAAGATAAAGCTTCCTGGACAATATGGTTTAAAAAAATTTGATTTATTATTTGGTAGGTGCTGGTATGCATTAGATGTCTGCTTATTCAATGAAATTGATCAATCAATGGTTCGAATCATAGCCTTAGTACTTGTCAAGAAGTTATGTACTCTAAAGTTGTTATCCTTGTTACTTGGTAGAATGCCTTTCATTCACATTGTAGATGGGAGCCTTCTGAAGGAAATGGAGATTCATATTCAGTGTGGTTATTGTTTTTTCAAAAACAAAAGCTTTGCAGAATTCCAGTACAGATTGTGAAGTGTGTGGTATATGAATTGAGTAGATAGTGCTACTTAATAGGGAAAATTTATGAGCTAGTGTAGTCTGGTATGTGAAGATGCCTCACACAGTTTGTCAAAGGAGGTTGTCAACGACTATGGTATTTTACAAGCTGATTGACTACTCCTGTACATCCAAAAGTTTTGCATAATCACTCCAGGTTTGGTTTTCTCTTTTACTAGTTGATGACTACCCCTTTACATCACAAATTTTTTTGAGTTAATAATTCCTGCAAGTAACTAGATCTGATCTGTTTGCTTAGATAGTTGGTTTTAAGATAACTTAACATCCCAGTTGTATCTTTATTCAGTAGATTTGTAATATAATAGGTGGTAAATTTCCAAGATGATGGTTTCAAAGAAATTTAACACATGCTATCAGATTGGACATTTTGATAACATGAATTTTCATTAGTTTTCATGAATTCCACTAATATTCCATTGCTCATTTTGTTGGTTAACTAGAGGATGGCTAGAAACTGATGGCTTTAGAGCACTTACATGTCTAAATTTTTAAATTCTGTAATTTAATTTTCAACGAAAGCCAACTTAATATTTAGTATTGCCCAAGCCACATGCCTAAAAATGGGCATGGTAAAATTCATGAGTTCAGATCCTTTAGCATAATTTCAATTCTTGAAACAATTATTCTGCTTGGATCCAATGAATAACTACAAAATGGAAATTCCTACATCCTATAAATAGCAATATGCATACATGATATTGTTTACCACGTGCCTATCATGAGTCCTTTAATGATTATCTGTAGCCATTTTCACATAGATACCAACAGAGAAAACAGTTTGACATGGCATTCACAGCATTGCTTTCAATAATTGGAAATTTCTACAATTAAATGAGGTGTTCCACACTATATTATTTTATGGAATTCAAATATCAACAATATATATTTAAGGTAGTAGAGAAATAATGTTCCTAGAAAATAAAAATGTCTAGTTCATCTAGAGAGGAAAAAAGTATAAGAGAAGCCTCAACAAATTTCTGCAAATTTCAATACTGAAAGTAGTATGACCGTACCACAGTCCCAGCTTTTAGCTCAAATATCTTCTTTTCCACAACCCCAGCTACTACTCTTCCAATTGTTTCCCGTGCTGAAGATCTGCCACCTCCCTACATTTTATAGAAATGTAGTTATAACACATAAATCACTAATTTGTATCTTCAAAAGTAAGAAGAATTTAAAGAGAGGCATACTACTCAGCAAATAGTCATGCTTAAGCATACCTAAACTGAATGAACACCATATTTGAAGTCATATGTGGCATTTCCATGAGATGGACGATAGGCTAATGAAATTTCACTGTAATCCTGTCAAGTTCGGTAAAATGCAATCAAGAAAGAGTGGATTTGGAATTTCAAAAGCTCGTGTGTTGTAAAAAACTATCTCAATTACTTTGTAAAACGCAATGCCAAAATGTATGACACAATCTTGTTCTCTATTCAGAGTATAAACTCTGTAACCAAGCACTCGTGATTTTAGTAGACGTAATCATCATAGAGTGAACTGTCCCCGAGAACTTTTATGATTTGTCCAATTACTTATCACATACTATTACTATAATGACATGTGGTTAGACTTACCAGGACCACATATTATTCCTGGAGGTCATAATCATGTTTAAAATTCATCTATTGTTATACAACTTTGTTCATGAATAAAGTTGTCATTATGCAAAAGTCACTTCCAGTTTACATAGTACCATCATTATGAACTCCTCTGCTAACTAGCCACAAAAAATATTGTTTCAAATCATAAGGTGTTTCTGCCTCTCATTTTCTTTAAGGATCAAGAATGCTTGATTCATAGTCAATCTCGAATAAGGGTGTTTCCATTATAGACTTACAAAATCTTCATTCTCTTATTGTAACAATACCCATGATGCCTGAAGGTGCTGTTATCACTACTTTGCATGTTGGCTTTTCATAATCAAATGATCTGCTTCAAACACCCTACAAATTATGAAGGAGATGTCCTTGACTAGATCATGTTGGTCAATATCTTAGCTTTTCTACCTTTTATAGGACGAATGTCCTGTAATGTGAAGAAATGTGAAACTTCTATTCTTGAAAGCATCTGTGAATTGGATGCCACTAATCTAACCTATACCCAACCTTACACTATCTCAACTGTTGCAATAAATTCATTCTACCATCCAATGAAGAAATTTATGATAACGAAGGTTTTACTTTTGTAGGTGAAAACACACTTCAACTTATGACAATTCCTTCAAATGAGAAAAGATAGAAATCAAACTAAGTTGATGTACCTTTGATGTCCTGAAGATGTATGTTGTCTGCCTTGTCATTATGAAGATCAAAATTTTGGAGATGTCACAATAGGTTACTGCTTACAATTCAAGTCCTTGGAGAGATAATATTTGATATGGTCTTATTGGGAACTGAGTCTTGATCAAGACTTCTGTTGTAAACCCTTGGACTAAAGTCTTCTTACAAGTTTTAACTCATTCTACATCAGATGTATGCTTAAACAACTAGCCTTTCAAACAATAAAATATTCATGCATGAAACTTAAGTGAGTTACGCCAATGACACTTTTGTTCTTTAGGCCCTAGTTCTAATAACAAATATTTATCATACTTATGTTCAATAGTCTTGTACAAAGAGTAGAGGAGAGGCCACAACTTTCCAACAACTTCTTATGAGAACCTTAAACAACAAAAAACTGTAATTTGGTTCAGAACTTCAAATCAAATTTAAGAGAATTCAGTCCAGTTAAATCTCGGTCTGTATTGAGGTTGTTTCAAGTGAACAATCCGCAAGACAGGTCGTTTTGTTCTAGGGCAGAAGAGAGTGATTAAATAAATCCTCAAACTCAGAAAGAATAACCTTTGTACCTAAATCTGTAATCTTCCATTAAAACTCAGAATAAGAATGGCTTGCAATCTTTGAAACTTGGATCAACATGAGTTGAAGTCATTCTTGAAACTCCGATAGGCATGAAGTCTCATCAACGTATAGTTATGACTCATATAGCCGGCTGTCAAATAGTTATCAAGAAATGCCTGTAGACTGAGACCTTAGAGTATTTAATACACCTTCATGTATCCAACGAATCCCACACCACAATAGGACTATTACTTCTCCAAAGGTCGAAACATTTCAAAGCATACCCACTTCAAGTGACATGCATACAAAATGAACAATCCAAGATCAAACAAAACCTTTTGTCCTTAAGGAGGTCTGAATGACTGCTTCAGGACTGCGAGCAAGTTTAGAATTTCATTCTTATAGTGGTACTACAACAATACTCCTTGTTTTTCATATTATAAGAATCAAGTCAATACTGGGCCTCTTGTTTGATTAGGCCAGACTTCAATGAACTCAATTCCTGTTAAAAATTTCAAACTACCTCTTATTCTGACATACAAATAACTGCTAGACTCCTATGCAAAATCATGTCACTATGAAACCTCAACATTTAATAAAAAAATTCATATTAAATGTAAGGATCTAAGAGAAAAAATATTTCATGTGCTATCTCTCATTTCAGCTACATACCTAATGGGTCATGCCTTCAAGGTAGAATATCTCACTTCTCAGTTGTATTGCATTCTATTCTTGCTTGGGCTTGTCCTCACCTATGCTCTAATATACATGGATTGCAATTATAGCATACACTATGGAAATTGGGTACCAATCCACAAGGCTTAAATGTGTCAACAACTAAACCTTTAATGCTAAATAGTAACATTGCACTACTGCCAATGCCTTGAAGGAGTTACACCTCTACTATATTTCACCCTCAATACCTCTACTAGATGCCTCCATCATACCCAGTTCATTTGATAGATAGTTGAGCAATGATCAGGTGCAGCCAGACATCTTCTGCATTGAATATTGATGGAAAGTTCTACTCATGATGCCACAAGTGCCACTTTATTGGAGTTTTGCATGGTGTTTGTGCATTCATTCAAGGCTTGAAGAAGGAATCCATTGTGGAGGAGGTCACACATGCTTCTAAGGAGGATTCATTCATTGTTCGTGAAGGTAGATTCATGATCAACCACTTGGAGGAGGAACCTTACTTTGTGGTGCCATTTTTGGAGGATTGTTACAAAACAAACTCCTTTATCATGTTATTGTTGACTTGTATCATGGAGCTAGTTGACTGAGAGAATTATTGTAGTCTTTTTCTTAAATATTGTCATGATTTTCCGTGGAGTAGAAAGGGGATCTCAACATCCTATTGCTATCTTTAGTATAGAGTTGTTGAGGAGGCTTGAATGGTAATATTTTATTGTATTTCTTGAGAGAGTACTGAAACTAGGAAAATGTTGCAGTAATAGCTGTGAGCATGCTTACAGTGCTTCAGTTACAAAAAATGACACTCTGGCTGCTAAAAGGAAGTGGTGGAAACAAAAGTTCAAGGGTTGGGAATAGCACTAGCCATTCAAAAAGGAAATAAGGAGATACAAACATTGAAGATCATTTTCCAAAACATTCAATAGGTTAAAAGATAAAGCTTCCTGGACAAAACAGTTTAAAAAATGTTGATGTATTATTTGGTAAGGGCTGGCATGCATTAGATGTCCCCTTTTTCGCTGCAACTGATCAATCAATGGTTGCAATCACATCCTTAGTTTATTTTGTCCTGTTAATGGGCGTGAATCATCTGATATGTCAGTTTTTTTCTTTAAAGGTTAATGAAAAGTAGATGAAATGCTACTATATGACCCAGCTGGCATCGATGAGTAGACATTCATTAGGCATGAACCACTCAAAGAAACAGAACATGAAAGTGGAGGTCTGTATGTAGGCAGTCTTGCTGATGGAGGAATGGAATCTTTAATTGATGACACAAAATTATTGTCTGTTTGCAAATCTGACTTCATACCTTTTGGACCAAACTTCAGCTCTTCATGAGTCTCAGGGTGAGTGATTTTGACAACCATATTGGTCCTTTGGGGAATATACTAAGTTGTTGGTCCGTTGGGGAATATAATGAGTTGGGGAATTTTTTCAGGTCATATACTGTTAAGATTTTTCACCTAAATTCCTCACACAAAACCTCTCTGCTGCAATACCATTGAATTACACGTGTTTTTTTGACATTTACACATCATGATGCAACCCATGCTGATAATGGTTGTTGTATTGAAACAAAACTCTTCTACACCAAGGAGAGCATCTATGATAACATCTCTTCATGTTTTCAATTGACCATATGTTTGTAGAATTGTCCGACCACACAAGTCATTAGCCACCAATGCCTGATGAGTCTCTACTAGCCCAAGTTCCCAAGGCAGCCCAACATTTTTTATTCATGTCTAGAAAGATGCTTGAGTACCACCATAATTTCCTAAAATCAATACATGATCTGCATGGCCCTTTACTACACCACTTGCTATCACTCCAACTCCCACTTCAGAGACCAACATTATGCTGATTCTAGCTCCTGGATTAGAATTCTGCAGCAAAATCCATCAAAATAGTCAGATACGTCTTTATTACCTTCCAACACTACAAGCCTCATAACTTGAACATGAAACCTTACAACATGCAAACCCCCCCAGCTTTTGGTTCAGAGGAAGGAAGATGGTTTTGACCTACTTTGGTTGACTCTTTAGTTGAAAACAATTGTTATCACTTGTAAAAATCTCTTCATATGGAAAAGGCATGAGTGAACTTTTCATTACCCCAATTGTACAAAGAACATGTTATACAAGGTTGATTGCAACAGTCAAAAGTTAAAACTCTGGCTTGAATTTAAATAAATTCTCATTGTTGGAGTCAAATATATGAAATTGAAGGATATCCAAACATGGTGTTTGAGATAGACAGGATTTGTCTTAGATAGAAAGAGGAATCCATGTCATGATGCCCGAAATATGCCCCAATGAAGACATAATATGATAGAAAAAGCAGATATTTATTGAATTACTTATGATTTTATGTGATATATTAGTTTCCCATATCCTCACAGACTGTTCAGCAGATAGCCTTGTTATGCAGAAGTAACATATTCCTGATTGAAACCAAATCTGTATTGGTATTACCAAAGGCTACTCCATTGTAAGGGTCTTCATCACAATCTATGGAGAAGAATTCCCATAAAATTATAAACATAAAGATTCGAAAATGGAGGAGCAGATGTATGGACATAAATAGTGTCAACATCCAAGCACAAGAAAAGGCAGAAGCACTAGATGACGACTGATTTTCCAAATAAAACTCCAAATGCCCACCACTGGAAATAGATTTCTAAATTTCTTTCATGAAACTGCATGGCAGTGGGAATTTAATTTGATACCAATGTAAAATCCCCCAAGGGCTAATTGATATAATTGTTTAAAACATCCTATAGATGCTAGTGACTTTAACAAATATATTACTTATGTCCAAGATAAGTAATACCATAATTTCCTCAGGAAGGATCCATTAAAATAGAACTCATATTTGCAAGAAAGCATCTTCAACTTCGTAAAATTCCTCAGACAGGCTTAGTTTTATTATCTTGGAAGGATTTGGATGTTCATCAAACAATTATAAATGGTCGGCCAGAAGAGAATATGACACACTTCAATGTTTCAAATCCTATGCTACTGTCACTGAATTTGCCAACGGGGCACATTATAAAAAAAATTAGGAATTACAAAAAGTATTCTCCCACAGGACATGAGTAATGTCCATAGTGGGGTTGTGATCTGGCAGCAAGCCAGATAACTGATGATGACCCGGGTTCAGGATCTAGATGGTATGCAACCCATGATAATCTCATTGAATCAGTTGGGGTCACTAGTTTGGGTTAGGAAAAGAGCTCTCATGGACATCTGGGAAGGCTCCAGCATGAATGGCCCGCAGACGCATGCATATTTATACTTGCCTTAAGATTTTTCCTTTCTTTCCTCATTGGAGAAGATAAGATACAAAACTGTTATAGATTTTTAATAGATGACACAACCTCTTCTAGACCTATTGTCCAATGATGAATATGCCTCTTGCATTTTCAATCTCAAAGAGTTGGCATAACTGGTCATTTCCAATTTTACTAGGCAAGTTGCTAGTTCCATGCCATTAGGTTCCAATTTTGAATCCAATGGGTGACGCGTGTTATCCACTAGTTTAGATTGGGATTTGAAAAAAAAATCCAGAATATGAAAATGAAGGAAATTAGGGTTCTATTCCATGTATTTTTACAGTTGGCTGATCCCATGGAGTTAACAAGGTAGCTCTATTCATCAACAGTGGATAAAATCAGTGACAAATAACAATGATCGTTTATTTTTAATCCTTTAAGTATGAGATCACAAAAGACAATAGTCAGATTCAAATTTCAAAGAGGACAACAATCATTGAAGGCACAACAAGTCTTCAATGTATGGAAGAATTTGTCCTTTTGCAAAATTTTGTACAAGGCAGGAGGGATATTACACTTGGCTCCAGGGCACACATAATTAGTTAGAATTATTCAATAATTTCTGCATACAGATATTGGTGTCACTCAAGCAGTCCTCCTTGAGATCTTTGGCCACAAACGATGTAGGAATACAACATGTCAGAATCAGCTTCCTATGGATGATTGCATCTGTGAAGTTTATAGCACCAAGAGTGGATTATGTAGCCTTTACATGTGTGTTATTTGGAGCAAACTTGACTTTCAAGTGAATCCTTGTTGATGGGTAGTCTGTTTTTTTTTTCCCACTAGACATACATAGATTGTGCAATTGATGAAGGATAAATAAGCATGGGTATCAGTAGTATGGGTTGTGCAGGGTCATCCAAAATGATTTTCATATGTATGGCTTGTAAGAGAACACTGGAACTATTAGGGTAAAGGATGTTTTTCAGCAAAGTGTATCTGCCTGTGATAGGAAAACCCTTTTGAAGGAATTTGATTGTTTTTAGAGGATATTTCATGGAAGTGAGAACTCCAAGGGGAGAAAACTATTTTGAAAGTCCAAAAATTATTGGAAAGAGTGGAGTTGATGATGAGGCTGCAATTTTTAAAGTGATGTAATGTTTCTTTCAAGAGTTAAAGATAGGATTATACTTGGGGACCTCCATATTCCATTTGTGAAATACCTTTTCTGATCCAATGATATGGAAAATAAAGCCATGTTGAGAAAATATATTGTCATCATTGAATCAACAAACTTGTACATAGATGCACCTTACATGATACTCTTCACATTAAGAGTGGTGTTTGGCAATAGTACTTTTATACAAACCTTAGATCACATTAGGTATTTCCTTCCTAGTGGAGATAGTGGCATCATTATAATACTTGATGTTCCAGGACAAGCAACGATTTTTCACCTATAGTAGACTTAGAATTGAGGCTCTTAGGCAAAGTAGTACTGGCATTGTCGAATATGCTTACGAGAAAAAAAAAAATTTTGAAAGGCCTTCATCTTATTATGTGAAATAAGGATAAGTTTTCAAAGATGTTGAGGATTAAAAAGATGAAACTGATGCCTCTTCTAGACATTTAGCAAAGGTCAAGTGGCAGACTCGTTGGCAGATTTCAATTGCTTTGAGAGAATAATCCAAAGGAAAATGGATCCCAAATAACTCTTGCTCAATAGCACAAACCTCAAAGAGAGAGGAATGCTCCCATCCTGATCCATAATTATGGTGATAAGGGGACTTAGGGTGTATATATAAATATATGCACATGTGCCACAATGGAAAACATTTAGATGAGCCAACCTACAAAATTGGTATAGACCAACCTATTCATTTTGGAAGCCAACTTGTATACCTTGCTTTGGATTTATTACAAATTATTTTCAACTAATTTGAAAGATTGCCCACCTTTTGTGGAGTCGCTGCCTACAATTCCATTAGAGGAACCAGAGGAGCATTGGTATTTATGAAATGGATATTTCACACTTGGTTTGTGGGCCTACTTTGAGGAGAAGACCCCTGCATATGTAAAATATAATATTTTACAGTTAAGTTATATGTTTTGGTTGAGAATCTCATGGCTTTTCATAAATTAAGCCAACATTCAGTAATAATGACAATTTAAATTGACAATAAATAGAAGTACATGCTATAAATGTACAAAAGATTCTTTAACACGGTAGGGATTAGTTTTCTGAAATGAAAAATTGAATGCAAGGAGGAACAATTGTTGAGGTGAAAGTAACCAAGATATAGTATAGGGACATGGTAATGTGTCTATACTTATACCAAATGGTGTTTTCAAAAAGATACAAAATTCTTGTATGTTCAAAACTTCAAGCACAATCTGTTGCCTGTAATTCCAATCACAAAACAAAACATAAAGTAGAGTTTGTTGAGAAGAAATGTCTTGACTAGTGTTACACCAAGTTTCAGGGGCAGGTGGACAAGGGAAGGGGTTTTGGTGATTGCTAGAAGGTACCCCAAAATTAAACAAGGGACAACAGAATGGGGGCAGGAAAAAAATTTAAAGATACAGAAATTATTATTACAAAATAAATATGTAAAAGTCTAAAACAATGAAAATGTCAAATGCACAAAGTGAAGGAAATTCAAGTGCAGGTAACTTATAAACATACAATATAAATTATGAATGATAATATTAATAATTCCACATGAAACATGAACCAATAGCACTCATAATTCCACCATATGGTAAAATACAACTAATCAATATGCAACCAACACCATTCATGATATCTCAAGGAAAAAGCCCTGCATCAATCTATAGGGCCTCGTCCCAATATCCAACAAGCAGGTTTGACTGGTTCAGTTCCTTCACAATCTACCAGAACTGCTACCCAAAATGCTGCAAATTTTGGTGACTCTAAGCTGGTTCTTGTGTCAGAGAAACCTCCAGAAAGTGCATCAGCAAAAAAAATGTCCAAAAACGTATTATTACAAGAAAAACATGGCCAAAAACCTGCAAAAGATGTAAAATCAAATGAGTAAAATGATATCTCAGGGAAAAACCCCCACATTAATTTGCAGGGCCTCATCCCAACAACCAACAAGCATGTTTATATGGTTCAATTCCCTCACAATCTACCAGAACTTCTACCCAAAATGCTGCAACTTCTGGTGCCTCTAAGTTGGGGCTTGTGTCAGAGAAACCTCCAGAAAGTTCACCAGCAGACAAAATGTCCAAAAACGTATTATTACAAGAAAAACATGGCCAACAACCTACAAAACATGTATAATCAAATGAGACGAATGATAAAAGACAACTAAACAATACACAACCAATACTATCCACTACTGTCGAAACTATATAAGTAATGGGCATATACAGATTTGTTAGAGTTATAGGTTAATGATTAATCATAAGAAACCGAACAAATTGTATTCACACAAATGAGAAGGTCAAAAGGAATCAAATATTAAGAAAATGACTTCACTTTCCAATAGCATGTAGAGTGCTAAAATATTTGTTGGATAAGCTTAAGGAATTTAGGCAACTCCATTGGGATAAACTAAAATACAATGGCTTCCAGCATTTCAATATAAATGATAATGTGGAAAGAAATCTTTCTTAACAAATAGCTCACCAAAGTAGTAAGTGTGCTTAAGTAACAACTCCTATATACCTAGGAGATCACAAAATGTTGCAATAACCTGAGACTTTGTTGAAGGTTTTTAAGAATTGTTTCAGAAAGAACATATATTGCCTTCAGACAAATATTAGGAAAGTGACTTGAAATGATTAGCTTCTGCAATTTGGACAATATTTTGATTAACATCTAATAAATTAGGGGTATTTACTATCAAGCAAGGTAACTCTAGATAATGGGTCTTCATTATTAAGCATGGTGACTAGTAGAAGAATTCAGTCTTGAAATCTATATTTTGTTGCCAATATTTTTTATTTACTGACAGCTCTAATTGTAACACCATTGCTTGCTTTCCTTCCTTTTTATCCCATGCTAGAGCACACAAGGGAATGTTAGATTTGTTTTCACTTTTCATCAAGCGCACTTAAGAGGAACTAGTTTTGACAGGTGGCAACTAGACATTCGTGAGACAGTTGAGGGAAATTTTCCCATCTTCAGGAGCATTTACATCACCAATTTTTTAGGATGTTGGTAACATCCCAACAGAGAAAGAGATGTCCCCAATAGTTGCCTTGTACCTCATGCACAAGGAAACACTAAATTCTAAGCCAACCCACTTTCATTTTGCATATGATGGCAGCTGGATCCATTGAGGGTGGGATGACAATGAGCATAGATCCACTGATAGATCCATCAGTGGATGCATCCCTTAGGGGTGGGACACATCCTTAATGCAACTAGGTCCCATCCAAGATAAAAGGGAAAATGATAAAAAATTTATCATGCATATAGAATTGACTATATCATTTATCAGTGAAATAAATAGAACACATAAAATCATAAAATTATTTCATATAACACAGTTATGTATGAAGACTTGAATCTTCGACTCTTACAGAAATTGTCACATGTCATGTCTGATGTATGTATGAGTATTTTTCAGTGTAGGTGTCCCCATGTGTGGGTGCACATCTCACATATTTGATAGGGGAATGACAACAAATCCTCCCAGGCTGGTGGGCATCCCCAACCAATAAATAAATGCATGATTGGTGGGCCCTATTACCCATCATATGGCATGAGAATTAATCCAGTTGAAGACCTCACCCAAGCAGGTTGCACTTGGAGAATTTTGGCTCTCTGGCTTGTTACCTCTCATGTTATATGAGGCCTACACTGGTGAATATTTTCACTACTATTGTCATTTCCATCACAAAGGGAGGTTTATAGGTTGACCTTTAGATGGCCCTAGAGTCGTGATTGCATTTGACGAGGTTTTGGTGATGGCCTCATCCTAATAGCCAACAAGCATGTTTGTCTGGTTCAATTCCCTCAAAATATACTAGAACTGCTACCGAAAATGCTGAAACTTTTGGTGCCTCTAAGATGGTTCCTGTGTCAGAGAAACCTCCAGAAAGTGCACCAGCTAGAAAAAATGTCCAAAAACATTATTACAAGAAAAACATGGCCAAAAACCTACAAAATACATACAATCAAATGAGACGAATGATAAATGACAACTAAACAATATGCAACCAATACCATATACTACTGTCAAAACTATTGAAGTAATGGGCATATACATATTTGTTGATTTATAGGTTAATGATTAATCATAAGAAACCGAAAAAAATGTATTCGCACAAATGAGAAGGAAAAAGGAATCAACTGCTAAGAAAATGACTTCATTTTCCAATATCATGTAGAGTGCTAAAATACTTGTTGAATAAGCTTAAGGAATTTAGGAAACTCCATTGGGATAAACTAAAATACAACAACTTCCAACATTTCAATATAACTGATAATGTGGCAAGCAAACTTGCTTAACAAATATCTCACCAAAGTAGTAAGGGTGCTTAAGTAACAACTCCTATATACCTAGGAGATAACAAAATGCTGCAATAACCTGAGACTTTGTTGAAGGTTTTTAAGATTTCTTCATAAAGAACATATATTGCCTTAAAACCAATATTACGAAAGTGACTTGAAATGATTAGCTTCTGAAATTTGAACAATATTTTGATTGTCACCTAAAAAAGTATTGTGAGATTCCCAACAACCCTCCACGTCATAGGTTCTTTACTATTAAGCAAGGTGAATCTAGATAACGGGTATTCATTATTAAGCATGGTGACTAGTAGAAGAATACAGTCTTGAACTCTATATTTTGTTGCCAATATTTTTTATTTACTGACATCTCTAATAGTAACACCACAGCTTGCTTTCCTTCCTCTGTATCCCATGCTAGCGTACCCAAGGGAATGTTAGATTTGTTTCCACTTTTCATCAAGTGCACTTAAGAGGAACTAGTTTTGACAGGTGGCAACTATATATTCCTAAGACAGTTGAGGGAGATCTACCCATCTTCAGGAGCATTTACATCACCAATTTTCTGGGTGTGGGTAACATCTCAAAAGAAAAAGAGATGTCCCCAATAGTTGCCTTGTACCTCATGGACAGGGAAACACTAAAGTCTAAGCCAACCCACTTTCATTTTGCATATGATGGTGGTCGGATCCATTAAGGGTGGACTGACAGTGATCATATATCCACTGATTGATCCATCAGTGGATGCATCCCTTAGGGGTGGGACACATCCTTAATGCAACTAGGTCCCATCTAAGATAAAAGAGACAAGGATAAAAAAAATCGCATGCATTCATGAGAATGGACTATATCATTTATCAATGACAGCAATAGAACACAGAAAATCATAAAAGCATTTCATCTAACACAGTTATGTATGAATACTTGATTCTTAGACTCTTACAGAAAATATCACATGTCATTTCTGATGTATGTATGGGTAATTGTCAGGGTAGCTGTCCCCATGTGTGGGTGCACATATAACATATTTGGTAGGGAAATGACAGCATATCCTCCCAGGCTGGTGGACATCCCCAACCAATAAATAAATGCATGATTTGTGGACCATGTTACCCATCATATGGCATGAGAATTAATCCAGTAGAAGACCGCACCCAAGCAAGATGCACTTGGAGAATTTTGGCCCTCTGGCTTGTTACCTCTCATGTTATAGGCAGCTTGTTACCTCTCACGTTATAGGAGGCCTACACTTGTGAATATTTTCAATACTCTTGTCATTTCCATCACAAAGGGAGGTTTACAGGTTGACCTTTAGATGTCCCTAGAGTCGTGATTGCATTTGATGAGGTTATTGATGAAGTAATCATAGATGGCTTGATGATGTTGATGTTTGGGTTGCCTTGATGATGATTGTTTTCCTTTCATACTAGCCGACTTAGTTGTGAATCCCCTGTGATGATTAGATGGTTAATGATACACATTGTTGTATGACTCACTTGATGAAATCCCCTAGCATTTTTGGCCTATGCCAACATCGTTTTCACATAATCATTTCAATAGATTCATGATGGTGTAAAACACTCTAGCATTATACCCCTGCTATTACTTGAATTTAAATTGTTCTTGGGGTGATTGAATATGCTCTAGCATGGTTTTATATTCATGAGGTAAACACCCTTTTTCATATTGAAGGATTGTAAGCATATTATGGTATGCCCTGATATAGACTACAATCATTGTCTGCTTTACAGTTCTATCTACGTAGATCCACTACATATGGGATTGTTTGGCATGATTTGAGGAATGCCCTACATCTTATTGGCACACATGTTTAGGTCACCCTTTGAGGAGTTGTCATAACAACTATTTTACCATTGCTTGCCCACTTATCTATGAGATCCACTTATGGAGGAGTGTGATAGATTTATTGGAGGGGCATCTTAGCTCTTGAGCATATCCTTTTTGACAAGTAACCAAATTGTTTCCAAAGCAAATAAATGAAAAATTGTAGCAGAATTTTAAAATTAGGGTCATAATAGAAATTTGGACAAATATTGCTAGGAGCTATGGTGGCTATAAATCCATCACCTTAAAACCCTCACCACATTTCGATAAACTTTTTGAGAAATGCCCAACCTTTGTTGCTTGATCACTTTGGTTATTTGGGAAGATTGTGATTGTAGAATGAGAACAACTTGAACATAGGGAACAAGTTTACGTGTTATGAGTGTTGATTTTTGTGTAGCTTGGGAGGTACTCCAAGCCCTAGTGTTCAAGGGTTGGAGGTCAAAGCGCCAAAAATAGGCTTGTGGGCTTGAGATTAAAGCTTGGGGGTTTTGCACCCATCGTGATTTGGGCCAAAACCATTATGGAATTTTGACATGGAATGGATGAGGATGATAGTGCTCGACGAAACGATTCCAACGCAACAAGAATCATCCGATTCTAAGTTGTTGTTAGAGAGAAATTAATTTTTGAAGTTGATAAGTTAACTATTGGTTCAAGTCATGTTGCCTTGATGTAAATAACTACAATAGGCGTGTCTCTTCATAATTCGTTGAAGCCCCTCATTATGTCTATAAAAGGAGAGTGAGCACTTGTGTTTTAGGCATCCATTGTGTGCAACACATCACAATAATAAAGCTCGTGGAGGAGAAGAAAAATTATGTTTTGGGCCAAAAGCATAAGAGGGATGAGAGTGTGGAGAAGAGGGCAGTTCAGGGCACTCTTGGTGACTGTTATGAAGGCCGATTTGTTGTGCTAGAGGGCTGAGGTAGAGGAGAGAATTTTTGTATGTTTTGGGGGTATGTTAGGGTGTTTAGACCCTTGGAAGAGACAGTTGCATCTACCTATTGTGGGAAGGACACGGGGCTAAACCAACCTAAACAGAGCTGCGTAGGGCAGTGTTAGGGTTGGTTCATGCCCAGGACAACAATGTTGAGGAGGAGGGTACTTCCAAAGGGCAGCCATTTTCATCTAGAGCAATTCTGGGCAGAATTAAAGGCTAAAACAAGGGATTGTGTAATGCCCTAACCAGGCCTAGATTGCGGTAATGAAGGAGACATCAAAAAAGTGATCTTAAGGTATGCATTTCAGTGCATTCTTGTAGATGTTGGATCCTAACTTGTGGATCAGTTTTAAATCATGATAGGGTAGCATGTGGAAGTCAATGAGGAGGGGGTAGATCTCATGGTTATATGCCCTAAACCAGTGATAGTTGCCACAGTGATTGGGCAACAAAATTGGAGCAAGGATTTATCAAGTATTGGGTCAAAGTGATGACTATTGTGTGGATCGATTTGATGGGCAGCTTGAGGAGGCCTTAGGATTTTTTTGGAGGAGCCCACATGGATTTTTGGGAGGCCTACCAAGCAACCAAGGTAAAAACAAGCACATTAGATCAGAAGGAAAGAGGACAACAACAAGGTATGTTGCAGATGCACCCTTGTATGATGGTTCGATGGTGTCCTAGGCGAGGACACATTGAGGTGCCTAGATTTGCACAATAGCTCCTATTTTGCAGGGCAAACAATGATTTGATAAATTTTGTGGGTAGCCATGTGTAAGGGTCTCCCAGATGTGGGGATTCCCTATCTAGGTGCAAATGCTACAGCATGGACTTGATCTCTCGTAAATTGTTGGAGGACAACGTGATAGAGGACCAAGTGTGAAAGAGATGTGGCACTTATGGTCTGGTGGAGGACAACATGGTAGTGTCCATTTTGGAGCCAAAGTGCAGCACCTTGATGGAAAAAGGTGACTGCAAGCCTGATAGTTGTGGAGCTCAAGAGTTTGGCCAGCTAGGAGCAGGATCATGGAGCCTGAGACGTCTGTGTGGAGAAGGACTTCTACAGCAGATGATGGGCAGTCCTCCCAACCTGTGTTCATTGTGGGAGATGGACATCTTGGAGTGATAGGTGGCAGCCCTTCATGCCCTATGTTGGTCTTCATCGTTGCAGCAAAGGAAGACCATAGTGGGTTGAAGTCCCTGAGTAGTTGAGGAGCAAGAGTGGGCAGATTGTGAGTTGTTCACAAGTGGAGTTGTGAAAAACTCGACAAGAGTCTCAATGTGTTTTCACCTTGATGGACTGAGGCACAACTAGAGAGAAGATTGGATAGCCGAGATTTAGTGGCCAGATGGACTTGGAGCATTGATAGAGGTAGGAGCTGCATCTCAGAAGCTGAAGGACCGGGCAAGTACAGGGTATGACCGAGAAGGCTGAGAGATTGCACTACAGCCAGATGGTCAAAGTATCTTGTTTGTATCTTGTACTAGTGGATGTATGAGGGCCATTATCCTTGATATGGGAGCCTTTGACTATTGTATTATATGTTGTTAATATAACAAAGTTGGGTTGAAAAATTGAAAATTTGTCTATATTCTATGCCTATGTGATTTACTGTTGTTTATATTCTGTTGTGCAAAGTAGTTTTGTTGAGATTCTCGGTTTGGAGCGTCAAATATTTTAATACTCAATCCTAGACTCAAGGTCGTGGAAATTCAACATGGTATATGTATGCAATCAAACTGTGAGAACTGTGGGAATTCATAGCACAATGAAAAACCCACAAAAATATTGTAGAAAGCAGGCTAAAGAATCATAGAATTGATGATATCAAATAAATTTCTCGACTCATGGAGTTACACTAAGCATAGGAACTTTATAGGTTTTCCTTTTTTGAATCCTATCATCACATGGGTAAATATTATCTATTGAATAACAAAAGAATCAAGCTAGAGATGTCGTGAGTGAGTGGGTAGCTGCCAAGAGAGATGTCAAAATGTATAGCTTTTGTTCATGGTAGAGCCACTGAATCAAAGTGATTAAGCCACCAAAAGAGAAGCCAACATGTAGCAGAGGATAACGAAGAACATTGATAGCTATCATACAAATTTTAACTAGTCACCACCTAGAAAATTTGTGAAATTCAGCTGCCAGAGCTGCTAAATAGAAGATGTACTTATGAGGCAATTAATATAGTATTAAATGTGGTTGTTGTTAGTTAGGTATTTGGTATATATGAAATGTACTCCTCTTCTCCTACTATGTAATGACTTAACGAGACATTGCATCATCTAACGAATTAATGAATCCACTCTTTCTCATTCTACTGTGTATTCATGTCCACTTTTGTACCATAGATTTTGGTCCATTTTAAAAAGATGACATCCATCGTTAAAAGGATGACACAGATTGTTGAATGGTCATGAAATTTTAGAAAAAAATGAACCTAAAAATTGGAACTTCCAAAAAATATCTGCCCTTATGGTGTTTTGAGCTCTTTTTCAATTGAAACACTTTGCACTAAAATTTGGACTTGTCAGACCTGTGTTTTGAACCCTATTTTAATAAAAATGTGGCACTAAAATTTACTAAAAGAAAAATATCAGATAACATTAGAAGATGAAGTTTATACCAATTGCACTTGTTAAGTCATTGAAAAGCTGTAATACTAAAATATTTTCGCAAATATAAGTTCTCAACTAATTGGGCTTGGCTTTGACATGGATTTAGCCTTTTTCTTCAACATTTCAGTGTGTTAATTCGCCTTTTCAATAGAAAAACTCCCTGGTTCAGTCCAAATGTTGTCGTACTAAATATTCTACGCAGTTTAAACCAAAATGCTATGACAACATGACGAGTTGTGAAACCCTCCACTGTACTAAGTTCAGGTAGTTAGAACCCTTGTTATGACTGAGACAATCTAAAGGAACCTTTAATGTAAAATTTGGTGCTTTAGTGTGGTATTATGTGTATCGACCAGATTTGAAAACGATTTGAAGAAATAGAAGATGCCCATCTTAAATCTTGCAAAGGGGGAGATAGTATTTCACGTTGATGGCAGTGGAGCGACACAGAGAGTAGTGTGTCACATTGGTAGTACAAGCTGGCTGGGTATGTATTTATATATGTCTAATTAGTTTATGTATATTGAGGATTGTGGAGAGTGACAATATTGATTGGCTATTTAATGGCCATCTCAGTCAAGGAGAATGGGAAATGTCACCATACTACTTCAAATAATGCTTACAGGTGCTACCAATCAAGCTTTACTCTAATGCAGTATGGTGATGTGGCCCTTAAACTGTCAAGTTCTACAGTTCACATGTAAGTTATCTAACAGATACTTATTGCCATGCTGGCAGTCACCCTTACAATATTTTTTCTCATCACCCGAAAAAATATTTATTTTAAACAACAACAACCCTTTTAGGTATATACATATGTATATTATTTTTGGTATCCATACAGATTAATCAAATAAAGAATATATAGACCTGAGGAATTTTTTGATTTGATGGGTGCATGATCAGGGCGGTTGACATTGACTAACTATGCACTGTATTTCGAAACCTCCGAAGCCATTATGTATGACAAGCCTATAAAGTTTGATATTTCAGCAGATTCAAAGCAGCAAGTGAAAGTTGGTTCAACAGGTCCATGGGGTGCCCTTCTCTTTGACAATACCATCATTTATGAATCCAGTGACATGAAAATTATGAGCTCTCCTAGTCATAGCATATTTCATGCTGAAAATCTTAAACATGACCTCTTATTTCTTTTTTGGCTTTAGCAATGTGAAGTGAACAGTTTTTCAAAGGATCTCAAACAATATGAACAGGGGCTATGGTATTCCACATTGAAAATTATTATGAAAAAAGAAGATAGGTGCACCGTTTAGTTTTATATTAATTCAACATATTTGTAATGTTTTATTTACTTTTTACATTCTCGCTTCCTTTTTTTTTTACTTAGGACTAAAATATATTTTTCTGATACATCTCATCTATATTAAATTGTAGAATTCCTTTTTCTCATTATTTTTTTACTCAATTTTTTTTCCCTTATTAACCCATGGTTTAAGAGATCTGCTATAATTTATCTATTATAATCTAAGTTGTGTTTCTTGATAAAAAAAAAGAATTGAAGAGTTGGGAATTGGCTATGCATTTGCAGGGAAGATCCTCTAATACTGGAGTTCCCTAAATTGACTGCCTCAGCCCATCATGATTACTATCTAGCTTTGATTAAGGAGGTGATAACTGTGCATAAATTTATCACTAGGTTTGGTCTCAAAGGTAGAGAATAAAAGGAGGCAATAGCTAGATCAGTCATTGGAGTAGTTCAGCTCCATGCAACAAGGGAATCATTTCAAATATTCCCACCATGCCCTCAAACGCTTCTAACTTTTAGCCTATCGAAGGATCTACTGCTAGGAGGTGACTATGTCCTTGAAGAATTGCCCAACAGTATTCGTAGAGGACGAAATCACAAGGATGCCCACTTATGTTCATCAGCTCTCTTGTTGCATATTTTGGGTGTTATGCCAAGAATTTACAGTCGATGAGAAAGAGGCCATATAATGAATTAATGAATCCACTCTTTCTCATTCTACTGTGTATTGGTTTTGTATTCTTATTGGTTTATCTCCTATTATGAAGCAATGGTAATAAGCTTCCTTGCAAGCGTTTGTAGGCAACATGCAAGTCCTTTTATCTATTGCGAGATACTTGCAAAGAACAATTCTGCTTACAATCTCTAAAGGGTGTAAGGATCATTTTATACTACCTTTTGCACATTCTTGGTTGAATTTTGAAGGAATTTCAGATTTTGACATTAGTTACATGTAGAATGTCAGTTCTGCTTACAGTCTCTAAAGTGTGCAAGGATCGTTTTATACTGCCTTCTGCACATTCTTGGTTGAATTTTGAAGGAATTTTTTATTTTGATATTAACTACATGTAGAATTTGGAGCATGTACCATGTTTAACTAATAACTCATTACCCTGACTTCTAAAATGAGGATTCTATTGAAATTGTAATGATGAATTGCAGTGAGTAAGACACACTTCTATGCTCCAGAATTTAAAGAAAATATTGTAGCTTAGAATGTGGGATGGAGCCATTTAGATCTTGTATAGCAGCTTTGAAATATGGTCAGAATATTGACAAACAAGCATCTATTAGAATCCTATGCCTCTTGGAATTGTTTGTTGGTTTGTCTACAACATAGAGTAGGATGCTTTTGAATGGATTGGTTAACATCCTTTTAGAGATTCGAGGCTCTGTTTCAATTCATATTGCTTCTCTATGTGATCTAACCAAATATGGCTTCTGATTTGTCGCATGCAATTTTTAGTGGAAGCTAGCGAAGATGAATTTCACAGTCACATACACTTAGTACTCCCTCATTTAGATATCTCATCAAAAAATTGGCATGCCAGTTCAATTTTTCCACATTTTGCATACATATCTTTGAGAGCAATCCCCACTAAAATATCAAACACAAATCCTATTTTAATATTATAAGAATGAATCCACTTACCCCATTGCACAGTTGCTAAATGAGCACAAGCTGGGAGGACGTTCACCATGGTGACAAAGTGAGGTTTAATGCATGCCAGTTGCATTAATCTAAGCAACATCAAAGCTTCATTTGCATTCTCATTGACCACATTTCCAATAATCAAATCATGGTATTCCAAGACACCACATCACTTTCATGCATTTTATCAGACACAACACACACAATATCTATACTCCTACTCTTTGCATACATATCGATGAGTGAAGTTCCAACAAAAACATATAATTCAAACCCACTTCTAGTTATGTAATCATTGATCCACATGCCCTTTTGCAGAGCTCTTAAATGGGTGCAAGCATGGATGACACTCACCGTCGTAAACCAATCGGGCACAACATCTTCTTTTCGCAGTTCATTAAACAATATTTTTTGATGCCCTCTACCAGAAGCTGAGCTAAACCCTTCAAACATTCCTGCACTAGAGCTTCATGAAGCCGTAGGGATAGATCCACCAATTCATCGTTCTGTTGCATAACTAACTAGACAAAACCCCCAAATCGTCAGTAAATTCAATCGCATTACTCAGTGGACAAAAAAAACCCCAAAAAATCAGCAAATTCAATCTCATTTTAATTTAAAAACCAAAGACAGAGAGAAAATGGCTCCAAAGCCCACAGAACGCATGGAATTTTTATACCATAAATTTACATGGACATGTAAAATGTGCCCCTCTCTCTCTGTTTGCTTTCTTTCTGACTTGGTGTTGGTTTACAATAGTCGAATTGTATGAGTAAAGCATACCTCCTCTCCAACACGGGATCATTGTAGAGTCCACTCTCCGCCTGCTAAGGAGAGTATCCTGTCTTCCTCATCTGATAGAGATTTCCAGCTATCACGAACAGAGGATAATTAAGCGGCATTACGAAACGATGTTGATGGTTTTGGTTTTCCCCGCCTGCGGTGACAGCAAAAAGGAATTTGGAAATGTTGTAGGCCAATATACCATTGATCTCTCATTTTTTTAAGATTTTCTTTTATTTTCCCTCCATCATTTTGATTTTTCCCTCCACCACTTTGATTTATGTTTTTCTCTGTCATTTTGATTTTTCCTTCCGCCATTTTGA
Organism: Pinus albicaulis; assembly: GCA_034641835.2. Classification (NCBI taxonomy): domain Eukaryota; kingdom Viridiplantae; phylum Streptophyta; class Pinopsida; order Pinales; family Pinaceae; genus Pinus; species Pinus albicaulis. The sequence goes on along the minus strand of CM076582.1, from coordinate 18,961,845 downwards.
TTTTTGTTTTGATTTAAATTCAGTTATTGAATGGTTTTTCATTTTTTAAATATTTGCAAAGTTGTCAATTTGAAGAGAATTTTTTTATTTTTTTGAAAAAATAAAAAATAAAACTAAAAATATTCTTTTTTTAAATAAGAAAATGGGAAAATAGATTAATTCATATTTTAAACTATTTTTAAGATTTATAATGTTTGTATAAGTTTTGTAGAAATTTTTCACCTTTCTTTTAAATGATTAATATTATGATTACATTTTTAAACATTCATTTTATTGAAGAGATTTTTATACATTCACCTTTTATATTAAAACATAAGAACATATAGCAATATATTTATAATTAATTTGTGATTAGATGGGTTATAATTTTTTTTAACATGTATTCACAAATGTGGAAAAGTATCTCTTGAGTATTTTCACATGGAAAATAAGGGTTAGCTAAACAATTTTTTATTAGTGTTGATGGGTATTTGGCTAGTTTTACACTATCAAATGCGTAGATCAAATCTCTTGAGTAAAGTGCGTTAGTCCACAATGAAAATTTTATTGTCGATGCATCCATGAATGTGGGGAAGCAACCCCTTTGTCTCTAAATTTTAACACTGGAGATGGATTCATAGACTCCCTTTATCTCTGAATCCATATGTAGTGTCAAATTTTAGTGAAATGTAAGAGTTTAATATCAAAATTGCAATGTTCCATTTCCTGAGTGACACATTTAAAAATGACTAGCATGAATGACTAAATCATATACTTCTTTAACTTGCTAGTTGGTCTTATTTTTATTCTTATACTATAGTGTTCATTTACATCAATCTTTTTTAATTTTTTCACTTATTATCTAGTCATGGACTAAATTAGTCATTTAAGTTAGTCGTTTTTAGTTGGGTCACTTATTATCTAGTCGTTTATTTTATCCCTAGACTAAATTAGTAGTTTAAGTTAGTCGTTTTTAGTTGGGTCACTTATTATCTAGTCGTTTATTTTATCCCTATACTAAATTAGTCATTTAAGTTAGTCATTTTTAGTTGGGTCACTTGAAATTGTTCAAATTTATTAGTAATTCACTTGAAATAGTTGTGGTGACTAAATTTTTTAGTCACCTAGTCACTAATTTCATCATTTTCTATTAGTGCTGGTGGAAAAACTTCACGAGATTTTTTGAATTGCAAGTCTTGCCATCGAGCTCTATGGGAATGCTTGGTGTATTTGTAAATTTCTGCCTCAAACTTTCTCAAAAAGTCTATCAGAAAAATTTTGTCTTCTAGTAATTCAATTCTTTTAACACTATTTGCACCTTGAATCGATGTATCGATATATTCATATCTCTCCCATTTCACTTTCATGTTGGAAAATGATTGATCATTTATATCAATATGATATTTGTTTTGAAATTTAGTCAAATTTACACAATCATCACATTTTTTACCACCAACACATTTCTTTTTATAAAATATTTCATCACTTTCTCTTTCACATAGAATTTGAGATATGAAATCATGGATAGTGGAAGGAGGAGGTGAATCCTTCCATAATGTTCTACCGAAATCAAGGAATGTGTCATAATATAACTCAAATTCCACATGATAATGACAAAAAAAAGTGTCGCATATGGTGATAGGTTTTACATACCATGGTTTTTGTTGAACAAAAGCACCGAGTGAAACATGAATTTGACGATTCTCTTCTTTGAACTTGTTGAATAACTCTATCTAAGTGGTTTCCAAGAGATGTTTTTCATGTTCTTCGTACTGATTTCGTGCTATTCTTCTTCGCATCACATGCCTTGCAGTTGGTGAAATACGCGAATTGTTCTTCCAATATTCATATATTGTTTTTTTAACATTTTCTCCAAGTCTATCTTTGTACAAACCTCATGCTTGGTACACATAAATCGACAACTATTGCACTGGACTTGGCTTCACCAAGAGTGAGGTGGATGCAAACATGTACCAAATTGTGGTGGAGGGTAAGCTTTTAATCATTGTTCTTTATGTTGATGATTTAATACTAACGGGTGATGAGAAGTTGATACACTCATGAAGGAAGATCTTGCAAAGGAGTTTGAGATGAAGGATTTGGGCCTCCTTCATTATTTCCTTGGATTGGAAATATGGCAGCGGGAAGGTGAATTGTTTGTGTCTCAAGGCAAGTATGTTCGGGATATACTTGAGAAGTTTCACATGCAAGGCTGCAAGCCTATCGACACTCCTCTTCTAGGAAATTGGAGGAAATAGGATGCTACATCGGCAGAGGTAGTGGATGCCACTTTTTATCGACAGTTAGTGGGTTTGCTCATGTATTTAGTTAATACAAGACCGGACATATGCTATGCGGTGAACCAGCATTCAGAAGTGATGGTTAAGCCTACCAAGCTCTTTTGGAAGGCAGTTAAGCATGTCCTAAGATATCTCAGGGGCACATCTGAGTATGGCTTATGGTACAAACAGACGGATGAGGTGAAGTTGCATGGCTTCACAGATGCAGATTGGGCAGGCATCCCAATAGACAGAAAGAGCACATCAGGAGGGGTTTTCAGTATCAGATCTACAACATTTTCTTGGTATAGCAGGAAACAAAGCTCTGTTGCACTCAGTTCAGCGGAAGCAGAATACATGGCAGCAAGTCAAGCTGCATGTGAGGCTATATAGATGAGGAAGATCCTGGTCGGTTTGTTCGGTTCACATTTAGATCCTACAGTGATACATTGTGATAATCAGAGTTACATTAAAATCTCAATTAATCCTATGTTTTATGATAGATCTAAACATATTGATATCTGGTATCATCATATCAGAGATTGTGTGCAGCAGAAGATCATGTTGCTTCAGTACATTCCTACGGAGATTAGGATGCAGATATTCTGACGAAGGCGCTCACCAAGAGAAAATTCGAATATCATAGAGACAGGATCAGGGTGAAGGATAATCCCTATCTTGTTGAGAGGGAGTGTTGAGATTCAAGAAGCTGATGAGCTTAGTGAAAATCAGTCACCTTCACTAAGTGAGCCGGCAGGCTATTTTTAGGTGTAAGTCTATTTTTAGACTACGTCTATTTTTAGACATGGTGATCATATTTCAGAAGTTGCAGGATGTTGCTTGTGGATGGTTGGTCAAGTTGGAAAAATAGATTAAATTCGATTTTTAGAATATTGGGCGAAGTCTATTTATAGATCATCAATCTAAAAATAGAAGTGTCGATTATTATTAGCTCTTAATAATAATCCGACAATAAACATCAACTTATTCTCTTGGAGCACTTAATTTCAGTATACAGATTTGTCAAATCAATGGGCTGAAGGAATTACACAATTCCTAGGGTTTACTGGTGGTTCATGCATGGAGGACTCAGTTAGAACTGAAGTGGCAAAGTTATGACAGAGTTGGAAGAGTAGTTCATGGAGTTGTTATTAAGTTTAACTCAGTTATTGGAGTTAAACTTAGTTGAGCTAGTTGTATCTAGTCTAACTGAATGATACACTAGTGAGAGTGGAGTAAATTAATTAGTTAATTAATTCACAAATAATAACTCATTAATCAACTGAAAAAATACAACAGTTAACTACAGTGCATGTCAGTTCCAGTGGAGACCCAGTGGAGAGATAGGTGAAAGGGCAAGATGGACTATCCGTTGTGACTATAGTGATGCATTGATTTCACCACACACACATTGGAGTTTCCAATGAGGATTGCATAGTGAAAGCAAGGTAGATTCAAATTCATTCAGGAGTCTTCTTCAGCAAGGATTGCATAGTGGAGACAGGCTATCGGGTGGCAAGAAATCAGTGCATGGATTTGCAGATTTCTTCGGATTAGTGTGTGACGATTGATTGTACTGAGAGCTTGATGTACTAAGCTTTGTATGAGATTGTTACATGATCTCCATGATACATAATATATGATAGTTGGTGTTTCCAGCTTCAGGCTTTTCCGTTAAACAACTATATTATGTGCGATTGTTTTTATTGCTTCATGTGTTTGCAATTTGATTTTAAATTTCCGCAAAAGATTAACAGTGGAAGGATTTTGTATTTAGCAAGAAGATAAATATTGTTAGATTAGGAGAATATGGATATATACATGCATCTTGTATATAATTTCTACAGATCTAGTCTGGTAATATACATTGATTCTATACACTAGGACTCCCCTAAGACTCTACTATCAAGTTTCACTCTAGCTTTGGGGTATATCTAGGAAAAAAACTTAAATGATTATAAGTGTTGGAAAACGCAAATAATGAGCTAAAGGAAAAAAACTCCCTAGAGTGAACTCACTTGCTAGTATAGTTCTAAGCTACCTAGGCCTTTTACATGACACTTTTTCATCATAGTAGAATCATTTTTACAATATTGCCAAAGGGCTGTGGAATCTGAAAGACAAACTGATGAGAAGAAAAAGAAGAAAGCTATGAAATTCTAGAATTCTGATTTGATATGATGGTCATGGAATGCTTTGAAGTGTGCTCTGATCATGGAAGCTTCGAAAAAATTTTAAATGCAACTTCAGTGGTCAACAATACCCATCACTCAAACCAAAATCATTGATTAGGAATGGTAGGCTTTTTGTAGCATATGTTAAGGGTTGGATTAGGTAGTTTCATCAAAATTGGGTTGTGCTAACTGATGTCCCTAGAGGATTGAGGTAGAGGAAAAGGGTGATATTAATGATGAGAATCCCAATATCAGTGGTGGTGCACCATTAATTGTCATTTATGTTTTCGATTTAAATGTTCTTGCTCACTTATTCCTAATGATTTCTTTCCATATATATATATATCACGTTTCTCTGTTTCAATTGTTTTTGGGTGTCATGTTTCCAGTGCGTTTCTATTTCATAAATGTGTACCTATTTCACTGTATCATGCAACTTAGATTTTAACCAATATTCACTTTATAAAAATCTGTAAACATCTTGGAATAGCCCCTTACATGGGCACAGGTGCCAGATGATTTTTCAGTTGGAATTACAAGACTGAGACATAAATTATTTTCTTCTTTCAAAGATAATTTTTCATGTTGTATAGTATATGCCCATTTTGAAAGAAAAACTTTCTTGTCCAGTATTTATAATGTGAATCAAAGTGAAGTTTGCATGCGAGCCTTTTGAATGGTTATGTATTTGGAGTGTTATTTTGCTTAATGTCTGTATACGAGTGTCTCACATAATGTTCTATATCCCATGTAGCCGAAGACAAGAATTTAGTTGAGTTTTTAAAGTCAACAACACGTACAAACAGGTTTACCAGACTCAATATGTTTTAAGTTGGATGAAAGACTTTCTATATAGTGTATATATTCAAGGAGTGTAAAATATGTCTAACTTTCATATTTTTTTAAATGGAAAGTTATGGCTTCTTTCTGGAGAGTCAATGCAGAGATGCCAGTGTTTGGATGGAAAAAGAGTGAAGATGTCCATGTAGATGCTTAAAATAGGACAACATTTGCGCAATAATGGAATTTGGTCTTCAGGAACTTGACATAAAGGAGTTTGGATGAATTTCTATTGAAATTGATTTTGTATGGCTAAACAATCAGGATGAACTTAAAGATTAAATATGGAATTAATTTCAATTTCCATTGAAATAGGTTGTCTTTATTTGTTTGAGCTTTGCTGATTTGTGGTCTAGTGACAATTAGGTTTTTTGGTTTTTGGGTAATGGAGTATTTGACTGGGTAGAGTATGCTAAGCATTATATATTTTTGTTTATTTTGATGACAAAAGAACCATGTCAAAACTTAGGTTTTAGGAAACTAATGTATGAGAGCTAGGTTGTTATAATTTCAAGACATGGATAGGAGAACATAAAAATACCTTGTTATGATAATATTTGAACAGTTTTTTCATTTGACCCACTTAATAAAATACATACTATAACAAATGGACGGGGCCAATTTTTTTTTAGACCAAGATAAATTTAAAAAAAAAATGGAGGCCATAGTGGTTGACAACCTGTGGCTGCCAGACCTGTTGGCAGCGCAGCAGGTGGGCCCACGCTGGAAATAATGGTTCGAGGAAACAACAAAGAACCGTTGAAGGCTATGGGCATGAGGAGAAGCCATTGAGTTGGGGTAGTGTTGTTGGCCGATAGAAAACAAATCGAGCCAACATAAGAAACACGAGTGAAGGGTGCATCAATCAACAACAAAAAAGCATGACAGTGGGGAGAAGCCATCGATAATGGTATAGCATTGAGACAAGCTAACCACGAGAAAAGTGTTGCATATATAGGGTGTCACAAATTGATATGGAAGAGTCGCCAGGAATAGAAAGGAATAGTTGTTGCAGGTTGGGCACAAGGAGATAGGGTTGCAGGAGTTCAAATGACAGTCATAGAAGATCAAGCAGAACACTGTTGAGACAAGGAGAAACATGATAGGTCAGGCCAACATCTAGATAGGGTTAGGTTGTCGCACAAAGAGGGCCACACAGAATTGAGGTCATAATAGCTAGATGCAACCAATAGTAGGCCCCTAACAATACAGATAGACCTGTACGACATAGGGAGGGTCAAAGGAAGGCCATAACAAGGATGTTGGGCCATACAAAGAAAGTTGCGGCTGAGGTAGGCTCAAGTTTATACAACGACATTAAAGTTGGTCAAAAGTTGAGTGAATAGGTGGCCAATGTGAAATTTCCTTAATTGCAACAACTGGAAATTAATATTTTAACTTATGCAGTTTATTTGTCTTCAAAAATTATTATGACAAATAATGATTAATTCACTACTACAATATTCACAATTATAGTTCAAGAACTATGAAATTAATTCACACAAAGTTTTGGATACCAAGATTTTTGGACAATAGTCCCTGGAAAAATCTCAATGTGGGGAAAACAAATTCAGTAGATGAGGGTTTATATTATTAATTCTTCAAAAAATTGAGAAATAAAATTGCTTTCCTGATACTGGAAAAACACCATCATATAATTTTCTCCACTGGAAAATAAATATGGAAACCCATGTTTCCTCTACAACATAAAATCAGCCTCCTTAGTGCTATTCTCACCTCCTGTTTGCTCTGCACATTGAAAATTCTTGCAGCCCAAAGTGGAACTCGCAGTGACTACATGAAAATTGTTCTTGCAACCCCTTCATCTACCTGTAACTCGCACTTTCTTTGGCACATGTCTCCGAAAACTGGAAATCGATCTGCTACCCAAATCTGCACACTAGCTTACTCGCACTGCCTGATATGACCTCTCTGCAGATTTATTTGGTCTCCCTTCCTGTCACTGGAGTGTTGGAAAATGTATGGAATTATTGTGTAGAAGTCTTCTCCAAAATTCTCTGTTGAAACCCCATTGCTAGTGTCTGTCCTTGCTTCAAATGCGCCCTTGTTGATCACTCCAGTTGCGTATGATGAACTTATCAAGTGTGTCTTTCCAAATTGCATCGACTTGTTCTTATAATCTCTCATTGAGAAATCAATGACCATGATCTAATCACAATTGATGGCTAAGACCATCTTGACCCCATCAAATGACTTTTTTAGAAGTCTGTAAATAAAAATTGTTTTTCCTTAATTAATTTGATTTAATTAACCAATTTTCCCAAGTTATATTTAAGAAAATAATTAATACTTGGCTAATAAATCTAATTGAGATGTTTCTTGCGAAATGTGTTCCTTAGCCTCATAAACACCATAGAGACTAGAACACATGTCTTCTGCTACCAAAAACTAACACTCCTTCTTAGCGAGTAAGGTGTTCTCCACTACTTCGATCTTCCTTGAAGCAGAAAAATTTGGATTACCCAAGGCCTTCGTGAGAATATATGCAATCTATTGATCTGTGGGAACATGCTATAGTTGAACTGATCCATGTTGCACACAATCTATGATGACGTGGTATGTTATGTCAATATGCTTTGAACTATCATGAAACATTGGATTCTCAAAGGGCCTGCTGCAACTTTGATTATCACAGTAGATACTAGTTGAATCCATTCACTAACCAAACAATCCCAATAGAATCTTCTGAAGCCAAATAACGTCGCATGTGTCCATGGTATTTTCCATGTATTCTACTTATGAAAAGCTCAATGCTATAGACTTCTGCCTCCTGTTGCACCAAGAGACAAATCCTGATCCAATACTAAAGCAATGCCCTGAAGTAATTTTCCCATGCACTGAACTACCTGCCCAATCTACATTTATATATCCACAAAAATTGGCACCATCACCTCAAGCATATCTCAAACCATACTCAACCATTTTGTGTAAATACCTCAAAACATGTCTCACCACTGTCCAATGCAGCCTCTTTGGCTCCACCATAAACTGTCTAAGAGTGTTGACTAAGAAACAAATGTCTGCCCTAACATTGACCAAGTATATAGGAGATTTTATGAGCTACATATATAAGGTTGGCTCCATAGATATGTCCTCTGATGCATCTCTCTTCCTCTAGTTGGTAATCATAGGCGTGGATATGGGTCTACAGTCTTGCATCCTGAATCTCTTTAGAATCTCGATAGTACATCTCCCTTACCCAAGGAATATCTCCCCATCCGTCTGCCATACCATCAATCCTGGGAAGTAATGCATCAGTCTTAATTTCTTCATCTTGAACTCAGCTGCCAAGTCCCTCTTGCAATCCTTTACGAACCCTGATGAGCCTATTAGGAATAGATCATCCACATTCAAAACTAGGAGGAGTGGCTCACCTCCTACCATCAGATAATAGAGGTTGGAATTTGCCTCGCTCTTCATAAAGCCCATATGCTGCAAGTAGTTTTCTATTCGATCATACCATGCCTTGAGAACATGTTTGAGCTCGTATAGAGTCCTCCTAAACCTGCACACATGTGTCTTAAAACCCTCCAGATATTTGATACACACCTCCTCCTCTATCACCTCATTCAAGAATGCAATATTGACGTCCATCTGGTGAATCTGCCATCCCATTTGTGATGCTAGAGATATCACTTCCCGAATAGAGGTATATCTGGTCACTAGTTTGAAGGTCTCCTAATAATCAATTCCTTCCTTTTGCACATACCCTTGGCCATTAAACTTGCCTTATACTTCTCTACACTGCCATCTGCAACATAATTCATCTTATAGATCCATTTGGAGCTCGCCATTTCCCTATCCACTATTCTAGGCATGACCTCTCGTACATCGTTAATCATGATGGAGTTAAACTCCACGATGGAATCTTACCACACCTGATATTGTGAAACTTTATCATAACTGGAAGGATTCCTGTCGAAAACCTTGATCATCGGTGCCTTGTAACTGTATTGTTGTATGTGCTCTCTAGTGCTCGATCTAGGAGCTCCGACAAATTCATGCAGATCTCTCAACGTATGAAGTACCTTTCTACTCCCGTTGGTGGTGGTTGGAGCTTCGAGCTCCTCGTCCTATTTTTTTTCTATTAAATCGCAATACCTCCAACTCCTGAGCTAGTGCTCGTAATAGTAATTGTACTCGTGCTCTATTATCCTCGCGGCTGCTACTCAAGCCTTCGATCTTTTGTTGGCCACTCGCGAGATCTCCTAAAGGCTCTCTCCTCCTGGAACTTCATGTCTCATCTCATGATAATCATCCTAGTACCTAGTGTTATCAGAACCAAATCGGTTCCGAAAAACCGACCAGTCCGACTCGTTTGAAGGCAAAATTGGTCTGAACCGGCCCTCTAAACCGGAAATGACCTTTTTGGAACTAAACTGACCATTTTTGACACTGACTCGACCGGTTCGGCACCAAACTGGCCCTTCGAATCATAAATGACCGGTTCGGCACTAAAACAACCATTTTCGGCACTAAATCGACCGGTTCAATACCGAACTAGCCAATTTTTTCAGCGAACCAGTCAGTTCAGTACCGAATTGGTCCGGACCGGTTCCACTAGTTCACAAGCCTGGGAATTAATATGTCATTATATATATATATATATATATATATATATATATATATATATACATAGACATATACATATACATATACATAGACATATATATATATATATATATATATATATATATATATATATATATATATATATATATATATATATATATATATATATATATATATTAATTATTATTTTTCCTAGTTACTAACACTACCCTATCCCCCCTAAAGCTACTTAAACACCCCCACCCCCTCTATTTCACTCACAATATTCATTCGAGTCTCTTGTAATTCTTGAGATGAGTTCGGTGAGGAGAATTCAAAGAGTTTTTGTAGGGTTTTTATAAGGGAGTTTTTTTACAGATTTGAAGAGTTGATTGGAGTCTTGGAGATTTGTTGGGTTGGCATATTTTTGAGCTACTTCAAAGTTTTTTTTTTCCCAGATATCTTTGGGTTTTCTTTAGTCATTTTTGCAACTAGTGGAAGATTTTTTATTTTTTTGTTGGGGCCACTAAATAGTTAATTTTAGATGATTTTGGAGTTGTTTTTCTCCAAAAATTTAGAGGATAAATCAAGGTCCAGGGAAATCAAGCCACAATCCCATTACAGACTTGGATGCTACTCATTCTTCAGATGAGGATGAGGAGGATGATCAGAATGATGATTGATGATTGATGATTTGATCATTGATTTGTTGTAGTTGTAGCTTGTAGTATTGTAGCTTGTAGTATAATACTATGATTTATGATGTTATTTTGGACTATAAAGGCCTTTTAGAGCCTTCTTCTTGATGTTTGTAACATTTTTGGTTCGACGATGTTTTGCACTAAGTGCTATTTTGGTTATATGCATTATTGCTTGCTATAGAAATAAAAAAATTTGCATATTTTTGTATAAATGGTTTGGATGCATATGGATTCACATGAATATAACAATATTTTCTTTAAAATGTGAATATTTTATGTGTTTTTGGTAAACCATTTTTTTTCTTCCCCCGTTCTTTTTTCAGTTTTGGTCCATAAGGTTTTCCGGTTTGATGACCGGTTCGGTTATGATAACATTGCTACTACCTGGAATATAGAGCATGTATGCCTTGGATGTTTCACTATAACCAATGAAATATACCTTCTTTGTATTTGGATCAAGTTTGGTGCATTTGTCATCGGGCACATGACAATATTCTATGTTGTCGAATATCCTAAAGTGCTCAACCTTTGGTTTCTTCCTTATGAAGACCTCCTCTGGTTTTATCTTACCCAAAGCTCTATGAGGAACCATGTTCTATATGTAAAAAACCATGCTACATGCCTCCTGCTATAGGAACTTGGGCATATCCTGGTCATTCAACATCACATTTATTGTCCCAACAATAGTCCTGTTGTTCCGCTTTGCTACTCCATTTTGTTGTGGATTGTATGGAGCTGTCCACTCTCTCCTGACACCCTAATTCACACAAAACCCTGTGAAGTCCTTATCTGTATACTCGCCTCCATTGTTTTTACGAAGCACCTTGATATTTTTTCCTATCGTGTTCTCCACAAGAGGTTTAAACGCTTGGAAGCAATTTAAGACTTCATCCTTCATCTTTAGAAAATAAATCTAGGTTTTCCTAGAGAAGTCATATATGAAGGTAAAAAATTACTTGTAAACCTTGAGATATTTGGTGGACATCGAGTCTCAAATGTCTAAGTGTACTAATTGCATCACACCACTGGCTCTATTGTCACTTCTTGGGAACATTACCTTTGTGAACTTCGTGTTACCCACCACCAGTGGTGACCCCACAGGGGAAATTTTTTCTCCCAGATTTGTCTTTCACCGGCAACCAACAACCCCTAGCAACCACCATTTTAGTCGATATATGTGCCAGTTGATCTTTGCTCCCTAAGTCAATCATATGCCCCCTCGCCCATTTGTCGAGAGCGTATGTTTGAAGGTGGGCCATCCAATCCTAAAGGTATGTCTTTCATTGTGCAATCAGGTGCTTATGCTTGTTTTTCATTGGGCACACTTGGGTATGGATTATTGGGTGACTTGAAAGGAGGAAGGTTTTTGACTGTAGTCTTGTTTGTGAAAATATCTGAATCTAAACCAGAAACCCTACTGCAGTAAATCTGATTTACTTATTGTACTTGTTTTTCATTAATTAACAAGTTATTTTCTGAATAATTCAGGAAAAAATTAAAGTAAATACATTGCATCCTACACAAGTCACAGATCAAGTACTGAAAAATAAGTAAAGAACACAGACAAAGGACACAAATTTTTCAGACATATGTCCCCAGAAAAATCCAATGCAGGAAAACTGGTGCAACAGTTCTGAGGGTTTGTATTATTAAGCATTAATATTCTGAGTACATCTAGGGTGCCATAATACGACTCAAACAACAGAGAAAACCTCAGCAAACAATGATAAAGCGTGATTTTTACCTCACTCTGCAAGTCCCAGCTGATCTGGATCAGACACTTGTGAAACCCAGCTGCCTCTGCGTAGTCTCTACACTGCCACTGCATAAGCCTGCGTGGGTCTGGTTGATTGACTGTGTCACCCTTCCTCTGTGCTGATATGCATCTCCAAAAATCGAGTTTTAGCCCTGTCAGCTTAGAAACCCTGATCTCTAGCTCATTCTAGAATTTCCCTCAGATGCTCTACGTTGCCTTTACGTGGGCCCGCATCAGCCCCTCTAGGGAATGCATCACCTCTCCTTGTGGTTGCGCTGCTTCCTCTGCGTCTATGCTGCCCTTGCTCTGCAATGTACTCTTGGTCCTTTGACCAATTACTGCATCTATCCCTCACTGCTTCTCTGAATCACTCAGGTTTTATCTTCATCCAAGCATTGCTCCGTTAGAAGAATTTGATCTCTTAGATCCAATGCGTGTATGTCTCCAACTGACCCCAAACCTTCCTTTAATAATTTTCCAGCTAATGAATCAAAGACCATGATCTAATCTCTAATCAACGACTAATATTAGAAAAGACTCGATCCTCATTACTAAGAATATTCTCACCCACATGTTAAATAAATTCACTTTAACTATTTAATTTCCCTAAGTTAGACTTAGGGTCTCCATTAAAATAATTAATTATTTGAATAAATTAAGCTCTAGGTGGAATTTCTCCAAATGATTTCTGGGTCTTGAGATCTCATGCATTATAGCCCCTCCACAAATTTTCATAGCTATATCACATTCGATGCTACCTAAACATCAACACTCCCTCTTAGCAAGGAATGTGCTCTAGCAACACTTCAACCTAAAGCACACCCTGATCCACGACACTGATCTTTTTTGCGGCTGATGCTCGACCTGGTGCCCTTCATCCACTGTGTTGCTGCCTTCTGTACTATTGCCCATGTCACTGCCACTGACACTACCTCATCTGTAATGCAACTCCTTCTCGAATGTTGCATCATGCTACCCATAGCACTGCCACTGCTAACTGTTGCACTGCAACTCAGTGGTTGAGAAGTAAGCAACTGAAAAACATCACCAAAAATCCTGACATACAAGTCAGTATGGGTGCACCTAGATACTAAAGCACCCTTTGCTGCTAATCTGTGCTGACCCTCTGGTGTTGCACTATTGCTACTTTGCACTGCGTAAGCATTGCCTCTGCGTTGTTGAAGTACAACAACCTCTGCATTGCTACGTTGCTGCTACTTCAAACTTCAGTGTCCTATCTTTGCCATTGTTTCTCCATCTTCCTCGCACCAACTGAATCCAGTCACTCGACTACTATCATTAAAGGCTCACGTAGCTCGTATGTTATCCAAGAGTTTGGGCACCTCAAGGATCCTGCCCCTCATATGTAGTTCAAGAGAACTACAGATCTATGTCGCCCCACCTCTTGTCTCAAGCTACATGAGAACTAATGGATACATCATCATCATCTCCATCATCGTCCTTAACAGTGACAACCTTCAAATATGAATCTTACCTGCCCTTCTTTTTCATAGGGCAAGTTGTGGCGAAATGTCCTAATTCACCACACTTGCATCTGACCTTCGAAAGGTATTTTTTCTTCTTCCTGTGCTGCCCGTGATGTCCCTTAGATGCGAGAGCCACATCTTCCTCCTTCTCTTTCATCTTGATCCCTCCGCTGCTGATGCCCGCTTTGGTGATCCTACTGATCTCTTCTTGTTGAATAGCTACTCACATGTTCTCCCAAGTTTCAAGTGTTGCTCTGCCCAAAATTCCTTGGAAAACGTTCTCCCACTCATCGGAAACTGCATTCAGATAATTCCTCACCATACGACCATCATCAGATGTGGCCCCCATGAAAAAAAACTGATCACGGATCGCCTTCAATCTAATGAGGAAGGGGTTGAACTCTTCTCCCTTTAGGATCTGGAATAATCAAAGTTGATTCTCAAGAAGAATCCTCCTATGAACAAAATTTCCTTCACACAATGTGGTCAAAGAATTCCACATCTCATGTGATGTGTTCTTCTTAGAAATGTGTGGGACCACATGATCTTTGAATCCGTCTAAGATTAAGCACTTAGCCTTCAATTTATATTCTTCATACTTGCTGAGCGGATCATCGTCAAAAAGAACCACAACTGCGCTCTCGGCGAGATGCTTGATTCGATGCTCATCCAGTACTGACAGGATTTTGGCCTTCTATATGACAAAGTTGGATGCTCCATCCAACCCGTCCTGATCCCTCAGTCCATGTGCGGCCATCTCTGTTCAAAATATTTTGAATTGGTTCTATTATCCCTCTTCTGCTACTTCCCCAAAAAAATTCATATTTAGGTTTCTTGGCGCTAGAAATCCTCTAAGGAACCACACTCCCTTTGGAAAAATGATTTCCTTCCCATAAATCATCTGCCAACTGATGTCGAATCAGCCCTCTCTAATCACTCTTTGCTGCTAATCAGCACTGGATCTAGACTTCTTGGTGAGAATTCTTCTAAGGAATTGGTTCCCTCTACTTTGTCACAACCCCACTATGCATTGTTCTGCACCGACATACAAAATGCCCCACCAGCAACTCCTGAAGAAAAACAATCTGCTCTTCCAGCCACGATAATCAGAAAGATAGAGGCTCAACCCTCTACGCTGGCCCAAAAAACACTACGATGCCTTTTCTATAGCTACATCGTCACCCCATCTGGCTGACGCAGGATTTGCGTGAGCTGCTTTTGTGACTGCATCACCTGTCCTTGCCTCTTTCTAGATCTGCGCTGTCACTCGGGACAACTGCCTTCCTGCAACAAAATTTTCTCTTCATCTCTTCGCTGATGGCTTCAACTCTACCTGATCTGCAATAATTATGATCCCATGTGAAAATTTCTAAATCTAAACTAGAAACCCTACTTCATTAAATCTGATTTACTTATCCTACTTGTTTTTCTTTAATTAACAAGTTATTTTATGAATAATTCAGAAAAAAATTAAAGTAAATACACTGAAACCTCCACAAGTTACAGATCATGTGCTGAAAAATAAGTAAAGCACATAGACAAAGGACACATATTTTTTGGACAAATTTCCCCGTAAAAACCCAATGCAGGAAAACCGGTGTAGCAGTTCTGAAGGTTTGTATTATTAAGTAGTAGTATTCTGAGTATATCTAGGGTTCCATAATCTAGCTCACCCAACAGAGAAAACCTTGGCAAACAAAGATAAATCGTGAGTTTTATCTCACTCTGCAAGTCCCGGCTGATCCAGATCAGACACTGGTGAAACCCAAACTACCTCTACGCAGTCTCTATGCTACCACTACATAAGCATGCATGGTTCTGGATGATGGACTACATCACCCTTCCTCTGTGTTAATCTTCCTCTCCATAAATTGAGTTTCAGCCCTCGTGAGTTAGAAACCCCGATCTCTAGCTCATTCTGGACTGTCCCTCAGATGCTCTGTGATGCCCCTACGTGAGCCCTGCGTCAGCCCCTCTAGGGACTATGTCACCTCTCCTGGTGGTTTTGCTACTTCCTCTGCATCTATGCTTCCCTTGATCTACAATGTATTCTTGGTCCTTTGACCAATTACTGAATCTACCCCTCACTGCTTCTCTGAATCACATAGATCTGATCTTTGTCCGAGCACTTCTCTGTCAGAAGAATTCAATCTCTTAGATCTAGTGTGTGTATGTCTCCAACTAACCCAAAGCCTTCCTTTAATACTTTTTCAATTGACGAATTAATGACCGTGATCTAATCTCTAATCGAAGGTTAAGATTAGAAAAGACTCGATCCTTGTTACTTAGAAAATTCTCACCCACATGTTAAATTAATTCACTTTAATTATTTAATTTCCCTAAGTTAGACTTAGGGTCTCCATTAAAATAATTAATTATTTTAATAACTTAAGCTTCGGGTGGAATTTATCCAAATTATTTCTGGGTCTTTGAAATCTCATGTTTTCTAGCCCCTCCACAAAGTTTCTAAGCTAGATTACATCTGATGCTACCTAAAAATCAACACTGTTCCCTCACCTTAAATAGGAGTTAATCCTCAACCCTAGTCTCTTGGGATCTTCCATATTGGCTTATAGCTTTAGGATGGGAACTAATTCGGAAACCTTGATTTTGGTAGCACGGTCCCGTTTTCTCATTTCATATTCTTCACTCTCCTTTACACATTACATGCCCTTATTCATCATCTTCCCTCTCAGGGTCCACAAGGCACTGATACTCACCTTCTCCTTGTCCACATGTTTGGGTTAGGCTTGGAACGTAGCCCCGGAAGTTGATGCAAATAAAGAAAAAGGATTAAAAGCATATCATGGCAACATACAAAAGGAAATAATACCACAAAATGAAAAATATGGCCAGGACAATATGTTAGCGTGTGGGGAAAATCCAAACATGTGCTTTACCCTTTCATTATGGCCATCACCCTGATTCCTAGGGCCCCTTGAGTGCCCCTGCATCATTAAGGAACCCATGCATGTCCCAAATCCTTGGTGGGTGATGAACTACCCCACCTTAAGGGGGTTGTCACTGCTTATATCATACACAACATGCTCTCATTTCCTAGAGCCCCGAGAAATATAATAAAAGAAAAATCAAGAGAAGGAAAAAGGAAAATGAAGGGTGGAAAATAAAAATGCAAGGTAACTCATGTACCGTGATTTCTCCCTCCTACATCTATACACCTAAATATGTGGGCATCCCTCATCATTACCACCCTTGAGCCCATGGAATTTTGCCTTGAGATCCTTGTGTCACAATCCACCTTATCATTATGCACATGACCCCTATCACTTACATGTCTTTCCCTTTAGGGGATGGGAACACCTAATAGGGTTGTCTATTAGCCACTCCTACCTAGTGCGGTAACACTATTACATCCTCAAAGCCCCAAATTTGGAAGGGAAGCCCATTACATAGTCTCATTTGTGCCCTTGAATAAAAAGTTTGGTTCACTTAGATGCACTAATGAATTATTGTACCTGAAGGTAAGGGAGCACATTTGATATTATGCATAATTGACAGGTGGTTTTTTCATGTGTTGGGCAACTTAATTGGGGCCAAAACCTACCAGAGTATCATATTGACACTTATAGGGGATGCATTGAGAGCCATGGGACTCTGTCATGTTGTAAAACATTATCTCATCTCATGGGCACCCTTAGCACCTTCAAAAACTTGTTCATTGCCCCACACTATTCATGAGATGAAGCACTTGGACCAACATTGCCCCCAGTCATCTTAACACTGTACACATGGTCTGGCAACTGATTCAAGGCCCATATGAGGTTTTTCTCGACCTTGAGACATGGGAGGGAAAGCACCATGATCAATGCCCTAATTTTATAATAGTCTATAGGCTTATTTTTCATAAAGAGACCCATGAGACCAGTACTTGTGCCCCAAAACCACCTTGGAGAACCACTTGATTATTTACATAGAGATTAAGGGGCCACTACCTTGCCCATCACTCATGGAGCCCTCTCCCTCTTCATGTTACCCTAAGGACTCAATGAGGGACTCCAACAACCTTTCTACATTACGACTTCATCATTTCAGCTCACTTATGGATGAATTTTTCATCACTTTATTAACTACTTGGTGGGCTTGTCACCAAGATTTTTTATTTGCACATTATTTTATAATTTTTGGGGCTAATTAGGCTAAGTCGAATTAGGAAATGATCATATATATAGAACTAGCTCTCATTGTGAGAGAGCATCATCATCGCTTGGATTCTCTCTTGTACAAGAATTTCACACTTTCCTCTTGGATGCTACTTGGAGTTTGTTTGATGCATTTCGATATCTTTGGAGGCTAAATTTTTGATCTCTCTTGGAGCTACATCTTTTCTATGGTTGGATATATCTCTTGTCATCTTGTAAGTGCTATTTTGTTGAAGATTGTTTTTCTTGGAATAATGTCTAATGTGTGGGGTTATTGCAACTAACTAAATCTCTTGTGCCTAAATTATTGAATATCATTGTAAAAGGTTGTTTGGTTGTAAATTTCACATGTTACTCATTGAATAGAATATATGAATGTTCCTAGTGGATGGGATTTCATTTTTCTTCCCTGAAAAACCATAGATATTGAGTAGGTAATTGTTGGAGTGGTTGCTATGGAATCATTCTTTAGCCTCCTTGAAGATGAATTTAGCAAACCTTGAATCATCTTAGACTCCATAGCCCAAGGATTAGGCACCGGTCCAAGAAGAATTGCCGATCAAGATTTTTTCTCTCTTTTATTCTAAAATTTTCGGCCCTTCTCCTTCAAATGACTAGCTAGGGCATCTTAAGAAATGCATTATAGGATGAATTTTGGGAATATTCTTAGATAATACTCTTCCTTAGTGTTTTCTCTATAGGATATCAAAACTTGGTTGAGTTTGCACATTGAATTCTCCATAAATCTCGGTGCCCTAGTTGTGCCCTAGAAGGGAAATAAAGTTTTGATCTATTGGATTGGTGGCTTTATTGAGGGTCATATGAATTTAGTTTTAAGTCTAATAAACCTTAAGATACCCTTTTCTCTGTCTTACCTTGGCCTAGTGAATACTTTGGAGGAAATTCTTCCCACGAATATTTTAAAACCCTAGGTTTAGCGTAAGCCCTAGTTAAGTCTCTCAAGGATAGTGAAAGTCCATTTTAAGTGATAAATCATCTTGAAAAGGTTATTTAGAGGTCATATCCCAATTTGGAAGTATTGACCTTGGTCATACCCATCATAATTTAATATCTCAAACCCTAAGTCTAGATTTTCCTCCTAGGTCGTTCATGGACAGCCTTTAACTTATTTGAAGTATTGAGCCCTAATTTAGTATTTCCTTGAATGGGCCTTGTGAATCACTTCATACCTTGTCGATGATCCTATAATTTCAAGTGATTTATTCCTACTGGGACTACTCTCAATTGATTGAAGTCTGTAAAGAGTATGGGACACTGAGGTGACAATGGGTCTTTGTCCCATTATTTTCATTTGGTCTAGTAGTTGCCCCATAGGTTCCCCTCCTAGGGCCCTGCTATATTGTGTGGAAAAAATTCCAAAGTACGCACCCTTTTCACATGTCATCATAATCCGTGCTAAATTCTATAACACCAATCACAATCTCCCTGAGAAAACTTTGTACTCCATGGTATAAGTGCCCCATGTTGATTTCTGGTAGCATTAGATGTGTTCTAGTCTCAATATTTTGCAGGGAGGCTAGGACATATGCATTCCAAAAAACCCATAAATCATTTTGGGAAATTCCAGCCAAAGGCAGTTTAATTAAAATAATTAATTACTTTTAATGGATCTAATGAGTACATCTTTGACAAGATATGATATTCCAAGTTTTTTATCATAAAAATCTTCCAAAAAGGAGACCATGCATACTATTAGGGGGATCTTGTGACTCGTGACTATTCTTGTAGAAGCTATCCGTGAAGAACCCTATGAAACCCTTGATGAGTCACACATGGACAATCTCTTGATAGATTATCTCTCAGGACTAATTCCATTGAAAAATATCATCCATTGTTGAAGATGTCTTCCACTTGATCACAAGGTAGAAATCTTTCTTGCCTTGAGAAAAAAGAAGAGCTAGAGGAATTTATGTAAGTGGGGGGGTTGATTGATCATATACCTCATCCATTCCATGAAGGCATGTAGAGGCTTATGGGGATCAAGTACATTAAATAAAAGCATAATGACAAAGGGAGTTGCAAAGAGCAACATAACAAGAAGGAGCACCATGATAGGGGGATCAACATATCTATCATGGAGAACTATCATTGATGAAGAAAATACGATAGTATATCAAGAATCATCTTGAAAGGGGGAGTACTTAGGCACCCCATTTACCATTGATGTCAAAGGGGGAGAAATTGTTGAAAGGGAAAGAATCTTGCCATGAATGACAAAGGGGGATACTATTGGTAAAAGTCGTATTTGATGCCAATATGACATTCTTGGAGATATCAAATATTCTTGTGATACATGAATAACAATATTGTGATGTTTCCATAACATCATGCAAACCCTAGGAGTAAACCCTAAGCATGAAGATGATGCATATACCAAATTCCCTAGCTACATTTATATCCCTATCTTGAATGATCTAATGATGGATTAAGAATCCATTTTCTCATGAAACCCTAGCTATATATCTCATATACATCCTAAGACACCCTACATGTTGTTGCTCTTGTTAAAGGGCTAATGTACATGATGTAGCCCTTGTTCCTTATTTAATGAAGAAACCAAAGGAACCCTAATCTAGATGTACTTGCATAACCTAAATTCCTTATTCAATATGCCCTAATACTACTGAGGTTGAAGGCCTAAGTCTATAAAGAAGGAGCCCTAACATTATCCAAATGATAAAATCCTATTGGTTACCATGGATAAAATAATAGTGAAAGTTCACAAAATATAATTTTATGGATGGAAACATGACCTCATTTAAAGGTGGAATTGGCATATGCTTGTAGAGGACTTTTTCCTCTTTCCAAAGAGCCCTTACTTGTCTTCTAACTCCTCTTAAATTGAGAGAAAATGATTTTACAAGTTTGAATAATTCATTTTTTATGCTAGCCGACCTGAGCCAAAATGAGCAAGTCGACCTCTCCTCCAAAAGACATGTCTTCGTTTATGATAAAAAATTGTATATATAGAAGGCCAAACTCTTCATGCTAAGCCATTATCTCGGTGAAGAACATACATACAAAAGTACAGAAGAAGACAAGAGGCCGAGAAGAATAAAGAAAGAATTATATTGGGCTAATTTCCATGTTTGGGTGAGCATTCAAGCTACAGACCTCAGACTAGAACAATGGTAAACATACATGCTCGTGGCTTGGTCCTGTGGTCAGAAAAGCTCGGACAGGGACATGAGGCTAAATTTAATAACTCATATCTGTGGGAATTCGGAACAATTGACAACCACTTGTGGACTTGTGTGAAGGCCCAACTGCGGACCTGGGCATACCCTAACCTATTACGAATTGTAGATATGTGGTGAACTAACCCAAGAACATTCAAGTGAAGGATCGGATCTATATTTGGAACTATGGGAGGACAAACCTTGGAAGCTCGGACCTTACCTCACCTCGGATTTTGAGATCAACCACCAATTAAAGACCTTAATAGTTTCAGACCTGTGGAGCCTTAATGCTACACCGGTGATAGAGATCATTGAATATATCAGGCTTAGACCTCTGTGACAAGTGTGGATTGTATGAGTTCAAACATGTGAACAATCACACATACCTCACCTTGGATTGGCAAGAGAAATACACCTTGGCTCATCATTAAGGCTCAGTTAATATCATGTGGAAGAGTTATATATATCATAACCTTGAACCTTTGGGGAGGTGGTTGGACAATGGTTTGTAGAACTTAGTGTTGTAATATCCTTGAAGGTGAAGAATTACCTTAAGGACCTTGCTTAAGAACTAAAGTCTCTATTCAGTATAGTGACATACCTTTGAAGCATTCCTTACAGTCATTTTGAAGGAATGTTTATTTATTTGAGGACTTGTGTAAGATCTTGGAAGCTTAATTGGAGTACAAATGGAGAATTGATACCTTGGGATCTCTTGCTGCTAGTCCCTCTAAGAATCTTGTAGAAACATTGTTGAAGAACTAGAGCCGCCTTGGGGATATTCTTGAGTATACCTTGGAGAGGCATATAGAATCACTATTGAAGACACTTTGTAAAGGAAGACCATGAAGCAACCTATTCAAGAACCCTTGAAGACATTGTGAAGCAGTTGAAGAATTGTTTGTTGTAGACCTTGAGGCTTAGTGAAACCTATGGAAGCCATCTTGTTGAGAAGATTTACCTAACCTTGGAGACATTATTGGAGACCATGATACATTGTTAAAGCCATCACGACATGACATTGAATATTTTTCTTGGGTGCAATGAAGAGTTGTGGGGATAAATTTTGAGAAGATAAAGTTGCCATTGATGAAGTGATTTTGAGATTAAATGAAGGAATTGCTAAAGGTGAATATATTGTTAGGGCTCATAGTAGAAGATATTTGGAGCCATGAAGAACTATTGATCTTATCTTGAAGAATTGAAGCATAGGGTTGGATCCCTAGAGGATAAGAGTCCTCAAGAATTCCAGGTTGGAGCTTGTACCAAAGAGAGGGTTGGAGCCCTAAAGGGTGTTGCCTCATAGAGAGTACCTTGGGGATATTCATGAGTATACCTTGGAGAGGCATCTATAATCACTATTGAAGACACTTTGTAAAGGAATATTGTGAAGCAACCTATTGAATAACCCTTGAAGACATTGTGAAGAACTTGAAGAATTGTTTGGTGCAAACCTTGAGGCTTAGTGAAACATATTGAAGATATCTTGTTGAGAAGATTTAGCTAACCGTGGAGACATTATTGGAGACCATGATGCATTTTTGAAGCCATCATGATGTGACCTTGAATATTTTGTTTGGGTGAAATGAAGAGTTGTGGTGACAACTTCTGAGAAGATAAAGTTGTCATTGATGAAGTGATTTGGAGATTAAGTGAAGGAATTGTTG
Source organism: Pinus albicaulis (assembly GCA_034641835.2). NCBI lineage: Eukaryota > Viridiplantae > Streptophyta > Pinopsida > Pinales > Pinaceae > Pinus > Pinus albicaulis. The sequence continues at coordinate 18,939,030 of CM076582.1, read as the reverse complement.
AAGGTGAATATCTTGTTAGGGCTTGTAGCAGAAGATATTGAGAGCCGTGAAGAACTATTGATCTTATCTTGAAGAATTGAAGCATAGGGTTGGAGCCCTAGAGGATAGGAGTCCTCAAGCATACTAGGTTGGAGCTTGTACCAGAGAGAGGGTTGGAGCCCTAAAGGTTGGTGCCTCATAAAGACAAGGTTGGAGCCTTGGAAGATGGGTTGGAGCCTTGTGAAGTCCAAATCGGTGCTTGGAAAAATAGAGGTTAGCGTCTGATGGTTTGAAGGTAGGAGTCTTCATCTAGGGTTGGATCCCTATACGTTTATTGTATTTGATCTATTGTAAAGAAGAAGATTGGAGTCCTCATCATTTCTGAATAATAAAATTATTATTCTATCATTTTTCATTTTGTGTTCTAATTATAAGTGATATTAACTGGTAAAAATAACAACTTAAAATAAATACTGATTCACAGCTCCTCTCAGTGTTTCCAAAAATTCAGTTAATTCATGTCGAGAGTCTAATGGGAGGCATGTAGAGTGTTCTCTAAGTTTTAGGGGGTCCAATTGCAGTTTATTTTGAGTTGTAATTATTTAACTTGATTATTTGAGTTAAAATCAGTTTAACTAGTTCTAACTGATGGAAGAGCTAGTAAGAGGTCCAGTGAATTAAATATGATTTAATTCACATGCAGTGATCCATCAGATAACTGATAATCCGCTAAAAATAGTTCATGCATGTCATTTCTAGGGAAGACCTTGTTGATATTGGAGTTAAAGAGGAGTGTACTATCAATTGTATAATTAGAAAATTGTATAGGGTGTGCATGGAGTTAGAGGAATAGCTATAATGTATTGCACAGTCATTATTGGGTAATTTCCTAATTAACAGGGGCTAAATTACCCTAGGGGTTACACAAGCAAGGCAGGGCATCCTGAGGCCAAGAAATTGATTAAGTATTGAACCAAGCTAGCCTAGGAATCAATGAGACAAACATAGATAGTGCAAAGAGATCTCAAGCCTAAGAGAAGCATTGTATTGTTTCATATTCTTTGACTTATGCAATATACACATAAAAAGGTTTTTCAGTGAGGATTTCCCCAAATAAATATTTGTGTTGCGCGATTGAAATTCTTTCTCTTTCTTGTTCATGTGATTTTGCGATCGAAATTGGTTTCTGCAATTTGTAGACTATATTCAAGTATTATGTTTTAGCATATCATATGATTAGTTGAATATATGTGTATTTTATACATAAAGAATTATATTAAAGATTGGAATAACGTCTTATCTCTGTGATCAATCATCGTTCACAAGGAAAACTAAATTCCATGTGATTCATACCCTAAGGTGTAAGCCAAAATCCATAATTCGTATATGTAACATGTTATCACTCTGTAATTTCTAGGTTGAAGAAAAAATACAGAGGCAACATCAAACCAATTTGGAATCCAAGACCTAGCCTTCCTAGATTCAGAGAGGGCTCTCTCTCTTAGATATAGCTTTGTTTATAGTGGAATTTTAGGCTAGCTGTTAGTGCATAACGGTTTCTTTGAAAAAATTTGGTTGAGACAGCTGAAGAGGGCCATTGGGCTATGGAGTCAAAAAGGTGTAAAGAAATTCAAATGGATGAATAATTGATATCAGGTGCAACTAGGCAAGCTAGTCATGCCAATGGAGCTTTACGGCTTGTGAAATGGAAAGGAGGAGGAGATTAAGGCTCAATTTGAATGCAGAGCAGACCATCTCTGAATTCTGCATTCAGATCTCAGAGGAAAACATAAAGTACTGTTTCAAAACTGAGCCTGGTACCCCATGGTAAATCCTACACAAAAATTTCTTATCCACAGTAAAGAAAGAGAACAGTTATGTGAAACTAGAGAAGGAAAAATTACATGAAAAGAAACACTTCACCACATATCATAACAAAAGAATCTGTAAAATAACGTAATATTTCATTCATCTCAAAAGTGTTTATAACTAGATGAACCAATTACAATGGTTTTTTCCCTTCCGGGCCTCCCTGCAAGTGCTAATACATGCAATATTTATATAAAAACTTAAGTCGGTTACTTTGTATGTTTCAATGATAGTCATTAATTATATTCAAGCTAAAAATTTTCCAAGTGGAACCATGTAGGCGGTGATAAGACAAGTCGGGCAATAACAGTGACCTTAACAATCTGTTATTGATTTCAGAGCATTTAAAAACTGGCTAGTATGATGCCAAAAAGGCAGCAAATAAAATATTACTGACATCTAGCCCTGCTTCTTCAGAAAACGATTGTTGGATAATCAAACTGGTGCTGCGATGGCTACTTTCACTACCTTTTTCCATTCTTGTTGTTATAACATGATAATTTTTCACAAATACTTTGCCCGAATTGAACTTTTCTGCTCGTGATTTTTTTTTTGAATGACTCTTCAATCCTAGTAGCTTTGGCAGAGTTTAAAGAATACACCCTTTATTCCTTTAATAATTGGCAGAAATTCCCTTCTCTCAGGTAAATGGTGGAGAACCCTTTGAATTTGTGGCTTAGTCCCGTTATCGTGTTTAGCCCCTTTTTCTTCACAAAACAATGTAACTGACCCAATGCACCCATATCTAAAATCCTTTAGGCTTCAGCCCTTACGTGCATCACGTCTGGACCAATATCACACTTCCGCACTTCGGCGTTTATAACATATACCCGGCACCTGTCCTCCTGAGCTTGCGAAGTGCGATATGCGACCGGGTCCCACCCATATCGCAAATCACATTTGACGATTTTAACATTTACCTAGGTTCTTATCCTCCCGATCTTGCGAAGTGCGCTATGCGATTGGGTCCCACCCATATCGCACATCGCAAATTTTAAGGTTTTCCACACACCACAACATTTGAGGCTTATCGCACACCGTAGAGAATAACTTATCGCATCACCACTTAAACCAATTGACCAGCGATGTGTTAACATGTAAATATAAAGAACGCTGATTACGATGTGCGATGGGCAGTGGGGAAAGGGTGAGTTCCTTTCATATCGCATTGGCGGATTTTAGAGTGGGAAAATGGAAGGTGGCTAGGATTTTTTGCGAAGTGTCGACGCGAAAGGCAAGGAAAAGGTCAAAAGGTTTTCGCGGTAAGGTTATGCGGTTCATAATATATATGATATATATGTATATCAAATGGCCTAAAGTGGGGGGTGGAGCTGCGAATAAAGTGATATATGGTGAGTTTAAATGACAAAATATGATATGGCTATAAGTGGGTAGGAAGAGCTGCCTTTTTAACTATAAAACTTGAATTTTAATAGTTAGAAAAGGGGTTTTGAAGAAATGAAGCGTGGGGCTTTAAAAAATGGAAGAATGAAGGGAAAAAGAGGGTAAATGAAATGAAATGAGGGCAGAAATGAAGTTTTCTCACCATCACACCTTATCAGCAACACTTTCCTCCTTGAACTGAAAAGGCAGATTGATTCCTTTGAAGCTCTTGACAGTCAATATTTCCCTTCTTTTTCTGAAAAATAAATGAAAACCATGGAATATTATTTTCAATATGAGAGACCTGGGAAATAATCAGTCACCTTGTGATACTGTGAATTACAAGATTCTAATAGTGGCTCCAGCTGGGGATGGAAACTCCTTCAAGAGGTGTCAAGAACACTATAGACTAATGGCCTGATCCATTGGGTTGATCATGTTAGCCACCTATGAAATTTTTGACAAGCAAACAGGTGGCTAAAATGTTTTCAAGCCTTCAAGAAATACATTTCCTCTAATAACATATCATTCTTGAAGCCTCCTGTGTCTTTTTCCCTTTGAATAATCCTCACTGCTGTTTCCACTGAAAAGCCTCTCTGTTTGTGGAAGAATGCCCAAAAAGGCCTCTATTTCCCCTTATTTTCATTCCCACTAAGCCTCTACTTTCATCTCCTTTTCCCCCCTTTTTAAATTCCTCCAAAAATCCCTTATTAACCCTCATTTCATCCTAAAACCCCTTTAAACCTTACAATTTCCCTTTGTTTGGTTTAATAGCCCCTTATTCCCTCTACCGAAACCTCCTTTGGCCTTAAAGAGCATTAAAATTAAGCCAAAAACCCACTTTTTACTTCATAATAAGCTTAAGCCCCTTTCGGCCAACCCCTTAACCACTTCCCCACACATGCCCCGCGCCTAGGACCAAGCGCTAAAGCCCGAGGTGCTTATCGCAATCGGGACTTTCAATATGTGCCATCCCTTTGTTTCTTATAATTCCCCGATGCGAGAAAGTATTTGTTCTATTGGCCCCTGATCGCTTATCGACCGTTGATATTTTAAGATCTGACGGTTCATGCCAATTCTACAATGTGCCCGTCGCTTCTCTCCTTTCACCCTTCCGATCATACATGAGCCGTCGATCTATCTCTAGATCAGATGGTGGTCGCTTAATCACACCTTCGTAGTGCCCAATCCCATCGCACTTGACCTCCGCCGATTGGCGAGTCCCGATTTAATCTTCGCCGTCAATTCCTCGCCGATCCAACGGTCCTGGTGCAATCACAAGTTTAAAACTCGGAGTTTCTAACCCCCACCTCCCTCTATTGCGATTGAATCTCTGCCGTTGATCCCTTTGGATCCAACGACCATCATTCTCTCTGCCCTTTCACATATCCCTCTATTTCCCCGCTCCCTCTTTCAATCCTGACCGTCCATTCTTTAGATCTAACGATTGGGATCTAACCCGCCTTTGACTTTCCACTACCTAACTGCCAGTACACTTTCCCTCATCGCGCTCCATCCTCCGCCGTCTGATTTTTTCGCTCTATATCCGATGGTCCACACACATATCACGTAAATATTATGTCTGAGCTTTAATGTTTCGAAGTTACGTGATGAAATCATTTTTTGAGGGGACATGTGTCTTGCAGTGACCTATATCGTGTTTTTTCTGAGAATTTTCGAAACCGCTCAGAAGGCATGCGACACCGACGGTTTTTCCCACTAATACCACTTTTCCCTTTTTGCTCCCGACAGCCTCATCATTTAATCTCATCCTTCCATTGATCTAGATCTACGACCCATATCGCATCGCGCATTTCATTCATATTATTTCATCGGAGCTTCCACAGAGTTCATCTGGCAATCCCCGCCATTGATCACCTCCTGCGATCCAACGACCCACAACAAATCGCCCTTCGCCCGTCGGGTCCCACCACTTAATTTCCTCCGATTTCATTCATTTTCCTCATTTTCCCTTTGTATTTGCCCAAAGGTTAAGCTTTTATGTTTTACATTAAAAGTGAATTTCTCCGTCTAACCTGCCTCCTCGGTAAATCCTGACCGTTGATTTCATACGCCGATCTAATCCAACGGTCCACAACCTGTGTTATCCCAAACCTTCATCAGCTCCATTTTCATCATTCTGCAACGTTTTTGCCCATTTTCACTCGCTGCCACCATTTCAGCCACTATCCTCCAGGCCTTTGCAGCAGTTTTCTGCCATTCCCCTAGATTTTATAACAATTTATCATGTTGTGCAGGGTTTACAGAGTGAGAATTTCACTTTGTCTCCATATTCACAGTCACTGTGACTGAGAGCGTAGAGAGACCGCCACAGCAGCAGCATAGAAACAACCACAGAGACGGATTAGAGGATTTAAGCCCGTAATTGAAGATTTAATGCTTTAATCCGTGTTCAAAGGATAAGGACGTAGTTAGGAACCATGAAGATGATCAAGAGACCTATTAAGGTCTAAGCACATGAAACAAAGCCATATCTGTGTTTAATGTCAGCAGAACATATTTTCTCAGAAATTACACCTCCCGACAGAAGTCTCCATGCCTCCTCGAGCCCTAAAAGGTCATTACACTAATAGAAGCTTCTAAACTATCAGGACAACAGTTATGGAAGCATGGAAACCCAGAAGACCTTCAGTCACCTTACTTGCTTCAGAAGATAGAACAGAGTGCCTTACAGTCAAAGAGGACTCCAAAGAATACATCTGAGGTCAATATCGACCTAACAAAGACTCCTAGGCCATACTACAAAGGACATACAGTGATGCAAATTTCCATTAAGCAGAGTGGGCTGGACCTTCTGCCTCCACTCTGTCTTAATGAGTCAATTTAATTCAAATCTACTCCTGCTATTTCATTCTCCTATAAGAACTCCCGAAGAACTTGTTGTTGTTGTTGATTAGTTGTAGGGATTCTTTTAGCTGTTAGAACAGTTTTGGGAGAAGAAGCTGAGTAGTTTGTAATTTAGTAGGCTAGGAGGAGAAAGCTTGGACTGTGTTAGCCATTGAGCTCAGTGTATGTGACTGGTTTTGCACATCAATTAATCAAGTAGTTTCACAGGATCCTGGTCTATATTATGGGTGATGTTTCTCTTACTTCAATTGTCTTATTTCATTTTAATCATGTTGTCCATTTATTCTCTGATAAGAATCAGTAAATAAGGCTTAGGATATACCCCTGCATGGTACCCTAATGCAAAATTCTCTTCTTATCTTTGATGTTTTCTGCTGAATGTGTATCTGAGAGAAAATTCATGTAATTTAACCAGTTAAAGATGTTGGTTTGGCCCATACTTACTGATGTGTGAATTCGGGGTTTGCTGCTTAGATGCTCTTGTTGGGTTTGAGCTGAAAAAATTGGTATACTAGGGATTTAATGTGAGCCCTGTCCACTGGGGTCCTTTTCTAACAGATTGGCCTATCTAAGATCCCTTGAGCTGGTGTCAAAGCATTGAAGGTTAAAAGCCCTTCTCTGATCTTAGGCCTAGTTCTGTGTTAAATCTTATCTCTGTTTTTCTCTTGGAATATGCTGAAGAAGGCCTGGAGTTAAATGACCTCTGACTTGATCTTAAGCTGCCCTTTGTATCTTCATTGAGAGTTGCCTTTGAGTATGTCAAAGTAGGTCTGGATTTAAATGATATCTGACCTGATCTCCAGACTGAAATTGGGTTTCTTTCCTTCTTTCACCTTCACTCCTTATTGTTCCATTCCACCATCTATCTAAAATATCCTTTGGTATAGATGACTTTCCCTATGGAAAGCCTTGGATAGTTGTTATGCAAGTAATCCCCTTTCATGACTCCATAGCCCAATGGATGGCACATTCTTAACCTATCCTCTTTTGCCGAAACATCTTGCTGCTTCGTTCCTTTCATTCCACGACCTTCTCATTTGATGATCTTGAACCCAAAAACCAACCAAATCATTTAAAACCCCCCCTTTTGCTTCATACCTAGCCTAATACCTCATTTTGAGCTTCAAAGATATATATTTTTTTGCCTTTTATGGAGAGATCCCTCTCCGGATCTAGGAGGGCTAGATCCTAGGATCCCAAAGTGGTTCTGATGTTGTCTAGTCTTTTGGTCTTGCCAATCTGGCCAAAACACTGGAACCCCAACAGATCCCAAATGTGCAACTTAATCTGCTACAAAACCTCAGTGGCTGGAAATTTGCAAGATGAAATCAACACTCTCTGCAAACTGAAGTTTGGAATATATTTGCACTGAAAACTAGAAATAAATTTGAAACTAAAATTGGAAAGATGCTCAGAGTAATGAGCTTATTTACACACCTACCTACCCTACCCTACTGAAATTACTGTTGCTTTAAATGATACAATAATTCCAGTGCAACCAATCAAGTAGCAGCGGAAACAAATGGACAACTTGACTTCTTGTCAGGAAAATCAGAAGTATAACTTGATTATGTGTCGACATAACCAAAGTTATAATAGGAAATGGAAATTGCTAATGTATTTTATCCTTATAGAGAGTACAAGTTTGAAAATTTGAGCTAAAAATATCCTCCATATAATCTGCGATAGGATCAATAAAAGCATGATGTATAATATTTTCTTCTAGGCCTTCAATGACTAGTTGATCAGTTGTATCCTTGGTATTAAACCTTGAAACCACATCTTCAGTTTTGTACTCAAAAGCATAATCATCCTCAATATGTAAGTCAAGAGGTAGTATAATTTCCCCTTGCTTTGGAGAAGGAATATTTTCCAAGAATTATTTAGGATCTTGGAAAGTATGTGACTGAATTTGAGAATTCAAGAGTTCAATTCCATTTTCGTATCGTTCAACAACTACCTCCAGAAAACATGTTTTAGCTTCAGGAAAAAAAATTCTTGATTTCAAAATAAGAAAGACAGCCTCTAGAAAATCTACATCAAGCTGAAATTATGATAACTTATTCCTGAATGCATTTAATATCTTCACGAGATAAAATATCTGCCACAAACCTTGTAATCTTGTTCAGCAGGAACTCTGGTCAGCATGTTGTGGAGTCGCCATGAATGCTCAAAAGCTAGGTTCTTTGAATCATGGATTTTCCAGGTGAATAATGAAGCCTTCTTGTGTCTGGTCACTGTCCACCATCAGTAATCAAATCTGAAATTTGATCTACTTTATGAGGAATATGTATTCTCTTAAGTTGATGACACACACAAAAGAATATTGTGCTGGTTAGGGCTACTTCCAGTCTATCAAGGAGTTGTTATAATTTTTTGAATAAGGTAAATCATCCAATTGACACTCATAGCTACAAAAATACATCATATATTATGATCACAAAGGTTGAAGAATATTGTTGTTGCTAGGTTTCATAGTTACGGAATGTGTCACATTGATTCAACCCTTACAAATTCACTCAAAATTCCTTCTATAGTGGCGACTCTCCTCCAAGATAGTCAATCCTCTATCTGTTACAAGACAAGGCGTAATCGAACCCCCAAACATGCCTTCATACCAATTTTCCTTCACCAAAACAGGTCTGCGACCTACCTCAGCAGATGATTACCCTCACGGTCCTTCTTTCAGCAAAATAATGCTTGGGACTTGCCTGAGAAAGGTTTCCTGAAAATGCGACCCACCTAGGAGAGAGTTTCCACACCATATACTCACACCCAAACACTCCTAATGCTTGTGGTCAACCTCAAAAGGAACTCGAACTTGCAATAAAAGAGGACTAAGCCCATAATAGTTCACAAATAAACGAATAATTCCCCCTAAGAGGCTCTACCTTCTGCCTAAGGGACTCAACCCATCAAACAACCCTACCATGACAAGAAACACACCCTTCCTACTTCTCTAGAGACACTTTCCTTCTGTGGTTATTTTAGAGAGAAGAAAATGTGTGAGAGATGTTCAAATTATTTTGGACACTCCCTTTTATAGTAGTTGGATAGGGGTTTCACTTAAAAGAATTATCCACAAGCCGACCTTGATAAATTACACATGTGGGGGTTTAATTTCAAAATACATTTCTCCTTATCCAAATTTGATGATCTTTAGGTCGATTTTGGTCCTCACAAAAAGAGGAATTCAATGCAATAATCATCTCCATTAGATGCATACTCCAAAGTGGAGTTTTTCCCTAGTTGCTAATTTTAACATGAAACCATGTGGAGAGGTCCGAGTTACCTCAAACTAAAATGATTCTCAAAAGTTTGAACTATCCAAGGCATTCAAATTTTTCTAAAGTTTGAGCAAGAAAACTTTGAGAGATTAGTGTGAAGGATAAGCTTGAAAAGAAGACCATGTATCACTCTCTTATGTAATGCCACCCAAATTATGACACAAAGTATTTATCCTAACAAAATAAAAGCACGACATCCAAAGTCCAAAGTATATATCCATGAAGCAAATATCACTTATTTATGTGATCTATACGAGAGGCTCATGCAAAGGGCTATGACAATTATGATAATATATATGGATAATAGGAAGGTCTATGGTAAGTTCTACTATAATTAAAGAATACACTATTGAAGCAACTTGCATAACATTCCTATGGAAGAAGAAGATGACTTGAGCTACCATTTTGAGAAGTCCAAGTCTGTTTTGGATATATCTCTTTGAAGTAGCCCAAAGATATCTTTGATGACCAAATATTCATGCTTCATTTCAATAGATATAGGTCTGAGGTACCTCTATTGAAAGAAGATGATAATCCTTGTTGCAAGAAGACCATATCTATGTGATAAAAATATTGATAGGTAAGGTTGACGAGGTATGTTTAATTTTTGTTTATCTCAAAGTTCTCTTGCAACTAATGACCTATGTCAATTACATTGCATAACATTTTGAGTTTATTAGGTCATGGAAATCTCACATCTAGGAATTAACATATAGAATAATCTTATCTATTATAAAACATATGTGTATATATATTAAATATCGCAACTTAATATTATAACATTTAGATCCTTTCCTTGCTTATGAAATCTAGGTTTTTGTGATCAAGGAATGAAATGAACTCCATGTATAGAAGGATCGTTGATAACATTTCTAGGGTTTGAAACTAATATATTAGTACACCTATAGAACTTGCAAATCTAAAAGGTGGTAGGTTTTAGAGATTCTGAATAATGAAGTATCTAGTGTTTGTAAACCCTAGCAAAGATTTTAATAAGAAAAACCATAGGAATAAAACCCTAAAGCTAATCATTTATGCTATAATAATAAACCCTAACACTTGATAATGATAGAAATGACATCATGCTAACATAAGGACTAGGTTGATGAAAATATCCAAGATTAAGAGGGCACCAAATTTCCTAAAAAAGATAACTCTACATCTCCTTAGTTATCAATGAAAATTTAACTAAACTGAGAGGGGGCTGGCGGACACTGTAAATCAGTTTAGCACATTCATGGACATTAAATTTATTTTATTTGACTCAGTAACTAAAACATTAAATGAACAAATTAACACATAATGGCCAGCAGATTGAATTTTTCAACAACAAGTAATAAGTAATCCAAAACATCACATAAGCACATAAAATCAACACATATGGACACCAAATATAAGCAGAAACCCATAAAGGGATAAAGCCACAATTTTTTATTTTTGTGATGCAAAGGAAAGCTCCCACTCCCTTATCACATTTTATTTTCTGTAGGCTCTAACATATAGGAGGCTACTACCTCAAATTTTCTGCAAGCTAAAACATGTAAAGAAGTTCCAAGTCCCATATATTTTTTGCAGGCTACAACCCACAGGAGGCTCCTACCTCAACAAGCTCCAAACTGTTATTTATCAAGCTACAAATTAAAAGGAGACTACAATCCCCTTATACATAAAGAAAATAAAATGTTGATTTACCTGGTCTATAGTTCTTCACACCTCCATTTTTGTCTCAAATTCCTCTCTGCGTATCTTATTTACATCTCCTCTCTATGTGTACTAGGTAGTTAATGAACAATTCTACAATCATCTCTCACATTCTCACATTCTCTAACCCTATTCTTTCCTTCTAAAAGAAAACCTTTTATGAAGATGGTTCGTTGGTCATTTGTATTCCATACAAGAAGATGAAGTGAACATACCTTATTGTTTTCCTTCCACTCATTTGTTTACAATATCTTCATATTTTGAATATTAAAACAAAATTAAGAGCCACCTGTAATGATTAAATACACCAACATAATACCAAGACCATGCAATTAAATAATACATTATAACATCATAACATATATGTAAACCAATCACTCTCAAATGTAAGCACTATGGAAGCAACCAATGAGAGAAATATATTACTCTCCAACATCATATTTATATTATGTTACCACTTGCATCACAATTTATTCATGTCATTTCCTCAACTACCTTGTGTCTTGCCTTGTTTGTCATGGAGTCTTGCCTTTGTTGTCATGTATAATTTGGTTTTATTTTTCCTTGCATCACAACAATGATCATGCTTTTGTCTTGCATTGCATCTCCTGCAACATCTCTCCTAAAGCATTTTCCACCAAACCATCTCTTGTTCATGGATATCAAATATACCTTGTTGAAAACATTGTTTCTTTGTCAATACCTTGCATGCTCTTGTTGTTATTTTGCCAACCATCTCTTGCAACATCCTTTCCTTGCTTCTCCTTTCCTTGTTTCTTCTTTGATGCTCCTTTGTATACTTTTGTTGATCCTATTACTGCTCCTTTATTTCCCAGGCTACTTCTACCTTGCTATTCCTATTGCTTCTTTTCCATCAATGATAATAATGCCATAAATCTCCCCCTTTGGCATTGATGGCAACACAATGGTCCTCTCCTCTACTAAACTACCCCTTTGACTTCAATAGAAAGGGGGCACAATGAAAATCACTTGCCTCATTAGACCAATCTCCTTTTGAGCATATGAGCATTATTTTAGTACTGGGGCAGTTATATATATATATATATATATATATATATATATATATATATATATATATATATCAGATTCACTGAGTTTCTCATGCATTGTTAGGAAACACATTGGCTATAAATTTCATTAATAGGTTAGTATTATAGGAAGAGAAAGAACATTACTAGGTACCATTTTCCTGAGCACTTCATGGTGACCTGTGTCAAAATATTTGAACATATGCTATATGTTTGTAGATCCATTTGAGATGATAGAAATGGAGCTTCAAATTTACTGAGCCTTATTCTTTTAGCTTCCACCATAATTTTATCCATGCTTTCTTTATAATAAGTCCATCTAAAATAAGAAGGGATGCTAGCATCCATCCACCACATTCGTGCTCTCTTAGAGGAAGATGCCATTTTTTTCTGGATAAATCCCTCTTTTGGACAAGAGCGATCTCCCTAGTATCCTAATAGATAACTAGAACAAAAAACTATTTGAATGTCTATTTCCCTAAACTACTAGCATTCAAATTATCAAAACTTAGAAAAGATAGGGTAATGCTCTTACTTTTCAACGAGATGTTTGATGTAGACCTTCCCTTTTGTCCCGAAGAAGTCTTCAATGCTGAGAAAAACCTACAATCACAAACATGCAAAGAATCAAAAGAGCCTACAGTATATAATAATCCAAACACCAGTTTAACTTAATGATCAAGGAGATTAAGAATTTTCATTTTTTTAACGAATCTAAAAACAATACAATGAGAAAAAGTATCCACATGCATTATCAATAATATAAAGAGCAATATTACAACTTGGGCCTTGATGTCATACATATTTCTCTCGTATGCCTTCACAATCGTGCTTCTTGGTTTGACAAGCTTTCCTCTCTAGAATGACCAACATAGGTTTATCTTCAGCGAAATCTTATGTGTACATATGTACAATATACCATCTACAATCTACCACTAACCTTGAAGTTTCAACTCAATTTATAGGACAAATTATGGAGGTTTCAGATCCATCAATAGAGGGATGATATCCTCTAATGAAGGGATTAGGGTTCCTTCATCCAAGGGGATAATTTCCATGATTGGAGGGATATAGCTCGAACTGAAGTGAGTCAAAAGGCTTTTAATTGGAAGAATGTGCACCCAACTATGATTCTAGAAGTTAATTTTCATTTTTACTTTATTTTAAATGGGGTGTGAAAGTTTTATGGGAAAGCAGAGTGTAGATGTCTGCAGGTAAGGTTAGGAATATCACTGCATGCATAGGAAGTGACTCTAAAAAGTGTGCATGCAACATTTAAGAGTAGTTAAGAGCTTTTTCCCAGTTCCCAAGACTTGGTTAAGGAATATAAATGTTTTGACTTCTAAGGAAGCATGAGTATGGATGGTCATAGATCCATATTGACAATCAAATGTCATGGTGACAAAATGACGTGTAACAGATTGTCCCCTAAAGTGAGAAGTATGAGAAAAATTTTCAAGAGAGTGAATTTCTTTCTCATCCCAAGGATTGGATCAGAGACATTGGTTGAAAACCTATAAGAAACAATTAATGCAAATATATAATCATCACTGAGGTAGGCATTCCCATACTCAAAGAAAAACTAACTATATGTTCTGGTACATATGTGACTTAGAATTACATCAAAAGTAGACACAGTATGGAAATAGTCATTTGTTATGAATTAGTCTATTGAAACATGAATACATAAATCCTCACAGCCTAGATGGTTGAAACTAGATCCAGGGTCTTAATTTCTGCTTCTTGAGCTAGTACGAATCTATCCATGTTATTGATTGTTTCAAAGTCGAACATGGCAGAAACCACTTGATTACCAGTCAATGATGAAAACCGTTAACAAGTGTGAGAGAAACCACTAGTAATGACAATGGCTCTCCAAGTACCTCAATACAATATATGAAATTTGAATGAATTATTTGCAGTCGAACACTCATAGAGTCATTCGATCGAAGGAAAATGATGAAAACATGTTGTCGAAGGAAATAAACCTACCATTAAGACATGAAAATTTCAAGGTATTGATAGGATTTCTAGATCAAATTCCTAGATAATGAGCTGAAGTCGATAGGAAGTGATCTATCACGGGAGGGCCTACGACACGAAACCCTTATGTCAAGTTTTGAAGAAATATTTTTCAAGGATTAATTTAGGGGTGGTCAATGCAATTGGAAAAAAATATTTGCGATTAGTAATGAATTGAAGTTGAACTTTTTCTTGAACACATAACGACACTGTAAATGACTTGGCAACATTTGACTTAAATATTATACCCAAAACTGACTAAATACTTTCAATGAGGTTTGATTAAGTATAAGACAAAAGGATTACCCAACCCAGACACGAGTGCAAAAAAATTTCGTGTTCAAGAGTGACATGTCTCTTTTAAACCAAGTATAAACGATGGATTATTTTTCTCAATTCCCACCCCACCATTACTGGCAAGTGCCTATTTATTTTTTTCAAGCTTGAGGAGGATAACATTTGCTTGCTGTATAAGCTCATCCTTCATAGGAATCCATCTCAGTAATTTTAACGAACCCTAAGAAGGAGTCGTTCGGTCCCATTGTAGTCAACGGGTCCTACGCTGTTTAATTTTAACGAGTCTGACATAGGATTAACTCAGTGTTTTTCAGTTTTAGGGAGTGATAAGAAAAAAATAAGTAAACTGCATAGTGTTCTTTTTCTTAAGTTTAGTCTCTCGAACCCGAAAAAGGATAAAATTATGTAGGAGAGAACTCTATTGACCATGCTTAGTAACATATACCTTTTTCATAATTAGCCTAGCTTAGTCTGGAAAAGGGATAAACTTATACTGAATAGACGATTGTTCATTTATTTTAACGAGTTCGAATAGTCAAGTGCTCAGCAATATATTCATGTTTAGAGAGTATGAAAAGGGCTTAAAAGATGACTCCATGGTTTCACTTTTTCGTATTTTTTAACAGTCCGAAAAAGTGATAAGAGTTTATTCTATCATCAAAATGATTTGTTTTTAAACACATACTGTTCTCTGCACAGAAAAATCGAAAATTATAATAATCTATTCTCAATCATAATAAAAATATTTAAAATTTGAACTCCTAAAGGTCAAAACAAATAAAATAATATTACTTTATTCATGAAAACCTATAAAAAGTGGAACTAACAAGTCATTTTTACCTTTTGATTTCAGGAGCAATAAAAAGGAGTTTTTACCATAGATCTTCTGAAGTTGATATCGGAAGGACCGGAAAACCATTTTACGAACCATCAGTTCCAATTATTTAATCCCTTCATTATATTGCATTCTATTTGTTTAATTTTCATTTTAGGCTTCCAAATTATTTTTTTAGAGAATTTTTTTTTTTAGAAACCGCCCTCGGAGGTGGACAGGTTTTCTTGATTGAAACTGCGCACCCCAATGATTTTTTAACACAAAAATCACTGTGCCATCGCGTTTTTTATATGTAGATCGTGCGTAAAAAATCATTGTCTATAGAAGAAAACAGCGCAAGCATCGTGGGGTTTTCAAAAAATGGTTTTCTTTCCATAAAAATTTCTCTAAGTTCTCCCAAAAGTTTTTTAATGTTTTTAAATGATTGTTTGCAGGAAATTTGTACCAACCATGCTTGAGTGGAGAGAATGTGAGCATGAATCACATGATAATAAGGCCATGATAGCCCAACAACGCTTCGGGTGTTCAATAATTGTTGTCTATACAAGGAATGAAGGCCCAAGTGGAGCTAATGACCTGGTTAGTTAATGCCTGGGATGTCCAAGAACAATGTTTCATCATCGGGGATCATAGGCTCATGATTGATGTAGAGGATATTTATTTCCTCACCGGTTTGCCCCGAAGGGGAAGAGACATTTCCATGTTTGGCACACGACCAGGAGGATTACCTACTGCTTCCTATATGGTGCAATATTGCATGCAGGATTTGAAATTGAAGGATGGTCAAATCGATATAAAGACCATCAAACGAATTGACCTCAAAATCATTGCTTTCATATTCACTAGTTTATGTGGCATCACGACTCCTCATGTGTCTACCAGAGCACAAATGAAAATGACTGTTGAGTGTTATGAGGGAACAATATTCAAATGGTGCAAAGGAGTACTAGTTAATATGAAAGGACGGCTCACACGAGCAAAGAATGGTAAGCTAAAGAATTTCGGTTATGGTGCCATTCTAATATCTTTTACCTTAGAAAGAATATCACTCCTTGTACCTCAGCAGTTGTTAGTGGATCCAACAAGACCGATGGATCCTCACATGTTGTGATGGATTTCGTTGATGGCTCGCCATGGTGGTGATGGTGGTCTTGTTGTCTGGTATACACCTTAGTTTTTTGTATGACTAAGAAGCCATATCTTCATGATTGAGGAATTCCCTTATGCAAGGGCTGATTTTAGGGGTGACCCCGACACAACACTCCCACCTGGAGCATAGTGGGATGCATAAGGTAAAAAGTCTCATTTTGAGTTTATATGTTTTATAATTTTTATTTGATTTTTTATCATCCAATAATGATAATCAAAAACATTTTAACGCAGATGTTGGCCAAGCATGACCAACAGTGCTTCGTCATTTTTATAGACAAGAAGAACAACTTATATCAGAAGATCCACCACAAACTGATGTAGCCGAGGCCCTCGTAGAATAGGAGCACAACCTGGAGAGGTTGACCATAGATATCCCAGAGACCGGGACATATGATTTTCCTCTTATATACTAGAGGCACGTGACTGGGGTTCCCTGTCCATTTAGGTGATACTTGCATAGAGTGGCGCATGCTATACTCTGCTATCATGATCATCATCATAGATAGCTGATGTTTGTTTTAGATGGAATTTTTTTTTGTATCAATATATTTAGATCATAAGGTGTTTGAGACCTATGATCACAGATGATGTATATTTGTTGACACTATGATAAACAACTATTTTGGCCTAATGATGATTACTACGTTTGGTCTCTGAGTATCTTGTTCAATATGGATTCAATATTGTTTTGATTTACATTCAACATTGCAAATGTGTATTTAAAAATTTATTAACCAATGTATCAGCTAACATGTTTAAATTTCTTAAAATGTGTTGATATTCAATGTAATCAAACTGTCTTTCCAAGTGACGGACCCTTAAAAACATTCTTAACAATAATGGATTTCTGATTGCATAAACATCATTAAAATGTAATAAAATGAGATTTGAATCTAACCTAACAATCAAACGTTGAATTCCAAATGAAATGGAATCAAATAATATCTCAATGACTGTGCTATATTTTGCAATATTATTCATTGTTTGATCGAGGTAAATCCCATGAATTAAAACTAAATCATCAGTGGGTGAATAGATAACCCAAGTAGCGGAAGATAAATTCTGTGTACTATGACAGACACCATTAGAAAAGCCCATGTAAGTATGAGGGAATGTAGACATCTACAATATTGAGAGTAATCAAGAAAAGAAACACAAGTAGTAAAAACTTGCCAAGAAAAATAACTAATCTAAGGCACACTTTTCTTGAAAATGTAACTAATGTACAATGAAGATCTCCATAAGATAAATCATGCATAATATCTCTTCAGATAAAGACCGTTTCTGGGATTATATAAAGAGACACTGTCATAATCAACTAATTCATAGGCCCCTTTTGCAAGCACACACTTAACAATATAAGGGCCATGCCACATTGGTTTAAATTTACCAGTGCCTAGTTTATCGTGAGCTTGATCATATACAAAGATGAGGTCACCTTCTGAATAGATACGAGGGTTAACACTTTGATCATATTGTGCCTTAACACGTTTTTTATGAGCTTCAGCAGCTAAGGCAGAGATGTGGTGAGTCTCATATAACTGTGCTAAGTATAATAAGTGTTTTTCTTCTTTAGAGGTAGCTCGTAATAACTCAATGGCTAGTTTTAGTGACGAAATTTCACATTCAATGGGTATAAAAAATTCTAAACTGTAAACGAGTTGAAAAGGAGTAAACCCTATAGATTTTTTTGCGGAGGTACGATATGCCCATAGTGCGGAAAAAAAGATGGTGTGCCAATTCGATTTATGACTTCCTACAATCTGTTTAATCATATTGGTTAAAAATTTGTTTACAACTTCAACTTGGACATTGGCCTATGGGTAATACGGCGTGGAATTATCATGGCGTAGGCCGAGTTGAGCAGAAATTTCAATCTTCATAATGTTTCGAAAGTGGCTACCATGGTCCATAATGATGGCTTGAGGGACACCGAACCTAGCAACCATATGATTGAATATGAAAATAGTTGTAGTTTCGTTGTTAGCCTCAAATGTAGGCATCACCTCGGCCCATTTGGTAAAGTAATCTACAGCGAAATTAATATACCCATGCCCCCCGGCTGAGTGAGGGTTACATGTAATGAAATCGATGCCCCATTTTACAAATGGATCGACAATGATGATTGGGTGATGAGGAGCGAGAGGTGGAAAGATCTTTCGATAAAAAATTTGACAATTGTGACATTTTCTAACTGCAAGGATACAATCTTTGAAGAGTGACGACCAGAAATAAATAGTGTGAAATATCTTTTGGGTTGTGGAAAACCTAGACATATGACCATCACATGCTCCAGAATGACAATCATTTAAAACTCTTTCGGCATCTTCATTAGTTAAACAACATCGAAAAATAGAATCAACACCATGACGATAAAGAGTGTCACCAACAATATTGTATTGTTGAGGTTGGTATCGAATACTATGTTGATCAGAGTGTGAAAGTTTAGGCCAAAAGTTTTGGGTTTGAAGATATATTACGATATCTCCATACCAAGGATCCAATGTGTTGATTAGAAACAAATATTCATCGGGAAGATGGTCTTCTACCACAGTTTCAGATTCAATATAGGGAAAGTCACACATAAGTTCAACAAAGACTAGTGATTTCTTGGATTTGGATTTTTCAAATTCCAAATCGATATTTTGTAGGATAACTATCCACTTAGAGTATTTGTCCCTGAGCAATTTTTTCGTCAAAATTTACATCATAGGGTTGCAGTCAGATATCACAATTGTTTTGCATAACAGTATGTAGTCATAGAATCTTTGGACAACTTGAACGGCTGCCAAGGCTAATTTCTCCACATGTGAATACTTGATCTCTGTCGGTGTAAGGTTTCGAATTAAGTAATAAATCGCATGTTCATTGTTGGAGTCATCCTCTTGAACTAAAACCATTCCAATGGTGGAATTCAACACAACTAAATACAAAAGGTAATCTCAGTGATAATCAGGTGGATGCAACAATGGTGCATGAGTCAACACGTGTTTAAGTGCATCGAAAGCTTTATTGGCAAGCTCATCCCAAATAAAAGGAACATCCTATTTTAATAACCAAGTGAAACCTTTAGTTAACTCTGCATAGTTAGGGATAAAAAAACGCAGGCTTTCCCTTGCAAAATATGGAGTTGGCGAAGAGTAGAAGGAGGAGGTAAATTGGCATTGGTCTCAACCTTCAAAGGGTTGAGACGAATGCCTTCTTTAGAAACAATGAGACCAATAAATATTCCTGATTGTACACAAAATACACATTTTTGTGGATTCAAACAAATATTGTAATGCCTACATCACATAAAAATGGCACGTAAATGTGTAGGATGATCTTGTATGCGCAAAGAATGAGCAGGTAAGTCATCCAAGTAGGGTTGCACAATGTGTTTGATGTCATGAAATGCATAAGACATAGCTCATTAAAAAGTTGTGCCAGAGTTTTTCAGTCCAAAATTTAATTTACAGTATGTAAATGTCCCCCATGGACATATAAATATGGTTTTGGGTTGAATGATAGGGAGTATGCTTATTTGATTGCAACCAGAAAATCCATCCATAAATGAAAATATTTCGTTTTCGGCAAAATCATCAACAATTTGGTTGATGTAAGGGGTGGGATAATTTTCTTTGGTACAAGACTTATTAATATCCCTATAATCAACACATACTTTGATAGGTCCTTGTTTATTGGTTGCTAGAACTATGTTAGATACCCAATTTGTTAATGGAATAGGATAAATGAATCCCGCACGAAGTAGTTTTTCAACTTCAACTTTAATAGTAGCAAATATTCACAGATGTATTGGACGTAATATTTGTCTAATAGGTTTAGCATCCAGGTATGTCTTAATTTCTTGAATCACAATATTCGAGGATTAATTCCTTGCATTTATTCGTAAGACCGGGAAAAAATTTCTGGGAATTCCTGAAATAGGGATTTGTACATGTTAATTTCGTCATTTGAGCATGAAACACCTATGTGAATGTTTTCAGTTATTCATGGTTTAATTGATATGTCAATTGGAATTGTTGCGGAAATATTTCCTAAATTCGTCTCATAATCTAAATGAAGGATTGACATAGGATTTTTAGGTTCCTTAACATATTCAATCAGAAAGATCGTTGAAAAGTCATTTTCAAATCTATCAAGGTCTGGTGGAAAAGAGGATCGATGATGAAGATCATCCCAAGGTAATTCATCCAATGAAAAAATTTCCTAAATATTTTCATCGCTCGAAAATATGCGTTGAAAAGGATCATAAAAATGATGTTGTGGTTGAAATTGGTAGAGAAGAAAACTCATCACTGGCCACATTCACTTGATCAGTATCAGTTGATGAAATGCTAGAAAACGATTGCCCCACTACATATGCCAATTCGTATGGACTCAAAGGCATTTCATTACCATAGTAGTCCAATTCATATTCTGAAGGCACAATTATGGGTAATTGAATGACATTGTGCTTGATGTAATCATGTTGATATTGGCAATAGTTCGAGACCCATTAGGAGGAGGTATAGTGAAAGTTCCCATAAGAGCAGAATCCTTAACTAGTCCTACCCAACCATATTCATAAGGGATAACCGTCTTTCCAACATGTTGGATACTATCCATAGAGGTAGGATTAGAAGTGTAGTAATACAACCGATAAATTTTAACAATCTTTTCTTTATGACCTAACAGAAGGTTGTAGTCAAGGGGAGCATCAATGACTTCCACCTTAAGCGTAACAGTTTTTCCTTCTACCTCTATGGGTAAATCCTAGAGTATTCCAATGGATGAAAACCTCTTCCATCAAAGGCTTTCAGAATTGTGGGTGATTTATTGACTGGTGGATAACCAAGAGTTTTACAACAAGATAAGGCCATAATGCACATATATTCTCCCTCATCAATCACTGTGCGAAAAACTCGCCTAGATTTGACTAAAACAGGTCTTTGAAAATCCATCTGGTGCGGGGGTCTAGGTATAAAGTTATCAAGATCAAAGACGGTAATATTATAATCTTGAGGGTAAATCGCTCCAATAGTTGATAATAGTAACTTCCTCTAAGTTGGACAAGGCTACAACAATTCGAGGGTCGACATTGCTGAAGGTGACATGGCCACATCTTCAACAATATTGTAGTTCTAAGAAGCTCTCACATGTGGATTGAAAGCCAGTTTTGGAGTACACCTTTGAAAGGCAGTTTAATTACTTATTTAGGACTAGGTTTCTCGATGTGTAACAGTTCAGAAATAGGAGGAGTTGATACCGTAGGTTGACTGGATGATCTAGTTTCATTTCCAGTTACAAAACTCGTAGATCCATAATCTTGAGATCGTGTTGCCACCATGACCTTGGACATCATCAGGATATCCACTGATGAATTGGAAGAAGATCTGATCATTTTTTTGTCTTGTGATGGGAAAGGATCTTTAAGAATAGCGGACGTTGGTGAACATTTGACAAATTTAGATACCTCGGCCTGATACGGGCACTCTTTTGTGCAGTGATCATCGTCACATATAAGACATGGATAACAAGGTTTTCTTTTTTCGTCATATGGTTTTCTTTTTTTACTTTCTCTTTTGGAGAATTGTTTTGTTTATTTTTACATTTCCCTTTCTTCTTATTTCCAGGAGATTTGGTCTTGGCATTAGATAAGTCTACGACATGGATTTCGGCAGAAGTTTCTAGAGAATAGTCTTTTTTGGGTGAATCAGGTAAAGTTATGATTGAAGTAGTAGATTTGGATTGTTTCTGTTTACTCTTTGATGTATTAATTGTATCTATTACATCGTCTGCGGCATGAGAACCAGAAGGAGTTGAAGTTGACCCACACGAGATAAATTAGGAATTTTTGCATGCAAAGTACTAGACTTTGTGTAAACAAGGTCTAGATACTGGGCTTGAGCAATAACCCATTATTTTGTTACAACACCTCCTTTAGCTACATCTTCAATAATCTTAGGGAGTAATGATTTGAGAAACCATTCAGCCATAATTTGATCCGGGATGAAAAATTTGACTAAACAACATCTACGTCACCATTCGTGGATGTGATCTGAAATGTATGTAGATGTAATTTGTTTAAGTGCATTCAAAAGTTCTGTGTCATTCTCATAATGGACTGGTAATTGATGAGGAAGGAAAGAAATTATTAAGGCATTGAAATTTTTGAAAGAGCCTCGTGGTAACCCAATGTACCACTTCACGGCTAAGCCGATCAAAGTTATTTGAAAAAGTTTGAAACGGATGGAATCATCAATCAAAGATTTGGATGCACACCATTGATGATAAGTCATAACATGGTTCAAGGGGTCCTCTCCTGGTTTTCCTTCAAACTTTGGAATGTTAATGGGAAACTTAGTAGGCATGGCCTACCAAAACGGAAGATGGTAAATCGAGTCATTCATTAACCGAGACAAGTCTGGAAAATCTAAATTTGCTATGAAAGGTGACCGTCTGTTAGGGTCTTCCTGAGTGAATT
This sequence comes from Pinus albicaulis, assembly GCA_034641835.2. NCBI lineage: Eukaryota > Viridiplantae > Streptophyta > Pinopsida > Pinales > Pinaceae > Pinus > Pinus albicaulis. Next base: position 18,916,122 of record CM076582.1, on the reverse strand, counting down.
AATAATCCTGAGGGACGAGACCATTATCTAGAGGAGGGTATTCAGGAAAACTTGGGATAGCTTGAGCAATTGGAATTGGCACACCTCCAGGGTATCCAGGGGTAGCCATGCTGAGTTGGGGTTGAGCTGGTATCTGAAATGTATAACTAGGGTATGGTTGAATCTGGAAAGATGGATTTTGTCCCAATTTCCATATTGTAATTGGCCTTGAAATGGCTGGCCTTGAACAAATTTACCTTGAAGAGGTTGACCTACCAAGGGTTGTCCCTAAAGAGTTTGACCTGTAAAAGGTTTCCCTTGAATAGGCTGACCTAAAAAGGGTTGTCCTTGAATAGATTGACCTACAAAATGTTGACTTGTTTGCATAGTTGTTGTATTAGGTTGTCCCAAAAATGCTTGAGGAATCAACTGGACTATAGGTCTAGTTTGATGGGTAGTAGTCTGAGGGATATCCTATGTAACAATTAGCATTGAAATTTTAAGGGTCATAGCAATAGAGACTTGGGGAACTCCTGGGATAGATGTACCTGGTTTTTGAACAAATATTTTCACAGAAGATTGGATAGGAGTACTAGGAGTACTCAAACCAACTTGCTGACTACTTCTCATAGATGTCCTTCAGGTAATTTGAAGTGCACCTTGAACATGTTGTTGGACTTGGGTATAACCAAAATGTCCAAGTGGCTGAGAAGGTTGATTATAAGGCACTTTCAGGGTAGGTTGAAAATATTTTTGAGTAAACAAGGGGTTCCACATAGTGTTTATCCCTACATACAGAGTTCCCATTGAGGGTTGTGACGCATAGGGTTGACCATAACCCGTCTGAGGAATTGGACCATAACGTTGATAATTACCGATAATTACTAGGAACATGATGCCCTAAAATTGTTGGATAGGTTCCAGTAAAGGGTTGTCCTCCTTGAAAAGGTTGTTGCCCATGAAGAGGCTGCACTTGAAGATGTAGTTGCTCAAGAAAGGTCACTCTGTGCACTATATAGCCACCTCAGAAGCGCTCGAGGGGTATTCCCCAAAACACACACACACACACATATATATATATATATATATATATATATATATATATATATATATATATATATATATATATATATATATATGTATGTATGTATGTATATATATGTATATATATATATATATGTATATATACATGTATACATGTATATATATATATATATATATGTATATATACATGTATACATGTATATATATATATATATATATATATATATATATATATACACACACACACACACACACACACACACACATATATATATATATATATATGTTTCGTATTCAAAGGTTGGGTGGTAGACTCTAATAGGCTAGTTGACATAGTATAAGTTTTAGAGAAAGAAGATGCTCCTGAAAAAGTCCCAGAAAGCGATTGGTACCCAGTAGGAACAGAAGGACCACCATACAAAAAGCTTTCTGGTGAAGAAGAAAATATGGATGACTGAGTAGAAATGCTCTCAAAAGCCATGTTACTATACCTAGGTAAATAGTACAATGGGATTCGATGTCGTGGATGTGCATAACCAGAATTATCTAAAAATTGGTGAATTGGAGATACCAAGGATCCGGTTGAAAGGGAATAAAAGGTAAATTCAAAGGGTCAATTGGTTCACTATACCTTAAATCTAAATATTCTTGACGATAGGGAATTTCAATTTCTTCTTCTTCGTCAGATATTTCTTCAATGCTAAAAAGGCCAAGAGGAAGATCCTTAGTGATGAGAAGCTTTACTCGAGGTGAACAAGTACAACCAGGATTCGGGGTTATAACATTTGAAGGTGACTCAGATGAAGTGGAATCAGACTAAGGTTTAGATATTTCAGGTTCAGTGAACTGTGTATCTAAAAACTCACCAGTGACAGATTCAACTGTAATCACTTCAGAAATGTCTGGCTGATCTTGATCTGTTTCATTTATTTGAGGTTGATTAAATTTGAAATTAGGATGTATTATAATAGATGATTCTCCTTGTTCCGAAGACCCGGTTCCTAATGATTGAACCCTTTCAATTTTGATTTTTTACAATTCACTAGGTGTATATTCAGGGGGTTTCCCCTACATTATATGTGAATGTCTCGGTAATTCAGCCACGGTTAATTTCTTTAACACACGAAATCAAAAAATTTCAAATGAATCACACCTAAGGCCTCTAAAAGTAATAAAAACAATGAACACGTGATACAAAATATAGGAAGAAATACACACACAAATAATATGTTTCCACAATAAAAATCACTAGTTGGTGATGAAAACCAACCTCGTAGAGATTAATGCGGAAAACTAGTAGTTGCAACTTGTTTAATGAAACAACCTAGTGCAAGTAACTCCACTATTCCATCTCGAAGTGAAGACTATTCTCCATAAAGTCCAAGTGAGTCTAGTCAAGGTCTACTCTAGGTATTGTGGGACCTTCCCTCCACCGTCACCTTGGGAAAAATCCTAAATATTATAGCAACTAAGTTTACCAACTCAGACAATTGAATTTGGGGGAATAGTCTGTGGCCTAATACACACGTAAGGGCAAAGTTTCAAAGCTCAATCCCTTTGAAATCTCCTTGACATGGTAAATACGAGGTTTACTAACAAGTCATCCCAGGCTTCTCGACAATGGTTAATCTGAGGTTTACCATTTGTAATACATGTACATCTTCTATCTTTAGCAATAAAGTAGGTACGATTACTCCACTGGGTCGGACATGACCTCGTGCTCGACTCTTTTAAGAAAAGCTTCCCAAAAAAAATTGCAACAATAGGGTTTTTCCCTACCGCAAGATGCTACTTGTTTGTTTTATCTTCTTTGGAAAGCTAATTACTCCCTATTCCAAAGCACTGGTCCTAAGCTAGATTGGTGGAATGAGCCCTAGAAAATGTAAAAATATCTGGATCAATTTTATTAAGTGTTGTATTAATTTGGATGTTGTTTGCGTAGAGGGGTATGGAAATGAAACTCAATGATTTTGTGAACGACTCAAAAAATTACTCTAAATGCATCAACAATGAATATGCAATTCCTTGTTTCAATGAATTCCTATTTAACAGAAAGTAGAAGGATTTTTGAACTAAAAAAAGTACAAATTTCATAAAACATCACATAACAATTGTTTTTCATTAAGAAATAAATTTCATTTTGAAGCATAACCAATATCACTTTGTAATGAAAATATTTGTTGATTCAAAGCCAAAATATACAATTTTATGAGCAAACAATATTTAATTCTTCAAAATAAAAAACAACTAGGAAAACCCTAAAAACTGTAAAAACTTTTCAAAAAATGAAAGCTCTTAACTAATAATCTAACTAAAGGTACCTATGAGTGTGTTTTCATGATTTATTTCAGCTGAAAGCAAAATAAATTGTTTTTTGACTTTAACATACACACACAATTTCATAAAAGACTAATTTTGAGACAAATCACACTTCACTTATCTAGAAGTTACTCCTTTTACAAATGAGCAAGAAACAATCTCTTAAACAAGGAAGACTAATAAGACACCTAGTAGCTCTAGAGGGAAATTATAGAAAAACAATTATCTAGGTAGTGAATCTATTTTCCCAAATAGAGCAATTCATGAAACCAGGGCAAACCCTACTCGAAATTGCAAAAAGGATGATCTATCAAAAAGACTCTAAGGTAATTAGGAAGAGTTCACAAACAAACTCTGAGAGTTGGTATAAGTCGGGTTAAACCTCTATAAATTTGTTATCAGACTCCGAGAGAGAAAATATTTATTTTTCAAAAATTCTCAGTGTTTGCATAGGTTGTCAGTGAAAGCCAGTACGCATGCGCACTGTATTAAACTGAAATATTGCACATGTTTGCGTCCCTTTATCACAGAAAACTGCGCAAGGTAGAGAATATTTTAAGGAAATAAACACAAGGCATTCTAATTTAGAGGATCTAAAAATTCATAAACCCAACAACACTCAGACATAGTGAAACTAGAAAAATTGGAGAGCTAAACCAAAAGAATCAAGAGAAAACTAATCTTGTTCCCCAATGGAGTCGCTAATTTTTTTTCTGGATAAATCCCTCTTACAAACCAGAGGTATCTCGCTAGTATCCCAATAGATAACTAGAAACAAAATCCATCTAAATATCCCTTTCCTTAAACTATTAACATTCAGGTAATGCCTTTTGTCCCGAAGAAGTCCTTAAATGTTGAGAAGAACTTGAAATCACAAACATGTAAAGAATTAAAAGAACTTGCAGTATATAATATTCCAAACACTGGTTTAACTTAATGATAAAGGAGATTAAGAATTGTCATTGTTTTAATGAATCTAAAAACAACACAATGAGAAAAAGTATCCAGATGTATTATCAAGAATATAAAGTGCAATATTAAAACCTGAGCCTCGATGTCATACATATTTCTCTGATATGCCTTCAAAATCGTTCTCCTTGGTTTGACAAGCTTTCCTCTCTAGAATGACCAGCATAGGTTTATCTTCAATGAACTCTTATGTGTACATATGTACAATATACCATCTACAATCTACCCCTAACCCTGAAGTTTCAACTCAATTTATAGGAGAAATTGAGGAGGTTTCAGATCCATCAATAGAGGGATGAGCTCCTCTAATGAAGGGATTAGGGTTCCTTCATCCAAGGGGATAAGTTCCATGATTGGAGGGATATAACTCGAACTAGCACGACTCAAGAGGCTTTTAGTTGGAATAATGTGTGCCCAACTCTGCTTCCAGAAGTTAATTTTCGCTTTTACCTTCTTTTAAATGGGGTGTGCAGGTTTTATGGGAAAACAAAGTTCAAATATCCGTAGGCAAGGTTAGGAATATCAGTGAATGCGTAAGAAGTGACTGCAAAAAGTGTGCAAACAACCTTCAAGAGTAGTTAATAGATTTTTCCAAGTTCCAAAGACTTGGTTAAGGAATATAAGTGTTTTGACTTCTAAGGAAGCATGAGTATGGATGGTGATAGATGCATATTGACAGTCAAATGTCATGGTGACAAAATGATGTGTAACAACCATATTTGGAAATTTATTTTTGAGGAAACTACCATATTTGAAAATGACTTTTTGAGAAAAAATGTCTTTCACTAGATCTCAATGAATTTAAATGAGTTGGATTAGATTTTTGTGTGTTAGAGATTGTTGAGGAAAAACCTTGATGGTAACTACTTCAAGTTGCAACATTCAATCAGATCTATTTTTTTCTAAATACCCTAAGTGCTTTAATGATTCTAGAAATTCCTTTAGCTCTCCACAAAATTGTAGGCTTAGTCTCTGTAAACCATACAACTGAGCTAAACTCTTAAAGAGGCATGTATTTTCATATCCACACAAATCTAACCTCCTTATAGGTTTAATACTCCCTAATTCTTTAACTAGTAATATCAGTTTCTCCACTGTGCATTCATTCCCTTTACAAAATTTTAGCACTTTCAATTTTGAGGAAATATTGTATGAACTGCATATCACATTCTCCATAGAGATTTCATCCACGAAACTTAAATATTTAAGCTTGTAATATTGAATGGAAGATTGGGTACACCTCCATCTTGAAGAAATCTAAGTTCACTGAATTGTTTAGTGCATTTTCCATTTACGATTGCCAAGTTCCCATTGCAAACACTCAGAGAGACCCACTCATTTCTTCCAATTGTTTTACAGAGACATGGAATAGATACTGACCATTCTCCAGCCAAAATCCTTTTATTTGGTCAAGAATATTCTCTCCATCATACAATAACTTAGAGAAATCATCTGATTTTGTTAGTTGAAGGCCTATTGATTTAGCATGACCAATTGCAAGAAGAAGATCATGAATGCTTATCTCGTTTTGTTTCTCTGATTTTCTAGTCTCTTTTTTTTGACATAGTGTTCTAATATGTTGTAATATTCCAACATATTGTTATTGAAATTAAAATTATAAGAAGCCATATGAATCATTCCAACATTAAACGCTCTCATATGAACACTCTCCAACGCTGCTTTCCAACACAATAAATAATAATAAACGTTCCCCAAGGCTATGTTAGTCAAGGTTGTCATTGATGTCAATGTGGCATTGGTCGAGATGAAAAATATTCTTGTGATGTCAATACCTCATGCACTCCCTAGGTGCTAAGGATGTTATTAATGAAGATACTAAGTGCACATGCCACTAATGAAGATGTCATGCCACATAGGAAAAGTATTATCTTAGCTACCTAATGATCATAATTCCCTAAATGTCCTTGAACTAACCATGAAGATAACCTTTCTCTTGATGAAGTAGCCCTAAAACAAGGATGATGTTCTTACTCTTGATGGATAAGCCTAGAAACCAAATAATGTTCTTGCTCATGAGGACACGCACTTCTTGATTGATAAGGATGCCTAATTACAAATTATGGAGCCCTAATTCTTATAAACAAGCCCTTGTCCTAACAAATTGATGAATGCTACACTATGACATGGTTGGTGACATCACTACACTATTACATGATGACATGAATGCTGAAATATTAAATTATGACACTATTATGAATCACTTGGTGACATATGATGACATGGAGGACCTAATGATGACGTCGAAATAATATAAATACATAGTTCGATTCATAACAATGAAGAAGCCCTAATGACCTCTTGCTCTCTTGATCACCTTCTGCATATAAAAATTCAAGAACAATCACAAAGAAAAATAAATTTCGGCACCTTGCAGGCAACCTATCACAATGATTCCTAGACCATATTGAAGAGGATTTTTTCATCTTTCTAACGAGCCCTTACTTACCCCCAAAATCCCGGTGGTTGATGAGATAATGAATTTTTAAGTTTATAAAAATATTTTGTTTATCTATCCAACCCAAGTTAACATACATATGTCAACTCCCATTATCCAACAGTCATGTCCTCTCTTCAAAGGAAAAAATCAATATAAATAAGGTTCCAGACTTCATTTCTAGGCAATAATCTCGGTGATCTAAGACACAAAAGAGGAGCTTTAGTTCACAACTCATGAACACAAAAGAGCCAACATTTTAAGGAGCAATTTTGATCTTGTTTGGGCTTATATTTTTCTTAACACAAAGCTGTCTGCATCTCGAATCTGGGTTTGAATAAATTTGTGACACTTACGTCAAATACCTCGGATCCCTTGTTGTAGCTTAGGACACTGACAACAGAGGTTCATATTTCTTAGCTCGAACTGTTAGCCATCTATAAATTTTTCATATACTATGATGGCTAAAATAGGTCTTTAGTCTTCAAGAAACAAATTTCATGCAAAATCTATGACTTCTTGAAGCCTCTACTATGTTCCTTATCCTTCAAAAATCCACATATTTGATCTCTTCACTCAAAACCCTCAAAGAAGCTTGCTGATATACAAGGATTGTTTCAAAAAACCTCTTCTCCATCATTTCCCTCCTAAAATCCCCTTTTTCCCTTCATTATCCCTCCATTTCCTCAAAAATCCCTTTTAGACCTTATAAATCCCCTTTATTTGGTTTAAAATCACCTTTTTAACCCTATCAGAACCCCTAAAAACCTTCAAAAACCCCCATTTCGGCCTGAAAACCTAACTTTTCCATATGCAGACCTTTAAGCCCCTGCGGGCTTAAGATCTCAGCTCCTTTCTCCATATAATCGGGACCGCGACCATCGGCTCAAGTCTTTAGACCCTTTTGTACTATCGAACTTTGCTCCGCCCCTTTTTTCCTTTATTTCTTCATTATTTACCTCGCACGATGGTTTCAATGGCGATGGGATATGAGCCGTTGATCTCGCAGATCCAACGGCCATCGGCAGATCGCCCATCACAAATCGCTCTTTCCCCGGTCCTGCTTCCCTTTCCCTTTTTTCTTCCGATGACCGATCCTCCAATAAGATCTGGATTGCCCATTTCCCCCAAGATCTGACAGATCTCGCTTTTCCTTTTCTCTGCTTTCCATCGCATCGACGCATCGCAGTTCCCCGTTTCCTCCTTCCCCTTCCATTTTCTTCCACCGATGGCCGATCCCCTGACCAGATCGCGGCCATTGATCGCAACCATTCGACGATTCGCGCTCCATCACAAACCATAAAGGGTCATGCCGCACTCCTTTCTCCGCCAATGGCCGATCCCCCGAGTCAATATCCACCGTTGATCTCGTTCTATATCGGATGATCATCATGCCATCACCTCATCGCTTTCCTCTTGTCCAAGCCATTTCTGCCTGCCATTCCCCGATATGATCCCAACCATCGATCCTCCTGATCGGACGATCATCGCTTCATCACCACATCGCAGTTCACCCCTTCCCCTCGCAACATTCATGTCCTTGCGCGATTCCGTGATGCATCCTCCACCATTGATCATCTGGATCCAATGGCCAGCTTACCTCTGCTTTTACCATGCGCATTTTGACCCCGCTTTAATCCCTGTCGTTGATCTCGCTTCCGATCTTATGTTCCTCGCTTCATCGCAATTTTTCCATTTCCCTATCCATATGTTTATATTGTGTTTCCCCGCTATCAATCTCGACCGTTGATCCTCCTGATCCAACAGTTGGCGCTCAATCGCATTATTAGTAACCCCTCATCCACCATTTTTTAATCGTCAATCCTCCGAGTTAATCTCCACCGTCGATCTAATCGGATCCAACGGCTCTTGCTGAATCTCCTATATCACCCTACCGATCCCACCCAACAGCGCAAAGGCTTTTCAACACGTTTTCTTTCAATCTCCACTGTTGATCCTCACGATCCAATGGCCCGCATTCATTCTCGTGCACGCTGCACCCAACCCATCCATAGTGAATTTTGAACGCGAAACAGGCAGTTTTAAAGAGACACGCGTCACCCATCCACCTGTATTGCGTCTGCTCGTCCCTTTACCACTTACCACCCAACTCTTATGCGAATACCACCCTGGTTTCCCGCGAAACCTCCATTTGAACCCTGTTTCACCTACACCATGTTTCCCCCCCATCGCTGCATTCGCACTACCTCTGCAAACGCCCCTCCACCATCGTTGAACCCTCTGAAGCAGTTTTATCCCCATCGCAGGTTTTATTTTAACAGTTTGTGTGTGTTGCAGGTTTTCATGGCGGAAAGGATATAAAGTCTTCCCACAACCAATTACAGTGGCTTAGGGCTAAGGGTGACATTCCTCGTGGCTCAAACAAAGGGAAAAAGGGACTAGCAGGGTTAATTCCATGTTTTAACCAATGACTCATGAACACTGGTGAATAGCAAAACCCTCCAACGCAGAAGGAAGCCAAGCTACTGGTACACAAAGAAAAAAAAGAAGATCAATAAAGGTTAAAGGTCAAAAGCATAAATTCAAAGATCAAAGTCTTAACCAACAAGTTAATGATAAAGACAAACACAAATCAGCAGAAGAAGATCCTCGAACGCCACATCTGCAGAAGTTATTACTCCACCAAAGGACCAAAATTCCACCGTGGCCTGCTTTCCCTTCAAAGACACCTTGACAGCCATCCTGATGACAAAACCTCTTTAAAACAGTCAGAGAAGTTATTACACAGTCATGGGAGGCCTCAGAACCGAAATATGACAGTTACTTGTCTCAGAGGTCAAACATGGTACTTCAGACCAAGATAGCTTCAAAGGACAGGCCTCGGAGTTATTACCAGCCTGCTAGTTAGTTTCAAATTCAACTAGAAGTAGCTAAAGTGGTACAAACAGTTATTGCTATGGTTATTAAGCAGAATGGGCATTCGAATAACTCTCACCCTCTGTCTTAATTATTATTTATTACCATTTCTGCAGCACTCTTCCTCTTTGCACCTATATGTATTCACAGAAAAATCATTGTAAAGGGTTGGAAAATTGTTAATTGCTGAACTATTATTGAGTAAGAGTTGTTGAGTAGTTGTAATATAGTAGGCTGGGAAGAGAAGTATCAGACTCTAGAAAGCTATTGGACTCAAAGTATGTAACTGGTCTTGGACATCAAATAGACAAGCAGATTTACTAGATCCTGATCTAAATCATTGGTGATGTTATTCTTACTGTAATTGTTATTCTCCTTATGTTTCCACTGTGTTCATATTCTATGATAAAGAACAACAGATATAGATTAGGATTTACTTCTAAAAGTACCCTAATTCTGACTGATAAGCTTTATATTTATGTTTTCTTTTAAATGTGTGTTTGGGAATGATTTCAATAGAGTATAACCAATCAAGGAACGTTGGTGAGCCCATGTCTTGCTGAGTAGAACTTGAGATGTTGTTCTTGAATGATCTTTTCACTGCATGCTAAGTAGAGTCCTAATCAAGGAAGTTTATCGTTAGCCCTATCCCTTGTTTAGTCTTAAACAACTATTTTGAAGATTTCCCTTAAGAGTATGCTGAAAGCAAGATAAGTTAAAATTCCTTACTTGATATTAGGATACTTTTTATGTTTATCTTAAATGTTTTCCTTGAAAGTATGTCAAAATCAGGACAGGTTAAAAGTCCTTACCTAATCTTAGGATGCCCTTCGTTTTCTTATATGTTTTCTTCTTTCACCACACTTCTTAATGTTCCATACCACAAACTCAACTTAAAAGATCTTCTGATATAGATGACTTGCCCTATGAAAACCCTTGAATATTTGTTGTGCAAGTAAACCCTTTTATGACTCCATAGCCCAATGGTTTAGCACTGTTTCTTGACCTATCTTCCCATGCTGAAATATCCTTCAATTTATTCCCTCCTTCACACTTCACATGACCTTCTCAGTTAATGATCCCTAACCAACACAAACAAACAAACCCCTTGTGCCTCATAACTAGCCTAACATCATATCATAAGCCTTAAAGTATATCATTCTAAAACACATATAGAGAGACCCCTCTCTAAATCCAGGAGGGCTAGATTTAGGATTCCAAAGTGGTTTTGATGTTGCCTTGTCATTTGGTATGCCAATCTGCCAAATCACAGGACCCCAACATAATGGCAACTCCGCTGGGGAATTCTACGTAAATTGCATCTCAAACATCCTTAAGAGCTCAGAAGACCCACAACAGCCTTAGATTAATAGTTAATTACTGATGGTGGACAACAACTCATCTTAAAACATTTGAAATCATCCACCTGGCAACTCCACAACTCCTTAAAGACCAAAAGACTCCACTGGTGATCAGTAGGCCTGCTGATTACCCCTGGTTTCACTAAGACTCCACTTGGACAGCCCACACTACCATTAAAACATCGTGCACGCCCATGATTAGGAAAATTTGAGGATTAAGTTTTCTTTGTTAAAGAATAGTCTGCCTCTAAAGATTGTCATATCTGGCTAACCTTTCTTTTCTTTCGGTCTAAAATCAACATAGTGGCCACTCCACATCCCAACATAGCAAAGACCAAATCACTTCACTAATAGAAGACTCTGAACAATTTGCAAAAATGCAGTCAAGTTTCATAGCAGAGTTTCGTTATATAATATCAAGTGACCTAGCAGAACTGGAATGTGAGGACCTTCCAAAGGTTATCCTTCTCAGCTCAAAATTCAATGCTAAACCTGAGCTTAAGAAAATTTTCCTAGACTTGGTGGTTGAAAGGTATGAAACTGAGATTGAAATGTTGAATTCACAAGAACAATCATACCAATTCAGGGACCCCAGAGCATTTTTGGAAAGTCTCCCTCCCCCTAAGCAAGAAGAAATTTCATTGCTTATTGATGTGCGGGAAAGAGATGATTGTGCTTTCAAGAGCTGCACTAAAGATACAGTGAACCAAGCTGTCTGGGCTGCAGAAAATCAATCAGTCATAGGAGGCCCAGAAGAAGAAAGTCCACATCAAATTTTTGTTGATCCTATATTAGAATACATGGAGGTTTTGATGGACTCAAATTCACAAACATGGATTCTTTTCAAAATCCCAATGCAGCAGAGTTTGTCACCATCTATGATGACCTTGATTTTAAAGACTCATACTTAAATAATACCATGGTTATCTCTGACAAGCAGTCAAACCTTTTACCCTTTTTTGTTACTGCTAAATTGGCTGCACTGGCACTATTGTATCATATAAAACAACAGAGATTTCCAAGTTAGATTAGGGTAGGTAGGAATGTAAATAAAGCTCAGCCTGTGAGCATTTAGTTAGTTTTTTGTTTTTTTCTTTGAAAAAAAAAAGAGAAAAAATACAAAAATAGAAAAGAGAAAAAGAGGGCAGATATAAAAGAAGAAAGGTACAGCCCGATACCAAAAAAGGAAAATAAATATTTGAAAGTGTGCAAGCCTAAATGCCACTACTTGAAAGAGCACTACTATTTAGTCATATAGCCTAATCATGACTAGATATATTTCAGTTTACTGCTAATAGGTTGGAGAAGAAGATTTTCCAAACTGTTTAATCTTCGCTTATCAGTAGATTAGATTAGGATAGAAAATAATGGTTCAAGCATGCTCAAAATATGAACCAAAGAATCAAAATAAAAGATGTCTCTAATCAAATAAAAACCTGAGCCAAAGAAAAGAAAAATAATTGGTTCTAACATGCTGAAAAATTGAACCAGGTAAAGAAGAAGAAGACAGCTCTAAAAAGATCAAAGCCAGAGCTGAAAGAAAGGAAGGAAGGACTCTCATTGTTTTCAGATCTTAAGCCTTCCAAGTTTTGTTTTACTTTTCTACAAATAAAGTTCTATGTGCATTTTGTTTTTGATGTCATAGCCATCACAACTAATTAGACAGCTTAATCCTGGTTTGGTTATGTTTTCAATTTCTGTTTTAGAATATAGAGAATGAAATCTGTCAGACAGCTTAATCCTAACAGATAGTAGATTAGGTAGAGAAGCTAATGAGTTCAATTGTCTAATCTGGACTCATGGAAGTTATAAGGGTAGATTTATATTAGTTTTCTTGCTTTCAATAAAAGAGTGAAAATGTTGATGTCAAAGGGTTTGCAAGTCCAAGTGCACCCTGCCGAAGAAAAAATGTTAGGAAAGGTAGGTTGTGTAGGTAGAATTTTGGGAGAAAATCATTTTGCTGTCAATCTGCAGATCATCTTCTCAAGCAGCATGATCATCAAAGAAGAAGGAGGTTTTCAAAGTGTAGCAAAGCATCAATACACTGGTCTACATTCCAGGGATTATTTCTAAGGTTCTTGACACCTCCAAGGAGCTGCCATCCCCAAGTAGGAGTTGCTGTTAGCCATCTATAAATTTTTCATATACTATGATGGCTAAAACAAGTCTTTAGTCTTCAAGAAATAAATTTCATGCAAAATCTGTGACTTCTTGAAGCCTCTACTGTGTTCCTTATGCTTCAAAATTCCACCTATTTGATCTCTTCACTCAAAACCCTCAAAGAAGCTTACTGATATACAAGGACTATTTCAAAAAACCTCTTCTCCATCATTTCCCTCCTAAAATCCCCTTTTTCCCTTCATTATCCCTCCATTTCCTAAAAAATCCCTTTTAGACCTTATAAATCCCCTTTATTTGGTTTAAAATCACCTTTTTAACTCTATCGGAACCCCTAAAAAACCTTTGAAAACCCCCATTTCGACCTGAAAATATAACTTTTCCATATGCAGACCTTTAAGCCCCCGCAGGCTTAAGATCTCAGCTCCTTTCTCCATATAACCAGGACCGCGACCATCGACTCAAGTCTTTAGCCCCTTTCGCGCTATCAGACTTTTCTCCACCCCTTTTTTCCTTTATTTCTTCATTATTTACCCCGCGTGATGGTTTCACTGCCGATGGGATCTGAACCATTGATCTCGCAGATCCAACGGCCATCACCGGATCGCCCATCGCAAATCGCTCTTTCCCCGATCCTGCTTCCCTTTCCATTTTTTCTTCCGATGGCCGATCCTCCAATAAGATCTGGACTGCCCATTTCCCCCAAGATCTAACAGATCTCGCTTTTCCTTTTCTCCACTTTCCATCGCTTCGGCACATCACAATTCCCCGTTTCCTCCTTCCCCTTGCATTTTCTTCTACCGATGGCTGATCCCTCGAGCAGATCACAGCCGTTGATCGCAACCATCCGACGGTCCGCGCTCCATCGCAAACCATAAAGGGTCAGGCCCGCACTCCTTTCTCCACTAATGGCCGATCCCCCGAGTAAATCTCCACCGTTGATATCTTTTTAGATCAGATGGTCATCGTGCCATCGCCTCATCGCTTTTATCATGTCCAAGCCCTTTCTGCCTGCCATTCCTCGATATGATCCCAACCATCGATCCTCCTGATCGGACGGTCGTCGCTTCATCGCCGCATCGCAGTTCACCCATTCCCCTCGCACCATTCATGCCCTTGCGCGATTCCACGATGCATCCTCTACCGTTGATCATCTGGATTCAAAGGCCAGGGCACCTCTGCTTTTACCATGTGCATTTCGACCCCACTTTAATCCCCACCGTTGATCTCACTTCCGATCTGATGGTCCTCGCTTCATCACAATTTTGCCATCTCCCTGTCCATATGTTTATATTGTGTTTCCCCGCTATCAATATCGACCATTGATCCTCCTGATCCAATGGTCGGCGCTCAATCGCATTATTACTAACCCCTCATCCACCATTTTTTAATTGCCGATCCTCCGAGTTAATCTCCACCGTCGATCTAATCGGATCCAACGGCTCTCACTCAATCTCCTATATCATCCTGTCAGTCCCACCTGACCATGCAAAGGCTTTTCATCACATTTTATTTCAATCTCCAACGTTGATCCTCACAATCCAATGGCCCGCATTCATTCTCGCGCCCGCTGCACCCAACCCATCCATAGTGCATTTTGAACGTGAAACAGGTAGTTTTAAAGAGACTCGCATCACCCATCCACCTGTATCGCGTTCGCCCATCCCTTTACCACTTACCACCCAACTCTCATGCGAATACCACAATGGTTTCTCATGAAACCTCCATTTGAACCCTATTTCGCCTCCGCCATGTTTTTCCCCCCATCGCTGCATTCACGCTACCTCTGCAAATGCCCCTCCACCTCCGCTGAACCCTCTGAAGCAGTTTTATCCCCATCTTAGGTTTTATTTTAAAAGTTTGTGTGTGTTGCAGGTTTTCATGGCGGAAAGGATATAAAGTCTTCCCACAACCAATTACAGTGTCTCAGGGCCGAGGGTGACGTTCCTCGTGGCTCAAACAAAGGAAAAAAGGGACTAGCAGGGTTAATTCCATGTTTTAACCAATGACTCATGAACACTGGTGAATAGAAAAACCCTCCAACGCAGAAGGAAACCAGGCTACCGGTGCACAAAGAAAACAAAGAAGATCAGTAAAGGTTAAAGGTCAAAAGCATAAATTCAAAGATCAAAGGCTTAACCAACAAGTTAAGGATAAAGACAAACCCACAGATCAGCAGAAGAAGATCCTAAAATGCCACATCCATAGAAGTTATTACTCCACCAAAGGACCAAAATGCCACCATGGCCTACTTTCCCTTCAAAGACACCTTGACTGCCATCCTGATGACAGAACCTATTTAAAATTGTCAGTGCAGTTATTACACAGTCATGGGAGGCCTCAGAACCGAAATATGACAGTTACTTGTCTCAGAGGTCAAACATGGTACTTCAGACCAAGATAGCTTCAAAGGACAAGCCTGGGAGTTATTACCAGCCTGCTAGTTGGTTTCAGATTCAAATAGAAGCAGCTAAAGTGGTACAAACAATTATTGCTATGGTTATTAAGCAGAATGGGCATTCTAATACCTCTCACCCTCTGTCTTAATTATTATTTATTACCATTTCTACAGCACTCTTCCTCTTTGCACCTATATGTATTCATAGAAAACTCATTGTAAAGGGTTGGAAAATTGTTAATTGTTGAACTGTTATTAAGAGTTGCTGAGTAGTTGTAATATAGTAGGCTGGGAAGAGAAGTAACAGACTGTAGAAAGCTATTGGACTGAAAGTATGTAGCTGGTCTTGGACATCAAATAGACAAGCAGATTCACTGAATCTTGATCTAAATCATTGGTGATGTTATTCTTACTGTAATTTTTATTCTCCTTATGTTTCCACTGTGTTCATATTCTATGATAAAGAACAGAAAATATAGATTAGGATTTACTTATAAAAGTACCCTAATTCTGACTGATAAGCTTTATCTTTATGTTTTATTCTAAATGTGTGTTTGGGAATGATTTCAATGGAGTATAACCAGTCAAGGAACGTTGGTGAGCCCATGTCTTGCTGAGTAGAACTTGAGATGTTGTTCTTGAATGATCTTTTCACTGCATGCTAAGTAGAGTCCTAATCAAGGAAGTTTATCGTTAGCCCTGTCCCTTGTTTAGTCTTAAACAACTGTTTTGAATATTTCCCTTAAGAGTATGCCAAAAGAAAGATAGGTTAAAATTCCTTACTTGATCTTAGGATACTTTTTATGTTTATCTTAAATGTTTTCCTTGAGAGTATTTCAAAAGCAGGATAGGTTAAAATTCCTTACCTGATCTTAGGATGCCCTTCGTTTTCTTATATGTTTGCTTCTTTCACCACACTTATTAATGTTCCATACCACAATCTCAACTTAAAATATCTTTTGATATAGATGACTTGCCCTATGAAAACCCTTGAATAGTTTTTGTGCAAGTAAACCCTTTTATGACTCCATAGCCCAAAGGTTTAGCACTATTTCTTGACCTATCTTCCCATGCTGAAATATCCTTCAATTTAATCCCTCCTTCACACTTCACATGACCTTCTCAGTTAATGATCCCCAACCAACACAAAAAAACAAACCCCTTGTGCCTCATAACTAGCCTAACATCATATCATAAGCATTAAAGTATATCATTCTAAAACACATATAGAGAGATCCCTCTCTGAATCCAGGAGGGCTAGATCCTAGGATTCCAAAGTGGTTCTGATGTTGCCTTGTCATTTGGTATGCCAATATGCCAAATCACAGGACCCCAACATAGACTACGACAAACTTCCTTGCTCAGACTATGGTAGACTTCCTTGTTCAGACTGTGGGAGACTTCCTTGCTCGGACTGTGGTGGATTCCTTAGTTCGAACTGTGGAAGATTGCAGTGACTTATTTTTTATTTCAGCAGTATTAGACGGTGTACAGTGAATTTTGTATCATTATTTTGGATCAAATTCTTGGTCAGTGGCTTGGAAATTTAGTTGCACGTTGAAGAAGATCTCAGATCATTCCTTGGGTCGGATAGTGTGAAGAATTATAATGGAAAAAGGCTCATTTTGTTCATATTGTGTAAAATATTGAACAGTGTTGTGAAAATTAGATTGAACAGTGAACAAGGAAGACTTAATACCAGTCTTAATAATGTTGATTCATTGTGATTAGTGATCGAGACATATATTGACAGTAAAGCACAAATTGTTGTTAGAACATAAGAAGAAGTTCAAGAGTGCTTTGGGTTTCAAGACATTCCTTGAATATCGTGAAGATTAGTTTCTTGAGCAGACTTGGTGCAGGATAATGAATAATATTGAAGACATATTGGAGTACCTTCAAGACATCTTGAAGAGATTGTGGAGAAATACCTTGTTTGGCACTTGTGATAAGATCTTGAAAAAGCCCTTGAAAAGGCTTAGAGCAGGTGCAGTACTAGGGCTGCTTATTGAAGACATTGAATATTTGTGGAGATCATGATGCATTGCTAATGTCATCATGAGGTGACTTGAAGAAATTGTTTGGGTATGATGAAGAGAAGTGGTGACACCTTCTAAGAAGAGAAGGTTTTCATTGATGAATTAAGATCGAGAATGAGTGAAGGCATAGATGAAGATTGACAAGGCTCATTGAAGAAGATACTGGGATCCGTGAAGAATAACCAAACACATCTCGACGAACTAAAGCTAAGGGTTGGAGACCAAGAATTTGGAGCCTCGTAGAGACAATTTTGGTGCATTGGAAGATAGGGTTGGAGCCCTAGAGGATAGGATTCCTCACGAAACCATGTCAGAGCCTGTACCAAAGATAGGGTTGGAGCCCTAGAGGTTGGTGCCTCAAAACTGACAAGGTTGGAGCTTTGGGAAGTCCAAATTGGTGCTTGAAATAATACAGGTTGGAGCCTGGAAGATTTAATATTGGAGTCTTCATCTAGGGTTGGAACCCTATACTATTATTGCACTTGATTTATTGTAAAGAAGAAATTAATAAAAATATTTATTCTGTCATTGTTCATTTTGTGTTCTAAATATAAGTGATCTAACTGGTAAAAATAAAAATATAAATGAAATACTGATTCACCCCCCCTCTTAGTATTTCCAAAAACTGGAATCAGAGCCAGCACCTTCTCTCAAATCCTAACAACTTGAAGGTAGATTCCTAGAAAAAATATGACAAAACCAAGGAAGAAAGCCTCCAATATTTCTAAATATGTCTCTTCCTCATCCGTGGAAACTGAAGAAAATCATCGTTCAATGAAAACTTTGATGTATGGAAGATAAGAATGATAATTTTCTTAATGTATCAAAGTGTGGAAGTGTGGGAATCAATGATTATTGATAGCATGTTGGAAGGATAATCCAAGGTAATACAAGAGCAATGAAAGAAATCTTGAATGGGCTTCCTGATCCTATAAAAACAAAAAAAGAAAAATTTTCATCATCGAAAGATATGTGGGACAAACTTCATGATCTTTACTCAAAAGGATAATTGACCATGACCACTAGTAAATAAGATGATAGAGAGCATGAAGGAAATCTAGAGCCCATCAAGGATGTTTAAAATAAGAGTGATGACATCAAGGCCAAAGTAGACCTAGAAGATGAAGAAAATAAAGAATACTTCAAAAGAAAATCTCATGGAAAAACTTATTGTTTCCCTAGAAGAGATTAAAAATTTGAAAAAGGCCCAAAGAGGAGCTCAAGAAGAAAGCACAAAATGGTTTTCATGACCTATTCATGATTCATGTAAAAGAAAGATATGAGGATCTCACCAAGCTTAAGGCGGAAGTTCATAAAAACAAGAGAAAGCATCATGAAGAAGTCATATCCATGACAAATCAATTGGATAAGGCAAAGAAAAGAGAAGAAACTTTGTCAAGCCATCTCGAATAAATACATGAAGAATTTAAAAAACTTAAAGGACAAATTGGTCAATACAAGGAACAAGTCTCCTCCCTTAGATCTCAACTAGAAGAAACCAAGAAACAAACACAAGGAGTTGAGAAGGTGATGGAAGCTTTGGCACTCATAGAAGGACAATTCGATGAAGCGGAAAAGGAAAGAAATGATATGGCTTGTCAAATAAAATAAAAGGATGAAGATATTTTCCTACTAAAATCAAATTCCATCTCTCTAAATATCAAAACACATGAAGTAACAAGGATGATGAAATAAATGAAGAAGAAACTAGTTATGAAATATGAAGATTGTGAAAATCTGAAAGGAGAAATTGTCTCTCTTAAAAAGGAAGTTGACATGCTGAATAAGAATTTGAATATTTATCAAACCCTAGATGACACCCTAAGTCATCAAAGATCCCCCATTGATAAATCAGGAATTGGGTATATAGGTAAAGGGCCTCAAATAAATATGATGAAAACCCTAATGCTCCAAACAACAAGGATGTGGAATATATTGGAAGAAATGTCGATGCTCCCAATTCCAGCAAAGGCAAGAGTTAAGATGACATTGGAAGAAATCCTACTCCAAGAAGATTTGCAGATGGTGTCAAGAATGCAAGAGGCAATGGATATCATCAAAATATTCCAGGACAAAATAAATTTGGAAGTACATCAAGGCAATCTACATCTTACACAAAAGTATATTTTTTTGTTATTGCTATTCTTATACAAATTTTGGGCACATGACAAAGGATTGTAGGGCATACCACAAGGATAAATATAATGGGCTCCATCCGCTTCCTAGAAGAAACTTTGCAAGAAGAAGTCATGCTTCCTAATTCATGAATAATATGGAATGCTTCAACTACCATAAAATTGGACATATGGCTCATGATTGTAACTTGACTTGGGTCCCTAAACAAGCTAAAACCATGACAACCAAGCTAGAGAAGAAAGTTAAACAATTATGGAGAAGGAAGAAATTTGGTTTCGAAAGTCTCTTGAAAACTCCAACCAACAACACATGTTTTTGATTTGATGAAGACATCCTTGAAATTCCAAGTGTTTGATGAGTAGACTATGCCAAAAAGAGACCATGCATACAATCATATGCATATTCTTCCAGAATCTAGTCGTGAAAGGGCCCTATGAAAACCTTGATGAGTCACACATGGACAATAATACTTTGATGGATCATCTCTCATTGAAGAACATGATCCCTTACTCATTTGATGAAATATTTTTGAAAATATCTTCCACTTGATCACAAGGAAAAAATCCTTCTTGTCTAAAGAAGCTAGAGGAGTTTATGCAAGTAGGGGGAGTTGGTTCATCACATGAAGAAATGAAAACACACCTATCATGGACGACATTTCCGGAAGGAAGAGCCCCATGACAAGGGGAGCATCGTAGCTATGAAGAACTATTATTGATAAAGATAAGCAGCCTCATAAGAGGAGTACTTGGGAAACCCATTTTCCATTGATGTCAAAGGGGGAGAGAATGTTGAAGGGCAAGAATATTTCCATCATTGACAAAGGGGGAGATTGTTAGTCAAGTTTTTCATTCATGTCAATATGGCATTGGTCGAAATGAAAAATATTCTTGTGATGTCAATACCTCATGCAATCCCTGGGTGCTAAGGATGATATTAATGAAGATACTAAGAGAAAATGCCACTAATGAAGATGTCATGTCACTTAGAAAAAGTCTTGTATTAGATGCCTAATGATCATAATGCCCTAAATGTCCTTGAACTAACCATGAAGATAACCTTGCTCTTGATGAAGTAGCCCTAAAACAATGATGATGTTCTTACTCTTGATGAAGAAACATAGAACCCAGATAATGTCCTTGCTCATGATGACAAGCACTTCTTAATTGATAAGGATGCCTAATGACAAAGTATGGAGCCCTAATCCTTATATACAAGCCCTTGTCCTAACAAATTGATGAATGTTGCATTATGACATGTGGTTGGTGACATCACTGCACTATTACATGATGACATGAATGCGACAATATTACATGATGACACTATGATGAATCACTTGCTAACATATGATGACATGGAGGACCTCTTGATGAGGTAAAAATAATATAAATACATAGTTTGAGTCATAACAATGAAGAATCCCTAATGACCTCTTGGTGTCCCAATTACCTTCTGCATATAAAAATTCAAGAAAAATTAGAAATAAAAATAATTTTTTGAACCTTAGAGGAAGCCTATCACAATGAGTCCTAAACCATATTGAAGAGGATTTTTTCCTCTTTCTAATGAGCCCTTACTTGCCTCCAAACTCCAGTTGGTTGACGAGATAGTTATTTTTGAAGTTTAGAAAAATATTTTTTTTATCTAGCCGACCTAAGTTAACATACATATGTCAGCTCTCATTCTCCAATAGTCACCTCCTCTATTTAAAGAAATAAATCAATATAAATAAGGTTTCAGACTTCATTTCTAGGCATCAATCTCGGTGATCTAAGACACAAAAGAGGAGCTTTAGTTCACAACTCGTGGACACATAAATAACCAACATTTTAAGGAGCAATATTGATCTTGTTTGGGCTTATATTTTTCTTACCTCAAATGCCTCGGATCCTTTGCTGTAGCTTAGGATGGTGACAATAGAGGTTCATATTTCTTACCTCGAGCTGTGGTAGACTTCCTTGCTCAGACTGTGGTAGACTTCCTTGCTTGAACTGTGGAAGAATTCCTTCCCCGGACTTTGGTGGATTCCTTAGTTCAGATTGTGGAAGATTGCAGTGACTTATTTATAATTGCAGCAATATTAGACTATGTTCAGTGAATTGTGTATCATTATTTGGATCAAATTCCTGGTCAGTGGCTTGGAAATTTCATTGCATGTTGAATAAGAGCTCAGATCATTCCTTGGGTCGGACAATGTGAAGAATTATTATGGACAAATGCTCAATTTGCTCAAATTGTGTAAAAGATTGAACAATGTTGTGGAAAAATAGATTGAGCAATCAACGAGGAAGACTTAAGCCCAGTATTAAGAATGTTTATCCATTATGATTAGTGACCGAGACATATATTGACAGTCAAGAAAAAAATGTTGTTATAACATAAGAAAAAGTTGAACAATGCTTTAGGTTTGAAGACATTCCTTGAAGATCATGAAGATTAGTTTCTGGAGGAGACTTAGTGCAACATAGTGAAGAATATTGGAGACATCTTGGAGTACCTTGAAGACATCTTGAAGAGATTGTGGAGAAATACCTTTTTGGGCCCTTGTGAGAAGATCTTGAAAACGCCCTTGAAAAGGCTTAGAGTAGGTGTCGAACTAGGGTTGTTCATTGAAGACACAATGAAGATTTGTGGAGATCATGATTCATTGATGATGTCATCATGAGGTAACTTGAAGAAATTGTTTGGGTACGATGAAGAGCAATGGTGGCACCTTATAAGAAGACAAAGTTTAGTCATTGATGAAGTAACGTGGAGACTAAGTGAAGGCATAGCTTAAGATTGACAATCTCGTTGAAGAGGACATTGGGATTCGTGAGGAATAACCAAACACATCTTGACGAAGTAAAGCTAAGGGCTGGAGCCCAAGAGGTTGGAGCCTTGGAGAGACAAGCCTTGTGCCTTAGAAGATAGGGTTTGAGCCCTAGAGGATAGAATTCCTCAAGAAACCAGGTCAGAGCCTGTACCAGAGATAGGGTTGGAGCCCTAGAGGTTGGTGCCTCAAAAATGACAAGGTTGGAGCCTTGGGAAGTCCAAGTCGGTGGTTTGCATAATACAGGTTGGAGTTGGGAAGATTGAAGATTGAAGTATTCATCTAGGGTTGGAGCCCTATACTATTATTGTACTTGATTTATTGTAAAGAATAAATTAATAAAAATATTTATTCCATCATTGTTCATTTTGTGTTCTAAATATAAGTGATCTAACTAGTAAAAATAGCAATTGAAAAGAAACACTGCTTCACCCCCTCTCGGTGTTTCCAACCGAAAAATCTCATATGAATGCTTTCATATTAAACACTCTCATATGAACAATTTCCAACATTACTCTGCAACACAATAAAGAATAATAAACACTCTCCAATGCTTCTTTCCAACACAATGATGCAATGAATTCTCTCCAATGCTCTCCACCACAGTAAATAATCATAGCTATTTAACGCTAGAATTGAGATAAATGTATTAGATCTTTAACGTTGACAACACATTTAATGTGGGAAATATATTAGCTCTTTAATGATGGAATTTAGAGAAGATATTTTTCTCTTTAACAGTGGCAAAATATTAGCTCTTTAAAGTTGGAAATGAATTGAATATATTGGCTCTTTAAAGTTGGAATTGAGAGCAAATATATATTAATT
Source organism: Pinus albicaulis (assembly GCA_034641835.2). Taxonomy (NCBI): domain Eukaryota; kingdom Viridiplantae; phylum Streptophyta; class Pinopsida; order Pinales; family Pinaceae; genus Pinus; species Pinus albicaulis. The sequence continues at coordinate 18,892,787 of CM076582.1, read as the reverse complement.
GCTTGAATATTTTATCAGTGCTAATGTATGTAGTAATGCTAGAATAAATTTAACAATATATAATGATATATCAACCATAGTATGTATTAATGTTGGGTAGCCAGGTATTAACATCATAACATTTTCAAAGCTGTATATTCTTCACCAACAATATTTGTCTTGAGTAATGTCACATGTTGCATATAATATTATTGAATACTCTCCATAATAACTGAACATTGCAAACAATATTATTAAGTGTTCTCCATAACAAGTTGCATATAATATTATTGAATGCTCTCCATAATAATTAAACATTTCAAACAATATTATTAAGTGTTCTCAATAACAAGAACTGCAAGCAGCGATAGTCCCTGCATGGACTGAAATCTTTATGATAGTCCCTACATGGACTGAAATCTTTATGACTAGTCTATTGAAAGTCTAAACTAGTAGTTTGAAATGACTTCAAACTAGGCAAATGCTCCCCTAAAATTGTTTGCAGGCTATGGAGAACTAGTAGTTTGAAATGACTTCAAACTATGCAAATGCAACCCTAAAATTGTTTGCAGGCTGTGGAGAACGTGCTCCAAAATGTATGTTTGATGCATATAGCAAAATGTATGTTTGATGCATATAGAGGATTTTCTAATATATTCCTAGGTTGTGGAGGACGTGCTCCAAATTTTTTGATGCCTATAGAGGATTTTCTAATATATTCAAAATTAGATAGCTGGGCATATACACAATTTGTGTACCAAAAACATACAACAAACATTTCAAGCAAATGGAACTAGTCGAAATCCCAATTATTATGTATGACATAAATCGTCGAAATCCCAATTATTATGTATAACATAAATCACATATGTGAACACAAGTTTCAACAATTATTCAACCTTACACAAAGCGTTAAAACTATTTTTTACAAAATGCAGCAAAAGGTGAGTCTCATTGATGTAGTTGATAGAGTTGAACCAAATTCATCAACTCCAGTTGAATATCCATCGGTTCCATATCTAGTTGCTTAGGCTTAGCCACAAATTTCATCACCAGTTGATCAAGTTGATTGTCCACCGGTTCCATATCTAGTTGGATAGGCTTAGCCACCAATTGCATCACCAGTTGATCAAGTTGATTTGTTCCAGGAGCATAGTGAGTTGATCAAGTTGATTTTTTCCAGGAGCAGAGTGAGCAGATATGTTCTAGGAGCAGAGTAAGCAACTCTACCAATTGCATCACCAGTTGATCAAGTTGATTTGTTCCAGGAGCAGAGTGAGCAGATCTGTTCCAGGAGAAAAGTAAGTAGCCCTACCAGTAGCATCATATATGCCCTCCAGTAAGTGCAGGTTTCATTTTCTTTCCTTTCTCCTTTAAAATTCTTTCATCATTTACTCTCTGAGTGTAATTTGCAATCGCATATATAATAGCAGGCACCTCTGCAATATTTGACCACTTGCAATAATATTATTATTATTCATAAAAAAAAAAAGACCTCCATTTTCTTTCCTTTCTCCTTTAGACTTCTTTCATTATTTACTCTCTGAGTGTAATTTGCAATCGCATATATAATAGCAGGCACCTTTGCAATATTTGACCACTTGCAATAATATATTATTATTATTCATAAAAAAAAAAAGATAGTCATTCTGTCTTTGTCTAAGATTCGGTAGAAGATGTAGATTAGAATACAAATAGAAAACAACAAAATACATGCATATAATACATCCCCTTTGTTCCTCCAATTTATTATGTCTTTGTTCCTCCAATTTATTCAACAAAATACATGCATATAATACGTCTCCTTTGTTCCTCCAATTTATTATTTTTTTTATATGGTCTTGGTTTTCTTTTTGAGATTAGTTGTTTAAGCTCTTTAGCTTATAAGTAATAAGCTATAATCATTTTTAGATAGCGTATCATCGATAGGCTATCTCAGATATCATTTTGAGATATGGTATTTGTAATAAGCTATCATTTTCTTTAAATTTCGAAATTAATTGGAAAGCATTTGAAATATTTTGTGAATTCTAAAATTTTGATTATAAATGAGATATTCACGGACAATTAAGATTAAGTTTCAAAAATTATTAGAATGAAGGAACAATATTCATCATAAATAAAATATAGACAATTTTCATTTAAGTTCGAAAGTTAATCAGAAAGCACTACCAATATTCTGTGAATTCTGAGTGAGGAGCTTGGACGTAAGAATGTTGACATTGGAGCTGAATTTTCAAGACGTGAAAAATAAGGTGGTGAGCTGAAGATGAAATTGGGGGATCTGTTGGCGAATATGAATGCAAGGGGTTGCCCTCCGACTCTGCTAAATATGCTAGAGGAGAGCAAAAGAAATGAAGCAGAGGAACAAAACCGCTTGACTGGAAGAAACTCAGTTGTGGACCTTGGTTTGGAAGAGAATGAGAACCCATTGGAGTACTTTCGTCCCCTGAAAGATCGACAGATGATATGTTTTTTTATATGCATACTTAGTGTTTTCTATAGGGTATATAGTTGTAGTGTGGGATTTCTGAGAAGTTTTTTTATGTCATTTTTTTACCACCTCCCTGACTTCCATAACATTCGATGATAGCCACATCAACATAGTGTTCTAGTTGCAATTGACTACATGTAGGTTGCAACTAGATATGTAGACATTATACCGGGGTTCCTATGTGCAATTGAACTAAAACCCTAAATGAAATTGAACTTTGTTTTAGTTGTAGCTAAAAGTTGTAGCAATTGCAACCAACTCTACCTTTTTCTTTATGAGTCCACTTTGGTCTGTAGGCATGAGCATGTACTATCACACTATTTACAATGTAAAGTGCTAGATTTTGCAAACTTCAGATTTCCAGTTTCTTGACCAACCCGGGGTTGTACACAAGTAATCTTTATGTATATTGTGGTATGTTTCTAGTTTATTGAAAGAAAATACTTGCCATAATTTACGGAGGGTATTTATCCATGACATAACTAATAAAGACTAATTCATTTGTTAAAGAGATATAAATTTTGCATTAACATAGATTGGTTGATGCCATAAGAAATAAATTTTACCACGAAACGATATAGGTATTTACATGTATCTCTAATGCAGGACATTTAACATGTGGGATGTTGTCAATATGCTAAAGATCCAAATACCTCCACTTAGTATTTACATGTATCGCTAATGCAGGACATTTAACATGTGGGATGTGTGAAGAGCCAAATACCTCCACTTAACACTTATGGCCATGTTTGATGTAAACAAATATTATGGCTAACTTAAATCAACTTATTATTTCCATCACTTTATTAAAAATCAAACCAAAAAAGTGATTTTGACAGGATAAATTACATTGAAGCCTAAAAGTATAGCAGTGTGAAGAACAAGTGCCCTCAACCTTGGTAAGTAAGCTGCCAAGTACAATAGTTTAAGGCGAGTGCTAATATACTGGCCATATAAAATCAATTTCTCCTGCTTCACTCCATATTCTGTTGTCAAACATTGGTACATTGCTTCAATATCTGTATGATATTTAGTTGCCTATTCATTAATGAGATATTTATCCTGTTGTCAAACATTGGTACATTGCTTCAATGTGTGTATGGTACGTAGTTGCCTATTCATTAATGAGATATTTATGAAAGATTTTTTCTACATCATTATTAATGCAAGTCAATGTATTAAATATATTAAAGCAGTGTGTTTATTGATTGTATAATGATAAGCTGTGCGTTCATTCCTATAATGACACGTATAAATGTGTAGTGGATTTAGTAAAATTTTAATAAGATATATATTGTAGAATTTTCACAAGATCAACATCACACAATGTATTAAATTTATCCTCACATTTTAAAGTTGTTAGAAAAATGAACAATCTATTTCGAGACATATTGATGCAATAACGTTTATTAATACAAGCTGCGGATAGCATACCTGCCGAAATTATATTTAAATTACTTTTGTATTTCCCAAATTACAATACTGAAATCGTAAGAGCAGTGATTTTTTTAGTTTTTAAAAAATAGTTGTTTGTTTATTCCTACGAAAAAACTAACCTTCTACCATAAAATTAGTGGCCGCATAACAATGAATTGGAAAGAAATAGATGTATCTGCCAATGAAGAAAATTTGAAAAAAAAATTGTTTGTTTATTGCTAAGTAAAAAAGTAACCTTCCACCTGAAATTAGTGACCGCATAACAATGAATTGGAAAGAACTAAATAACAATGAATTGGAAAGAACTAAATATATCAGCCAATGAAGAAAAATTGAAATTTTGCATTGTTGTATTTTACTCATATAATTACAGGATTAGTCAAATTACAGGAAAAATTGAAATTTTGCATTGTTGGATTTTTTACTCAGCGAAATTTTGCATTGTTAGATTTTATTTATATAATTGCCAGTGAATTGAAATTTTGCATTGCTGGATTTTACTCATATAATTGTTAGTGAAATTACAAGATTCGTGAAATTACAAGATTCACAAGAAAATAGTGATCATAATATTCAGTACCAATTAAGCAATGCTATATCAAAAATATCAAAACCCTTTCCAGCCGATCATTATTATATTTCACTCTACCCAAATCTTAGAAATCCACGTTAATTCAACGATGATTCCTATAATTTGTTTTTCATTCTGAAATACACTATAAGATGTTGAACTTGCTATTCATAACGAAAGACTGAAAATAAGAGGGTTGGTGTGGTGTCGGAGAGACCAACGCGCTTATAGAAGTTACATATAAATTGATTTTTTAATTTTGAAACTTATTAAAACCTTGTCACTGATCCCTATTTTTCAGAGGAAAAAAAACGCTATTTTATATTAAAATATAAAGTAGTACATGATCGTAATGAACTCAGCTGTATATTCAGTGAGATACCATACAAAATAATCCAGCTGCACAAGCTCATTAATAGATAGAATGAGACATATAAGTGGATCAATATACCTATCCCCTAATAATACAAGCTCCCTGTGTGTACTGGGCAGCATTCCATAATATATCAAGTGAGCAAGACAGGCGATCATAACACTAATTAATACATACCATTAACCTTGCTATCATGTTGATCAGCATATACCGTATATCAATCTCTGACACTTCAATACAATCATATCAGAATCACTCATCAACAGAAATGATGAAATCCCATTTCTGGTCATCTTCATACGCCTGTAACTGTTAAATGAGATAAATATTATAGACAGGAGCATCCAAAATCCCCATCACACTCGCATGTCATCATCCGGCTCGCTTGTTGCTGTTTACTGGCTCGCTTGTCGAAGACCATGACAATGATGTGATACCAACAAAATATACCGCCAATAAGTGTTGTTGAAACAGGTTTTCCGTGGATGGTGTGCTGCCCCTGGTAATTCATATGCGGATCAAATGGACCCATAGTAACCCCCTAGCCTGTAGCTTTCATTGATAATAATATCTGCCTGTATGAAGCCAAACCCCCATAGATACCTAGTAAACTATGTAAAAACATAAGCAACAAAAAAGGCAAAATACAAAGTAAACCTATGGGATGGGGATCGAATATGCCCCAACCAGCCGGCCCTCTTTTATATGTGACACCTCCATTATGCCAAATCCAGCTGTCAAGCCCCTCTTTGATAATTTATCTGCCCTGGAATTGTTTTCACGATATATATGGTTGATGGGCGGGCAACCCAATCTCTGCCATAAACCCTGAGTCCTCTCTACCCAGCCCTGAAGATGCGGCGACATCATTTGATACTTGTTGGTGATCCAATTGATGATGAGCATTGAGTCCCCGTATATACTAACCCCCTGTACTTGCAAATCTTGTGCAATATGAAGGCCCCCCCACAATGCCATGACCTCGGCTTTATTATTCGATCCAGGACCCCCACACCAATACATATGATAACGCTCTGATTCAGTTAATTTGATCCATGCCCCACACCCGGCCAAACCATCCACTGATGCCCCGTCAAAATATAATGCCGGTAAACTGATCTGGTGAGGACGAATACGTGCAGATAGATCCGGAAGACGAGGCAGAGATATGGTGCAGTCATCCATCCACTCCTTTATCACTGTGTATGTCTGTTGAAAATGGAAAGGGCGGTCTTCAAAAATAATCCTGTTCCTGGCCAGCCATATCTCCCATGTGAGATAGAAAGGAAGCGCTCGGTATTTACAATTTATCTTATCCCATTCCGTTGCTGCTGTCATGAAATCCGCTGGCCTCCATGCCGAGTCTATGTAGTGATCCCCAAATAGTCGCCAAAGTCGAACAGTAATAGGACATTGTATGAAGAGGTGCAAGGAAGTTTCCTGTTCCATGCGACAAAGCACACAAATGCTGGGGCCCCTAAATCCTCTCTTCATTAAATTCTCCCAGGTCAGTACCTTTCCTTTCCATATCAGCCAGCCAAATATAATAATCTTCGTAGGGATATTTCGTTGCCAAAATGATGTAAACAGGTTAGTAGCAGGATTCTGTAGAGCATGTGATACATTGTGTCTATATGCATCTTTGACCACAATCATTTGATTCAACAACGGGCCATTCCATATCATTATATCACCTCCATTAGCATAGCAGAAACCAGCGCATCGCAGATGATCCCTGAATACATCCCATTCCTGTGCCATGTCGCCAGCAAGTCCAAGTTGATTTGCATTCTTGAAAATCGGAGCATCATTTAACCACTGGTGAATGATTTGTGAATAATACATTATGCCTCTCCGTGTCAATGCGTGCAGAAGTCTGTGTGAGGGGCGACATTGAATCGGCAGTAGTTGAATGTTTGATGCCCCAATTGGAATGCTGCTGCCCACCCTAAATTGCCATACCATACGATTTGCCATCTGAGCCATTACCATTTTGAAACTGCGCCATATGCAAGATGAATTACGAGGAGAATGATAGTTGCCACATGATATCTGAAGTAGAATATCCCCATGATAATATTTAGAAATGTTAATCACGTGCCAAATGCCCTGTCTTTTAATAGCCCTCCAGAATGACTTCATAAGAAGTGCCTTGTTGAATTCATGGGCGTCTAATATGCCCCATCCATCCATATCTTTTGGTTTACAGATGGTCGATAATTTGCATAAAACAAATTTCTTGTTGTTATCTGATCCACCCCATAGAAAGTGTGTGATGATACTATTGATCTTACCAATGACCCCTGCTGGGATAAGAAGAAGGTGACCCCAGTACACCAGCATTTGTGACAGCACTGATTGTATCATGATTAGACGTCCGCCCTTTGTCAGCCACCGATGTGACCATGTATGAATCTTGTCCCTGAATCTATCCATAATCCAATTTCAGTCACTATTCCTGTACCCAGATGGCTTGATGAAATATCCCAGGTATTTGAAACCTTCAGTTGCCAGTCGAACTTCCACACCCAAAAATTCAGCAATAAACCTGATCTCCTGTATGTTCCCATATTCATATATGAGAAAGGACTTGTCGCAGTTAATGGCCAAGCCTGTGGCTAAATGAAAACGATTAAAGCAGATATGGATAAAAAACCAGTGATTCCTAATCAGCTGTCCAAATATAAGTAAATCATCTACGAATAGTGAGTGTGAAGTAGAGACAGAATTTGAGAAAGAGTAACCCTTGATGAAGCCCTTCTCTTCAGAAGATTGCATGATCCTACTGAACCCATCCATGACCAAGATGAATAGAAGAGGTGACAGAGTGCAGCCCCGTCTCAAGCCCCTTCCCGCCTTGAAAAATTTTGTGAGTTTGCCATTGATCAACACTGCATAACTTATATTGGATACACAGGACATCACCCATCGAATGATGCGCACGGGAAGACCAACCTTGAGAAGGAGTAACCTGATAAATGACCAGTCGATCGTGTCATATGCCTTATGAAGGTCAACCTTCATGATCAATGCCTCCTTTTTCCCTGAATGCATGGAGTGCATCACCTCCTGTGCTACAGCTATGGCATCATGTATTGAGCGATTTTTCAAAAATCCATATTGTGCAGCAGAGATATGTTTAGATAACACTGACTTGATTCTGTTAGCAATGATCTTCGATGTAATCTTATAGATTAGATTACATAACGCAATAGGCCTGAACTCCGTGAAGGATTGAGGGTCGGCAACCTTAGGAATCAACGCGATGAACGTGGAATTCAAGTTTGCAGGCATAATGCCTTGGACCCGGAATAGCTCCATCAAGTCCGTCAGTTCTTTGCCCAGCATGTCAAAGAAATATATAAAAAATTCTGCACACCATCCGTCCGGGCCCGGACATTTGTCCCTTTTAAATGATTTCAGTACCAATAATACTTCATTTGGGCTTATAACTTCATCGATCATTGCTATATCCTCATTTTGAAAGTATCTGGCGCAATGTTCCAATACCCAAACCTGCTGATCTGCTGATATCATAGTGTTCGCCCTGTAGAACATAGAGAAATGCGAATACGCTTCATGTTGAATCTCAGAATTGGAAATAGCAAAACTACCGTCGGCCTTTTGTATGCGCCATATGGCATTTCTGTTCCGTCTTGCATTAGCAGATTTATGAAAAAACTTGGTGTTATAATCACCCTCTTTGAGCCATTGTATCCTGCTTCTAAGTTTCCATGACACTTCCTCAATCCGCAGTATTTCCTTTCTCCTGTCACCCAACTCCTTCAATAAGTTTGTGATCATAACATCCGGGATTGAGGACGAAATGGAAGAATATAAATCTTCCATCTGTTTATTAATTCCTTTCAATTCAACCTTGAGCTCCGCCTTCTTCTGAATCTCCCATGCCTTCGTGGCGTTCTTGATCCTTTGTAATTTATGATGAAATAGATCCCATCCCATATGAATATGAATCATATTGACATTTTAAGGTATGCAATGTATTAAAGAATCGACACATGGACATCCATGCAGATCACCGTTGATTGAGCATCCATGCAAAGCACTGTTGGTCTGCTCGAACATTAGGAAAAAGAAACATAAGAAACCATGTTTTTTGTGGCATAGTAGCTGCATCATCAACCATAATCGCTACATCATCAACCAGTTGTTGTGTTCATAACCTGTTGGAATTTAATTTCTAACTACACACTCACAAGGAGGACAGAATTTAAAGTTTGATATAAAATCTTGAAGGACAGCGGCTGAATTTGCTTGTTTTTGAACCCACATTCAACGCAAGTTTTAAATTTTCTGCAAATTCATTTTCTTGGATATGGCTGTAGCCTGTAAACGTTTTTAAAGAACCGTGGTTCAACCACGCAACCACGCCATCCCGTTTCATTAAATTCTTCACCAACCCGCATTTAAAACACTATAGTAACCACAGTCTTTCGCGCCGTTTGTTTTGATTTTTTAATTGGGCCACGTCACCTACATGGAACCCACATCGCCAAGTCAAGAAGCCACAGGCTCCACCAATAGCCAATCAAAAGGCTATCGCATAGCCTTGGAGCCCAGTCACCAAACTCCAATTTCGGACCCGATAAATGTCCATTCAATCCGCTTAGTTTTTGTTTGAAATCCGTGTGGCTCCACCTCTAGCCAATGAGGGAGGGATCACATAGGTCAATGCCCAGTCAGCAAAGTGGCAATTGGAATGCGAAATTTTTATGAAGACAGGTTTAATTTTTTTTTCCAAATCCGCGATGAAGGCTCTTTAATGTTTTAAAGACCTTAGGTTTAAATTATTTTTTTTCAAATATGACGCAACATATGTTTTGATTACGATAATATATATATGCGTTGTAACATATATATTATAAATATTTTTCAATATTTATAATATATATAATTATTGTTTTAATTTTTTAAAGTATTGTTATGTCATATGTAAAAAGAAAAAAAAAGGAACGAAGGCATAAAAACGTAGCTTCTGTATTTTTTGAAGGAGATAGAGTGTCTTAAATTTTTTTGATTGTGTAGTGCATCTTAAAAAAAGCCAGAAGGCTAAAACAGAGAGTGTGGACTGTGTGTAATTTTTACCAGAAGGCAAGAAAACTAAAAAGACAGATAGCAGTGTTTGCTTGAATTTCCCGAAGGTTGAGAAACAGAGTATTATGACAGTGAGCCATTTTTTGAAGACAGAGAAGTGCAATACTGTAAAGCTGTGTTTGTAGCAGCTTGTTTTTTTTGTTGTAAATGCCAGAACATCATTTTTGTGGCATCATTGTAATTTTTCTTAAGCTTAATGAAATAGAAGTATTGTGTGCATCTCTGTCCATTGAATCTCTGTGTTGAAGTTGGGGAATTTTTTATTCCTATATTGTTTGGAATCATTCATAAATTCCAACAATACACAGAGGCTGGAAAAAAGGAAATGGACGGAAAGGAATTTGCAAGAGAGGTTGGAAAAAATGGAGGCATAGATAAATGCGCATAAGAAATAGGAAGCATCTGGAATAGGAATCACCTCGAGCAGATAAAAAAGGAAATGGACGGAAAGGAATTTGCAACATTGGTTGGAAATAAAGGAGGCATAGATAAATGCCCACAAGGAATAGGAATCACCTGGAATAGGAAACCCCTGGAGATAAAAGAAGATTTAGACCTAAAAGAGAGGTTTAGACCTGAAAGAGAGGCTTAGGAATAAACTGAAATAGGATTTTGAAGAAACATTGACATGCATGCTAGGAACCTGCATATTTAAGGCCTTGTCTAAAGGCATAAGATCATTCAATGATTCACATAAGATCACTTATACCTATGATTCATAGCCTGTTCCAAGTTAGCATTGATTTTTTAATTTTGAAACTTATTCAAACCTTGTCATTGATCCCTATGAATATGAATCATATTGACATTATAAGGTATGCAATTTATTAAAGGATCGACACATGGACATCCATGCAGATCATCGTTGATTGAGCATCCATGCAAAGCAATGTTGGTCTGCTCTAACATTAAGAAAGAGAAACATAAGCAACCATGTTTTTTGTGCCATAGTTGTTGCATCATTAGCCATAATCGCTACATCATCAACCAGTTGTTGTGTTCATGCCCAAAGGGAAAATATGTATACACAGAGGCTGGAAAAAAGAAAATGGACGGAAAGGAATTTGCAAGAGAGGTTGGAAAAAAAGGAGGCACAAATAAATGCGCAGAAGGAATAGGAAGCATATGGAATAGGAATCCCCTAGAGAAGATAAAAAAGGAAATGGACAGAAATGCATTTGCAACATTGGTTGGAAATAAAGGAGGCATAGATAAATTCCCACAAGGAATAGGAATCACCTGGAATAGGAAGCCCCTAGAGATAAAAGAAGCTTTAGACCTGAAAGAGAGGTTTAGACCTGAAAGAGAGGCTTAGGAATAAACTGAAAATTTTTTTTGAAGAAACATTGACATGCATGCTAGGAACCTGCATATTTAAGGCCTGGTCTAAAGGCATAAGATCATTCAATGATTCACATAAGATCACTAATACCTATGATTCATAGCCTGTGGAGATGCTAGATGAGGCAGCAGTTTATAAGAAGGGGCCAAGGTAGCATAAAAAGATTAAATGTGAAGAAGGAAATTAAAGGGAAAATGGCTGAGGTTTCCAAGGCTAAAGAGCCTCTGAAAAATTGACAAGCTTTTAAATCCTACTTGATTGCTTTTAAATCCTACTTGACATGAGAAATGGCTCCGAAATACTCTGTTAAATCCTACTTGACCTGAGAAATGGCTCTGAAATATTTTGAGGGAATGAGATGAACCAAAAAATGAGGTAGAAAGGCTACACCATATCCTTTAATGGCACAAGAAGGATTCCCTCCTCCTTCAGCAACAGAGAAGGAAATGAAGGGACATATGCTTGAAGCTTCCAGCATGAGATAATTCGAAGAGAATATAGCTGAGAAGTCAAATTATAGGCACATATATTTTTCTCTTATAATCGAGTAGAGATAGCCAACAACTAAATATATCTCATAAGGGAAAACAACCTAGAATTTTTTAATGTTTTCTCGCTTTAAAGTTGTATTTGAATTTGAAACTTTAATTGTTTTAAGCTTAAGCCCGGAATCATAAGAATTAAGGAAAGAATTATAGGAAAGGACGTTTGTATCTCAAAAAATGATTTAATAAAATATTGTGTTTATGTGAGAATGGTTCTGATTTGGCTTTGACTGCAAGAGGCAAAAGACCATTCCGAGGGAGACCGTGGGACAGGAACAGAGGCCGTTTTCAAGCAAAGCAAAAAGGTATGGCACCTCCTGATTCTTATGTTAAGAGGAACATTGAATGTGATTATTGTGGAAAACCTGGACATCTGGCTAAAGATTGCTATAGGAAAAAGAATAATGAATCAAATCAAAGACATAGAAGGCATAATGGAAATTACATAAACAGAGACACCTCAGTGAATGATGGATTTAAAAATCTTAAGTTATTTCTTTCTGATGCTGCATTGTCTGCTGAAACTGATGATGAGAATGCTTGGTTCATCGATTCTGGTGCATCGGCACACATGACTTGTAATAAAGAATGGTATGATAAATATTATGAAAAATCTGATGGTACACACATTTACCTAGGAGATGACAGGTCACTTAAAGTTCAAGGCTATGGCATAATAAATGTGTACTTACCTAATGGACAAATGCGACAGATTCATAATGTGATGTATGTACATGCTCTCAAAAAGAATTTGATATCTGTTTCCACTATCACTGATAATCATTTAAAAGTTGAATTTGGTAAATTGGGGTGTATAGTGAAAGATGTTCAGGACCACTACAGGGTTGTTTCTACAGGTACTAGGGTTGGAGGATTATACAGATTGGATGTGACAGTGAAGCGCCATGTTGCATTGACATCCAAAGAGACATCGACAGCAGAATTATGGCATCACAGGTATGGGCACCTAAATTACAATGATTTATCGTTGTTGCAAAGAAAATCAATGGTTGAAGGTCTTCCTGTTATGAAGTGTGAACATTTACCATGTGAAGCTTGTGCACTTGGTAAGCAGCATAGAGAAGAGTTTCCGGTTCATACTGAGAAACGAAAGTATGATATACTTGAATTAATTCACCCTGATGTATGTGGACCTATGCAAACTAGGTCTCTTGGTGGTGCTTCATACTTTGTTATTTTTATTGATGATAGATCTAGGTATACCTGGGTCTATTTCATTAGAAGGAAAAGTGACATATTTGAGTATTTTAAAGAGTTTCGAACTATGGTGGAAAAACAAACAGGAAAGTGCATTAAAATACTCAGATCTGATCAAGGGGGTGAATATAAGTCAAAAGCATTTAACACCTATTGTAAATCTAATGGAATTCAACAATAGTTCACAGTGCCACATACCCCTCAGCAAAATGGTGTTGCTGAGCGATGGAATAGAACCTTGGTGGAATCTGCTCGTAGTATGCTGCAAGGTAAGAACATCTCTAATGGTTTATGGGCAGAAGCCATTAACACTGTTGTTTATCTGAAGAATCGATGTCCCACTAAGCAATTAGTTTTTCAAACTCCTTTTGAGGTTCTTCATGGTTATAAACCTGATGTGAGTCATTTCAAAGTCTTTGGATGTACTGCTTTTGCTCATATTCCTAAGGCTAACAGAAGAAAACTTGATGTCAAGTCAATCAAGTGTGTTTTCATTGGATATTGTACGGATCAGAAGGCCTATAAATTGTTTGATCCAAGTTCCCATAAACTATTTGCAAGTCGTGATGTGTTGTTTCATGAGCAGGCTGATAAAAGTAATACAAAGAATGATGCATGGCATATATCTAATGATGCACATGTCAAACTTGATACTTTGATTAAGCAGGAACAGGAACAGGTACAGGTACAGGTACAGGATCAGGATGAAAGCAACAGTATGAGCACATCTAGCAGCAGTGAGTCATCACAAGGGGGTGATTCACCTCAAAGCCGACGAATCATGGATGGAACACCCACAGGCATTGAAGCACCAAGAAGATCGTCCCAACAGACTCAGCTTCCTGCAAGGTATAGAGACTATGCCTTAATGTCTAACATAATGAATGTTGAAGAACCAATTGATTATGAGCAGGCTAAACAACATGAACCATGGATTAATGCTATGAATGATGAGTATGCTTCTCTAATAAAAAATCAAACATGGGAATTAGTGGAACTTCCTGCAAATAAAGTTCCAATTGGAAGTAAATGGTTGTACAAATCGAAATTTAAAGCAGATGGTACAATTGATAAATTTAAGGCAAGATTAGTAGCAAAAGGATATGCTCAAAAGGAGGGAATTGATTATGAAGACACTTTTGCACCGGTAGCTAAGTTGAATACAATTAGATTACTGATTGCCTTAGCCACAAAACATAATTGGAATATACATCAATTGGATGTCAAATCTGCTTTTCTAAATGGTGATTTAAAGGAAGAAGTTTATTTGGTTCAACCTGAAGGGTTTGTCAAACAGGGACAGGAGCATCTGGTTTGCAGGTTAAGAAAGGCATTGTATGGTTTGAAATAGGCACCGAGATCATGGTATGTAAAGATTGATACCTTCTTTCTTCAGAATGGATTTGTGAAAAGCAAGAATGATCCTAACTTGTATGTTAAGAAAGATGAAAAAGGAAATGTTGCTTTAATATCTTTGTATGTAGATGATCTCATAATCACAGGGAGTGCTCACAAGTTAATTGAAGAAATTAAAGTTCAGTTGTCACAGGAATTTGAAATGAAAGATTTGGGTGAATTGCATTACTGTTTAGGAATTGAGGTATGGAGAGAGCCTGGTAAAACTTTGCTCACTCAAAGCAAATATACTAAGGAGATTCTTAAAAAGTTCAATATGACAGATTGCAAAGCTATGTCAACTCCCTTAGAACAGAATGCAAAGTTGTACAAAGAAGATGGATCGAAAGAGGCAGATGGAACATTATATCGTCAGTTAGTTGGAAGTTTGAACTATCTCACCACTACCAGACCAGACATTGCATATTCAGTCAGTATCCTTAGTCAATTCATGGCTAAGCCTTCAGGAAATCACTGGAATGCTGCAAAGAAAGTTCTCCGATACTTAAAGGGAACAGTGAATTTAGGTATTATGTATACTGATGAATCTGATGTTGCACTGACAGGTTTTTCTGATTCAGATTGGGCAGGAAATCCAGATGACAGATGATCTACCTCTGGCTATGCATTTCATATTGGATCGGGGGTCGTATCTTGGAGTAGTAAGAAATAGCCAACTGTTTCTTTATCATCAACAGAATCAGAGTACAAAGCTTTGACCAATGCCACCTGTGAAGCTATTTGGTTGCGGAGAATTCTTGCAGATCTTGAAGAGGCGCAAAGTGGTTCAACATGTATCAATTGTGATAATCAGAGTGCTATCAAATTAGCACATAATCCAGTTTCCCATGCTAGAACAAAACACGTTGAGTTACAGTACCACTTTGTACGTGAAAAAATTGAGTCGAATGAAATTGAATTGATATTTTGTAACACCAAGGATAATGTGGCTGATATATTTACTAAGCCCCTTGGTAAAATCAAATTTGAAGTTTTTAGAAGTCAGTTAGGTATTGTAGAAAATCCATTTCTCCATTAAGGGAGGATGTGAGAATAATCTAGAAATAGATTTAGTTTTGGTTTGTTGTACGGGAGTGTGCATTTAGAAATCAGTTCCATCTATTCAGGGTTGTTTCCTCTTCTTCAGGAAGATTAGGTGAGTGAGTTTCTTATTTAAGTGTGATGTACTTGAGCGATTAAATTCATTGAATTATGTGAGCTTTGTCTCACGTTTGCTGGTGTTCTTGGCTGTGTAGTTTTGTTAATTGTTTAAACATGTTTAAATGTAGACAAAACAAAATAAAATTATGAGTGTAAACAATTTCGACAAGTAGACAAAACAAAACAAAATTGCGAGTCTAAACATGTTTAAATTTAGAAAAAACATAGACAGACTTCAATGAGAGTTTATAATGCTTCAATGTTCTTGAAACATAGACGGAATATTTAATGTAATGCTTCATTGTTCCTAGAAATTCAACCAAACATAGACAAAATTTTCTATCTGTAGAAATTTGAATAATAGATCACTTATTCACCGAGAGTATCCTGATTACACACTATTTGAGCTTCATGCATAATACATAATCTCTTCTACCATTTATCATCAATTTGCGGAATTTGAAGCAGTCGCATGCACACATTAAAACATAATCAAGCACACATATAACACAGTATGTAATGGGGAAAGCTTACAGCTGAAAACCCCCAACTATCTATATATTATAATGATAGAGAACATGTAACAATACATAGCACAAACTCCTCACAAGCTCTTAGCACTATCTCCAATTGTTACACACTAACTAGCTCAGATATGAACAAGTCACAAGTTCAAATCTCCTCCACCTGTTAGCCTGCCTCTACTGCGCAATCCAAGATGAATAATGATGAGATCCAAGTTCGAATCCCACTGGCTTGTACTGCGCAATCCTCATTGGCAATCTCAATCAATGTGTGTGCAAATCTCATGCACAGCTATAGTCACAACTGATAGTAGACTCACCCTTTCACCCACCTCTAACACTGGTCTCCACTGAACTGTCCATGCACTGCAGTTAACTGATGTATTCTTTAGTTGATTTATGAGTTAATAATTAGTGAATTAATTAATAATTAATTCACACCACTCATCACTAGTGTATTTATCAGTTAGACTAAATACAACTACTTCAACTAAGTTAAACCGAACACAACTCCATCAACTGTCTCATCAACTCCACCAAACTCCGCCACATGAGTTCCAACTGAAGTCAACCATGCAATAGCTCAACTAAACCCTAGGAATAGCGTAATTCCTTCTGTCAGCTACATGTGCCACATCCGTAGCTCGAACTGAAGTGCTCCAACAGGATAAGATAATGTTTATAGTCCAAATATTATTAAAAGCTAATAATATTCGACTGATCTATTTTTAGACTGGCAGTCTAAAAATAGACTCCGCCCAATGTCTAAAAATAGAGGTCTATCTATTTTTACCAACTTGACCAATCATCCATAAATAGCATCCTGCAACTCATAGACCATGATCCATATGTCTAAAAATAGACATAGTCTAAAAATAGACTTTGCGCCAAAAATAGCCTGCGGGCCCACTTAGTGAAGGCGACTTCTTTTCACTAAGCTCCATCATCTTGTTGCATTCTCAACACTATCTAACATAGATTCAACCAAACATAGACAAAATTTTCTATCTAACATAATAATGCCTCAATATTCAAAATTTTCTATCTAACATAATAATGCCTCAGTATTCTTGAAAATCTAAACATAATAATGCCTCAGTATTCTTGAAAATCCAATAGAAAACAAATAGAAAATTTTCTATCTAACATAGATTCAACCAAACATAGACAAAATTTTCTATCTAAAATAATAATGCCTCAGTATTCTTGAAAATCCAATAGCAAACAAATAGAAATGGAAAATACTAAATTCTTTGTGCATACATATTGTTTAGACAAGTAGATAAAACAAAATAAAATTGTGAGTCTAAACATGTTTGAATTTAGACAAAACATAGACAGACTTCAATGAGAATTCATAATGCTTCAATGAGATTTTATAATGCTTCAATGTTCTTGAAGCATAGATGGAATATTTAATTTAATGCTTCAATGTTCCTGGAAATTCAACCAAACATAGACAAAATTTTCTATCTATCATAATAATGCTTCAGTATTCTTGAAATTCCAATAGCAAACAAATAGAAATGGAAAACTTTATAATGCTTCAATGTTCTTGAAACATAGATGCAATATTTAATTTAATGCTTCAGTGTTCCTAGAAATTCAACTAAACATGGACAAAATTTTCTATCTAACATAATAATGCCTCAGTATTCTTGAAAATCCAATAGCAAACAAATAGAAATAGAAAATACTAAATTTTTTGTACATACATACCAAAATTTGTAAGATTTTGTGTAAACTATGGTTTTTTGCTTATGCTCTCCACGTGAAGAAGATGTAGATGTTGTTTGTTGTTCTTTCTTGTATAAGATTTCAATATACTACTATTTTAGAATGCTTCAATCTAAATGGATTACATGTTGAAAGATTAAAATATACACTGCTCCAAGGAGGCCGCAACAATATAGGATGCTAAAGGCTCAGCAATGTTAATATATAAATAATGTCATCGCAATAATAATGATGCCGCAATAATGTTCAATGATTCCAACACAATAATAACCAACCCAATAAATAATATGTGCAATATTATATAAGGAGGTTGCAATAAATATTCAATGCAAATATATATTCAATTTAAAGTAGATAATATATTCATTAAGAAGCCAAATAACCGACGTTTGTAAATATAGTATTGGAAGTGTAGCCTGTTAAGAACCCTCCTAATATAATGATACATTACTTCTTCTGTCCTTCCAGATTTTACGTTATTGTCCATTCTGTCACTAATGCCTTCTACCTTTTCCTTTGTACAATCTGTCCCTGTCATCTCTGTCGCTTTAGTCAACAATCTCAAACCAAATACAATTTCAGACCTAGCCTTGACATATTTTGAAACCACTACATTACTTCTTAGATCAATGTGATGCATTTCGTTTTGTTTACAAATACCATGTTTGTGATCATACAATTCTCTTTGACTCTCTCTTGTCTAGTCTCTACCTTTTGTCAATTGCCTCCATTCTTGTTTGCATGTTCTTGATATTTTGCAAATGCTCAAATTCTCCTTAATTTATATTAGTTTCATCAATTTCTCTTTTTGCAATTTGTGTTGGAGAAGCCTCATGGGGTGATTCACCATGTTGTTATCGCGCATGCATTTCCTTTTGAAGCTTGGAGCTTTCAACTTTGGAACAAGAAGCAATTGAACTTAGGATGTTTTCTTCCTTTTTGCCAGTTAATTAGGCATGTGTAAAATGTGAACCCTTTTTCTTTTGTGCCATTTTCACTTCAGAAACATTTTCTACCTCTGCTCACTTTTTCACTTTAGTATGTATTTTTTTAAAAGACCTCAAGAGATGGAAAAAGTATTTTTGGAGAAAGTATTTCTGCCCTTTGAGGTGAACTTGTCATTCATCTGACCTTCCATAAAAGATGAGGAAGTTGACATTCAATTTTTGCATTCAAAGGCGTTGCACTTGAAGAAGGTCTTAGAAGTAGAAAATAAATTTTCCACTTTACCAAATCCTTCTACTCTAGATTTAATTCTTTGAAATTAGACAATGCTTCCTCAAGCACAACACCTTGCCTTACAAAATATTCAACCTTAGTAGATTTATGATGGAGTTGTTGAACACAAATTTTAGATCCTCCAATTATGTTGGCCCAACATACTTTAAAATCATTTTCCTTTGAATCCTTTTGAGATATTTCTGAATTGTTTTGGCCCAACATATTGTAAAATAATCCTCCTTTAAATCCTTTTGAGATATTCTAAATTGTTAGAAGATGCATAACTAATTTCAATTTTTTTCCAAGACATTAGAGATAGCTTTTGTAGTTGGATTATTTTTCTTCTTCTTTGCCCACAAGTTGGATACAATATAGTAGCAATGCCATCCACTAAATTTTCCTTTATCATCCAATATTTCATTCAATATATTTTCCACAGTATAAAAGTATTTCACAACTACATATTCAAGGATTCAATTTTCATGGTAGCCTTAAGTTATATTTATAACCATTACTGAACGTTAACAAAATCTATTGTCAATATTGGGCCTGCTCTCTCCCTCAGGTGCTACTCTTCTAACACTCACATATTCTTTTTTTCTTCCGTGAGAAACTCCCCCTGAGACTAAGCTAGGTCACTAGTTGTTATTTATTCTTCCTCTTACACAATTTAATACGTTGAATTCTTTTGTTTGCATTTTTTTCATTGTTTTCTTTTCTTGAAGTTGCTTCCATATTTTGTCTAAAGCTCTTCAGGATATATGTCAACTTGCAATCTTTGACTTTGTGGCCAAGATCATCACACACAAAACATCTTGTGTGGCCAAGAAATAGAGAAAATTATTTTTTTCTTTTTGCAGTCATGTTTTTCTTTATGTACACTTTGCATTCAACAAATTTATGTTCAAATTCATTACAGAAATTACAGTAACCATAAAAATAATTTTTTTACCTAGTTGATGATGCTCTTTTGTGATTGTTTGCTTGAGGGAGCCTTCTTATTTGTTGCATCTTCTATTGATTAAACTTGATCTGTTTTGTCTTACATTGTGCTACAACATGTCCAGTTTCATGGCAAGAAAAAAATTTGATATATACCAAAGGAGAAAAGAATATCCTTTGAGATCTTCCAAATTTGCTCAATTCATATCTAAGAGAAATGGTCCTTTCTAAAAAATCATTTTATTCAACTCATTCTTTACATTTTGATTATGTTGTTTGCCTTTGTTTGTTTCCTTCTTAATTACATTGTTTGTCCCTTCTCCCACATGCCTCCAGAAATTGTGCAATATTGGAAGGCAGCCCATCCTCGAGGGTCAGAATTATGCAATCCATACAAGAAACCCAGCTTGAGCTTGGAAACTGCACAATGGATTGTAGCCCAAGCTCAAGCTCAAAAAATGTGCAAAGCATCCCTCAAACTAAGATCCTGCAAAATGCATTGAGTCAAGGAGTTTCCCAGTCCTCGGGAACTGCGTAATCCTTCTTGGTAGTGTGCATGACAAGTTTCCCGAAAAATCAAAAAAGTAAAAAAAACATCCCTAGAAAATAGAGTCGTCATTAGTTTCCCAAAGGTGGCAAACTTACTATTTTTGGAAATTTCCGCTAAGTGTCGCTTTTTCTTTGATTTTAGGCATGCGTGTCAGAAACTCTAATCAACCTAGATCTATTTAATCAACGCCTCTAGAGCTCATTTGTACATTCAATCTTGAAGCTCTAACATACCCAAGGAGATCAATGAGCCTTCAATGGGGTTTGCGGCGCTTTTTCGAGTGAGTTTTTCTTTTATCGTTTTTCTGTCGCTTTTTGTCGTTTCACTTATGTGATTGTTTTTTTTCTTGTTTCTCTTCATGGTTTCTAGCGTTTTAACTTATATTAGCTTGTATAAGTGTTGGTTTAGTCCGTAATTTTCCTTTTACAAGTGTCACATCTGTTTTCTTATTTTTGCACACCGATGATTGTCATTTCGGCGATTCTCCATGCATTTTTGTTTTTCCTTTTGCATGTTGATCTTCCACACTTGATTTGCACTAATCTATTTGTCCTTAGTCATATATTAAATTTAACTTACACCATCACTCAGATTTTCTAGTTTCCCATACTCTTTTTAGGCATATTTGCACTTCCTTTGGATAGTAGTTGCCTTGCCTAGTTGGGCATTGCATAAGTCCAGGGCTCAAGCTGTCTTCTTAGCCTATGAAACTATGCAATGTGCAATACCAAGCTAACCCAACTGTGCATTGTGAATTTCCAAGGCTCAATCCTGATCCCTTGGCCATTGAGACTATGCAATGCACAATCTCTCCCTCAATTTTCCTAGGATTAACTCCACATTATGTAGTTTCTAGCCTTAAGCTACATCACTGGCTATTGAGACTACACAATGTGAGTTCAGGCAACCAGTCCCTCTCCCTTGACCTTAAGAATTATGCATTTTTCCCCTGTCAGTCTAGTGGTTGATGATGTAATCTTGCCCTGTGAGTCATTTTGCTTAAGCTTTTTCATCTTTTACATGAGTTCCTTTTCCTCCTACACGTATTGGAGTTGTTGATAACTTCTCTTCATCAGTCATTGTTATCACAGAAACGCAAGTGAGATGCTTCAAAGTATACCATAGAGAGTAGTACCAGGGAGGAAGTTGAGAGTACACCAGTAAGCTTGCTATTTTATTCAGATACTCAATTGTTCATAAAAAAGGAATCGGATATCACATGGAACAAAGTGAATGAAGCTTTCTCAACAAGAAGCTTCAAAGAAAATCTGGAAGACCAGTAGGGATATATCAATGTTCAATGGTCAAGACTACATGAGGTTACGTGCAGATATCCGACTTTCCCATGCACTGACATTGTCAGCTGGATAATTTTGCAATTATATCTAAAGACTGTGACACTGAACAATGCCAACGGACAAAGGATTGCTTCTTTTTTGGAAACAAATTACCATCTCATGTATCATTTGTTGGAGCCAAAATCGCTCATGGATTATTTCTTCTATGTCATCACCAACTACTTGAGTACAAAGGACATTGTTAAAAGCTAGTTGAAAGAGCCAAAAAAATTTCGTCAAGCACCCACTCACACCTACATGACAAAATATCTTAGGGGGGCATATCAGATCTTGATAGTCCTATGTTGCAGAATCGACGGTCAGCAGAGCACTGAGACCTTCCCCGAAGGGTGGACATTCTTATTTAACTAGGTTGTGAATGAAGGGAAATCGTTCAACTGGTCAGACTTGTTGGCTCGAAAACCGAGTGTCCATGTAGCTAAAGCTCTGAATCCTCCCAAGGATGGGAAAGCTAGATTTTACATGTTTTCTTATCTACTGGATTAAATTTGCACTCACAATTCATTACCTGGCATGAATTAGACTTGGACACCACAAGAGACTACCATGCACATCTTCTGCAGGATGCTTTTGGGTTGCAACCACAAAGAAGTAATAGAAAGGATGTTTTACCACTTCCTCATTCTGTTATAAAAGTTTATATTTGAGGAAGAGCCACCTTGCATGTCACGTGGGGAAATGGAAGCGGTGTCAGAGATAGAAAATCGATTTGCCTCACCGGATGACACTTTCCTCATACTGTTCAATAAATAAACGTCACCACATTGTTTACCGAGGTATGCCACCAATAAGTAAGTCATGCAAGAAGTTATGTATCATCTCTCCACATGGTTGTTGCTAGATTTTCACAGGAAGAATAAAATAGCTTGGCCAAATATTCCTATGCAAATCGAATTGTACGAGATCAAGAATCTGAAAGTCACAGACACCGAGGGAAATACGATAGAAAAAATTGCATTCGATACTTTGGACTTCATTCTGTATGATCCCAGAACGTTTGCAGATACCACTATGCAAGGATTCATTTCTAGTGGCTAAGCGGGACATTCTACAAGCCCGGGGAGGAACCATGGAAGAATTGTTATAATGCCTCCATGTCCTGCGAGCTGGTTAGTTTTGTAGGAACTTCATAGGTTACTTCACAGAAATAAGCCACTCCAGAAGTAGTACCAACGGAATGGCGCAACCCACCACGTGAAAAGGGTAAAAGGAAGGTTTCATATAGCCCAGGAGGAGAGCGAAGCTATAAATTGAAAGAAGATCCAATCATTCTCAAAGTTCCAATTGCAGCAAAGAAGAGAAGGAAACAAAGGATGCAAGAATCAGAAAAGAAGCAGAGAGAAGAAAAAAGCAGAGGAGGTTGGAAGAAGAAGAAAGGAAAAATTAGGAAGAAGAATAAAGGTGAAGAATAGAAGAAGAAGAAACCACATGAAGACAAGCCAAAGAGAGAGAATAACCGACAATTAGTACAGGAGATAAAATAGGTGTAGGACAATGAGCTCAATCAAGAGATTGAGGATTTGATTGTGATTCAACGCATGGAGGTGGAACCAGAGTTGTAGGACCAAGATGTCGACTTGATGCCAAGAACACAAGAGGTCATCATTCAGTCTTCCCCTCCTCCAACAGAGCAAGCTTCAAGTGATGGAGAGGAAATTTTTCCTCTTGATAAGGGTCCAATTATGGACATGTAAAATTTGACTTATGACGAGCTTCAGAAAAATATTGTATAATAATAGAAGAAATATTTTCCATACGACCTCATATCTCCTACATTTATCAGAGAAAGGGTGATTTTGGCAGACACAAGAAGGAATCCCAATGCCATTGCCACAACTAACTTGGCCTTAGCAGGTGCAATAAAGTCAAACACTGAGTATCTGATGGCCGATAACAAACAGTTGGCAAAGAACTTGCAGGATGCTAGGCAAGAGGTTGAACAACTTCGAGCAAAAGCTTAGAACAATACTCCCATTCATGTCTATCTAGAAGATCTAAAGGCAACGATAGTTGGTGAAGTATCAACACTGGGAGAGACCATGAAATTTTTTTATGAGGAGCTTGTTACCGTGCATAAGGCTGTTTTCCACTTGCACGACTTGCAATAGAAGTGTAAAGATCATGTTAAAAATCTTAAGGATATACAAGCAGCCATTTTTGTCGTGCGTGAATGTTCAATGTGATACAAAGGGGCATTGCTTGAATTGGGAAAGAAAACAAGGCAAAAGACAAATTTGGAGAAAGTAAAGGTTCATATGCTCATCTAGAATAACAAACAACTCGCCTCGTTCATTGCCAACATTTAGGCTTCATATGCATGATTGTATAACAACGTGTGTTTCTGGGTGAAATCGCACATGATCCCATTAGTTGGCTCACTCACTGAGGCCAAACACAGGAATTAGGTCAGGCAGGATATTGAAGAAAACTTGGAGTGGTGCAGAAATATCACTACCGGGGAAGATCTTGAAGTGAACATGCAGAATATGCAGAAGTACATTAGTGGCCCTATCGAAATCAACACTATGTTTCTCTTGCTAAAGACAGAAGCACAAACCGGTTCTAAATTAGTGTACCTAGATGCCATGGAGGCTAGAGTCCACTTCTGGCCTGAAACCATTGCACAGTTTGAGGGAATCATCGCACAATACAAAGCTTGGCACCATTACATGACCAAGAAAAAACAAGTGGAAGTTGCTGAGTTGGAGTTTTCTCAAACTCAAGCTTAATCTGTTTTTCCTTATTAGGATGTTTAGTTGGCTCTATCCAGTTTTGTCTTATATGGGTGCGAGTATATTGTAATATTATATGTAATTAATTTGTAAGTGAAATTACAAGTGTCAATTGAGGAATGTGAAGAGTCATTTGTAAAGAAGTTGAAGAGTCATGAGGGAATTCCAAGAGTCACAAAGGGGAGGTGAAGTGTCACCCCTTTTGTTATAAATGTATCCTCATAACTCATGTAAAGGGATTTTGGGAGCCAAAATTTTGGCTAGGATTTTAGCTTA
This sequence comes from Pinus albicaulis, assembly GCA_034641835.2. Taxonomy (NCBI): domain Eukaryota; kingdom Viridiplantae; phylum Streptophyta; class Pinopsida; order Pinales; family Pinaceae; genus Pinus; species Pinus albicaulis. The sequence continues at coordinate 18,867,817 of CM076582.1, read as the reverse complement.
TGATCAATATCTTAGGATTTTGTAAGAGCCATGGCTTCTTCGTAGCATAGAGGAAGTATCTTTCTTTGGAGAAGTAGGTGTAGACTTCATGTTCCACTATTGGGGTTACTGGTCTGTCAATGATATATGTATGATTGAAACTTTTATTTTAATAAAAGCTTAGAGCTGACACCTTTTCATGCATATGTCATGAATATAGTTGGACTATTCTTGTTATGTTTGTAATGTATTTTATTTCACTTACGCTTATGCTTATGAACTATTTTGTTTGCATTGGTACAAATATTGTTGAATTCATGTTGTTATATATTTCCATCACAATTAACTTGTGAACTATTTTGAAAGCTATATTTTGATGTATTTATGCTCGTGTGTTCCTTCCAAGCTGCGTATTATTACATGATTCTAAGGGACTCACTCATTCTCCCTTCGTGTGATAGAGAACCTTCATGCATTTCACTTGACTCTCTACGGAGTCACACACTTGTTCACCAAAGTCACAAATACACCACTCTATGCGTTATTGAAGCCAAGGAACATCATCAAAACCCACTGCTTTTGCAACCAAGCTATATTATGTATGGCACTCCTACACCAAATGATGGAGGTCTAATTGGGACTTCATATCAGGGAGATCCCATGACTGTTGGTGGGTCCATCACCATCATCAAGCTACATACAAATTTACTAGTTAAGGCTGGAAGGAAGTAGAATACTCCTCAAGGGTTTTACCAATAGGGTTGGAAGGAAGAAAATGCTCCCCAAGGCCTGATGAGTTTTACAGATCCAATCTACAGAAATATTCAGTCCCCTTGTACAATTCAACTTCCATGCTCCACACTTCAACTTATGCTACTGCCATTGTTGTTGTGCTTCACTACTACCACTATCCATTGCCACTACTACTATTGTCCACTACCACTTTTGTTTCCATTGTGGCTGCACTTTACCACTTTTCCATTACCACTCCTACTACCTCCATTTTTGTACTTCACTAATCCCACTCTTGCTTCCACTTTTGTTGCACTTCATTAGTACCTATCTCCAATGCCACATTACTACCTATCTCCATTGCCACACCTACTGCCACTACTACTAATATTTATTATGTGTCTTTTGTCCACTACAAATGTATCACAACCTCAACTTATGTTGAGGACTTTCCCACTGATCCAAGTCAGTCTCTTTTAACTGCCACAAATTTACATGATAATGAAGAAACAAAACTGCCCTCATACTGATGCATATTTTGATTGTTGAAGATGATTTCTCTAAAATATTTACCAATTTTCCCCTTAGACTATCTCTGCCACAAGACACTTGCAACAAGAGGAACCAAGCATACCTTGCATATAGACTATTATGGAATATATGGTATTTAAGAACCACAAAATTTCTCTATCATCGAGGAGAATTGAACCATGCACAAGTTTTCTTGATGACTATAGATAACACCCTCAAAGATTTTCTATGGGACTCTTTCAAACACACACACACACACACACATATATCAATTTATTGAGGTTGTTGCATTCCTTTAACTACTATAGAATAATAATGCAACCAAACTATGATTTTCATTGTTGTATCCCACAATAAGACATAGGGTTTAGAATTCAATTGCAGTAACAACTTGCTACACTTCTCATGCCAAAAATGGTGATTTACTTCTCAAGCTGAACAAATCTGGAATGCTCAGGATTTTTACATTTTCCCTAAAGATTTCACAAAATTCTACAAATGTCAACTTCTTATGATGGAATAATCGTAACCCTTGTATATTTAGTGGCATTTCATAACTTCCAATACCAAATAGAGACACTCTACTACTTTTCACTAATTAATTACAATTATATTAACATTGTTAGTGCATTCTAATACCACACACACCTGGTAACTTCTTTGCCTAGTGTGTCAGCGATTTCAGTGATTGGTTACAAGCAAGATACATTAGCTTCATATGTGATAGATGCTTACACATTAGGACTTAAAATATACACAATACTAGCCTCAAATTCAAGTTTTAGGAGCACTGAAGATATGTCAAGAGAATTTTGTCTCAAGTAGCCGACTAAGCACAAGAGTCAAACAAATATCAAACACGTCAAACCTTCAAGGTATTGGTCAGGGATTGTGAGGTCTTCGGAGCTCAAATAGATCTTTCAAAGCCCCACATATATGACCTTCAAAACTACCTTAGCGTGAACTTCTGCTTCAGACAATGGCCAAACCTTGGACACAATGGATGTCATGAAATAAGTCAACATTGCAACAAAATTATCTCTCTAATTAATAATATATGATGCTAGAAGCACTCAAATGTGAGCTTGAGAACATGGGAACATAAGCCCACAGAAATTTTCAAAACAATAAAAAATCCAAAACCATTATATGTCCAAAAGTGTCGTAAGGTGTAGAATACAAACATTTCGTCACAAAATAATCCTTATGCAAATCAAATCTGGAGAGGGTTTCTAATTGTCACATATAGGTAGAAAATTTACACTTTTGCACTGATATTTAATTCTTACTACAGGTCGAAACTACTCCATAGGAGGCCTCAGACTTGAATATATGAATGCCTAAACAATCACCCAATTTATGCCACATATTTGCACTAGATCAAGCCACAAATTTGCAAGATGAAATCTAAATGTATATCTTGTTAGGGCTTGATTCATCTTTAGTAAAACACCTTAATAATGTGAGTGCATTAGAAAACCAAGTTATTATGTGACCTTACTTCAATCTAGATAAAAAACAATGTGTCAAGTCATATTTTCTAGGGTGATAAAGTATGAATGATCCTCAAAAGATGATGGAAAACTTGCCTATCCTTAGGGTCGAATGCCAATAGTGTCAACGAACATAGGACATGCCTAAATCATCTTGGAGAATCTTATTTCCTAAAACAATTCTAGCCTTAATAGGGTAGTGAATTCCAAAACCAAGAATAAGGTAACCAGAAACATTCCCAAAAATTACTTTGACCTTCAGTAGATTCCATGTTGCTCCATAAGATTGAGAAGTATAAAGAGAATTATACAAATTACAATTTTAATGGAGGTTGATCACCATTTAGCACAAAATAAATCCACATGCAAAATACATCACAACCCAATGGAACCCATCTAAAGAATATAAATCATAAACTAAAACCTCAAGACTCCACAAGGCTGCAAATTTTATTTCAGAAGTTTTCTTTCAATATTTACATCTTCATTCATACTTGAAGGAGAATGAGTCATATTTATATAGGATATGGTGACCTTTAGGAGGGAAGATGACATGCATACATTGCAGGGAAAACTTTAAATTTAAATTTCAAAAGGATGGAGCCAAAAAACCCATGTTTAAATGAGGTCGACTTAGGAGCTTTGAGTTTTTTTTTTTTTTTTAATTCAAACTCAATTAGTTGGAGCCAATAAGAACTTCATTTTAAATATCTCCAAAAATAATTAAAATATTTGATTTAAAATTTTTAATGAGAATCCCTTTTAGCCACAATTTCATGCAATGTTCCAAACCAATTATATGTTTCCACATCATCTGCCTTTGGGTCCTTTGATCACAAGATGGGGCTAACATCTTTGAATTGGAATATCTCAAACCGTGAGGGCCCATGAAGCACTCCACATATCAACAAAATCAACATGGTGAGGAGAATCTAATTATGATGGTCTCCAAATAAAATTCACTGATCTAGTTATTAAAAAAAATCAACAAGTTTGGGGTCTTCCAAGGAATCCAAACCCTAGAGTTGGGGTAGATTCATCAATGCATAATATCATCCATGCATGCTAATGTATTGATGAAATCAATGATGATATCTTGCACCTAGTTTGACATCAATGACATCATACTCAATAATCTTCCCCTTTGTCATTGATGTCAACATACTTAGAATCTCTTGGCATGATACATAAGCTCCCCGTCACTTCATGCTTATTTTCTTCATTTATTTCCAATATTATCTCCCCCTTTGACATTAATGGCATAGGGTGATTTAAAATTATCATTGACGTTGTATTCATTTGATATGGCTCCCCCTGACAAGTTCTCTCTGATTGCATTATCTCTCTCAGTACATAGGTTGTCCCTAACAATGTGCTTTCTTGCTGCATCATCTTTTCTATTACATAAACTCCCCTTGATAATATTATCTCTCGTTGCATCATGTCTTCAAATTTTGCAAGAATTCATTAAAAACCTATTTTATTTGCTAGACCCTGATGGTCTTGTTTTATTTCCTGGTGAATGTATTTCCTTCCTAATTCCTTTCCTTCTTGCTTTCTTCCTTTGATTCGAAGCTTAGATCTTACTTTTAAATACCAACTATCTTCTAAGAGATGTTCTAGCACTCACTCCCTCAAGTCTACCTTGATGGGTATAATGGGAAATGTCCTTGGTCTTCTACTAGGGGAATTTTCCATGAGATTCTCCTCCCCTTTAATGTATGAAATTCCAAAGTCATATTCACTTAATAATTCACTCCATCGTCTTGTCATATTCACTTAATAATTCACTCCGTCGTCTTTTCCTAACATTCAAGTCCCTTTGGATAAACAAGTATTGCAAACTTTGGTGGTCATTTTTTAGCGCAAAGATTCTCCTTACAAGGTAGTGTCTCCATATCTTTAATTCTAGTATTATAACAGATAACTCTAAATCATGTGTGGCGTAGAGTTATTCATAAGGCTTTAACTTCTTTGAGGCATACTCTATTACTAAGTTTGTCTTGCATTAATATTGCACCTAATCCTTGCTTGGATGCATCAATACATACAATAAAGTCTTTGTCCATATCAGGTACTCACAAGGTTGGTGCACTAGTCAATAATATTTTAAGCTCGGTAAATGCAATGTTGCATTCCTCATTCTACTCATACCTAACTACTTTACGCTGGAGGGTTGTGATAGTTTTTTCAACTTTTTAGAACCCTTCTATAAACCTTCGAGAGTATCCTACTAAAGCCATAAAAATATGCACTTCATGCATATTTTTCGGTATCGGCCAATACATAATTGATTTTACCTTTTCAGTATCTACTGAGATCCCTTCACTGGATATAATATGACCCAAGTAATGATTCTTCTTTTCAAAGAAAGAACACTTGGATATCTTTCCATATAACTGGTACTCCCTGAGGTAAGATAATGCGATCTATAAATGTTTTTTCATGCTCCTCATTTTTGGAGTAGATGAGAATAACATCTATGAAGACTTGTACAAAGTGGTCGAGGTGCTTACAAAAAATATTATTCATAAGAGTCAGGAATATGGCTGGTGCATTGGTCAACCCAAATGGCACCAATATGAACTCGTAATTCCCAAAGCGTGTTTTAAATATTGTCTTAGGAATATCGTTATCTTTAATTCTTAATTGATGATAACCAGGTCGTAGATCAATTTTTGAGAACACAAAATCCCTTTTCATTTGGACAAAGATATCATCAATTTAGGGAATTAGATACCTATTCTTTACTGTAGCTTGATTTGAGTCTCAATAGTCTATACAGAGTTGCAAGGAGCCATCCTTCTTCTTGACAAAAATTATAGGTGCACCCCAAGGTGAAATGCTTGGTCAGATGTGTCCTATGTCCAATAGTTCCTTCAACTATATTTGTAACTCTTGAAGTTCTGGGGACGTCATTCTATAGGGTGTCTTAGAGATTGGTTTTGTATGAGGTTTTAATTCTATCATGAGATCAATCTCCTTTTCAGGAGGTAATTCTAGTAGTTCCTTTGGAATTTGGGTAACACAGGATATTGCTCTAGGGATGGACCTTTTTCCTTGCTTACTTCCTTTACTACATATAACTGACAACCTTTTCTTAGGAAACACTTCATTTACATTGCCGAGATGAAGCGTAAAGATACCTTCATCTGAATACCTTGGATTTGGATCGACTCTCCATTATCATTTATGAAGAGAATTTGTTTTCCATAATTGTCCACCCAAGCTTGATGAGCTTCCAACCAATCCATCCTTATGATGAGGTGATAAGTTCCTAGGGTGGTGAAATATAATTTTAACTTAGTCGAACAAACCTTTAGATCAACCATGCATTCCTCAACACTTGACTCTATGAAATGAAGTTCCCATAAATTCATTTCTACCTATCTAAAATTGTTTTGCTTGTATGTTGTCAACCCACATTTATCTAATGCATATGAAGAAACAAACGATCATTAGCCCCATAATAAAATAATATTTTGATTTTTATGATGTTAATAGTACTTGATGACTCCACTACAATGGACTGATGTTCTTCCTAGTTGTTGTTGATTGTTGCATGGATTAAATGATTGCCTTTGGTATTTAATGATGACTCTTTTCCTTCTCTATGCATCAAACTTGAAGAAGCCTCTAGGAAACCACGTTGGAAATGAGGTCCTCCACATCCCAAACAATTAACCTTTGGTGATCCCCTTGCTCCATTTTGTGAGTTTCTTGAAAAGGAGTTACTTCCTCTCGTGCTTCTTCCTTTGCTGAAGGTTCCTCGAGAGTTCTAATGTTGCATGCTAGACCTTGATGAAACCACAAATATAACATTAGCTACCATTGGATCCCTTTCCCTTACTTCCCTTGGAGTAAACCTATTACCATAAGGAGGTGGTCTCGAAATACTCCCCCTAAATAATTTTTGGGGGATTTTTCCCATAAATCCTAGTTGTGGGGGTTATGATGGCCAAATGTCCCTTTTGATCCATAGGTTCTCTTCTGCATAATGGGCACATTCAACCACCTCTGTTACTGATGATGGCCTCCATATTCTGACCATGGCCCTAATTAGAGGGTTTAATCCATACATGAAACTATCCACTTGGCATTCATCAGTATCACAATAGGGGACATATTTTATGAGTTCGATAAACCTTATCTCATATTCCTCCACTGTTTTGTTATCTTGAACTAACATGTGAAAGGCTCCAGTCTATTGCTCTTGAAATCAGGGTGGAAAGTACTTTGCTTGAAATATTTCCTTGAACAACTCCGAGGGAACATTGTCCGATGTGAGATGAAACTATTTCTCTAGATTTCCCCTCCAAATTAAAACACTTCCTCTTAACTAAAATATAATGATGAGGTAGAGCCATATTCAATTAGCACAAAACACCTTGTCATTCCTTCCAACCACGCTCCAACACGTTCTCTGACATGACCTCCAAAAAATTCTGGGAGCTTAATCTTTTGTAGCTCCCTTGAAATATCCTCATGGGGTTGTATATGATCTAATCCCTTCTACCCCTCTGGGTTTCCTTCCTCAAAATGAGGTATCTCTTCATTGGTACTAGCTATCGACAACCCTTTTAGTGTTTCTAAGATTGATTCTAATGAGCACATTACAATTGATAGCTCAAGAACAAGAGGGGTTGGTGATTATGACATTGTTGGTAACGGTGACAGTGCTTCTGCCTTGTCCTTGATGTGTCTCTACCATTGCGACTTTGTTCTCTTAAAAAAATATGGTTATGAGTTTCTAAGGTGCAACTTAGGTTAGAAAATATAACATCGTAAATTCAATCTCGCATGAAGGTATAGGTTTTCTACTATTATTACTTGCATATAGGTGTTACTGATACTAGGGTCAAGGAGGGTGTAATCATTACCCCCTTGTCCTAAGTTGAAGGGAAATATGTTCTAATATGTAACAATGTGTAACAATACTTATCCTACTACATCATTCCTTATAGTTTATCAAGGGTTGTTTATTAACTAGTTCAACTCAATGTTTTTCAGTAATTAGCAATTGTTGTTCAATAATCCATCTTTAATAATGCCACCATGTTACAATATTTCCATATGATTCCTACATGGATTCCTCCTTATGAAGTTTAGCTATCTTAGGGTTGATGTTTTCGAGAATATATATATATATATATATTAAGCCATGTTGTTAACTCTACCGTCCACGTCATTCAGTAAAGAGAAAATGTCATAAATATAAATACCGACAAATAGTAAATATAAAATGACGCAATGTAAAAAGTTCTAATATAATCGCATATATATATATATATATATATATATATATAATTTTAAAAATAACATAAAAAATTAATTTCCTCATCGAAAATATTTTATTAAATAAATTTTATCTATTCATCAAATTCATAACTAATTTAAATAAAAGTAATTAAAAATAAACAAATACAATTACATCCTTAACAAAATTCAAAAAAAAAATCCTATATTATGTTGAGATTTTATTTCTTATTTTTAATTAAATCTGGAGGAAAATCTCATGTAGGTGACAACAATAGGATTTGTTGCTACATTGGCTCCATCAGTTTCTGATGAGGAGTTAATGCATCCTATATTTGTTGTGAGAGAATTTATGAGTTTGTTGCCATTCAGAGCTATAAAATGTAAGCCCGTAGAGGCAAGTGTGCATAATGAGGAATGTGCCGTGAGGAAGGAGCCGAGCGTATGAGAAACTCTCGCTATTGTATTTTTTGGCAGCTGATTAATGAGATTGCCAATGCCCCGTTAGGTGGACGTAGCCCGCATTGGTTGGGTGAAAATCCATGTTAAAATCGTTGTCTTTATGTGTTTGAACATCATGTGTTCCGTATGTTTTTGTTTATTTCATTATTCCGCCGCTGATCTCAACATTTGCACGTATGCAAGGTGAGACCGCCGTACGCGTGTGCTCTTGGTCACGGGTCGCAGGTTAAAACTCATTTTTGATGTCTTTTAAAGCTCGTGGTTCGTGGCCGTAGATGCCGATTGCAGAAAGTCGTGGACCTGCGTCCAAGAGAGAGGCCGTGAGCCGTGCGGATTTGAAGAACACAGATTCATTTTGTATGTGCATAAAAGAGCACAAAGAGCCGTGGAGCCGATCTGCTGCGTGAGACTGTTATGTTAACTGTGAACCGGAGGTGTACCATCACTGACTGTGAGAGGAGCCACAGCAAAGCCGTGAGCCGGTTCAAGTGGAAGGGCTTGCCATTCAAATCGATTTTCTGGGCATGTGAAAATCGATTTTGGAGAAACTTTGAAGCAGAGGCGTTTCTGCAGGGTTAGTGCATCACTGGTTTTTTGTTTTAAATCGATATTTTTTTTTTTTTAAATGCCGTAGTGGAGGCAGCAGCTGCAAAACGTGAAAGATCAAATAGAGTAAAGTGAGTAGAATGCCGTTATATATATTGAATGCCTTTATATAAAATCGATTTTATTGCAATAATGCAATTTTGTAATTAAAATCGATTTGCATTTTACCTCTATTCACATGCCTTTGTATTTGGCATATATATTTTAAATCGATTATAATGGTGGCATGTTTTTTAAAAACAAAAAAAATAAATCGATTTGATATTTAATAATGTAAATGCCATTTACATATGGTATTAAGAGAAAGGCCTTTTTTTTTTATATAAGGTGAAGGGTATAAGTTTTTTTTTAACTGAAGGCATTCTTTAAGGCAAGGACAATTTTTTAATCAAAATTATTTTTTGATTAAAATATAATTTTTTTTTTTTTTTTTAAAGTTGTAATTGGAGATTTTTTTTGTGACACGAGCTATTAAGCTATGGCAAAAACACAAAGTGCCCGGTTTGAGATCGAGAATTTCAATGGCAAAAACAACTTCGAGATCTGGAAAGTGAAGATGTATGATCTACTCGTGCAACAAGGCGTGGCGAAGGCGCTGTTGGGAAAATCCAAACAGCCTTACACCATGACAGATGATGAATGGAGTGATCTGGATGAAAGAGCACTGAGCGGCATTCGACTGTGTTTGGCGGATGATGTTTTGTTTAACATCGTGTCAGAGAAAACTGCAGTTGGTTTGTGGACAAAGCTTGAAAAGCTGTACATGACAAAATCCTTAACCAATAGGATTCTTCTGAAGCGACAGGTTTACAGCTTGCGCATGAAAGAAGGTACGACGATAACTGATCATCTGAATACCTTTAATACTCTCCTGGTGCAGTTAGAAAGTATAGAAGTAAAATTTGAATCTGAAGATAAAGCTGTAACTTTATTATGCTCATTGCCCGAGTCATGGGATCATTTTGTTACTTCTATAAGTCTTAGTTCATCAGAAACCCTTGAATTTGATGATGTTGTTGGAGCTTTGTTGTCCGAAGAAACAAGGAAGAGGTCAAATTCAGAAACCTCTACATTAGAAGCAATGATGGTTAGAGGTCGTTCTAAAGAAAGACGCTTCAGTAAGCACAACAACTCGCGTTCAAAATCGAAAGGGAAGAAGAGTAAGGTAAAGTGTTGGTTTTGTGGCAAATCAGGACATTTGAAGAAGGACTGTTGGAAGAGACAGCAAACATCCAAAGGAGACTCTTCGATAGAGAAGAAAGAAGCAAACACGACAGATACAGGTTCGGCATCGATTTCAGGTATGAGTGATGAAGTGTTATCAGTTAGTTTTTCTAATCATGATCAACATTGGCTGTTAGATTCTGGTGCGTCAAATCACATGTGCATTCATAGAGAGTGGTTTAAAACTTATAAATCAATCAATGATGGAGTGGTTTATATGGGAAATGATGCCTCATGTAATATTGTGGGAATTGGAAGTGTCCAGATTAAAATGTTTGATGGGACAAACAAAATTCTAACTGATGTAAGACATGTACCTGAACTAAGAAAAAACCTCATTTCACTAGGAGTACTAGACACTAATGGATATAAAACCTTTATTCAAGATGGAGTAATGAAAGTTTATAAAGGAATTTTACTAGTAATGAAAGCAAAGAAGGTTGGAAATCTTTTCCAGTTAGAAGGAAGAACAGAGTCAGATCATGCTTCTACAGTGTCTGAAAACGACAGTAATTCTATTCGTTTATGGCATCAAAGGTTGGGCCATATGAGCGAAAGAGGATTAAAAATTTTGTCTAATCGTAAGTTACTTCCTAGTTTAAAATATTCTAAGTTAGATTTCTGCAAACATTGTCTGTTTGGGAAACAAAGCAAGCAGAAGTTTAAAACTGGAAAACATACTAGTAAGGGAATTCTTGATTATATCCATTCTGATGTTTGGGGTCCATCTCCTACAACCTCATATGGAGGATCGTCATATTTTGTATCTTTTATTGATGATTTCTCTAGAAAAGTGTGGGTCTACATGTTAAAGAAGAAGTCTGATGTGTTCACAGTTTTCAAGCAGTTTAGAGCATTAGTTGAAAACATCACTGGAAGAACCATTAAATGTTTAAGAACTGACAATGGTGGTGAGTTCACTTCAAAGGAATTTGATAATTATTGCAAGGATGCTGGGATCGAAAGACATAAAACCACTGTATATACTCCTCAGCAAAACGGAGTTGCTGAACGCATGAACAAGACTCTCTTAGAGAGAGCAAGAAGTATGCTTAGTAACGCCAATTTGAGAAGGAATTGTGGACAGAAGCGGTTTCTACAGCTTGTTACTTGGTAAATCGATCACCATCAACTGCGATAGGATGCAAAATTCCTCAAGAGGTATGGAAAGGTTATCCATGTGATTATTTTAAACTGAAAGTTTTTGGTTGTGATGCATATGCTATAGTTCCGAAACATCAACGTTCTAAATTAGATCCTAAATCAAAAAGATATATCTTTGTTGGATATGGTGATGGGACTAAGGGATACAGGTTGTGGGATCCTACTACTCACAAGATCATCATTAACAGAGATGTTAAATTTAATGAATCCTCACTTGAAAATCCAAATGTAGATGATAAATTGAAACAGGATAATGTACCTCAGCTTCAACACATTCAGTTTGAAACCAGTTCAAATACTGATGATAGTCTAGATGAACAAGTTTCAGATTCAGATCATGAACAAGTTTCAGATACAGATCATGAACGTGTTTCAGATGCTAATCATGAAGAAGTTCCTACAGATAATAATCAACAAATTGTGGAAGTACCAGAAACATCTTTAAGGAGGTCTACAAGAATCAGACGACTTCCTAAAAGGTATGATGATTATGTTACTTCAGTTGCTTTAACTGCTAACGATGATGAACCTTTGTGCTATCAGGAAGCTATAGAAGGTTCAAACAGTGGTAAGTGGAAAGAGGATATGAAGGACGAGATGAAGGCGTTAGCGAAGAATGCCACATGGGATCTGGTAGAACTTCCTAAAGACAGAAAAACTGTGGGATGTAAGTGGGTTTACAAGTTGAAGAAGGGTGTTGATGATACAGAAGACAGGTACAAAGCGAGGCTGGTCGCAAAAGGTTTTTCTCAGAAAGCAGGCGTTGACTTTCATGAGATTTTTTCACCAGTTGTGAAAATTGTTTCAATTCGGATTTTGTTAGCATTAGTTGCTTTACTTGATTTAGAATTACAACAACTAGATGTTAAAACTGCATTTTTACATGGAGATTTAGATGAGGAGATTTACATGGAACAACCGGAAGGGTTTGTTCAAAATCGCAACAAGAAATTTGTCTGCAGGCTCAAGAAATCATTGTATGGTCTGAAGCAGTCGCCTTGACAATGGTACAAGAAATTTGATTCTTTCATGACGAGTCAAAATTATATAAGAAGTGAACATGATCATTGTGATTACTTTAAGAAATTAAGTAATGGCATGTTCATTATCTTAGTGTTGTATGTTGACGATATGCTTTTAGCAAGCAAAAGCATAATAGAGATCAACAGGTTAAAGGCTCAGATGGCTAGGACGTTTGATATGAAAGATCTAGGAGCAGCAAGATAGATTTTGGGCATGGATATTTTCAGAGACAGGAGCAATGGTAAGCTATGGCTATCACAACAGAAGTATATTGAGAAGATACTCCTGAGGTTTGGTATGAACAATGTGAAGCCCGTTTCAGTCCTTTTTGCTTCCCATTTTAAGCTTTCTTCAAGTTTATGTCCTAACACTAATGAAGAAAAGGAATATATGTCTCGAATTCCATATGCCAATGTAGTAGGTTGGTTGATGTATGCGATGGTTTGTACTCGACCAGATATTTCACATGCAGTTGGGGTTGTCAGCAGGTATATGGAAAATCCAGGAAAAGAACACTGGTCAGTAGTGAAATGGGTGCTTCGGTATCTGAGAGGCACAAGTGATTATTGTATCACTTATAACAGAAGCAATGAATATGTTTGTGGATATGTTGATTCCGATTTTGCAGGTGATTTGGATAAGAGAAGGTCAACTTCAGGGTATGTCTTTACTCTTGCAGGTGGAGCTATTAGCTGGATGTCAAAGCTACAGAACATTGTTGCTTTATCCACTACACAAGCACAATACATAGCTGCTTCGCATGCTTGCAAAGAAGCAGTTTGGTTGAAAGGTTTGTTTGGTGAGTTTGGTAGGTTGCAGGACAGCATCAAGTTATTTTGTGATAGTCAAAGTGCAATTCACTTGGCTAAAAATCCCGCCTATCATAGTAAATCAAAGCACATACCTATCAAATACTATTTTGTAAGAGAGGTTATCACTGAAAGGGGAGTCTCTCTTGAAAAGGTGCATACAAAGGAAAACTGTGCAAACATGTTCACGAAACCAGTTTTGTTAGAGAAGCTACGATGGTGTCTGGCTTCTCTTGGCTTGCAGAAAAGATAAAAATAATAATGAAACAGGGTATCAAGCTAATTGTTGTCAAGTTGGAGATTGTTGAGATTTTATTTCTTATTTTTCAATTAAATATGGAGGAAAATCTCATGTAGGTGACAACAATAGGATTTGTTGCTACATTGGCTCCATCAGTTTCTGATGAGGAGTTAATGCATCCTATATTTGTTGTGAGAGAATTTATGAGTTTGTTGCCATTTCCAGCTATAAAATGTAAGCCCGTAGAGGCAAGTGTGCATAATGAGGAATTTGCTGTGAGGAAGAGCTGAGCAGATGAGAAACTCTGCTATTGTATTTTTGCAGTTGATTAATGAGATTGCCGATGCCCTGTTAGGTGGACGTAGCCCAGATTGGTTGGGTGAACCACGTTAAAATCTGTTGTCTTTATGTCTGTTTGAATGCTGTGTGTTCTGTATGTTTTATTTCATTATTCCGCTGCTGATCTCAACATATTATTGGATTTTCATTTGAATACAGAAAAATAGATGTTATGAACATGTACTTTAAATCATATAAATAAATAAATAAATATGGAAGAATAAATCTTGACAACACTAACCACAAGAATACGAAAATCAAATTCATAATACATATTACAATTATAATAAATTATTATAATTGAAGTAAAATTAATAAGCCATGTTGTTAACTCTACCATCCACGTCAGTAAAGAGAAAATGTCATAAATAGAAATACTGAAAAATAATAATAAAAAATGACGCAGTGTAAAAAGTTATAATATATATATATATATATATATATATATATATATATCAAATTTTAAAAATAATATAAAATTTTAATTTCCTCATCGAAAATATTTCATTAAATAAATTTTATCTATTCATCAAATTCATAACTAATTTAAATAAAAATAATTAAAAATAAACAAATACAATTACATACTTAACAAAATTTTAAAAAAATATTATATTATTGGATTTTCATTTGAATATAGAAAAATAGATGTTATGAACATGTACTTTAAATCATGTAAATAAATAAATATGAAAGAATAAATCTTGACAACACTAACCACAAGAATAAGAAAAACAAATTCATAATACATATAACAGTTATAATTATTATAATTGAAGTAAAATTACCCAAGATATATATAATATAAGTAAAATTCCAAAACCACTTTACAATATTGAATTATGGAAGATCCAAAGTAGTGGCTAAAACAAATTTATTATGAGGAAACAACTTCATTAAACATAATAATAATGTATCATAATGAACAATGTCAAGAAATAGAACATTCTATTTTTTAAATCATTATCTAAATTTATTTTAATAATCTTTGTAAAAAATATGATTTTAAATAAATAAATTGTTTTTCAAAATTATAATATTATCATGAACATCAAATACCTCCATTTTCATAGTTCTAAAATAAACCAAAAATTGGTATATTTGGTTTTACAACACTAAAATGAAACAATTCATAAAACTAATGTTTAATTCATGTGGTTGTCATATATTTATCACCTTGGTCCCCACACCACACAATAACAACTAATATTTTTTTTCTTTCTTTCTTCTTTCTTTTTTTAATTTCTTTCATTGGCCCAACCATATTGTCATGCACTCTAGCGAATTTATCAAATTTATAATAATTATAATTGAAGTAATAATTTATTTATAATATAATATAAACTCGTTATAGTATAATTACTTGATTTGGTATTTTTTTTTTTTCATTTTATATTAGTATCGATTTTTTGGCATTGTCTTTTCAGTGATGGGATTGTTGGAAGGTTGGGCCAGCTCATCATCAATTTGAATAAGAAAAAGACTAAAATGCAAAAGGTCAAAAACATAAAATTCTTGGCATTGTCTTTTCAAAGATAAAATTGTTGGAAGATTAAAATATCATTTCATTTCATTATTAATGTTAGCATGTTGCCCGCAAGGGCATGGTTTAGTGGCCAGTGGATGCGTTGTTAAGGCGTTCGTGCTGTTAAGCAAGTCACGAGTTCGAGCCTCGTCTAAACCGGGTACCGTTCTTGCAGGTTGGGCGATCCCTAAAAGGTTATAGTGGTAGCTAGAGAGTTTAACCCCGCGCCTCACGTGTGAAAGCCGTCTGCCATTACCGATTCCTTTTACTCACAAAAACAAAATATTAATATGTTACCATTACATTCACACTTAAAAACCTTCACAAAAATTCATGTACATATATACTCCATTATAACAATAAAAGAATCCAAAACTCGTAAATGATCCCTATAAAAAATTTTACCAAAATTCTCTCTCAAGCACTCTCAATAACATTTAACTATGAAACAACTCCCTCTCAATTAAATTCCCTCTCAATAATTAAACAATGAAAATAAATTCACTCTCAATAACATTTATGTATGAAACAATTTATTTTTATAAAAAATTAAATGACAAACTAATGCTAAAATAATTAGCTAGCTTAAAATTCTCTCAAAGAAAGAGGCCATTAAAGATTTCAAATCTAAAATCCGAAGGAAATCATAAACCCAATGAAAATAAATTCACCCTCAATAACATTTAACTATGAAACAATTTACTTCTATAAAAAATTAAATGACAAACTAATGCTAAAATAATTAGCAAGTTTAAAATTCTCGAAGAGGCCATTAAAGATTTCAAATCAAAAATCCCAAGGAAGTCATAAACGATTAATCCGCAAATTTCACCATAGGCTCACGTGTGATAGGAAAGAGGCCATTAAAAATTTCAAATCTAAAATACCAAGGAAGTCTTAAACCTTTAATCTCATAATGCATCGATAAGCATTTATGATTATTTATATTTCGATATGAATGATGCTATTCCAACCGAAAAAGCTCTTTTTTCATTTTCTACATGTTAAAATTACATTGACATGTCTAATATGTTATTAAAAAAAAACCAATGAACCAGATCAAATTCCACGCATAGTGACATATTTTTTTTTGTATAAATTAACAAATTATATACCTGAAGGCTTACGAAAGCATATCATACATGTAAATTATTCAACTCCTTTTGGTTTATCATAGTGAAAAAACACTGTTCATTAAACAATCTCTACCAAAGGACTTGAATATGTATCTTACAACATAAGCAAATGGAATATATAGTCAGATTTTCTGATAAATCTTTAACAAGCCGTGAGAATTTATTTTCCTCTTTAACATAGAGAAATTATTAGGAGAACTTGCAGATGAAGCATTAAAAAAACATAGACATAGTGTGGAGTGGAACTCTGTTTTTCATTAACACACTTTCAATGATTACAATCTTCAGTCTTCAGAACTGTTGTTCTGGATTTCTGCATATGCTGCTCCACTGCTCTATTGAGCCCATCTGCTCTGTTGTATTCAAGCACTCTATTTCTCTCACTGTCTATTATAACATATGTGTGTGTGTGTGTGTGTTGTGTCCCAAATGTTAAAACATTAAAAACATAAAAACTATAATCCTAAGTCTAAATACTATACCAAATAAAAATATGTCGCGATGGCTTTACAAACGCAAACATTACAAAATATTGAACGCGATACGTTTATTGCATGGGAAGATGTGCCAGGTGACGTCAGCACCAGATGGTGCGAAAATAAGCGGCGAAGAGTTTGCGATGGTTTATCGCATCAAACGACGCGCCGACTGACTGGGAAATTAAACAGTGCGACGAAGCGCTATTGGCTGCCAGGAGGATGAGTTGGCACAGTGGGGTCGCGCTATCGCGCAATTGCGAAAGGTTGGTAACGTGAGAACAGAAGCATGCGATAAGTGTCGATTGGTCGCGGTTATTTTGACATGGCAGTGGCGGGGTCCATCAAAGTCGACTTGGGAGGTTTGAATTCAAATGTTATAGCGCGATATTAAGTGTTGTTGGTGCAAGGGTTTATGGCGGGGTTTTGCGTGGGTCAAACCACAATTTATCAAATCCGGAAGGCTGCAGTAGTGCGACTGTTTGGAGGTGGTTTAAAACAAAAAATTGAATGCACAGATTGAGTGCAAGAAACTTAAAAAATTGTTGTTGCTGCCATCCTTTAACTTCAAATCAAAATTGATGTTTTTGTTATTGATTCAAATTGCAGTTGGGGTTATTTTCAACACTCCCCCTTAATCACAACTGCTGCCATCTTGCATTCCTAGACATTCTCTGAGATAATTAAAACTTTTCTGCTCCAATGGTTTTGTCAAAATATCTGCAAATTTTTCCTCTGTTCTACAATGTTGTAAAACAATTTCTCCATTGTTCACCAATTCTCTGATATAATGATACTTTGCATCAATGTGTTTTGTTCTCTTTGAAACACTTAATTCTTGGATAAGGCTATTGTTGAGCTATTATCACAATAAATTATTGTGCCTTTTACCTTCTCATGGCACAAATCTCTCAACATTCTTCTCATCCATATTGCTTGACATGTTGCTGCTGTAGCTGCCACATACTCTACCTCTGTTGTTGATAAAGCCACAATTGATTATTTCTTAGAAGCTCATGAGATGGCTCCTGATCCTAAATGAAAACATATCTTGAGGTAATTTTACTGTCATCTATACTTCCAGCCCAATCACTGTCAGTATATTCAATTAACTCAAAATTTTCAAAAGATGTGTATAGAATACCATACCCCTTTGTTTCTTTCACATACCTTAGAATTCTCTTTGATGCTTTCCAATGTGTCTCCTTTGGCTTTTCCATGAATCTGGAAATTAAACTTATAGCATGCATAATATCAGGCCTAGTTGCTGTCAAATACATAAGGCTTCCAACTATGCTCTTATACAAACTTGGATCTACATTCTTGTTGTTGTCTTCCTTGCTCAATTTCAATCCCATCACTGCAGGATTTATTGCTACCTTGCAATCCTACATGTTAAATCTTTCCAAAACTTCTTTCACATATTTTGCTTGAGAAATAAAAATTTTATTTTCATTTTGCTCTACTTTTATTCCTAAGAAGTATCTCAGTAATCCCATATCATTCATCTCAAATTATTCTTTCATGATTGTCTTAAAATTTTCAATGAGGTAAGCATCATTACCTGTGAATATCACATCATCAACATATAAAACAACAATGAGCATCTTACCATCATTTTCTTTGATGTATAATGTAGGTTCTCCTTCACATTTCTCAAACCCATTTTTCAGTAGATAGACATCTATTCTACTGTACACGCTCTTGGTGCTTTTTTCAGCCCATATAGAGCCTTCTTCAATTTGCATACTTTGTGCTATTGGCCTTCTTTTTCATAACCCAGAGGTTGTTCAACATAAACCTCTCCCATCAAAACTTCATTTAGGAATGTTGATTTTACATCCATTTGGTAAACCTTCAACTTATGTTGTGCTGCTATGGACAACACTGCTCTCACTGTTTCCATTCTTGCAAATGGTGCAAAAGTTTTTTCATAATCTCTTCCTTGTTGTTGTTTTTAGCCTTTGACAACAATTCTGGCCTTGTGCCTTTCAATCTTACCTTCAACATTGCTTTTGGTCTTATAGACCCATTTTACTCCAATCACTTCCTTACCTTTTGGGAGATCAACTAATTCCCATGTATTGTTCTTATCTATTGCATTAATCTCTTCATCCATAGCATCTATCCATTTCTTATCTTTTTTTTCTTCTTCAAAATGAATAGGATCTTCTCTATGAAAATACAATTCAAATAAAGAGTTCATACCTTCATTGGTTGCCTCTTGCTTATAGATTTCATTTAAAATTTTGAATCTGGTTCTTCTTTCACTTCCTGAACTTGTACTTGTAGAAGCACTCAAATTTGATCCTTGTGTTGTGCTTGGAGAAGCACTCTCATCACTTCTCAAGGGTGTTATCATACCTACTTGTGGTGTCCCTTGATGTGCTTGTGTTGGTGGAGGTGGTGCTGCTAATGATGGATTTCTTTCTGCCATTTCTTCCTCATCATCTTCTTGAGATAAAAAAGTTTTTACATTTATTGTTTTCTCAATGCTTCCATCCCAAGCTTCTTCTTCAATGAGCTACATATCTCTTCTTATAGTAAACTTCTTGGTAAATGGGTTATACAATCTATATGCCTTTGACTCATCACTATATCCAATAAATATGCACTTCTCCCCTTTACTATCCAACTTCTTCCTCAACTGATCTGGAATATGTGCATAAGCCACACATCCAAATAGTCTCATGTGGGTGACAAATTGTTTTATCCCACTCCATGCTTCTTCTGGAACTCTGTTCATCACACTCTTTATTGGGCATCTATTCAAAAAATATGCTGCACAATGTACAAGTTCAACCCAATATTTATTTGGAAAATGTTTTGCCTTCAACATGCTTCTTACCATATCGATGATGATTATGTTTTTCCTTTTAGCAACTCCATTTTGCTGTGGTGTATACCTTGCTGTAAATTGTTTATGAATTCCATTTTCTCTGCAAAAACGCAGAAAATATTTGGAGATATATTCTCCTCCTCTGTCAGTCCTCAAAACGTTTATGTGTTGCCCACTTTGATTCTCAACAAGAGCTTTAAAGTGGTAGAACTTCTTAAACACTTCACTCTTCATCTTCAAGAAATACACCCAAGTTTTTCTTGTGTAATCATCAATAAAGGTTAACATATAGTGGTTGCCTCCTAAAGAAGGTATTTGCATTGGTCCACACAAATCAGAATGGACTATTTCTAAGGTGCTTTTGCCCTTATGCTATTTCCTTATGGAAAGCTTTCTCTGTGTTGTTTGCCCAAGATGCAGCCTTCACCTAGGCTGTCTGGTTTTTCAATCAATGGTAATCCCTTTACCATACCTTTTATGTGTAACAAATTTAAGCCTCCAAAGTTGAGATGTCCAAATCTCAAATGCCATAGCAAGTTTTCATCTTTTTCTTCCTTTTGGAATGTCTCTTGAATCACAGCTGCCATTGCAACTCCTTTCTTCAAATCTGCTCTCATTTTGAGAGGAAACATTATGTTTCTTGTCATCTTCACTTGTGCAATACATTGCTTACTTGGTGGTATATCCATGATGATACATAAATCATCTTCAAAGAATGCATTGTAGCCTTTTTGAATGAGTTGTCCAATGCTCAAAAGGTTACACTTCATACCAAGTACATAGTATACATCTGATATGGATTTCCCTTCTCCTTTCCTTGTCAAAACACTTACTTTGCCTTTCCCCATGACAGAGATTTTTCTATTTGTTCCCAATGTTACTTGAGACTCCACATTTTCATCTAATGTGAAAAACATTGACATGTTTCCAGTCATATGGTTACTACATCTTGAATCTAGAAACCATATATCTTCATTCTTCTCTTCAGCCATATTACATGCTAAAAATAAATTCTCTTGACTCTGAGTTTCTTTAGTAAAGTTAGCACTGGGTCTATTACCCATGTCACTCTGTTTCTTTCTACATTCATTGGCATAGTGCCCATACTTCTTACAATAATAACATTGGACTTGGGATTTATCATACATTTGTCCAGGTGCTTGATTTTGTGCTCCTTGTTGGCTACTGCCTTGGCTTTGATTCTGACTTTGGTTGCTGCCCCTTCCACTTGTACTTGCAAAGCTGCTTCTTCCTCCTCTGTTCTGGCTTCTGCCTCTACCTCTTTCTTGGTAGTTTGATTTGCCTTGACCTCTTCTTCTTCCAAAGGAAATTTGGGTCTTGAAGGCATGCTCTAAAGATAAGTTTTCTATTTTGTTCAACCTTTCTTCATGTGTCATCAAAGATGCATGAAGTTCATCAACTATAAACCTTGAGAGATCCTTTGTCTCTTCAATAGTAGTGACTATCACATTGAATCTTAATGGTAAAATTTTCAATATTTTCTCCACTATTTTTCTTTCTTCTACTGTCTCTCCATGAAATTTCATGTGGGTAACCAACCCAATCAGTAGTGTGAAGAATGAGTCTAAGCTATTAGACTCTTTCATGCAAATAACTTCAAACTCTCTTCTCATTACTTGAAACTTTGTTGTCTTTACTTTCTCCATACCTTGAAAGGCTGTCTGGAAGGTATCTCATGTCTCCTTGGAATTCTTTGCTGCTGCAATTATTGGAAATATACTTTTATGCACTGCTTGATAGAGATAATAGAGGGCTTTTGAGTCCTTCTTCTTATTACTCTTTAGCAAATCCTTTTCTGCCTGTGTTAAGGCATTATACTCATTGCATCATCTAGTTCTTCAAATCCATCTTCAACCAGTTCCCATAAGTCTTGATATGCAAATAGGGCTCTCATTGTGATTGCCCAATAATCATAGTTTTTCCCATTGAACTGTGGGAGCTGAGTATTTCCCATAATCCTGCTTGTGCTAGTTCCTACCATTCTTTATTGTGCAGAACTATAAAGCTTGACTGTGTAACTTAAATAAAATGTTCTCACTTCTAGAGAGGTAAACTCTAACTCTTAACACTTCTTTTCAGGTCTCTGTATATTTTTAAATGAACAGTAACTCTACTACATAAATACCTCACTTGCTGAAAACCTTCACTCTGTTGGAGAAATGCTTCAACAATTTTCTTCTTCCTCCATCTTCTTCAGCAACTACTGAGAGCCTGGACTAGCTCTGATACCATGTCGGATTTTCTGATAAATCCTTAACACACAGTGAGGAATTTTTTTTCCTCTTTAACACAGAGAAATTGTTAGGATTACTTGCAGATGGAGCATTAAAAAAAACATAGACACAGTGTGGAGTGGAACTCTATTTTTCATTAACACACTTTCAGCTATTACAATCTTCAGTCTTCAGAACTGTTGTTTTGGATTTCTGCATATGGTGCTCCACTGCTCTATTGAACTCATCTGCTCTGTTGCGCTCAAGCACTCTGTTTCTCTCACTGTCTATTAAAAAAATATATGTGTGTGTGTGTGGCCGTAGCCTAAATCTTAAAACATTAAAAACATAAAAGCTATAATCCTAAGTCTAAAGACTATACCAAATAAAAATATGTCACGGCGGCTTTACAAACACAAACATTACAAAATATTGAACGTGATATGTTTATCACATGGGAAGATGTTCCAAGTGACGTCAGCACCAGATGGTGTGAAAAATAAACGGCGAAGAATTTGTGATGGTTTATCACATCAAACGATGTGCCGACTGATTGGGAAATTAAATGGTGTGAAGAAGCGCTATTGGCTGCCAGGAGGATGATTTGGCACGACGGGGTCGCGCTATCGCGCGATTGCGAAAGGTTGGTGATGTGAGCACAGAGGCATGCAATAAGCGCCGATTGGTCACGGTTGGTTTGACATGGCAGTGGCAGGGTCCATTAAAGTCGACGTGGGAGGCTTGAATTCAAATGTTATGGCACGGTATTAAGTGTGGTTGGTGTGAGGGTTTATAGCGGGGGTTTGCGTGGGTCAAACCACGATTTATCAAATTTGGAAGGCTACGGTAGTGCGACTATTTACAGGTGATTTAAAACAAAAATTGAATGCATAGATTGAGTGCAAGAAACTTAAAAAATTGTTGTTGCTGCCATCCTTTAACTTAAAATCAAAATTGATGTTTTTGTCCTGTTGATTCATATTGCAGTTGGGGTTATTTTCAACATATATTGCACTTAAACCAAAAGTAGAAGAATTGTAAAAATAAATACGTGAAATTCTCATTATTGCGGACAATATTGAAACAATCTGGAGCTTAAAATTACAAATTAATTTTGTAAAAATGTATAAAGCTACTGCCAATCTTCTATTTTATAGAAAACATGATAATAGTATTAAATTAATTATGGATATGTTTTCGATGTCCTGTACAGTTAAAACCATATGTTTCAACAATATTCTATTTCATTTCAAATTCATCATAGGATACCGAATAATTTATAAAAATAAAAATAGTGACAAGCTCTAATGCTATGAAACTCTTATTCATAATGATATCATTCACTCCCCATAAGGGTAGACTTCGCATGAGGGGAATACTTCGACACCAGAAACACAGATCAACTAGTGAAACTACCTCATCAATGCCTTACATAGATTTTATTCCTACACTGCGTTGTAGATAAAATGAGTGAAGCATCTCCATCCTTTTTTTTTACAAAATGAAACTCGAAAATGATATTACTGCCTGTATTTGCAGCTGATATAGTGTGTCATATGTGAACTTTAGGGTTCAAAAAAGTTAGCAATCACATTCCGTGAGTGAGGAAAGAAGATGTGTGTCTGATGTTACACGATTCTTAGGAGCATTAAAATTTATTTTAAGGACAGGGAAGAACACCTACCTCCAAGACACCTTACCAAACTTCTAAGCTATATCCATGGATTTAATTGACTATGTACAAACACACAAAATCAGGTAGAAACATATTAAGAGCCTATAAGGTCCAAAGAGTTTGAAAATGGCTCTAATACCAAACTATAAGAACTAAAATTTTACCTGTATATCCTATTTGAATTCGATTCCTGGGATGATGTTGCTCTCATTTTTCTCCCACTACCAAACATGTCGATTCTTCCCTACCTATCTAGGATAAACCTATTTGATTCACAGATCCAAAATACTTCAAAATTGAAGCGTTATGGACCCGTGACCAAAAATACATGAACAATTGATCAATTTTGCACACTTTAAGTTCAATCTCGAGCCCCATGTTCCTCCCTCAATTTTTATCCCTCCCTTGCCCGTGGCTATCTCTGTATTTATTTCTTCTCCTTCATTTTTTTCGTATAATTTATCCATTCTCTTCTTAAATCACCCAAGTTTCCTCCCCCTTCCTTATTTTCCATTGTCTTATATAAAATATACTTCTACCTCCAAATGGTGACCACTTTATTAGAGGTTCAACTGATGACAAGATAAGGTGATAAGATTTAGTTGAAGTCTGAGCAGACCTCTGCCACATGCATTAATGATTGACAACAAGACCATCTCTTTTGATAAAACATATATACCTTATTACATTATGTAATATGTGGTTAATAGTATTATGCTATATAATTTATTGTGGTATGTATTTTGAGATTTGTACACTTCGAATAATTTTATAAATTTAAATTTAAAATCCTCTTATGAATAATTTTATAAATTTAAAGTTAAAATCCTCTTATGAGTTAGTTATTAAATTAGTATGCATAATAGTTCAATGCATGTGACACATACATATGTAGCTATCATAACCATGCCTCTTATGCATGTTAATATTTTCATTTTGTATATCATTTAAGATGATTCATTACATACCCCTGCACTTGCCCTGCTGACTTGTGATGTCTCTAATTACCATCAACAAAAAGAGAGATATCATATTTACTCTCTTCCCGCTAGATTGCAAGAAAGAAACCCTTAAGTTAATACAAGGGCTCATCCAAGCCACACTAGATTTTTCTCCTGTGTAAGGATACTTCTAAGAATTTAATTAATTAATCTAACTCTGAATCTAAATCTACATGTAGTCCAAAAAATTAAAGGAAACTAATCTAACTCAATATTTAGGAGGTAGCTCCCAAATACCAAGTGCAAGGATTTAAATAAGATGTGATTTAACATTATTTTAGTGATGAATATCTAGTTGCTGAAGAAGTTCATACAACTAATATTATAAGTGAAATACATGCTCTTTTTTATAGATCAAAATAACAAAAAATAAATAATTCGATAATGGAAATAGTTCACTTAATTCATTGGTAATTAAATCTATTTTAATGACAAATTTATGGGTAAATAGTTACTCAAAAAAAAATTTAAATGCAAGAGAAAATTGAGAAATAAATAACATATCAATGTAATTATAAGATCAAATAATTTTGGGACAGTTAACGATCGCATCGCCAGAGGTAAGGATCCACGAGAGGAAGTTAGTCCAGGTCGTCAAACACATGGGGAGCATTCATTTATCCAATGTCCAACAATATTCCCCCAATGCGAGTCGGGTGTGTATCAAACTCATGAAACACTGTTACTGATGAAATAGGTAACTGCACTGGTACCTACTTTTTGACGTAGCAAGAAAAACACCTGATTTGGAAAAGTGGTGATGCAGAATCTATTTATTTATTTATTTATTTTATTTTTATTTTATTTTATTTTTATTTTTTTATTTTTTATTTTTTATTTATTTTTTATTTTTTTTCTGTGATGCTTTTTATGTCGATTTTGAATAGTGGTGGCGTATCATCACCAATGTTTTTTTAGAGGATTGATTTTGACACTATACATTTTCTAATGTCTTCTTCTTCTGTGAGATGTTTATTTTTAAGTGCATTTATGTACTTGTGTTTTAAAAAGAAAAAAATATATATTTTTTTAAATAAAAATTTGTAATGATATCTTCACTTTTTCACATAGATAAAAAATGAAAAAAGGGTCAATATTATAAAGTTTATATTTTCTACAAGTTTATGTATTGCTAATTAATTTTTCAATGCACATCAAATAATTGTCGCTAAAAAACCAATATTTTGAACAATATGACAAAAAAATACAAATTTTCAATACAAATAGAATGCAAAAAATACACTTTTAGAGACTTTTTGTTAAAAAAAACATGTTAAATAAACTAATTTTTGGGAAAATCTTAACAAAAAAAACTTAAGAAAATAGCATTTTTATTGAATTTTATGTCAAAAAATAATAGTAATCACATGTTTTTTGCAAAAAATAAGGATTCTTCTCATAAAATATCAAAGTCTAAACATTACAAGTAAAACTAATTAATAGATCTAAAAAATGAGCTTTGTTTGCAAGCATAACTTAAAGATCCTCAACAATATCAACTAATACATGTTCAACATCATCTAGAACATCATTGATGGCTTCTTCGGCAACATTTTCTACTTCATTTTGGTCATTGTCATCTTCTAATGGATCTTTCATGTATGCAAATCTTCCAAAGTGTCCCTTTCCAATCATTCCATATAATGGTGGTTGAGGTTCCTTTGCTTTTTTTGCCACACGTGATTCATTAAAATCCCCTTTCCTCAAACCAACTTCTTGCTTCGCATCTGGAAGGAATTCAAAAGCATTAATTCTTTGTTGAATAAATTTGCATTGCACTGGGTCTTTCTCAATGGAAATGCAATTTCTTCCTTTTGGTAGGCAACATGCTAGTGTTGTACCTAATTATCAAGTACAAAAGAAATAAGTAAGAAAATTAGTATAAAGACATAAAAAGTAAAAAATAAAATATTTAAATTTAAATTTGTATAATAAAACTTACCTAAAACTGAAATTAGATCCAAAACCCAATCTCCTTCATTTGACGGCGTCACTCGGCCTACCTCCGGGCCTCGACTGGGCGGAGGGAAATTCCGAGAATCGCCCTCCACCCAGCCGGGGGGCGGAGGCAGGCTAGGCAGCCCTCGACAACGCCACCCAGCCGGCCTCTGCATAACCGGGGGCGATTCGGAATCACCCTTCGCCTAGCCGAGGGTGATTCTCGGAATCACCCCAGCCGGGAGCGATTCTCGGAATCGCGCTCCGCTCAGCCGGGGGTGATTATCGAAATCACCCTCTGCCCAGCCGGGGGTCGGAGGCAGGCCAGGCAGCACCATCGAGGGCTGCCCAGCTTGCCTCGAGCCCCCGACTGGGTAGAGGCAGGCTAGGCAGCCCTCGATGGCGCCACTCGGCTGGCCTCCATCCCCCAGCTAGGCGGAGGGAGATTCTCGGAACACCCTATGTCGGGCCGGGGGCCGGAGGCCGGCTGGGTGACACCGTCGAGGGCTACCCAGCCTGCCTCCGGCCCCCGGCTGCGCAGAGGGTGATTCTGAGAATCACCGTCTGCCTAGCCGCAGGTCGGAGGCAGGTTGGGCATCCCTCGACGTCACCGCCCGGCCTGCCTCTGGCCCCCTGCTGGGCGGAGAGAGATTCCGAGAATCACCCTCTGTTGGGCGAAGGGTGATTCCGAGAATCACCCCTGGTTGGACGAAGGGTGATTTTGAGAATCCACCCCCGGGTGGGTGGAGGGAAATTTCGAGAATCACCCCCGGCTGGGCAGAGGGCGATTCTGAGATTCACCCTCCGCCCAGCCAGGGGTGATTCTTGAAATCACCCTTCACCCAGCCGGGGGCCAGAGGCAGGCCGGGCAACTTCGTCGAGGACTACCCAACCTAGCTCCGACCCACGTCTAGGTGGAGGGCGATTCTTGTAATTTCCTTCCGCCCAGCTGGAGGCCAGAGGTAGGCCAGGAATCTCTCGACGGTGTCGCTCAGCCGGCCTCTGGCCCCCGGCCAGGCAGAGGGTGATTCCGAGAATATCTCTCCACCAAGCCAGGGGTTGGAGGGCAGCCGGGTGGTGCCATCGATGGCTGCCCAGCCTACCTCCACCCAGCCGGGGGCCGAAGGTAGGTAGGGCAACCCTCAACAGCGCTGCCCAGCCTACCTCCAACCCCCGGCTAGGCGGAGGGTGATTCCGAGAATCACCCCTGGCTGGGCGAAGGGCGATAAAGAGAATCTCCCCCGGTTGGGCAAAGGGCGATTCCGAGAATCGCTCCCAGCTGGGCGGAGGGCGATTCCGAGAATCACCCCTGGATGGGCGAAGGGTGATAAATAGAATCTCCCCCGGTTGGGCAAAGGGTGATTCCAAGAATCGCCCCCGGTTGGGCGGAGGGCAATTCCGAGAATCACCCCCGATTGAGCAGAGGGCGATTCCGAGAATCACCCTCGGTTGGGTAGAGGGTGATTCTGAGAATCACCCCTGGTTGCGCAGACGGCTATTCTGAGAATCACCCCCAGCTCGGCGGATGACGATTCTGAGAATTACCCCTGGCTGGGTGAAGGGTGATTCCGAGAATCACCCCCAACTGGGCAGAGGCCAATTCCGAGAATCACCCCCAGTTGGGTGAAGGGTGATTCCGAGAATCACCCCCGGCTAGGCAGAGGGCGATTCCGAGAATCACCCTTCGCCCAACCAGGGGTGGTTCTCGAAATCACCCTCCGCCTAGTCGAGGGTTAGAGGCCGGCCGGGCGGCGTCGTCGAGGGCTACCCAGCCTGCCTCCGGCCCCCGGCGGGTGGCAAATTAATTTTTTATTTTATTTTATTTTTTTCAAACACAAACTATTTAAAAATTTTAATTTTTTTTTTTAAACAAAAACTATTATAATAAAAAAAATGTATTGTTTAAAAAAAAAAAAAAACAAACAAACAAACTATTAAATTAAAATATAAAAATATAAAAAAACAATAAAAACAAATTAAAAAATATGTTTTAAAAAATAAACAAACAAATATAATAAAAAACATTATTTTTTAATTTTAATTTTTTTTTAAATTAAAACAATTATTATTTAAAATATAAAAAAAAAAACAATTAAAAAAAAATTAATATGTTTTAAAATATAAACAAACATATACAAGAATATTTTAATTTTAAATTTTTATTTTCTTAAAACTAAAACAATTATAATTTAAAATATAGAAAAATGATAAAAAAAAATTAAAAAACATGTTTTTATATATAAACAAACAAATATATGAATAATAAATTTTTCATTTACTTGTTCATTTTTAAAAATTGTTGAAGTCATATAATTTCTCCATAATTTCATGGTTCAAGTATCTTGAAAACTTAAGATTTAAAAACTTGAGATTTACAACTTGTCATTAAGGTTTTTATGCGCCACGAAATTTTATCTTTAATGTTATGGTTGAAAATAATTACAATTTTAGGGTTGTTTAGAGTCAAGATATTTTATGTTTAACAACATGGATAAAAATTGTTCAAAATGATAAGCCCTTTAGACATGATTTTGTTTATATTTAACATCATCTATCAAAAAATTTAGAATTTTACGATTTTTCAATGTCCTAATATGTTGTCTTTAATTCCATTGTTACAATGTGTCAAAAGTGTGACACAATGTTTTTTTTTGTTATTCCAGCATCAACTCGTTTTGTTTTGAGAGTGTTTTTTCAATAATTTTTTCAAGAAACAATTTCGTTTTTAGCATATTTTTATAAAAAGGTGAAATTTGACCTTGAGAAAAAAAAACAAATGCGTTCTGGAATACACATTTTTTGTTTTTGGGGCACTTTTTCATGTTTTTTGAGTCTTTTTGGGCTAGAGTTCCCGTTTTGAGGTAATAGTTCCCGTTTCATCAGTAACATTGTTATGACCTACGCTTTGATACCACTTGTTTGGAATCAAGATTGTTGTTACACCAAAACACGCAGGTGTTAGTCAACAATTGCATTTCCAGAGATAAGGATCCATGAGATGTGGTTAGTCCATGTCGCGAAACACATGGGGAGCGTTGGTTTATCCAATGTCCAACAAATAGTTGTTCAAATAACCAATCATTCACATATTTAACAAAAGTGCAAAACATGAAATAATTGACACAAATTTGTCATTAAAAGAATATGATTTTACTAACAAATAAAATTATTTGAAAATACAATCAATAAACATGGATTCTTTGCTTTGTTTTACAATGAATATCCACAAAAATCCTCCCAAGACTTTCAACTATGCTAGTAATGAAAAGAACTGCAAAAGTGTTATATCTCCTTCTCCAACATAGATTAGATCTTGAAAGGAAAATCCCCAAAGCTCAAATTTAAGTATTCCTCTTCTATTATACCAAAACCCCCCTTAAAAAAGTGTTAAGAGTCTTCAATTGTAGAAAAAAGGAAACCATTCTCCATTCTCCATTCTTCAAATTGGTATTTATATTTACAAAAAGAGATCCCAAAAAGGGGATTTGTTGAAAGAATGGTTGAGATCTTTGATTTTAGTTGGATGGAATCCATTTCTCCTCATTGTTGGTGCAATTCTATTGCTCCAATATCCCTTTACTTCATCCTCTCCAATAAGCTCTGTGAATAAACCAATCAAAATAAAAATTAAAACCAATTAAAATTAAGAAAAAACTCAAATTAATAATTTTATGAAAAATAATTAACTAATTCAAAATCAATTTGATAAATTAATAAAATAAAATTTCATCTCCCTATTGCTTTATATTGAGAAAATATTAACAATCGGACAATCTTGAAATGAATAAGCAAAAACAAATCTTCTTGGCCAAAGAAATTCTTTCAAAACAATCTGAGGAAACTAATATTGTTAGAATTTAGTAGCCTTTACTTTTAGTAATTTTTGGCATAGTAAATCTCTATATTTTCTTGATTTAACGTTTCTATATTTTTCTCCATGGAAATAGCTTTCTAACGAGCTCTCATTTGCCTCAGTAAAACTCAAGATATCAACCTCCAAAATTTGGGTTTCAAAACTCATTCTTTTTAGAAAATTACATAAACTTATTCAAACTTATTCTTTGTTGGAAATTACTCATTATTAGACAAAATTTTGGGTATTGCATTATAAAATTATGTTTTTATTAATAAATATTAAAAATAAAAAAATAAAAAATTACATAGAAAAGAAAATTATATATTAAAAATTTAAACTATAAATAAAATAAATATAGATAAAAAAATACAAATAAGAAAATAATAATAAAAATAAAAAACTAAATAAATAAATAAAACAAATATTAAAAAAATATATTGGAAAAAAGGGGTTGGTTCATGTATTCACAGGTGCATGTAGAGTGGATGAGGGAAGAGCCCACACGGGTCCCCCTTTCTACCCATGCTCCTAAATATTAAAGCCCCAATTTATATTAATATGAAGACCCTTTCATCTCCTCCCACTCATATCAGCTCAGGGTTTAGTCAGCGTGGGTATTATGAAATGTGCAAAAAAAAAAAAAAAAAAATAGGAATCTTGGGAAAAAGACATTAGGAAGGTATATTTCTATATATATATATATATACCTCTCTTTTTGCTATTTTTAGTGTATCTCAATATTGTTATTGTTATGTCCATGCATCTCTCCATGTTGTTATTGTTGTGTCTCATAGAAACTCACTATTGTTATTGTTGTGCCCTTACATTATTATTATTGTTTTGGAGGCTTTGATTATATTGTGACCCCTTAAACTCATGTATAAACCAAGGAGGTCTTACCATCGGTATCATCCAATAATTGTTCATTTATGTAATATAAAGGGGTTTCCCCCCTCAAAGAGGATACTTTTTAAGTTGTTGATCTATCTTCTGTTTTCTTGTGTGAGCTAGTTGCATAACATTTGGTATATAAAATGGAATATGGATGGATTAAAAGAGGACATGGATGACTTGAAAGAAAACATGGATCTTTTAGGACCAAGTGCAACAAATTTTGCTCTCACAAAGAGAAACCAAAGATGAACTAAAATGGGATATGGATGGATTAAAAGAGGACATGGATGACTTAAAAGAAAACATGGATCGTTTAAAAGCATAAATAAATGTAACACAAATGGTTTAAAAGCATAAATAAAAGCAGACAACATAGTTACCGATCAAACATGAACTATTACCTCAAAACGAGAACTCTAACAGAAAAAACATTAAAAAATCATGAAAAAACAACCCAAAAATGAAAAGTTGTATTATGGAATAACCTCTCTTTTTTTTTGGGTAAATTTTCAACATTTTTTAAAAATGGAAGTAAAAGTCAAATTTTTTATGCAAAATACAACCTGAAAACGAAAAGTGTTGATGTTCGAATAACATTGCCAATTTTGTGTGTGCAAAAAACAATATGAAAACGAAAAGTGTTGATGCTGGAATAATGTCATCAATTTTGTGTGTGCAAAAAACAGCTTGAAAACGAAAAAAGTAAAGTGTTGATGCTGGAATAATGTCGTAATTTTTGTGTGTACAAAAATCACCTTGAAAATGAAAAGTGTTGATGTTGGAATAACGCTTTTTTCTTTTCAGGGTAAATTGTCAACAATTTTTAATAATGACATTAAAGTTAAAATATCATGACTCTGAAAAATCTTAAAATTTCAATGATAAACACGAAATTAAAGAAAAAATATCAAAGGTCTTAAAATTCCAATGTTTTTTATGCATGGTATTAAATCATCATCCTCGTCGTCATCATCAAATATAAAATATCATGTCTCTGAAAAGCCTTAAAAAACCAAGGATGGCATTAAAGATAAAATATCACTTTTATGAAAATAAAATTCCAATGATTTTTAGTCATCGTATTAAAGATAAAATATCACTTGTACAAAAAAAAAAAAAAAAAAAAAACAACAACAACAACAACAACCAAAAAGACAAAAATTAAGTTATAAAAAAATTAATAATAATAATAATAAATCATCACACAATTATAAAATTATAAAATAAAATAAAAATCTAAAAATAATTAAATTTAAAATAATTAAAAAATAAAAATAAAAATAATTTAAATTTAGATATTTAAACTTAAAAAATAAAATAAAATAATTTTTTTAAAATAATACAAATTTAAATTTAAAAAAAATTAAACCAATTTTTTTTAAATTATATAAATATATGAAAAACACATTTTTAAATTTAAAAAAAATCATTTTTTTCTTTCAATTAAAAAATAAAATAAAAAAATATAAACTAAATTAAAAACAAAAAATTAAATTTAAAATAAATAGAAAAATTAAATTTAAAAAAAAATTAAAATATATATATATATATATATATATATATATATATATATATATATATATATATATATATATATATATATATATATTTTGTCACGAAGGCCCCCCGTGGCCCGAACCTGGTGGCGTGAGCCCACGCCCCCGCGCGCGTGTTAAGCCCCGCCCGCGGCCCCGAGGGGGCGGTGGCTCATTTATTTAATTTTTTTATTTTTTATATTTAAATTTAATTTTTTAATTTTCAATTTTTTAAATTTAAATATTCAGTTACGTTTTTTAAATTTAATTTATATTTTTTAATGTATTTGTTTTTGTTTAATTTAATATTTTTTTTAATTTAATTTAATTTTTTAGTTTTAAATATGTTTTTTTTTAAATATAAAAATGAATTATCTTTTTTTTTGTTATTTGATAATGATGATGATGATGGTGGTGGTGGTGGTGATTATCGTCCATTAAGACCAATGCAGTCTATCGGACCTTAAGAGAGGAGAAAGAATCTAAGTTTGATTCTTCAAAATCTTGTTTCTATGGTCAAAGAGAAGGGAAATAAGTGCTCCAAGATCGCTATAGGTGGGTTGGTTTAATAGGTCAAGAAGATTGGAAGTGTGGTAGATAGTAGGGAATTGAGAGCGAATGTGAGTAAGAGTCAGGCAGTCTAAAAGGAAGTGTTTTTCATCTTCCACCTACTTAGAATCACAAATATGACAGATTCTATCATTCCAAGGGGTCTTGGGAATAGACCATCACTTTGTCTCACTCTGAAGCTCATGGGAACTAGTTCTTATCTTGGCGATGTTCATTTTTTTCTTATTCCTGGACAACACAAAGAGATAATTTTGATTATCAAGGGTGGGGTTAATCACTTCCTTATAATATCTTAGCTTCCTTTTACCCTCCGGCTCCTAATCCTCCCATATTATGTTATATTTATATAATTATACTTATTATAATAACGTATTTTGTATATTAATATAATATTAGTTATTATGTAAAGTTTTTGCTAATATATTAATATTTATATTTAGAATTATAATATAATTCACATATAACATAATAATAATATTTAGCTATTATTATTAATATGTATTTATTGTCACCATTATGTTATTGTCAATAATTATTATACATTTGTTAATATATAATCCAAGGAATCAATATTAAAAACACATTAGATTAATAAACGCATGAGATTATTAATGTTATAAACCTAATTAATTAGTAAACCCAAGAAATTTATTATTTTGATTATAATTATTGACTATTATTACTAATTTTTTTTTTTTTTTTTTTTTTTGTAAGTCAGCATCCACGGGGGGATTGGAACCGGTGACCTATCGCATGGAGTGCCTTAACAGTGCACCCTTCACCATCGAACCAAAGCCCCGTGGGCTACTAATTAATTATTATTATTAGAATTATATTTTTTAATTATTATTACTATAATTAATATTACTATTTAAATTATATATCATTAATACTATTATTACTATTTGAATTTAATATCATTAATACTTGATATAATATAATATCAATAGTAATATAATATTATTAATTAATAATTAATTAATAATTAATTAATAATATCATTATTAATTAACAAATGTTAATGTTAATTAATATATTCAGTGAATTAAATATTAATAATAATTAATTAATATTTTAATAATAATAATAATGTTAATTTAATAATAATTTATTAAACCATGAACTCAAGGGATTTATATTAAAATGAATGATTAAAACTATAAGTTCTATGAATAATATTATATCTTAGGAATATGAATCCTTAGGATAATAACTTCAAGGGATTGATATTGATTATGATGATGATGATGGTTAACGTCCACTTAGACCAATCTTTGGTCTATCCAAGGGAATAATAAAGCCAAGAGATTAACACTAAA
Source organism: Pinus albicaulis (assembly GCA_034641835.2). Lineage (NCBI taxonomy): Eukaryota > Viridiplantae > Streptophyta > Pinopsida > Pinales > Pinaceae > Pinus > Pinus albicaulis. The sequence goes on along the minus strand of CM076582.1, from coordinate 18,832,960 downwards.
ATTCCAAGAGATAATAAACCCAAGGGACTAATATTAAACCATGAACCATGAACACAAAGGATTTATATAAAAATTAAGGATTAAAATTATAAATCCTATGAATAATATTATACCCTAGGAATATGAACCATTAAACCCTAAAATAAAAATTGTTGACCATGATTATAAACACAAGGAATTTAAATTAAATCCTGTGATTAATATTCTAAACCTTAGATACCATTTTTTGGGATCAACTGCGTTAAGTAAGTCATTAATCTATGACCATTTCCATGAGAGGTAGTCGTAACTGACCAATTTCTCGTGATTTTTGAATAGTACACGTAGCACTCATTGCATCGGCTGATGCTCACACGGGTGAAGAAGAAGGAATGAAACTAGTGAAATGAATCACATAGCGTCAATCATCACTTCTCGGGCTTGCACCCGATAACCAGGACTTTTGGGAGGTCACCCATCCTAGATCACCCCTGGCTCAAGCGCGCTTAAGTGTGGAGTTTTCCCCACAATCAAGCCCACTAATCTTGCTACTCCATTTGCAAAACCTTAGCAATTATTATGTCTCATGAACCATTCAAGTAGAGCTCCCTTCACTCTTTGTATTTAAGTATTGAGGGTTCTCGCACTGAATTATATTAGATATCATTTTTTTCGACTGAACTGCGTTATGTAAGTCATTACTCTATGACCATTTCATTAAAGGTAATCATAACTTACTATTTTATCATGATTTTTGAATAGTCCACTTAGCACTCATTGCATCGAGTGATGCTCACAAGAGTGAAGAAGTAGGATTGCAACTACTGAAATGAAGCACATAGCGTCAAACATCACTTCCGGGGCTTGCACCCAATAACCAGGACTTCCCAGGAGATCACCCATACCAAATCAAAAATGGGGTAGCAAGCTAAGTGGGCTTGATTGTATGGAAAACTCCACAATTAAGCACGCTTGAGCTAGAGGCGATCTGGGATGGGTGACCTCCTAGATCATATATTAAATGGTCATAGATTAATGACTTACATAACACAATTGAATCCAAAAAAATGATATCTAATATAATTCATTGAGGAAACCCTCAATACTTAAATACAAAGAGTGAAAGGAGCTCTACTTGAATGGTTCATGAGGCACAATACTTGTTAAGGTTTTGAAAATGGGGTAGAAAGCTAAGTGGGCTTGATTGTGGGGAAAAATCCACAGTTAAGCGCGCTTGAGCTAGAGGCGATCTGGGATGGGTGACCTCTCGGGAAGTCCTAGTTACCAGGAGCAAGCCCCAGAAGTGATGGTTGATGCTATGTGATTCATTTCACTAGTTTCAATCCGAGAAATCATGAGAAATTGGTGGACTATTCAAAAATCATGAGAAATTGGTTAGTTATGACTACCTCTCATGGTAATGGTCATAAATTAAATGATATCTAATATAATTCACTGCAAAAACTCTCAATACCTGAATACAAAGAGTGAAGGGAGCTCTACTTGAATGGTTCATTAGGCACAATACTTTTAAGGTTTTGCAAATGGTGTAGCAAGCTAAGTGGGATTGATGGTGGGGAAAACTCAATAGTTAATCACGCTTGAGCCAGAGGCGATCTGGGATGGGTGACCTCCTGGGAAGTCCTTGTTATCGAGTCCAAGCCCCAAAAGTGATGATTGACGCTATGTGATTCATTTCACTAGTTTCAATCCTACTTCTTCACCCCTGTGAGCATCAACCAATGTAATGAGTGCTAAATGGACTATTCAAAAATCATGATAAATTGGTTAGTTACTGCTAACTCTCATGGAAATGGTCATAGATTAATGACTTAATTAACGCAATTGAATCCCAAAAAATGATATATAATATAATTCACTACAAAAACCCTCAATAATTAAATACAAAGAGTGAAGTGAGCTCTACTTGAATGGTTCATGAGGCACAATACTTGCTAAGCTTTTGCAAATGGGATAGCAAGCTAAGTGGGCTTGATTGTGGGGAAAAATCTACAGTTAAGCGCGCTTGAGCTAGAAGCGATGCGGGATGGGTGACCTCCTTGGAATTCCCGGTTACCAAGTGCAAGCCCCAGAAGTGATGATTAACGCTATGTGATTCATTTCACTAGTTTCAATCTTACTTCTTCACCCCTGTGACCATAACCCGATGCAATGAGTGTTAAGTGAACTATTCAAAAATCATGAGAAATAGGTCAATTACAACTACCTCTCATGGAAATGGTCATAGATTAATGACTTAATTAACACAGTTGAAAGCCCTCAATACTTAAACTATAAACCTTCTGAATAATATTATACCCTAGGAATATGAACCCTTAATTTATAACCCCAAGGGATTTATATTAAAGTGTAGGATTCATATTATAAACCCTATGAATAATATTTCATATTGAGACAATTTTTCTCTGAATGCGATGTTTGACCATGGCTGGCCATGGTTGATCATGATTGATTTTCATATGGACACAATCTTTGTCACAATACGATGTTCGACCGTGGTTGATTTTCATATTGAGAAAATATTTGATATTTAGAATTTGGCTTCTGTGATCCATAATTTGTAAAGAACTACTTTCGGTGATAATCACATATGATCATGTTTTGTCGATGTGTTTTGAACAAACCAGTGTGGTTCATCTTCACGAAAAGATGAGAAATCAGATCAAGGAAACAAGTTTAAAAAGATGGAGAGAAGATCCAACTAGTCATTAATGTATAACGCTAGTTTGACCAAGAGAGGGAAAATATATAAATGAAATAATTTATTAAATCATGTTATTATTATATTATATTTAATTTAGTTTATTAGTTAATAATTATAATATATTTTATTATTATACTTAATTTCTTAATTAAAAGATATTCGTTAAAGTAGAGTATAATTAATAATGGGAAATTAGGGTTCAAGTAGTTATTTTTTTAGTATTATATAAATATTAATTTATTATTAAAGTATATCTTAATTTAATTTATTAATTAAAAATTTATTGGTCAAAGGTGATTAAGAATAATAATAAAATCCAATTAGAGGGAAAATATATATAAAAAGGAAATTATCTAATAATGACTTTATTATTAGTTTTATAATATAATATTAAATTATTTTATTATTATATCAATTTAATTTTGGTTTATTAGTTAATAAATATAATATATTTTATTATTATATTTTAATTTGTACTTAAAATATATTCGTTAAAATGGTAATAATGGGAAAATAGGGTTAATGTAGTTATTATTAATATTATATAATATAAGTATATTTTTATTAATTTAATATAAATATAATTTTATTAATTTAATTTATTAATAAAAAGTTAATGGTTGAAGGAGCTTAAAAATAAATAAATAAATAATAATAATAATAATAATAATTTTAGGGATCATAAAAGGGTAAAAATATATAGGGAATAATAACTAGAAGGATTAAAAAAGAGAAAAGAGGGGAGGGGCGCTAAAGCTAAACAACAACTTAGGATGAAGGGTCAGGATCCAACATCTACTAACACTCCATCCATCATCTCTATTAAGGTGAAATTGCCTTTTCTCAATTTCTAATGCTTCCCTTAACTTATGGTGATGAAAATGGTCAATCCTAGCAATAACCTTAGCTTCTTCAATGCAAATGTGATGCTTCATCTTTACAGCGTGCTCTACTAGGGCAGAGGAGTGTGACCTTCCATGCTTAAGGTCTGCCACGTGTTCATGAATCCTCTGATTAATGGAACGACCAGTTTCACCAGTGTATGGAGCCCCATAGGAGCAAGGAATTAGGTAAACACCTTTACCATCACTGGGGCTTACCGGGTCTTTGATGTTGGACCGTTTGACCATGATTTTTTTTTACTAAATTAGTTTAATCTATTAAGAAAAGAAAAATATTTTACATCTTGGCCTCAACCCTGTCTTTGCCTATGAGAGAGGCATATTCAGCAAAAAACACACAAAACAGACTACCCATAATGGGAAACTAGTCCAGACCAGACAGAAATCTACCATACTGCCCACGCAGGGGCGACGATAAGGCGGCCCACTATGAAGTTCCAAGTTGATAACTATAAAACTAAGACTACTGAAATTTAAAATAGGAAAGACAAAAACAATCCAATCCCAATGGGAATCCTGAAACAAAGGACAAACACTGATGAAATGACTAACCATCATGCTGAGGAGAGGTTTCCTCGAGGATAAAACACCTGTAAGCCTCCATACTATCTTCTTCCTGTTACTTGTCCGCGCCTGGGTCATCACTCTACTTGGAGCGCTTAACGTCGGCCTTCTCCTCTCCCGCAAGTGCTTTGCCTTTATCCTTGGGCTCCTATTGTTGCGGCTTGTCCAATTCCTGAGCAAGAACTGAAGAAGCACCTGTATGAAGCTCCCTGGGAACAGCTTGTTGGGGTTCTTCCGTGAAGACAACCGAAATTGAGGCAATGATACAGGGCCTGTTCAGAGAACAATTAATGAAAAATTGGGCTGTTTGAGGAGTGTTGGATGACAGATTGACAGGGGGTGATACGCAGGGTTGACATGGTGAGATCTCTCTCGCCCACTGCGAGTATCTAGATATCTACCAGAAAAGTACTCTGAAGAGGGCGAAGAGGAATCCAAGTAGGAGGTGGAGGGAGTGCGATGGGCTCGACCTCTGGAGCTTCCTCTTCGACATCTCATGCGATGTCTCAGGCGCGGCATGGTGGAGGGCGAAGGCAAAGGCGACAAGGGAGGCAGAGAGGCAGAGTTGGACAGGGAGAGGAGAAAATCTAGACTGACAACAGCTCTATTGCAGTGGCCTGTGCTTGAGAGGTGGAATCCGTCCCCAAGATCAATACAACAACTGAGATGGTTGCGTTTGCCAGTGGCAGTACGAATGCAAGGTTACACTGCCAAGGCCGAGCAAATTCTCTGCAACGGTGGAGGAGGAATGTCTAGATCTTGATTGCCAACGTCCATCTTTAAGCTCTAGGTGTCTCTTTCTCGAGGCTCTCCCTCATTAACGTTCACAGCTGTGATGTGCAGAGCATTCATAACGGAGGATCGAGAAAGCGTATTGGAATGATCTCGACTTCGGCTGGGCATTAATGATTTATTGTTAAATGCGCCTGGAATGATCTCGACTTGAATTCGAGTGTGATGAGCGATCCGACTTAAAATAATGGCGGGATCGTGGGTGGCCAAGTGGCTTCCCCACTTTCTATACCCCTGTCCCATCATCCCCTTTTCATTTTTTTTCACCCGCATCCGAGAGATCCATATCAGACTGAAGCAAATTGTTGCATTCCTGTAATTGATCATATTCATGGATTATATTTTGAGTGCCAGCAAGAAGGGTATGGTCACTATTCACTCTAATATTGGCTAGAAGGTCTGCCACCTTGTTGCCTTCCTGTTTTACATGTTTGAATAGGATAGCTCGATTTGTGTTGAGAATTTGTTCGATCAAAGCCAATCTAGCCTCTAGTCTCTAGATTTTAGCAATTTTGTTTACATGCGGCCCCTGAAGTAGTTGATTGGCCATATTAATGAGGATTTGTGAGTCCCCCTCCATCTCTAAGGGAGACATATCATGCTGCTGGGACAAAGAGAGACCCTGCCATAAGCCTTCTAACTCAACTGAGTTGTTTGTGTCCCATCCTATATTGCCCAGAAAGAGGAGGAGAGGTTTGCCACTGTGATCTCTGAAGATTCCCCCAAACCCAGCGAGATCGGGATTTCCCTTGGAAGCACCGTCAAAATTAAGTTTGAAAGTACCCGCGGGGGGGGGGGGGACCAGTTGAATTGTGCAGAGGGCCGGGAGGTTTCATAATCTGAGGGATTTGTAGATTCCAATTGGCCCAGATAGCCTGCTCTTGGGGCGTAGTTGGAAAATCTTCAGCTTGCCAATTTTGGAGTGCCAAGGTCTCCTGAAGATTGAGACAGAGGTGGCTTCATATGGTGTCTGGAGGAGTACTTTGATTCCTGAAGATACGTCGATTTCTTTCCTTCTAGATTGTCCACATGAGAAGGCCAAGAATAATCCTCCAGAGTTGGTTGAGAAGCTAGCTTTTGTAAGGAGATTTCTGGCAGTTGCAAATTGAGTTGGTTATATCCTCTGATATTTTGCATCTTTTTTGACATCTAAAGCTGGCCTTCTCCCAGATTAGGTTGGCCAGAGAACAGGTGTCCAGGAGATGTTGTATGGTCTATTCCTGTTGATTACAGTTGGGACATCTTGACGGTCCATGAAAATTCAGTTTCCGTAGGTTGTCCCAGGTTAGGATTCTCTTCTGACCAACCATCCAGAGGAACATTGAAACCTTAGGCCAAATACTTGGAGACCAAATTCTGCTCCAAAGTGGATTGGGAGGCATTGGCATAGTGAAAATGAGTTTGTATGCCTCCTTGGTGGTGAAAGATCCTCTTGGGGTGTATCCCCATCTTAAAATATCCCTTTTGTCAGAGTATTTGATTTTTCAATTTTGTAATTCAGCTTCTAGCTCCATCTGAATGCACTCTATGCCATTTCATATCATTTGTTTTGCTGGGCACCATTGTCTGTATCCTTGATCTAAGTTTGGAGTCCAGTATTGCTGAACAGTTTCCTTTTGTTGTTCTGCCCACTCCTCACTTGGAGGAGGATTGTAGATACCACAGAGCCGAGGTTGTTGTTTCCATGAATCCATCCAAAACCGAGTTGTGTTTCCATCTCTAATTTCCCAAAAACTATGTTGTTGGATCAGAAGAAAGTGCTGTCTAGCAGCATTCCAAATTAAGGAACACTTTTCAGTTGGTGTAAATCTGATTAATTCTCAGGGGGCCTGTGATTGGCATATTTGGCAGTCCAGATTGTTGCCCATGGGGAGTAAGGAGCTGAAATCCATTGCCACCAAATTTTGGCTCCCAAAGTGGCATTACTGTGATGGGGATCTCTCAAACCTATGCCTCCATGCTCCTTGGGTTTACAAACAGTTGTCGATTTTATCAGGGCCCATTTTCGATTTTGTCCTGTAGCTCCCCAGAGAAAATTACGTTGCAGAGATTTGATCTTCTTGAGAACCCACTTTGGAGTGGCTAATATTGAGAAGAGATAGAGTGGCATAGCTTGTAAAACAGCGTTGATAAGAATCAATCTACTGGCTATGTTGAGAGCTCGGAATGTCCAAGAAGAGAGACGGGCTTCAAGTTTGTCAAGAAGAGAAAGCCAGGAGGTATGTTTTATGGCCGAGTCAGTTAAGGGTGCTCCCAGATATTTGGAAGGGAGAGATGCTATGGAGAAGCCCAAGATGCGAGCTATAGTGTGTTGGGTCATGGGAGGAGTATGAAAGAAGAATATTTGGGATTTAGCAGTGTTAATGCAAGCTCCGGAAGCCTCTGAGAAGTCATCAAGAAGCGATTTGTATTTTGAAGCTTCTTGTACAGAGGGATGACCAAAAAGCATGTTATCATCAACAAATTGTTGGTGGCTGATAGTAGGAGATTTGTGGATGGAGATGCCCCTAAGATGCTGAGTATGCAACGCCTGCTTGATATGACATCCTAGCCCTTCAGCCATTAACACAAATAGAAAAGGAGAGAGAGGGTCTCCTTGCCTTATACCTCGGGTGGGACTGAAAGGACGAGATGGTATGCCATTGATGAGGATGGAGAATAAAGAGGATGAAACCAAACTCATGACCCATCGGATCCAGGGGGGGGGAAACCAAAGGCTACCAACATTTTTTGAATATAAGTCCAGCTTAATTTGTCGAAATATTTGGAAAGGTCTATTTTGAGAAGCATACTTGCCTTTTTGGAGCATTTGAGGGAGTGAATAACCTCATGGGTGAGGATTATTCCATCCAACATTTGTCTTTCTTCCACATATATTGATTGCTCGGGCGAAATGAGGAGGGGAAGAAGCGGTTTCAGCCGAGCAGCAATGACTTTGGATATGATTTTGTAAATCACATTGCATAAAGAAATTGGGTGAAATTTGTCCAGCGTGCAAGAATGGTCTTCTTTAGGAACTAGGGCGATGAACGTCGAATTTAGAGAAGGAAGTAGCCAATGTAGAGTTCTGGATTCTTCCACTAATTTCCAGACTTCCTCTTTGATGAGATCCCAGAAAGTGTGGAAAAAAGTGGAAGTGAAGCCGTTCATACCAGGTGCCTTCCCTTCCTTAAGCTGTTTCGTGGCCTGTTCTACTTCTTGAGGGGAGACAGGCCTTAGGAGGAGTTGGTTATGTTCCGCCAATATGATTCTTGGAATGTTCTGAATGATTTTTTCTATAGCTGGCATCCTGTTGATTTGGGGCTCCTGATGAACCGCTTGGAAATGATTGATAATCTCCGCCTCAATCTCTTCATGAGCCTCCAACCTATCCCCTTATTGATTTTGGATGTGACAGATGGTATTATGCATACGCCTTTGAATAATAGTTCTGTGAAATAATTTTGTGTTTCTTTCCCCCTCTTTCAGCCATCTGACTCTGGATTTTTGCTTCCATAGAATTTCCTCTTGCTTTCTCCTCTCCTCCAACTGAGTTTGAATCCGCCTTTCCTGTTCTAAGGTCTCCTCTGTTCTACCTTCAATGATGATCTGTTGCTATAGGGCCATCATTTCTTGGGATAGAGCCTTCTGATCCTGAAAGATGTTCCCAAATGTGGAATGATTCCATCTTTTGATATGCATTTTGAGAAACTTGAGTTTCTACTGGAATTGATACATTTTTGAGCCCTCTGGGGGAGAGAAGTCCTTCCAAGTCTTGCAAACCATGTTGTTGAAGGATCGGTGGGAGAGCCAAAACGCCTCAAAATGAAAAGGTCGCTGTGAGGAGTTTCCCATTCTTTGCCATTGAAGAGTAATTGGCCAATGATCTGATCCAGAGAGGGGTAAAATGGAAGTTGAGAAGTCCCCTCCAATATGAATGGCATTATCAGAGATAAGGAAGCGATCTAGTTTGGAGGCAATATGCTGCCTACCTGCTCTGCGATTGCTCCAGGTATGCATTCCATTGTTGAATTTCATATCTATTAACTAGTTGTTTTGTATGAAGTCTTTGAAGTGACCACTTTCACTCTCGCGCTTGGTTCTTCCTCCCTATTTTTCCTCAAGTTTGGTAATCATATTGAAGTCACCTCTGATGAGCCAAAGAGGGTGAATCATGTTGGAGTTGAGAAGTGCAATAGTGGCTAGCAGTGTTGTCTTGCTACCAGCGTCCTGAGGGAAATAGACGTTGGTAAGATGTCCATGAATATTTGTTCCTATGATGTGGAATGTCACTTGGATGATATGGTGAGAGGCATGAAAGTCAGAGAGTGTTATAGCCTGCGTATTCCAGGTAATGGCTAACCCTCCAAATGCACCCGAGGCATCCACTACAACAGAGTGACATCCTGGCCAAGCCTTCGTTAGAATGTTTCCAAGAGTGGCACTATTGCATTTTGTCTGTTGCATGAAGAATATTTGTGGTTTCTCCTGCTTTATCATGTTTTTTGTCATTCAAACTTTTCTGGGGTTGTTTAGCCCTCTTAAATTCCAAGATGTGAGCTTCATGATTCACTATTTGATAGGGGTTTGTAGTACTTAGTCAACTTGGAGTATCTTCCTGACTCCACCAAGATCTTGCCGACAGTGATGGTTCTTTGCAGATCCGTCTTTCTTCCACACTTCTTAGAGTCCTTGGGAAACTGAGCTCCATCCCATTGACTACCTGGTTGAATTCCTAGTTGGCGCTGCTGAAAATCTCTTGAGATTATGACCTCCAGGTTGTCTATCTGGTGATCTAGGATTTTATCGAATTATTTTCTTTTGCAAGCTTGCTCCAGGCTCAGAATGTCGAGTCCTCCTAGATCTATACTCTCCAGCTCTTCCTCCATATTTTGCACCTGATTGTTGCAATCCGTAGTTCCATTTGTGGGTTGTGGCTGGTGGGTAACACAGTCTACATCCATTCCATTTGGTTTCCAATCTGGATCCGTCAATTCCAAGTCAGGCGGGTTTTCTGATGAAGACAGAGGAGTCGGGATTGAGTCAGAGGGAGGCATAGCTTAGGTGGATTTTGGAGGGGCGAATTCTTTCTGGTTGTCTGATGGGGTGGAGTCTGAATCCTTGGCAAGAGCCTCAAAGTTGTTACTGGTAGATGGGATGGAAGAAGTATCATGTAGGAATTTTTTCCCAGAGGCGTGTTTTTTATGAGTCCTTTTTTTAGATGAAACTTTGGTGAACCCTTTAGGATCAGGTTTATCAAATACATCAGTGGTTTAAGGCTTACCATTTAAAGGGCAGTCACAAAAAAGATGGCCATGGACATGGAATTTTTGGCATCTAAAAGGCACATGTTCAAAGTCTAAGGGCTAAATCCATTCAAATTCATCATGAAAGAGACTTACCGAATCCGGGAGGGCTCTGTCTAGGTGCATGTATACGCATATGCGAGCATATGAAGTGTATCTCCAGAGCTTTGTTTCTTTAGCTATCTTGATGTACTCTCCCAATCCCTTTGCTATGTCTTTTAGTGAATCTTCATCCCATTATTCCAGCGGAAGAGAATACGTTCGGATCCACACAGGAGCCCAGCTGAAATCCTCTTTGTCTGGGTTGAACCGTTCCACCCAGTCCCGTAAATATAAGCCGGCTGAGTTGAAGAAATATGGGCCACCATCAAGGACTCTGTTGCGATATTTGAGACAGTAGAAAACCACCGTGAAGAATCATTTTGGTCCAAGCTGCAGGTGCACATGTCCTTTGGGTTTCCACTTTGCCGTGATCCAACCCTGAAGAGATTTTTCAGTTGGCCAGAATCTAATAAATTTTCCGATGGTCGAATGGTCTTTCATGAACTAGATTTGACCATTTATTCTGTGTCTTGGCATTTCTATTTTGGGTCATTCAGCTGACACAGGCTTGCAGGTAGTAGATGTCGCCGTGGGCATATCCTTGGGTAGAGCAGCGTCTCCCTGATCATCGCTTGACTTGTCTGCCGAATCTTGAGAGGTTTTTGGTGGTTTTTGGGATGGAAGGCCTTGTCTTCTATCATTTCTTTGGGAGGAGATATTTTTCGTATCTGTGACCATCTTCGAGCCAGAGTCAGATGGGGGAGGTTTTGAAACCCCCCCCCCCGGACGAAATCGCCATTACAGGGAACCCTTTGGAACAGAACATCTTTCAAACAAGCTAACGTGAGAGGTCTACAGAGGACAGAATGGGGCAGACTTCTCTGTTGCAGAAGTTGACAGAAACCCTAGTTGCAAACAAGAGCGCTCCTAAGCTTGATTTTGCTCTTTCTCTCAACCGTTTGACCATGATTATAAACCAAGGGGATTTATATTAGACCCAAGGATTAATATCATAAACTCTATGAATAATATTATACCGTAGGAATAATAACCTTTAGATTAATAAACCCAAGAAATTGACATTATAAATCTAAGGGAATAATAAACCAAAAAAATTAATATTAAAAATTGTAAGAATCTAATAATTTAATAATTTTGTTCCCGTCTTTTTAGCATATTTTCGGTTGATTTACGAATGAGATTGGGTTAAGCGAGGCCTTCTATAGAAATCATCAATTCGAACCCTACCGGATTAAAATCTTTAGAGCTTTCTTCTCTTAAAATTATCGAGCCGAAGACTTCAAATTCTAGCGAACAAAAAAAAAAAAAAAATTGAATTTGCAACAATTAAAGGACTTCGATCAGCAGAAATTGAAGGTCCCGGGAGGGGGCATGCGAGTCTTATGGGCATAGAGAATAGAGGTGGGCCTGTTAACACTGTCGAGAACAGAGGTGGTCCTATTAAAACTCATGTTGAAACTTAAAGTTTGACGACCATGTCGAGAACCCATGGAGTTGACTGTATTCCAAACCAACGGTCGCTCAAACTCAATAGTTAATTAGTTTGGGCCAGCGTACAGTGCAAGAGAAGAATTATCGACAACATACCCATCTTTTGAGGTAGCTAGGGAAATAAAACAATCTCGGCAATACAACAATCTATGGGTGTCATTACGAGCTCGTATCTCTATGGTACTCAGGGTGCTCGCAAATATATATCTGTAGCATGAGTGCATGTTTTCCAATTGATATTTGATCTATGGGGTCAGTGTCTAATGACAACGTAGCCATCTTCTGAGATAGCTAGGGAATAAAACAATCTCTGGGCTATCATTACTAGCTCGTATCTTTGTGGTACTTGGGGTGCTCGCAAATATATATCTGCAGCATGAGTGCATGTTTTCCAATTGATATTTGATCTCTCGAGCCAATTTACAGCGATAGCGAAGAATTCTGGGCAGCGTAACCATCTTCTAAGATATCTAGGGCACTGGGGTAATTCTGAGACAATGAAGAATTTCTAGGATAGCTAGGGTTACCCATCTCTTGTTGATTTTGGGTGTTAGAAAGTTCTTCTAAACTTCAATTTTGGAACAGCAAGAGTAAGATTTATATCTACCAAAGACTTAACCTCCAAGGCGCAGTGACAACCTCACATTGGTTCTTCTTTACAGGTGCACACTTTCTCACTTACCCTCCTCGTGTTAAGTTTTGTTTTAATACACTATGAATACGTCCCCTCATATTTCTAAGCCCCCCTCTAGCAAAGGCAGACCATTTAAAATTACATTAGATAGACTCTATGAGAACATTGAGTCTTTAGAAATATGAAGAGAAGAAAGAGAAAAACATTTTAAACTAGAACTAACGAAAATGTTTGATAACAACCACAAATCATTAGGAAATAAAATAACCACACTCGAAATTGAACTCCAAGAAATGAAAGGTAAAATTCAAGAAATAGAACATAGTGAACAAACAATGGTAGAATAAAATGACACCTTGAAAAGCGAGATTAAAAATCTAAATAGAACAACTACATAATAACCCAGCCCTAAATAACAAAGAAAATAACTTAGATATTAAACCCATCAAAGAGGAAATTAATAAACTAATTGTTCTCGACCATGAGCACCACAAACGAGCCGTAAATCTTATATTTGTGGGTACAAAAGAACAAAACAATTAAAACACATTAGAAATGGTTAAAGAACAATTAAAAACAAAATATCAAATTGAAACAGCCTATCTCACGGAAGAAATAAGGGTTGGAAAGATACTTGAGCATAAAAAAAGACTCATTCATGTCAAGGTTAGTTGCCATGAACATAAACTAGATATACTCAGGAAATCCCCAAGCCTAAAAGGAATAGGAATGTTTATAAATGAAGATCTCATTCCAAAAGACCAAGATAAACTTAGGAAAGAAGTGTAAAAGGTCAAGGATGCAAGAAAGGTCGGGAAATGGGCAAGCGTTAGGAATAGGAAAGCTATTATTAGAGATAGAGTCTCAAGCACGAGTGATAAATAGGGATTTACATCACTCTGGATCCTCTTCTAGAATTTTCGTGGCTTTCCATGGTGTAAAGGTCCTATGTTAAGTTGGATACCGAGTGGTATTGACCTTATTCTATTATTTGAAACATGGGAGCATGATAAATCTAGGGTCCCTCACCTCGATGGTTTCACTCTTTGGTTTGGTTGGAATAGGAAATCCTCTCGGAGGGGTTTTGGTGGTATAACCTATTATATAAGGAACACTTTTTCCTCTCATATCCGACTTCATAAATTTGACCCCTTCAATCAATACATTTGGATTGAAATCTTTGATTCAACCACCAATAGGATCTTTCTTACAATCTGCTATTTCGCTCCTATCAACTCTACATCCTATAAGAAGAAAAACCTAGATAAGAATTGTCCTTTCAATTCTTTAGAAAAAGACATCTTCAACCTGAGAAATGATCGTAATATCCTTTTACTGGGAGACTTTAATTCTAGAACTGCTACTAACCAAGCCATTACATTAAGCAACAAATCTAACCCCGACCCTCTGTGTCTTGATGAAGATAGTAACTTAGCTAATAAATTCAAGAGAATCTGAAGACATTATCGAGAACTTATTCGGCACCGAGCTCCTCAAAATTTGTGGTTCCCAGGACCTAATTATTTTTAATGTTATTAACAAGTGGCCCCTCTCCGGTCAGATGACATTTTTCCATGCGCTGGGTAGCAGTGTGGTGGATTATACAATTTTTGACATCCTCGTCCTCAACCATATTACAAACTTTGAGCTTGTTAATGGATTTGAGCCTGACTCTAACCACAAACCTTTGTCTCTATCCCTCAATCTTTCTATTCATACCACCCACATGCAGGAGACCAATGAAAGAAAAATACACATTCGCTTCGATAGAAGTAAAACCGACCTCTTCTTAAGGGATTTAGAGAGGGATTTAGGCCTTATGAATTACAATAATAACATGGAAAAAATTTATTACCATTTTACTACTATCCTTTACAACACCATTAGCAAGTTTTATAATGATATTTCATTTAAGCAGTGTAATAGAAATTCCAATCCATGGTATGACAATGATTGCAAAATTGCTAGGAAAGCAATCAGAGACGCTCCTAATGAAATTACTAAGTTGGAAAATATCAATATATACAAAATATCATCAAGAGGAAGAAACGACCATATATTAATAAAAGACAAGATTATCTTCTCCACCTTTCTAAAGTCGTGCCAAAAAAAAATTGGCAGAATGCTCTTGTTCGTAAAACCAAAGTGATCCAGGTGGATCGAACAGGTCCAAGTACAAGTGGCTTAAGCACAAAGGCTAAAAAATAAAAGTGTCTGGAATGTGGAAAACTTAGTTTCAAGTTGAATATCTCGTCTTTCTGATTCCAACGACGTAGACGAAACCCAATTCCATGTCCGTATGAAGGAGTTAGGAGTAGTCAAAGTTTGAGGGTTGACTTGGTGACTTGGTAGCTTAAGGAGGCAACAATTTTGCAGAAACCTGGCCACCAGATTCTGGCCAGCTTCAGCCAGATTCCAGGTGAAATTGTGGGGTCGTTAATTTGACTCCTTCAATCAAATTAACAACTTTTCAAAAGGCGCATTTTTGTTATGAAAAACAAATATATATATATATATATATATATATATATATATATATATATATATATATATATATATATATATATATATATATATATATATATATATATATGTGGGTCGACGGGTGGCCAAACCCCGTTGACCCCTCCGAAAATCACAACAAATGTTATTATAAGGGGTTAGCAAACATGACCCTGTTGGGCCCCTCGCCCACCTTATAACGGCAGCTTCCATATATAATATGGGTAGGCAGGGGTCTTAACACACCGCCCAACCCATATGCCACCGTATCATACAGAGCACGATGACCAACGGAGAATCTGGGGGCGGGCTGCCCAATGCAGGCCCAACCCCCCACTTCCATATATTATAATATATCCATTGGGCTTTAAAAAGGTTTGGCACGGTTTGAAACAAAAAAAAATCGACTTAAAAAAAGAGGGGCCAGGGTTTGACCACCGGACCCCCTCCCTCATAATACGGATCAAAACCAATCCGCCCAACAACTTCCTTTGGGAAGTCTGCCAGCAATTTTATATTTAAACCCTTCATTCATAAGTGCGCCCAGGTAGGTCAGGACTGGGAACAGAAAACGAGATAGTGGAACCAGGAGCACTGTGCAGGAGGGGGGGTAGAACAATGATTTGAGCCATTTCTAGAGGGGTTAGATTTTCATTTTGTCTGATTCAAGAAAATTTTATATGGATTATGCACCTCTCGACGCCACGAATCCAACAGTGCCATCCATTTCTTCATCAGAGGTCTTAAATTTTTGGGCACTTCCAGCCATGGAGGTATAAGGGTGTAATTTTGCATTTTATACTTGTACTTCCATTTTTTTCCACTTAATGAAAGAGGGCCTCCCCACTATTTGAGCAAGGCCCGGAGACGTAGTCCCTCTTGGATGAACTCCGATATAAATTATGTGTCTTCTTGCATGATGTTAATTTATTTTCTCTTCTTATGTTTATGCCTTTAATTTTTCTTTTTTAAGCTGCAATTTTCACATGTAATTTTTAACACATCTCAAGCAAAAGATTTTGGATCAAGTGGTATCAGAGCAGGTGTTTGTAGATGTGAATTACATGTTTGTATGCTAACTAGATAAAAGATATGAAGATGCGAAGGGAAACTAAGGTCTTTTGATCCCAAAGCGGGACATGCATATCAGAGAAGGAACATGGATGACGATGTTCGAAATGAGGAAGAGCTCAACTTCCGCAAGACCTTCTACACAATGGCAGATCGGGTCGAGAAATTGTTCTCTAGACCTGAGAAACTAGAGAAAGTAGGGGAGAATGCTTCAAAAGGACAAGGCTCAGAGCATGGAGATAATGGAGGAGATCCACCTCCTTCTCCTCCAGCAAGTGAAAGTTCCTCCTCCTCTTCTCACCATCATCATAGAAATTCAGAAAATGCAGCTAATAAACCATTCTTTAAGTTAGATGTCAAATTTGATCTACCCATGTATAATGGTAAAAGTAATGCAGAGAAACCTAACAACTGGATTAGGCAGCTTGAAGTCTACTGCAGGATTTAGTGGATTGTGGAGGATGAGGCAAAGATCTAGTTGGCTTCTCTTCGACTGAATGGCATAGCTCTCATCTGGTGGGAGAGCAAACTTCAAGGCAGAAGTAATTTGGGTAACCTTATTTCCTCATGGTCAATTTTTATTGTTGCACTTAAAGAGAAATTCTATCCCTTGGGTTATAAGCAAAAAGCCTTAATGGAGTGGCAGTACCTAAGTCAAGGTAAAGGACAAAACGTGCAAATATTTACCAAGGAATTTAGAAAACAAGCACTCAGTTTGAGCATTTCATTAGATTCACCTGAAGTTGTAACTAAGTACATTGGGTCATTAAATAGTTACATAAGACATTCATTATTGCTGTTTGAGCCTCCTACCATCGATGAGGCCAGTTTGAAGGCCATGCAAATAGAAAGAATGGGGGTGCATGAACAAAGTGACCACCCAAAAAGGACTATAATGGAAAAAAGAAGGGGAGCAAAGCCCTCTTTCACCTATTGTGAAAAAGAGGGACATGACAAAGAAAATTGCTGGAAGCTGCACCCTGAGTTGAGATGTGAGAAAAATGACAAAAAGGGGAAGCAGAAGACCGCCACCACGATATAACAAAATAAAGATTCTGAATTCGAGGAAGATGAAAAGGCAACAAATGCAGGATTTGCATGAGGTAGACCAATTGACTTGGGGTCCAATTCCAATGATGAAATGAAGCTTGCATCCTTTGGGATCACAGCAGAAGGACCCATAGACTTGGGTTCTGATTCAGGCGATGAAACAAAAGTATCAACATATACTGTACCAAAGATGAAAAGGACACTTACTGCGGCAGAGTTCCAAGAACTTGAAGATATTAACCAAGGCATCTAAGCAGAAAATGTTGAGCTAAGAAGGCTCCTACAGGAAGCAAGGGAAGAAAAACAAAGGTTACTACGCCAATTACAAGCTAAGGATGAGGCCTTGGAAAAATTGTGACATAAACAACCCGAGGTAAAAATCAACCCTTCAATTTCATGTACTTTTCATGATGATGAATTCGTCGCTGATGAACAACATACTACAGGGATCATATACAAACTGCTGAAGAAGATGGGGTATCAATGAAAAGGCCTCAAGATCCATGGCCAAGGCATCGTAAACCCCATCGAAGTCGAGGAATTTCTATGCCGTGCAAGACTTGGATACACCAAAAAGAAAATGGGAGAAAGCTCCAATACAACTAGTGACCAGCCAACGACAGACGATGAAATCCCTTACTCACAGTCCAGTGATAGTGAGGGCTCCATGAACACTTATTGGAGGAATACCAGGGGAAAGCACTCCAAGGAGACCTGGAAAGTTTGGAGGAAAAACAGTCTTTGTAGTCATTACATTGAAGTGGGACACCAACAAGCCATGTCTCCCACGATCCACACTCCGGAAGCATCGATAGAGGAGCCAAAAGGTGAACATGTTCAACAAATGAATCTGCCACATTCACGATGGTCTGCTTTATTAAGTTGGTTTTTTTAGAGGTAGTAGCTTGTTATGGCCACCATTGTAAATCATACATTGCAAGTAAATGTAAACGTGATGGTGTGTTCCCATCACTTTGAAACACAACGATGATGTTTTGGCCTTTCCTTATGATTAGTTGAGGTATTGATTCTTTTTATGTAATCCTTGGCCAAGGAGTGTGTACTATAAACTCTTGGCATGATTGCAAATGATGTACCAGTTTTGCATGCAAGAGATTGAAAGTGTTGTTTTGAGTGTGTTAATTCTTTTTGGGTCCAAAAGCTATTCAGTGGGGAGGAATGATCCAGGTGGATCAAACAGGTCCAAGTACAAGTGGCTTAAGTACAAAGGCTCAAAAATAAAAGTGTCTGGAATGTGGAAAACTTAGTGTCAAGTTGAAGATCTCGTCTTTCTGATTCCAACAACGCAGACGACACTCAATTCCAAGTCCGTATGAAGGAGTTAGGAGCAGTCAAAGTTTGAGGGTTGACTTGGTGACTTTGCAGCTTAAGGAGGCAACAATTTTGCTGAAACCTAACCGCCGGATTCCAGCGAGCTCTAGCTGGATTCTAGGAAAAATTTCGGGGTTGTTAATTTGACTCCTTCGGTCAAATTAACGATTTTTTAAAAGGCGCATTTTTTTTATGAAAAACAAAAAAATATATAAAAAATAGGGTCGACGGGTGGCCAAACCCCGTCGACCCCTCTACAAATCACAAAAAATGTTATTATAAGGGGTCGGTGGCCATGACCCCACCAAGCCCCTCGACCACATTATAACGGCGACTTCCATATATAATATGGGTAGGTGTGGGTGTTAACCCACCACCCAACCCACATGCCACCGTATCATATGGAGCATGCCGGCCAGTGGAGAATCCGGGGGCAGGCCGCCCAATGCGGGCTCGGCCCCCCACTTCCATATATTATAATATATCCATTGGGCTTTAAAAAGGTTTGGCGCGGTTTGAAACAAAACAATTTCGACTTAAAAAAAGAGGGGGCGGGGTTTGACCACCCAACCCGCTCCCTCATAATACGGATCCAAACCAATCTGCCCAACGACTTCCTTTAGGAGGTCCACCAACACTTTTATATTTTAACCCTTCATTCATAAGTGTGCCCAGGCAGGTCAGGAGTGGGCATGGAAAATGAGACAGTGGAACCAAGAGCATTGTGTCAGAGGGGGGCCGGAACCATGATCTGAGCCATTTCCAGAGGGATCAGATTTTCACTTTGTCAGATTTAGGAAAATGTTATATGGATTCTACACCTCTCGACGCCACGAATCCAACGGTGCTGTCCATTTCTTCATCAAAGGTCTTCAATTTTTAGGCACTTTCAGCCATGGAGGTATAAGGGTGTAATTTTGCATTTTATACTTGTACTTTCATTTTTTGCCACTTAATGAAAGAGGGCCTCCCCACTATTTGAGCAGGGCCCGAAGATGTAGTCCCTCCTGAATGAACTCCAATATCAATTATGTGTCTTCTTTCATGATGTTAATTGCTTCTCTCTTCTTATGTTTATGCCCTTAAAGTTTCTTATTTAAGCTTCAATTTTCACATGTAATTTTTTAACACATCTCAAGAAAAATATTTTGGATCACAAAGATAACCATTCTATCCCCTTAGAAAACTAGGACAACTATCTTAGGAAGTTGTATGACTCTCCGGAAACTATGGGCACCACCTTAATCACTCCAATTAAGAAGGATGTATTCTCTCTTGATGACATTGATTCTGGTATTAATATGCTCACTAATGGGAAAGATAAATATATTGAAGAATACCAAGCTGGGATCCTTAAAATGGGAAGATCTATCCTCATTCCTCTTCCCCACAAGATTCTCAATTTGGATATAACACATGTTTTCCCTTGGCTTTGGACGAAAATACTTATTGTACCTATATTTAAAAATGCGGACAAGAGTGTTCCATCTAAATACAGGACCATTATGGTTAGCCATATCCTGGCCAAGCTTTATGGGCTCATGGAGAAGAAGCTTAGCCTTTGGCTTGAAATTCAGGGAAAAAGAGCTAAAGGACAAGCTGGTTTTAGGAGACATCACTCGATTATTGACCATCTGGTCACTCTTAGAATCATTGCGGAGGAATGTTGCAATAGTAAAGCTGATCTCTTATGTTGCTTTGTGGACTTTAGAAAAGCTTTCAACACTGTTCCTTGAGATAAACTTTGGGAGAGACTTAAAGAGATCATGGTCCCTCCTAAGCCGAGGATTTCTTTGATCCGTCTCTACGACCGTCACTGCCAAGCTTAAGACTAACAAGGGGTGGTCTAAATACATTAAATGCAATATTGAGTTAAGCAAGGGTGTCCCCTATACCCTACCCTTTTTGGCATATACATCGATAAGCGATAGGAGTGTTTGGAATCTGCAGGGTGCAAGGGCATCGAGCTTGCTAGTGTTCTCATTACTCTTCTCCTCTATGCCGATGATATCATTCTTCTTGAAAAAAACCATGATGACCTTGACAAGCAAATCTGGATTCTTCATGACTTCTGCTCCAAGATGGGTATGACAGTTAATACCGAAAAGACTAAAGTCATGATCATTAAATCCAAAAATATCACCCATGGTATTTTAGTGTATAATAATCAGTGCTTACAACAGGTTTCTTCTTAATGCTTGATGATTTGTCTTGGTCACATCCAACTTATACAACCCCCCAATTCTAGTACATGTGGCAATAACCTTGTAGTGATCTTCAATGCCTTTCACAAGACACTGTGATTTAACAAATTCAACCTTCCAATATTGGTCAGCAATAGTAGAAACATAAACTTTTTTTTTTTTAATACTAGGAACATACATCACATTATGGATATGTTTCTCTTGTCCATTAAGCAAATTCACACTTACTACAATATAACCCTGAACTTTAATTGATCTGTTATCTCCTATATAAATATATGTTCCATCCATGTTTTCATAATACTCATCAAACCAATCCTTATTAATTCCAAGCCATATGAAGTGATGCACCAGAATCAATGAACCAAGCATTCCCATCATCAATTTACACAGGCAATGCAGCATCAGAAACAAACAATTTAAGATTTTTAAATCCATCATTGATTGAGGTGTATTTGTCCATAAAATCTCCATTATGCCTTATGTTTCTTTTTCTGGACTCATTATATTTTCTTTTATAGCAATATTTATAGTGATGACCACGTTCTCCACAATAATAACAACCATCATTTCTCTTATCATGAGTTGGAAATTTAGATTGTGCCATACCTTTTTGTTTTGCTTGAAACTTTCCTCCTTTGTTTTTGTCCCATGGCCTACCTCTGTATAGTTATTTAACCTTGGCTACCAATGCAAAATATGAACCACTAGTGCCCAAATTAAATATCTTCAACCTTTCCTCCTCTTGTAGAAGAATTCTTGTCAATTCATCAAATGTTGGGGCCTTCTCTCTAGATGAGAGACTTGAAACAAAAATTTTATAATCTTGCACTAAGCCATTTAATGTGATGGTGACCAAGTTAGTACTAGACACCTTTTCACCAATATCTCCTAACTTATCACTTGAATATTTGACACAAGATATGAAATTGCTTATATTTTCATTTTCTCCCATTTTTAGAGATAAAAGCTTAGTATTCAAAAACAAAATACACTTTGTATTTTTTGTTTCATACAAACCCTTGAGCGTATACCACGTTTTCTTGGATGTTTTGTAATCTCTGATGTGAGGAATAATATTTTCCTTTAAATACATACACAACAACACTTTTTCTTTTGTATCTCGTTTCTCCAAATCTAGAACAAAAACCGCAACAATGGGTTTGGGCTCATCCCCACTCACAATGGACCACAAATTATAACCCTCCAGAATTGTCAACAACTTAAATTTTCAATTCACATAATTGCCTCCATCAAGTTCGGTGGATTCATTCAAATAAGTATCAGCCAACAAATCTGACATGATGGCAAATACAAACTTTCTCCAATCAACAAAATTCCACCAAATCTAAATCCAAATCCAAATGCACTCAAATTCACCGGATCTAAAGTGATCTTATGAAGCAAAATGCTTAAATATAATCACCATAAAATCTCATAATTTTTTCATCCTAATCACCATAAATAAGGAAAATATAACCTTCTTCTATTAAACTTCACTTTAAAAAGAAAACTCCATTTTATTTTTAATAATCCTCTCATGATTTAAAAAAATTATTACAAAAACCGTATCGCTCCTCTTCTCACCATGCAATGTACCCTTCAAAAGTTATAAAAACTTATATTCATTCAAAAAATTATAAAATCCACTCCACTACAAACTTTTAACCTTCACTTATCATTCCTCTTAATTTAAACTTCTTTATAAAACTCAGTGTGATAATATCATTCCTCAAACAAATAAAAAGTGTGCTCCTTTTTTAATCATAAAAAAATACTTCACAACACACCAAGATTTCTTAAAATTTAAAATATATTATAGCATGGATGAAGGGCTTTGCAATGCAACGACCAGACAAACGGAAGATGAAAACAACCGCGCAATTTTTACAGAGGTTCCAACTAACAAAAACACGGTTCCACACTTGACCAACTTACAATAACGTCACTCAGCAGAAACTTTCACACAACAACATGATTTTAAGCTTGGCCAAACTAATTCTCTCTGCTCATTGATTCACCAATATTCCCATGCAACTCATGTATCACACTTACAAAATTTGCAACAACACTTACAATATTTGTAGCGACTCCTTAATTGCAACACACTACGGAGAGCCACACAGTCTACAGACACTTTTTACAACTGTAGACTCTCCTCACTACTGCAACCCTCTGAGGAGGAGAACATAACACAAAACACAACCTCCCCAGGCTCTGATACCATATCAGATATGGAGACACAAGACACAAAATTGAGAACTTCATAACCAAATGTAGCAATTTATACATTAATGAGTCACAGACTTAATTGTAACTCCGCCGACTCATATTTATTTCCTACTGACTCTTTCCGACTATCCATCTACCAGCGAATAATGCACAGTGATCGACACCATCATGATTAGTGTTCTGACATGCACAAAGATTAGTGCCTTGACTCCGAGCGCAAAGATTATTCTTTTGGGAAAATTTCTGCATAGATCTAAATGAGTTGAGCTTGATTACAGTGATGTTGTTTCCTGATGTTCTAACCACAATTATTGCATCTTCACTGACATAGGACAAATATTTATAAGTTATGTTTTTGTTTATCTATTGTTGAATAATCCTTTCCATAAGAGACTATGTTTTATTACGATGATACATTGTATGTCTTGAACTTACTTTTATTAATACTCGGTAGTGACATTGGTAATTTTATTAATATCTAAGACAGAGTATTGAAAGGATTCATGTTACATTAAAGTATTTCCTGTGATAGTAGTTGTATTCCTATGACAAAGGTGTAATTCATGTGATAAGTCTCGTTTACATTCTTGTTGTAGAATGAGTTTGATATCATTGAGTATTGTGGGATTATGACAAGATTATGAATTGATTGTTGCTTGGTATGGTTAGCAAGTGTACATGACAGGTTATGGCTAGGTACTTGACAGGATTTGGTATTTGAAAACTAGACAGGGTATTAGATTTGATTACAGTTTGGTCTTCAGTGGTTGAATATTCAATATTTGCACCATTGGTTTTCATATTCAATAACTTCACATTGGTATTATTCAGTTGGTATCCAATGGTTGATGTTCAGTGACTATTATATTGATTTTTATTTAGTGATTCAATGTGTGTCATCAACAATATTGGCTTGATATGGTTTCAGTGATTAGTTTGCATTAATGATTCTATTTTTCATTCATTTTTATATTCAGTGGTTTGGCATTTCAGTGATTGGCATATTTAGTATTTAGTATTGGCTTATTGCTTCAGTGATTTAGCTAGTTTATAGTGCTTCAGTATATTTAGTGATTCAACATTGGGATTCAGTGATTGGTTTGGTATTCAGTTGGTCTTGGTTTGAGCTTATTGGTGGTGTGGGTCAATTCTGAAAATAGATGAAAGGTGGCCTACAAGTTTTTATGATTGATTGACAAGAGGATCCAGTATGAAACATTCTAAAATGAGTTCCATGAGATGTTGAGAGTTGTAGCCTTTAGTGAGGGGGTTGTTCCTCCCTTCTAGTAGTAGTCAGTAAATGAAATTGGGGGGTTGCAACTCCCTTATAGTGGGTGCTAAAGAACAAGTGGATGTTTTAGCGTCCTCCAGGTAGGAGCCTGTGTGATGAAAAGAGTCTGTGTCAGTACAACACCATGATGTAAAAATAAATTTTCTTTATAATAAAAGAAGAAGACAAAACGACGACAACAATGGTGGTTTTATCCCACATTGGGTTTCCACCTAAAATCCTAGTGTCCATATGTGTTTGATGTGTTTATGTGCTTTACATCTTTTATTATTGATGATGTTGATCATTTATTGAATAAGTTATACATATCTCTAACTGAAGCAATGGTTTAAAGATAAATGTGAATTAAAAGTATAATCTAACCAAATTTTAATTTGGGAATGAAATATTGATTCACCCACCCCTCAATATTTATAATAATTGGTATTAGAGAATGTCTCTCCAGTAAAAACTTGAAAGCTTGAGAATAGATCAGGGATAATGGGAAGGAAGCACAAAAAGAAGGAAACACAAAGGAAGAGGCCAAGCCAGGAAATCAATTACAGTAATGTGTCTGATGCCATGGAAAAATCTGCATTCATAGATCAAGGTTCATTTGTAGCAAAACAAGTCAAACTATAAGGTATGGAAATTAGGTATGTGTGTGCTAAATGCTGTTAACTATCTGATCATGTGCTCATTTTTATGCTAAAAAATAAAAGTTCCCAGAATTGCGTGAAACCTAAACGACCACGTAGTGCTCATCATTCTGAATCCGACGCACTTCATTTCGCACGAAATGGACTCAGTATGTTCCTGGAAATGAGTTTTGTTCGTTTGCACAATCAGGAAAAATTTGGAAAAAAATGATGACACGTAGCCCAGTTAGCAGTCCGTACTACTGACGTGGCATGTTGACTTGTCAGGGTCAAACTCAGTCAATTTCCGTCGGCTAATGGGGGAATGCCAAGTAGAAACATCTGATTGGTTTGAATCATGGGTGGTTTGGCAATTTGATTGGTTTTGGAAGGGACAATGGGGAGAGAACACATGGCTTAGCCTAGGGCCGCCACATGCCCCCTCCCCACCGTGGTGTAAAAATTTTGGTTAAAGACCCGTTGGAGGCGTCGAGGTTTGACCCTGCGACCTCCCACGCCAAAGTCACATTGTTTACCAATCCGCCTAAACCATAGTTCTTAACAACATAACCATTCCATGTATATTTTAATTTGTATTAATATGTTGTCGAGGGGAGAGGGGGCCAGCCACCAACATATATGACCAACACCTATGACCACCGACAGAGCCAAATTGTTAAGCGCAAAATTAAAACCATTAATCCGAATTTATTAACCTTAATCCTCATTAATAAGCACTAATCCGGATTAGCACTAAGCGTAGATTAAGCACTAACCAAGCTTAATTCAGTTAATGCAGGTTAATTATATTAAATTGGATTAGTTTGGCAACCCACCAAATCCGAAAATACTACCATTTTAGTGCTAGCTAACCGGATTTAGCTCCAGTTAGCTAAATTTAGGCCAGAAATTGTGCAGAAACTGGAAATGGTCATAAATTTAGGATTTTTCGACCAAATCAGGAGCAGAAAGAAGCTAGATGACCACTTTTTTGCATTTTGGACTCATTGGTGTAATTCAGGAGAAAAAAAGCATTGTAAACACATAATTTTGAAAATTTGAGCATAATATACAGGCCTAAGCCATGGAAGCTAGACCAAGGAGATGTAGCCCAGGAGGGGTGAACTCCTTCATTAAATTCTTGAGTTGATGTGTTGTATGGTGATGTATTGTACTTTTATTTTTTGTTTTTCATCCGTTCTTTTATGTTAAATTGTTCATAAAATTAACATGAAAAACACGCATGAGACTCAAACCCTTGCAAGAGAACTTGATACCTTAGGAACATATAAGATATTGTTTTAAAAATATGAAAGGGGAATTAGCACAACATAACTAACATACCTCATTCAGAACATTTTTTTTATCAAAGCTTTAGGTCTTTAGGTTTTTTTGTGCAAGAACGGATGTAATTATTTGCAAGTTTGTGTCATGCTTACAAGGTTAAAACTCAAAAGAGGAGAAGGAAAGTTGGTTTAAAGCCCTGCAGTTGGGTCAAGAGGAAGAAGGGAAAGGTTTCCAAAGTCTTCAACACCAACACATCCCCAAGTTGAATTTGATTCTTCAGTGAGCATGTCTCATGAAGGAGAACCTATCATGATAGAAGATGAGAGAGCATTCAGAAAGGCATTTTTTGATATGACTGAGATGGTTAAGGTCCTCTACGAGGAGAGGAATTTAAGGATGCAAGGAGAAATTTCTAGGTATCCAAGAGGAGATCATTCTCCAGGAGGAGGAGGCCATGGAGATGGTAGGAAAACATCGTAAACTCCACCATCATCCTCACTACCATCTACACCTTCTTCTTCATCATCTTCCACTACCACAACCTTCCAATCTGTTCATCCACATACTTCAAAAGGAACTGGTAAAACACCCTTACTTAAACTTGATGTTAAATTTGATCTTCCGATGTATATTGGCGAAGTGAATGCAGAGAAGCTGGATAATTTGATTCGTAAATTATAGGTTTATTGCAGAATTTAGAACCTTCAAGAGGATGACATAAAGATTAAGTTGGCTTCCTTGAGAACGGAGGACACAACACTTGTATGGTGGGAAGCAAGGACTCAAGATGAGATTAAAAACCACGATAAGATCTCAATGTCTTGGTCTAATTTTGTTGTTGCCATTAAAAGTAAATTTTACCCTCTAGCTTACATGCAAAAAGCCATTATAGACTCACAGAATTTTAGACAACTAAAGGGGCAAAGTGTGCAAGATTACACTCATGAATTTAAGAGAAGAGCTCTTATTTTGGGTGTCAATTTGTCTTCTCAAGAAAATTTGTTAAAGTATATTGGGGGTTTTCACAAATATCTTAGAAATAATATTATCATTTTCAATCCCACAAACTTATATGAGGTTTGCGTTCAAGCCATACATCTAGAAGCAAGAGGGAACATAGTGCAGATGAGAAAAGTGATAGTTTCCTTGAGTATGAAGGTAAAGGAAAGGGTAAGTTTAATTGAAGAGGAAAGAAAAATGGTTCTATCAAAATAGAGAAAGATAAAATCACATGTAAACATTGTTCGAAAAATGGCCATGATGAAGACCATTGTTGGCAACTCCATCCAGAGTTGAAGCCAAACAAACTTAAAAACAAAGAGAAGGAGAAAACTATTGAAATCATTGAACATGACTTAGGTTCAGATTCAAGGGTTGAAACCAAGATTACAACAATGGGTTTGAAAGGTAATAACATAGTAAGAAATATTTCTTCAAGTTTTTCTAATGTAACTAAAGATGAAGATACAATAATTGAACTCTTTCATATTAGAGTCGTTTCAAAGAATACCAAAATAGAAACACTATTTGATAGTGGTTTTCAAGCTAATCTGATTTCTGAAGAATTAGTTAAGAGGTTAAATCTTGAAATTGTTACACATCCAAGATCCTATCCTTTAGGTTGGATATGCAAGAATGAAAACTTTTAGGTAACAAGAAAGTGCATCCTAAGGTTTGCAATTAGTTCAAACTTTCTTGACAAAGTTGAACTTGATGCAGTGTCACTTGAGATTTCAGGTATTGTTTTGGGAAGTCCTTATCTTTATGATAGGAGGAAATTATTTCATCGCCATGAGAATAAGTATCACTTGTTCAAGGATGGAATTTAGTACATAGTTAGAGCGCATAAGAAGAAGAGAAGTTTGTCTCTTATACATGTAGGAGAAATGAAGAGAATAGTGAATGCAAGTCAAAATTTGGCTTTGTTAATGTTCAAGCATAATGAAGTTTTGAATGAGACCTTTCAAATAGATGCATCAAATTAACAATATGATTTAATTAAGGTGTATAATGTTTTTAATAAGATTTTTCATGGCTCTAACATGTTTCCTTTGAAAAGAGGTAAACAAGATGTGAAAGATTTGCAGCAGTCTACATCAGTGTTGAGTAGTGATGGCAACAAGATGTCGGTGCAAGAGAGTACAAAGATCAAAGAGAAAGCTCCAAAATAATTTGACAAAGAAGGCATAAGTTCCACAAGCACTTGTTTTTTGTTTCAAAATGGTAAATTTCAATGGCGAAAAAACTTCGTCAAAATTCAACGCAAGTACAGGGCAAGACAAGCTAAAAATCGCCATGTTGACAGTGTTTGAGGTGAGACAGTTTTCAAGTTTCCTTTTATTGACGACCGAGGTGGGAAATTTTTTTTTTCTTCTAGGAAAGCTTTCTGTTATGCAAATTTAGGAAAATTGCAGCATGATGGTGTCTACAACAGCAAGACAGGGTCTCAAGAATCAAGGAAAAATATTAGTTTTTATGAAAAGCTCAAATTTTAGAAATTGGACAAATTACAGTGGATTGAGACTAGAAGGGTGAGGGAACTGAACCCTCATCCACATGTTCATTAATGAAAGAGATTTTGGGGTCCAAAAGGCTTCCAACAGGGAGGAATTATCAAGTGCTTAGTTTTATGCTCAAAAATAAAAGTTCTCATAATGTCACGAAACCTAAGCTACTGCGCAGTGCTCGTCATTCTGAATCCGACGCACTTCATTTCACGCACAATGGACTTTGTATGCTCCTGGAAATGAGTTCTATTCGTTTGCACAAACATGAAAAAATTGGCAAAAAATGATGATAGGTAGCCCAGTCAGCAGTCCGTACTACTGACGTGGCATGCTAACTGGGTAGGGTCAAATTCGATCTATTTTTGTTGGCTAATAGGGGGCTTGCCAAGTGGCAACATCTGATTGGTTTGAATCATGGGTGATTTGGAATTTTTTTATTGGTTTCGGAAGCGCCAATTGGGAGAGGACATGTGGCTCAGTCTAGGGCTGCCACGTGCCCCCTCCCCCCCCCCACCATGGAGTAAAACTTTTGGTTGAAGACCGGATGGAGGCGTCGGGGTTCGACCTCGCGACCTCCCACGCCAAAGTCACACTGTTTACCAATCTGCCTAAACCATAGTTCTTAACAACATAATCATTCCACGTATATTTGAATTTGTATTACTATGTCATCGGGGGGAGAGGGGGCCAGCCCCCAACATATATGACCAGCACCTATGACCACCAACAGAGCCAAAACGTTAAGCGTGAAATTAAAACTATTAATCTGAATTTATTAACCTTAATCCTCATTAATAAGCGCTAATCTAAATTAGCACTAAGCGCAGATTAAGAGCTAACCGGGCTTAATTAAGTTAATGCGGGTTAATTATATTAAACTCGATTAGTTTTGTAGTCTGCCAAATCTTGCCAAACTACCAATTTATTGCCAGCTAATCGAATTTAGCTCTAGTTAGCTAAATTTACGCCAGCAATTCTAGAGAAATTGGAAATGGTCATAACTTTTAGAGTTTTCGACCAAATCAGGAGCAGAAAGAGGCTATATTACCATTTTTGGGCATTTTGGACTCATTGGTATAGGTTTAAGGAGTAGAAAAGCATTGTAAACACATAATTTTTCAAATTTGAGCATAATATAGAGGCCCAAGCCATGGAAGCTAGACAAAGGAGATGTAGCCGAGGAGGGGTGAACTCCTTCATCAAATTCATGTGTTGATGTGTTATATGGTGATGTACTGTACTTTTATTTATTTTTTTTCAACATTTATTTTATGTTAAATTTTTCATAAAATTAACATGAAAAACACTCATGACACTCAAGCCCTTGAAAGAGAACTTGGACCCTTAAGCACATATAAGACATTGATTTAAAAATCTGAAAGGGGAATTATCAAAACATAACTAGCATACCTCATTCACATCACTATTAGGAATGGAAGGAAAACAATGAAGTTAATGTTCCTTGGATATGATATGTTGCATTTAGTCTGTAATGGCTATACAAAAACTCCTCCATATGAACAATATCTTCAGAAGAATAGACAAGCATTAAATATAATATTTTGTAACATATATGAGTTAGTACTAGAGAAAGTTATGGATTTTGAAATCGCAAAATAAGTATGGGATAACTTGCAAGCCATTCATGAAGGATAAGGAAAACAAGTAAAGGAAGATTGCTCATCAGGTAAACTAATCTGTAATCATATTCCTAATATAGTAAATGAATCTAAAGGAAAGTGTAGTTTATCAGATGATGAGAGTGATCATGAAACAACCCTTCTTTTATGAGATGGATTTACTGATTCAGAAGAAGACAGGTTAGAGGAAGTACTTAATCTTAGAAGAAAATTTTCTTCTACTTTGAAAAAAAAACCAATCTTGAGAATGAGTTGCAGGAATGTAAAAACAGAGATCGTGATGAATTTGTGAATGTTGCAATAGTAACCAAACAAATTAAATAAATGAAGCAATATTGTGAAGGACTTGAAGCTAAAATTATTTCTCTAAGATCATAACTTGAAAAGTAAAATAAGCGAAATGATGAGCTACTTTAGGTATTTGAAGAACAAGAAAATGAGTTGAAGGAAGATATTATTGACTTAATAACACAAGTAGAAGAAGGAAGAAGGTTTGAAGAAGGAATGGGTAAGAAGTATATTGAAAAGGAAGACCAGTGTCAGCAACTCGAGGCTGAGGTAAGCATTCTAACAGGTAAATTAGCAGAAAAAGACAAATGTTTGAAATTCTAGGATAGTACCACGAAATTGGATAATATTCTTAATAGTCAAAGATCCCCCGTTCATCAAATCAAGCCTTGGATTCCATGAAATTGTTAAGGGATAATCTAGCTCACAAGCTTCTGCAAGGAAATTTGATCTTAACAAAGCAAACTCTGAAAATTTGAGTAAACCATATCAACAACGAAGGAAAACAAACCTTCGAAGGAAATCATTTGCTCCCACTAATAGAAACAAAAATTTATTTTCTCCTTTGAATAATGATATTGAATGTTTTATCTATCATAACTATGGACACAATGCAACAAATTGCAGAAGCCGATTGTTCAGATCTCAAACAAATAGGTATTCCATAGGAAGATCATCAGGTTCCGGGTATTCAAGATTATTTCAAGGGTATTTTTTTACTTGTAATGCATTTGGACACAAAGATATTGATTGTAATAAGAGAAATATGAAGCAGAAATATTATGTCTCTATTACTTCCTTCTCTAGTAGTGTAAGGTGTTATACTTGTAACAAGTTTGTACATATAGAAAAAGAATGCAAGAATAAGACAATGAATGCATTCAAACAACACGCATTCTCTCTCCAAAGAAAGAAACTTGACAAGAATATTGTTATTAAAAGATCTAAAAGAGATGGATCCACCAGCACTAAGGTAAAGAAGAAGGAAGAGAAACATGTAAGGCGTGGTATTGTTTTATGCGCATTTGAAGAAGAAGATGAATGGTACATAGATAGTGAATGCTCTCATCACATGTCTAAAAATAAGGACAAATTCATCTATCTAAAAAACAAGAGTGGGAAATTTATTCTTGGAAATGGCACGTCTACAAAGGTACTACGTAAGGGTAATGCTGATGCTAATATTAAGAATACAAAAGCATCTAATGTTCTTTTGGTAGATGGGCTAAAGGAGAATATTATAAGTGTAATCCAAATAGAAGATAAAAGGAATATAATTGTATTTACATCAACTGGATGCAAAAATATAGTAGAAGAAACTGGAAAAACTATAGTTAAAAGTTTCATAAATTCAGAAATTTTGTATGTACTAAAGAAAAATCCAGGAAAAAATAAGAGGCCTAGCACCTCTTCTTCAGATTCAGACTAAAGGAAAATGGTCCCCACTGCATTCTACTTCTAAAAGGAGCAATCAGATCCACAAGATCAATGGTGCATGATCTCAAGGGGAGCTTTGCATTGATGTTTTCATATGTTCCTTTTAATTATTTTTTATACTAATTGCATTTGTGTTAGATAGGATGAGATATGACAGGTTCAGGGGTGATGAAATCTTGACTAAACTAGGAAGGGGGGAGGGGGGGGGGGGCGCGTGGGGTGGGTGAATCAGTTTAGTCTCATGGACGTTAAAAACTTTTTATTAAACTCATTAGCTAAAACACTACATGAGTAGCTTAACAAATAATGACCAACAAACTAAATATGTGAACAACAAGTAATAAGCAGACCAATACATCGCATTAGCACATAATAACAATGCATATGGTCACCAGATATAAGTGCAAACCCATAAGGGAGAAAACCACGATTTTTTTTATTGTTGTGATGCAAAGACAAACTCCTACTCCTTATTACATCTGATTTTCTGTAGGCTCCAACCTACAGGAGTCTGCTGCCTCAATTTTCTGCAAGCTACAACATGCAAGTAAGCTCCAACTCCCATATGGTTTCTACAGGCTACAACCCACAGGAGGCTCCTACCTCAACTAGATCCAACAGAAAATTTATCAAGCTACAACTCAAAAGGAGACCACAATCCCCTCGTACAAAAATAAAAGAAATATGCTGATTTACCTGTTCATCAATTCTACATACCTCATTTTTTACTTCTGCATCCTCTCCCCTTCAAATCTCGCTTCACAATAGCTCCATATGTACCAGGTAACTAATGCATAATATATCAATCAGTTCTCACACATTCTCCCACTCTCTAGAATCTTCATGCCCTCAAAAATTACATCTTTTATAAAGATAATTTGATGGTTTTTTGTATTCCACATAGGAATATGAAGTGAATAGGCTTGACTCTTTGCCTTCCACTCATTTGTTACCAAACTCTTCATATCTTGAATATTAGAACAATAATAGATAATTCATCCAATATTAATTTAAACCATGTGTAATTATTAAATGCACCATCTTAATGCCAATATCAAATAACAATATTTATCATTAATATATCACAACAATCTTTGTAACATCTTTTCCTTTGCCTTGGAATCTTGCCTTTACATCACAACAATTCAGCTCAATCAACAATTTCACATCACAACAAAATCTTCAATATAGCAAACTTTGTAACATTATAAAAAACATTTCAATGTATCAAAATTCATCCTCCTTCTTATGCTCCTTTGCATGGCTGATCTTGTGTTGCTTCTTTTCTTGTTGCTCCTTGCCTTGATGTTCCTTTGCTTGTTGCTCCTTGCCTTGTTACTGCTTTTCTTTCTTCTCCTTTGCTTTGTTGATCTTTTTCCTTCTTTGCCTTGTGGTTTCTTTTGCATACCTTGTTGTTTCTCTTTGTGTTTGCTGCTGCTCCTATATACCTTTGCCATCGATGACAATATTTGAGCATCACTTATGCTTCCAACAACTAATTTTTGGCATTATGGTTGCGGATGTTGATTTATGCATCTATTATTGGAGTTGACATAGGTTTAGGGGGAGCATCCTCTCCAACAGTTCACTATTGGTTCACTATGATTAACATGTGCACATGTGATATATGATTATTATTGTTGTGTGGAACATTGTTTCCTAGATGTTGTTATCATTCTGTCATAATTAATGTTGATCCATTGTTGCTAATCGGTCTTCTTGTAGTACTTATTGTTGATTAGAATATTGATTTGTGGATATGAAGATTTAAAATTTTGTGTTATTATTGATGATGATTTCCAAAATGGCTTATGTCATGCACTATATTTGTTGACGGACAAGATTATCTAATGATTGGAAAATGGCTTGTTGCTTGATATTTATGCTATGCTTCATGGACATGCTTATTTCAAAGTTGCATATCTTGGTTAATGATTGGATTGATACATTACTTGACATATGTTGTTGCTATCCTACATGGTTATAAAGATCTCAGATATGATGACTGCTAGCGGTCTAATGATTATTCAAAGCTCCATGATTAGTATGTTGATATTGAGGTTACTAGTATCTATGTTACTATTGGTTGGTATGGTGATATGTGGATATGATACTACATTATGGATGCATGGTTACTCTGCTTCGATAGATGAATGGTTTTAATTACTTATGGATGTATTATGTTTGTTGTATTTATATTTATTTACATATTTCTAAAAGATCCAAGGGGGGGAGCATTATCAGTTTGGTAAGGTGAATTATATCTCGCAGCATAATTTATTGTTTCACACATGTAGTGTCAAGCATTGCAAGCGGAGCATTTCTAGGATCTGCCCTTTTCCCTTGATGTCAAATGGGGAGAGACGGATAGGAGGTTTCCATGTCCAAAGGGGGACATTGTTGGCATTATGGTTCTATGTTGTCCTTGATGGAAACCATGTTGATTTCACAAGAACAAAACAAGTGCAGGTTTCTATGAAGTGTGGCATTATAATTAGTCACTTGGTTATTAAGATTATAACTAATTAAGTGGTCAAATGGTTAATTCAATAATGATAGTCCACATGAAGTTGATTAATTGGTTATGAAGTAGTCCAATGGTGCTTTATTCATTTTACAATGTGTGTGGTCCAAATATTTAGTAGATTGAAGTAAAAAATAATTAATGAAGTGTTACAAACTAGTTTTGGACCAAATGGTTACAAATTTATCAAGGATTTAGTTATTATGATTAAATATTTTATTTATGGTGAACCAATATATATATGGAGATATTTTATTATGATTGTAAAGTTAGTTTGGTCATCCATAGATGAAGTAAAAATAATAATTTACCTTTAGTAAATCATAATATTCTTGGAGCTGAATATGAATTGGTCATTTCAAGTCAATGAGAAATGTTTTCAATATTTTACTTATAGTGGTCATGGTAGAATTATTTTTACATTTGGTAAAATATTCTTGGAATTGAGAAGTTTATGGTCAGCGAGTAACAACTTGAACTAAATAAATAAAACCACTAATTTGTGCCCATGTTTTATGGTTGGAAAGAAACTACTTGGACAAAATCTTTGTCAAAAAGCTTATTCGTAAGTGTGGTTGGACCATTGAAGTAAACTGAACATTGAGGTCACGGATTTTGAAAATAAATTAATTCCATGATCATGGTCCAATAACGATTGATGATGGTAAGTAATAAATCCAAACACAAAATTATCCTTTGGTTAATGAAGGATCTGGAGTAACATTGCTTGCACCAAAAATAAATTAAGTTAGAGTTAAGGACCAATTAAAATAACTCCCAATTTCTGGGAAGTTAAGCTCCATATTTGAAAGGCGTATGCAACACTGAAGTGTGATTTATGGGATTGAATTCTAAAGTTCCGAAGAATGTGTTTTTGGTGATATTGATCTTGATCATGTTCTGGAGGGAAGTTTGCTCTAGTACGAAAAGTTTGAGCAATCATGAGCTGGAGAGATAGTTGGAAATAGTAACTGTCAAAATCATTATGGCAAGTCAAAGTTAATGTGATAAAGTTCTAGGCTTAATCTGTGATAACAAATAATTTTTTTGTTTGATAATGCACAGAGATGGTTTCATTAAATACACTTTTATGTGCGTTAACTTTTTTCTATGCGTTAATGCCTATTGAGCCCTGAGTTGACACATTTTTGGTTTTGATATTTGAATAATACATCCATTTTTGCATATTTTGCCTCTAACGCTGGCCCTATAGTGATATATGGATTGGGTTCTGATATACCTCTCCTCTTGCTCTGCAATGAAATGGATATGCGATGATTTGAGTTGGGAGTGAATCCATTGTTGCAAAGATCAGCTATGAGATTAGTGGCATGGATTTTGTTTTTAAACGCTGGGAGAAAATATTTGTTTGTTGAAGAGGTTATTTAAATATTTAAGCTCTGCTTATGCGTTGATCCTCTGTGAATTACTCAACCTGGTCAATTTTTAATCAAGTTCTTAGTGTGTTAAAAATCATGTTCGCTCTGGCTAGTGAATCCTTGCATCCTTAATTGTCAATCGTCAATTTACTGAGTTATGTATATGTTTGAAATATGACAACAAATGTAATTAATGTGATTTTGGGCAAATTTACTGGTTAGTTGATTGTATAACAAAATAAAGTTAGAATAACTAAGTTGCTCATATTAAATTGGGATGGACCCAGAGGCTTGTAGTACAAGGAAAATCATGTTTGATTAATAAAGTTCCCAATCCATTGGGCCGTGGAAGTTTCCTTGACACCCTGTCAAGGTTTTACCTCCTAAATTCATGTGTTTACCTTTGTGTATTTATTTTCGGTTTGTCATTTAGTTATATATTTGTATTTCTTTCTCCTTTAATATTTCCGAGAAGAACAGTATAGACAATATGTAGCAGATTGTTCTGACAGAGATATGAGTTGTACGCTCAAGAGGATGGTGTAGCCGTGCAGATATTGGAATATAGTTTTAAATTAATATGTCTAATATGTAGATATAGTAAAGGATCAATGTGATCAGTGCTAGTTGCATACACTTGTTGATTACCTGAACAAGCAAGTAAAGTAATTGTGAGCACAAACCTAGCGCAAAGCATATGCAAATCCTCTTGATGCAAGGATATGCACATTGTTTACGCACACAATTTATTATTTGATATTACAATTCAAAGATCAGTCTGCAGCAAGTTTTCTTGTTGAAAAGATCAATGAAGTAGGACAAAGTTATATTTTGGTCTATGGTATGTAAGATTAGAGGCTTTACTGTGAGCGCAAAGGTTATCCTTTTAGGCAGAATGTATGCATAGATCTATATGAGTTGAGCTTGATTACAGTCGTGCTGTTTTTTAATGTCTTGGTCACTGGCATAGGACAAAGATTAACAAGTTATGTAGTTTTTTTCTATGTTCTAACCACAATGATTGCATGGTCATTGACATAGAACAAATATTTATAAGTTATGTTGTTGTTCGTCTACTATTGAGGAATCATTTCTATAAGAGACTATGTTTTATGATGATGATATAATGTATGTCTTGAACTTAGTGTTATTTAGACTTGGCAGTGACATTGGTAATCTAATTAATATCTGATACAGAGCATTGACAGGATTCCTGTTACATTAGAGTATTTCTTGTGACAGTGGTTGTATTCTGCTGACAATTGTGATAAGTCTAGTTTACATTCTTGATGCAGAATGAGTTTGGTATCATTGAGTATTTTGGGCTTATTACAGGATTATGAATCTACTATTGCTTGCTATGGTTGGTCAGTGTACATGACAAGTTATGGCTTGGTTCTTGACAGGATTCGGTATTTGACAATTGGACAGTGCATTTGATTTGGTTACAGTTTGGTCCTTGGTGGTTGAATATTCAATATTGGCACCGTTGGTTTATTCATATTCAGTAACTTGGCATTGGTATTCTTCAGTTGGTATCTAGTGGTTGATGTTCATTGACTAGTATATTGATTTTTATTTAGTGATTCAGTGTGTGGCATTAACATTATTGGCTTGTTCTAGTTGCAGTGATTAGTTTGCATCAGTGATTCACTTGGTCAATCAGTTTGATATTCAGTGGTTTGGCATTTCAATGATTGACATATTCAATATTTAGTATTGGTTTGAGGCTTTAGTGATTTAGTTGGTTTATACTTCTTCAGTATATTCAGTGATTAAACATTGGGATTCAGTGATTGGTTCGGTATTGAGATGATCTTGGTTTGAGCTTATTGATGGTGTGGGTCCAGTTTGAAAATAGATGAAAGGTGGCCTATAGGTTTTGATGATTAATTGACAAGTGGATCCAGTATGAAACATTATGAAACACGATCCATGAGGTTTTGAGGGTTGTAGCCTTTAGTGAAGGGATTGGTGCTCCCTTCTAGTAGGAGTTGTAAACGAGATCAGGGGGTTGTATCTCCCTTCTAGTGGGTGTTAAAGAACAAATGGTAGCCTCCTACAGGTAGACGCATGCGTGCTGGCAAGAGTCTGTGTCAGTACAAGACCATGATGTAAAGATAAATTTATTTATAATCAAAGAAGAAGACAAAATGACGACATAAACGGTAGTTTTCTCCTACACTCGATTTCCACCTAAAATCTTGGTGTCCATATGTGTTTTGTTAAACAATGCATGGTAAAACACACACAAAGGGAAATATAAGCATTGATTTCCTTTCTATTACTCACAGATGTACACTTATATTATATTGATGTAACTCTTGGATTCCACATTCCAATGTCACTTGGAATCCTCTTTGTCCATCCGGCTTCCACACCTGCCCATAGAGGATTAGGTGTCCAACATTCCCCCCTTAATCCGAAGGGGTATGTATGAGTCCAAGAAGAGAGTTGTAATATAAATCTGCAAAGTATGCATGGTAGCACTTAGGCTGAATCAATTCTCTGAAATGTTGGCATAAAGAGGTGGTTTAAGGATGACCACCAACACTGGAACACTTAGTGCAGTCCCCGAAACTCTTCCAAATCTGGCAAGAAGCTGAGGGCTTCTGCTAGAGGAAGTGTCTCTCATATTTGAAGAGGGAGACATTCAACCTAGAAGAAGGGAGGTCTACAACCTGTGATGGTTTAAGGATGACCACCAACACTGGAATGCTTAATGCATTTCCTAGAACTCTACCAAAGTTGGCAAGAAGTTGAAGTCTTCTGCTAGAGGAAGTGCTCTGAATTCTTTGAAGAGGAAGAATATTAACCTCGCATAGATGGTTTAAGGTTGTCCACCAGCCAAAGGCATGCTCATGGACATCCGTGTCTCTGGATGCAACTCTGAATCTAGAATGATAAGTTGTGGCTCAGGCTCGCTTGATGTGGCTTCGAAGCTTGTAGATGACCACCATTTCCCCCCCTGTCAAGTAGGAGGTGAGATGATGGAAAAAACTCAACTGCAAAATTGTTCAATATTCGAAAACAAGTTATGACATGCGACTAAAACATCTTCTGGTTGTTGATGCCCATTGCCAAGAAGTGATCCATCCAAGATAAATATGTGTTCTTGCAGGAGACTTTTTTCTGAAGCATTTGTGTGAAGAATGGGTGTGTCAACCACAGTGCTTGTATGGGTGAAAATCGAAACAATGATCTTTCGTATGGCCAACTCGATCACAGCGTTGGCATTTTTCAATCTGTTGTTGCTGCTTTGGAAGAGGAGCAAGATCTGGAACAGTTGAAGGTGAACTGTCATAAAGAAATCTGGCACTCTGAAATTTGATGGGCTTGGAGTAGTCCGGAATATGAAAGGACAACTCCTTGTCATATCCAAGATCTATTCTGTATTGTTGTGAACAAGCTCTTACCAAGGTCTGATGATGGGTTTGAGAAGTGCATTCTATATTTTGACATCTGCATGCATATCTTCTCTTGTACTGGGCTCAGTGACCTAACCAATATCTTGTTGCTGATGGGAGTTTGTCTCAGTGTTCTGAACAAAAACAAGTTTAGAATGACAACTCTTCTGTTTTAATTATTCTTGCTGGAGCTGATATTCTAGTTGCACGAAATCAATCTTTTCATATGCATTTTGTAGACAGAATTTAATGTCGAAAAGAGAGGCTTTGTTTATTTTAACCATCCCATCAACTAGGGAATGTATCAAAGTATTCAGTAACTCTAATGCTCCATAAACTTTGGTCATTGTGTTGACAAAAATAAATTCCTTTCCTTGAGCAAAATCTTTC
Source organism: Pinus albicaulis (assembly GCA_034641835.2). Taxonomy (NCBI): domain Eukaryota; kingdom Viridiplantae; phylum Streptophyta; class Pinopsida; order Pinales; family Pinaceae; genus Pinus; species Pinus albicaulis. Next base: position 18,793,367 of record CM076582.1, on the reverse strand, counting down.
CTTCAAAAACTTGTCAGAAGCAACGCAGACACATAATAGAAATGTGGTTCTTAAATTTGTTTGGCAAAGAAAGAGAGATGTGCAACTAAGACTTTACCACTAGTCTAGCAGAGAACCTATTTTCCTAAATCAAGACCAGAAAATTGAGCCTCAATAGTCTCAAATTTAAGTCTCATGGACTTTGGCACTCTCATCAAAGATATATATATATATATTTTAAAAGGGATCTCATATTCATACAATTCACCCCCGCCCTTTTTACTACACTAAAACACTAACACTGCTTTCCTCATGGTGATTTTTTTTTTTTTTTTTTTTTTTACCAACAGGACCTAATCTTCCTACTACCATTCGGGGAATTTTGAGGTCTAAAATGGGCATCATAATGAAATAATAAAATAATAGCTAAACTAATAAAATAATATTTATGAATTTGAAATTCACTTTTTGCACCAAAATCCATGTAACCATGGTTAAATTCAATTCAAAAGTTGTACCAAAATAAAATTAATAAAAAAATTCTATTGATGTGACTATAAATAAGAATGAGTTTTTCAAGAAAAATTCATTATCATTGCACAACTAATGCATTTGTCCTTTGTATTTAAATAGCTTTTTTTTTTGTCAATTTGGTAGTACCTTGCTATTTTCTATTTATCTTCTTAAAGCAGGTTATAATAGATAGTGATTTGGTGACCTCAACCTGCCTGGAGGAAATCAGGTCTGTTGGCCACCTTAATGCATTAAAAGCCATCCAAAATTGAAAATGTTTCATTCTTCTACTTGCCACATTAGCTAGTTCACTATTTAAACCATTTACAAAGTAGCAACTTAAAACCAAAGCACTATCCAAAAAAACATTATGCATATAAAACTAGAGAATAAACTGAAATACTATCCATCTCATGACTCAATTGGATCTGGGTCCTTCGCCGTAGAGCCTGGCATGTCTACTTGCTGCAGCTACTGAATCTGCTTTTTAATTCGTCCAATACGGTTCGTCGCTTGATACTGAGTCACCTTGATATGTTGGATTTGAATATCAATATCCTGAAGAAATTCCAACATTTTTGGTTCTTGATTCTCGCTGCGTGGATAAAGACTCTGTATAGCCTTAGCCAGAAGACACTTCATAATCCAATATGTATGGACTGTTTGATTGAACAGTGAAATATGGCCTCTAGTATTCCTAGGATCTGAAATAAAGTCCATAATTTTTGCTTCTGTTTCATTGTCTTCCTCATTGCTTTGAGTTTCTCTTTCCCAACCATGAATTACCTTCCTGACTTGATATGAATTCCCAAGGGATTATACTGTTGATAGATTCACTAAGACCTCTTGATTTGTCTTCCTGCCTCTCTTTCTGGGCTCAGCTTCAGGATTTGTCATCTTTTGTTTCCCTTTTTCTTTAATTTGAGTCACTGTCTGTCTCATTTGCCTCTTAACCATTGTGTTGAATTGCGTACTTTTGTCAATTAGCTCTGGATTAACAATATAAGAGTCTGTGTAACGAAAGAGAAAAGGTATAACAATTAATCTTCCTATCTTCTAACCAACAACATCTTGTGGATGCTTATGTTGCTCCTCTTGACTTAACAGATACGGAAGTCCAAAAATTTTGTCACCCCTAAAATTAGCATGGATGTAAAGACAGACCCAATAATAACGCAGAGTCAAGACAATAACAAAGAGGCAGTGAACACCAGAACTGAGAGTATAAGTAAGGCAAGGTTTGAGCATAAAACCTTGATGGAGAACTACTATATAACCCAGATGGAAAAACAGACTATAACCCAGACATAACAACAGCGGAATACTCTGCCTCCTATTGATAATAGAATTCATAAAAAGGCAGGACCAGAGATTATTTAAATGGCCAATTTGAAGCATAGTACCCTGCCTCTTGCTAAGAGAGTCAATAAAAGTTGCATGACAGAAAAACATAAACCCCAACTCAGAGGCCTGCATAAAAGAATGGTTCTCCTTACTTTAACTTCTAGAACCCGAATATACCAGCCAGAAACTTACAGAATAAACTTGATAACTCATGAACATAAGGCAGTAGTGCTTTGCAGGAAACAAAGAAAAGTAATTCATTTGCCCAGCATTACAAGGATCCCTAAAGCAAGGCTCAATAGCCTCCGGAGGTATGGACATAGAGAAACTGATTAAGAGCAATGTTTTACAAGCAGATACTTCCCTATCCTGATACATATCAATACTGACGACAAAGGACATAAGATTGATATGAATAAGAACATACCCCAGGACTAGATCAAAACTACTGCGAATTATGGAAGCTCCAGTCTCCACCCACCGCAATCCACCATTTTTAGCAGAGGAAGTTATTGTTTGGCAAACTGAACTATGTCGCTTGAACATAGCCTTGGAATGGCTTTTACCCCAAGTTTCTAACAACACAGGTTGTCTACCTAATTTTATGATCATTCCCATATCCTCTGCATGCCTCCATAATTGTTTGATGTGTTATCACCCTAGTAATTCTCAGGTTGTGGGATGGGGATTTTTATAGTTAAGAATGCCAGGGGTAACCAAGAACCGCATTGGGAATTCAAGATCTAGCCTGCTTGAACTCCAAAGAGGGATCTATCCGTATGATTTAGCTTTGTTTTAGTAACAGATATTAGGCTAGCTATGATTGTGCAGTTGGGTTTGATTTTAAAAGATTGGTGGGAATAAAGAGATTTCAAGGTAAACCAGAAGGATCTACCAGAATATTGGGCAATGGAGTCAACTCTCTAGGCAAGCAGAACTAAGAAATAAGGCTCAGAGATGCAAATTTGCTAAGGGCAAGACATGTGACCTTCTAAGGCTTTGTATAGGCTTGATTTGATGGAGTGGATGGAATCTGAGCAAAAGGGAACTTAACAATCCTTAAGCTATAGATAAGAAGATTAAAGAAGGGGATCTAACTGGGACCTAGAGCAATTAAGAATTCTATGGTCCGGTTATCAAGTAGAAAACATCAAAATGAAAATAAGTTTCGAAACAGGCAGCTTATCATCAGTATTCTTGTTTACTTTTTCCTTAATTGATCATTACAGACTAGAAACACATAATATGAATGAATGTAAACTTTTAAAGAAATACACTGAAAACAAGGAAAGAACGTGACTTATCTTGTCACCACGAAAATCCTTAGCTATGACGTCTTTGATCTCTTTCTAGTCTGCTGCTTTCGCTAATTGACTCACCAACTTCAATATGACCATCAAATAAGACTATAGTTGTCTTGAGAAATTTTATTCACACTGAATACTTCGAATTATGAAGTATTAATACAAAAAACTGTTTACAAAATATCCCAGAAATTGAGATAATGTTTTAATAAAAAATAGGAAAGAAAACATAATAAGAGGGACAACTGCAAAACAATTTGCAAGCTGTTACCTTTTTACAAGAAAAAATAGAACTGATTATTCTAATTTGAACTGATTGTTGATGTGCTATGAGTACTGCTAGTATTAGGTGCATCTTATCGTGGAAAGTGGTTGAAGAACTTTCCTTCCTTTATCTTTAAACGCTGATACTCTTTATTCATCTAATCTGAGCTGTTTTACTGTGGTATTTAAAAAGTAACCAACAGTAATTTTATTTTTATTGATACTCTTTCACCTACTGATACACTTTAACCCTGTATTTTTTATCTTTGAGGTAACAGTAAAATATGAATTTCCAAGTGATTTTCCTGTTTTTTATCCATCAAATTCACAACAGATCTGTGAATTCTTGCCACTTTTCTGCAAAGGGGATCTTCATAGTCTTCAATTTTCTGTAGCTTTCATATGCCTCTGTATACTTGGCAAAGTTAGGCTTGATAGTGAACATATGCTTGATCTCATTATCTAAAAAGAAAAGATTTTCAAAATACTGAAGAAGTATTTTTCCAGTTGGTGATCCTTGTGGCAGAGGCTGTTTGGCTTGCTCTTTTGCATGATTTCTGATTTTTAGATCATAATATTTCTGAGGCATCAACTTGTCATTCAATGCATGAATATCAGGCAAACCTGCCTCTGATAATATCTTGCATTTGGCCCAAAATCTTGAGATAGCCAAATTCATGTCTTTACATCTGTCTTCTAAGTTACTCATCATGTTTCTTTTATTTAGGACTTTCTTGATTTGGAGGATGGTCTCTGTCCTATCAGTAATATTCAATTCTTCCAACTCTTCCATGTTTTTGATGTTCAAAAAGGTTATGAGTTGAAGTGCTTGGGCTGGCTTATTCTCAATCTCTCTTTTGGTCTTGTCAATCTCTGCACTAGCAACTTGAAGTAACTCTCTCTGTTCATAAATTATCTGAATTGAAGGCCATTGAGAATGAATGCCTTCAATAATTTTGGTCCATAAATGATTTTTTATATAGGCCATTTGATATGTAATGTTTACTTGTGCTTGCAGAATCTTCACCTGTTCTTGTAGTCGATCGGCCCTTTGCTCATGTCCTTTAGAAGTAATCAAGGCATCATTTTTGGAACTTTCTAGATTTTTAATAATACCTTTCAAACTAAGAATTTCTTTATCTTTAATAGATATGTCCTCCATGGCTTTGATCACGGCTGCTTGGTCTTGTAGTGTGCTCATCTGTGAGGATGAAGAAGAAGAGGCAGAGATTTCCTGAGAAGTAATTGGCACTGCAGTGGCCATTACTCTCGATGGAGCTAAGTGTTCAGCTAATGTGGATGGAATAGCAGTACTTACAGTAGGAATTACTGTAGGAATGTGAACCTGTTGAGTTTTCTTTAGGACTTCATTTTCTCTTATGGAAGCTTCCAATTGACTTTCCATTTCTTTTATTTGAGCAGTCATCTCATGAACAAGTTGTTTGAGTTCATCAATTTCAGTTTTCTGCTGAAGAATCTCCTTTGCTTGAGGATTTTCATTTTTGGGCAACTTTAGCTGCTTTCTTAGGGAAGCTATATCCTCATTTTTCTGTTTAATCAAAGTTTTTGCAATCTCCATATTAGCAGGATCAGCTCCTGCTTCAATCACCAAATCTTCCAGTGCTTTGATCCTCAAATTATTAGCATATAGTGAGGCCTTGTCCAACTTCATTTCATTTTGGAAGTTGAGCACTCTTTTCTCAAGCCTAATTGATTTCATAGTCTTACTGACAATTTTGGAATATAGCATTTCATTATTGCTCCTATGAAATTCAATTCGATCCAATTTATGAATGGCATCTGCATCCACTTCAAAATATGTTTTGGAATAATCTACTACTGATCTTGGATCAGTCACTGCAGGATTCAAGAATGAAATTACTAACTTATTAGATGAATAATCAAATGCTGAAAGAAGCATGTCATTGTTTCCTGGCTTTTCTTTAAGAAATCTAGAATATGCTTGATTCTTGATCTCTTCATTCTTCTCTTTAATCTGTCTGAATCTGATCTGAATCTTTGACTCTGTATTGTCAGTTTCCTTAGAAGAAGGACGCAAATCAACAGTAGCCTGGTTTTCCTTCATGACTGTATCTTTTTGTTGTGTTCCAATTTTTACATTTTGAAGCTCTTTTAATGTTTCAATGACTATTCTTGTAGCTTCATCATCTGTTTCATTATTTTCAATATTTACAGCCTTATCCCTTTCTTCTTCTGTTATCTTACTTCTCTTGCCATAAGGAATTCTGAATTTTTTGTCCTCAATAGTCTCAGCTATGAAACTATCTCCTTCCTTGTCTCTTTTATGTACATTATCAGTCTCTTGGCTTGTGGAAGCCACCTGTGTCTGTTCAATCTACTTGCCTTTGCCACTGTCTACCTGTATTACCTGTACTACCTGTGAATCATCATCAAATAGGGTGTTTAGCTCCCATTCAATTTTATTAGCATATCTTTCAATATGGGGCCTAGGATCATGCAAGTAAACAGACAACTTGCATTTTACCCTCATTGTACTCAAAATACCTTGTGGGCCATAATTCCATATAAAACTAAATGGGAACTTGTACTCTTTAAGTTTGACATTTATTTCATTCACAGCTTCTCTGTTATTCACAATGAATGGCCCAATTTGATTTTTCAGCTTAAATTGGGTCTTTTTCCTGGAAGCTATGAAGTTGATTTCATCTACATTCAATAGTTGTCTCAGATATTCCAAAGCAAATATTCTTGTAATAACGAATCTCGGTAATTTATATGGGGCCAGGGATGAGCCATACACTCTAATTTCTATGTGATTTTTATATAAATACTAGTCCCCAGTTTTATAGCTCTCTGATAGTTGTAGAATTCTTCTTGTCTCATCATTGATCCTAGGGATCTCATCTTTTTCCAAAAGATACATAGCAGGAGCTATAAATGAGTCATTGAAATCTGCAAAACTATACTCTCTGTTCCATTTTCTTAGAATAGATGACCAAAATACTACTGACAGAACTTTTCCTTCTACATCCACTTTCTGACATTCAATGGGAAACTTATCTGTTTGATAATATAGGAAGAGGTGGAGTAGATAAGAGGAGTATCTGAAGACTCCTTCTTCTGATAATCTGGATAACTGATAATGCATGCTTTCAGCAATGAAACTAGCAAAATTGAACAGAATGGATGGTGATTGACCAGGGCTTAGAGTTGACAGAAAACCTAGGATAGCCACATCAGTGAATTCATCACTGGTGTATCCTAGTATGAAGGAGAGCATTGAGACAATCTTTCTAGTCTCATCTGGGAAATCAAAGGTGTCAAAATAAGGATTTAACTTAGGAATATCAACTTGCTTTGGACAAAAAGTCTGGTATATTTTGAATCTGGTATTGAAGTCCAAGTCAAGATATAGTTGGTTTAAATCTTCTATTGATAGGGAAGAAAAATTGGGGTCATGATTCATTTGCAACATGGAATTTATTGACTCTTCAGTGATGTAAAACATGATCTCTTTTTCTTTGTTTACAATGCATCTTTGTTCTGGCATATAATAAGCTTGGCATAATCTGATAAAGTCAGGACCTGAATGAGTGAGAGGGACAATATATCTAGGCAGATTGGATTCCCAAACTGGAATATCTTTGTCACCCTTTTCCACTGATTTTCCATAGCTCCAATTATAGACATGAAGCAGGTTAAATTCTACATTAGGGTCCAATATTCTATAGTCTAGATCAACTAAAGGGCTATTCTATGGGGAAATGACTGGAGGCTGGACTGGTCTGACCACTTCTGTAGAATCAACCGTGAGTGCAGGGGTTGGCTTGTCGATTTTAAAGGACTTAGGCTGAGGGATTTTTGCAAAAGACTTATTTTGAGACTTTGGGCCTCCATTCTTGGGGGTTACCTATTTCTTTGTCATTTTTAATCTGAACGAAGCAAGCTTAAACGTTTTTCTAAGTTCCTTTATGAGAAACAGGGGTTTCTTGGTGAATTTCTACTGGAAAAAAGGTGTTTCTGAGTAATTTTTTGAGTAATGCAAGGGTTTTAAAGCTCAGGACATATATTAAGATTGATTTTGAAAGTGAAACAGACCAGGGTCTGGAAAAAACTGCGAGAAGGGGCAATTAGGGATTCCAAGAAAATTTTGACAGAGTTTCCCCTGTAAAATGGACACTTTTATGCAGTTTAATTGTGCAATTTTGGAAATTATTTTGAAAGTAACGAGAATTTTGAAGTCTTTAGAGGGAAAGCTCAAACAAAAATACCTGAAAAACCAGCGAAATTCGGTTGAAGATGTTCGTAGAGATGCACAGTCTTCAATTCTTTGAAAATGGCTTCTCAGAAGACAATGTAGTACTTTCGAGGTTGAAATTCAGGGCAAGAAGCATCGAAAAATGGCTCTGGTTGGTTGAAAAAGGCTATGCATGTTTTCTCAGGGTTTAATGGTGCAAATTCGAAAAAAAAAAGGGTTTATGGACGCTTTCATAGGTTTAAAGGAAAATGGTGAAAATTTGAATAAAAACTTTAAAATTTAACATATTGAACCAATGGTATAAACCATAGTTAAACAACATTAAATCATGGTTAAGTGGGTGAGGTTTAGGGAATACCGCCAGTGGTATTCACGTTGATGAAGGGTGGTAAATGGTATTATGCTTTTCGAACGCGATACAACGCGGTTGCGACACGTAAGTGCGGGGTGGTTTGGAAAAACCACCCATTTCGCGCGGCTTTGCCGAAACAACAAACGTTTATGTTTGGAGAGCGAAAATGAACAATCGCCATTGGATCGGGCCTTTGGGAGCGAACGGTCCAAATTAAAAGGGAAAGTCCGGGGATAAAGTTTTATCGGATTGGACGTGTGCCATCGATCTTGGGAATGGAAAGGAGATCGAATGGTGGAAATTTTACGCGATGGGATAGGGGGAATGCATTGAGATCTTTCGCGCAAGTGATTGACCATAGGATTAAATGGACTTCTGGGGATTGGACAGTCAGAAGTGACTTCGACGGGTTAAGTCATTTACACTGTTTTTGATGGAAAATCAAATGATCGGGAGGGTTAATCAAGGAATTAACCGAGGTTAGGGATTGGGATTAGGCGGAATGTATGCGGAGAAAAAATATAAGGTAAATGTTTTGAACTTAAGTTAAGGGACTTGGGGAGGGAATTATATAAGGGAAAAGCTTGTTTTTTATTGAAGTTTAGTTTTAATAAAACTTCAAGTAACTTTTGTTTAAAACACGCATAATACATGTTTTAAGTTCTTTTTATTAATATTTTATTATATGGTTTAATCAAATCGAAAAGATTTAATTACCATAGGGGCGGGATTAAATATATGGATAAACTTTTAGCCAAAGGGGTTATAAGGGGGGTTTTATTTAAGCACGTGGGAATAAAATACTTTGGCTCAAGTTATAATAAGTGGGCTTTTGGGATTTATTTATAAAAGGAGTTATATAATAGGAAAAGGTCAATTGTAGAGATTTAATACATAAGTTAGAGTTAATATGAAAATGGGACAATGTAATTTTTAAAAAACACATTAATATAAATAAGAAAGTGAAGTTTAAAAAGAAAATTTCATTATAATAACTTCATCACTTAGACTTAGGATAAAATGTGATTTTGAGGGCTTTTTGTGTTTAAATGATATAGGAAGTTAGCTAAATAGGAATTACAAATGTTTCTAAGTAAAATGAGATTTTACTTAAGATTTTCAAGGGAATGAGTGCATGAACGCTGAGTGATATATTTAGGGGATTAAGATAGACATTTCACACTTTTAACTAACCAGTCATAGAGCCTTGGGTCTGGTCCCAACAAAAGTCAAGGAAATGCCTTGAGCCTTTCTGACTGATAGCTTGGAATGCTTAATGACTATGGGAAGGGGAAGTTAGTTATTCTGAACCCATGATGAATGATATTTACAACAAGATTTTTCACCTTCCTCTACTTACCCATCCTACCATACTAATATTTTTTCTTCTTTTGTAAAAAGGTGTATTTAAGCTAGCAACCTTCACAGCATTTATTTTTGTGAAAGCAAGAAAACTATCTAACTCTACACTTATGTCATCCATGAATCCAGTTTAATCTGTTGGATTCACTTTATTCTCTACCTAACTACTGAATTGTTAGGATTAAACTGTCTAACAACTCATTATTCTCTATCTACAACAATGGAAATTGAAACAATGACAATTTAAGATTGAACTGTTTAACTCATCATGGACTAGTGGCATTTATTGACACTCTGCCATAGTCAAAAAGTAAAAAGTGGTGGCATTTATACTTGCTCACTTTCATGTTTTATTCATTTTTTCTTTTGGGGTATCTTATTTTTTCTAAGTCCTTTGATTATTCTTTTAGGACTTTTTACCCTCTTTTTTATTTTTTATTTTATTTTTATTTTTTACAAAATATGTGAATACAACCTGTAGAAGGCAAAGTATGTACAGATTTACAAGATTACCAATAGTCAAGTCAAAATTATGACCCCTATATTATAGGTTGCTAACATCGGCTTCACTTGGGGATGGATTTTCCTGGTGAAATGCCAAGAACTCTGAGATCAGTAGCCTTATCCATTGAATTTGGTGAATTTGTAAATGTCTCTTGTGTTCTGCAACAATCATATTTATGACATGTTATACTGCAAAGCTTAGGGCCTTCTCTTCGGGCTTCAACTTTGTAGATAATATATCCAATCCAATCTTACACTCTGACTATGAATATTTACAATGATAAAGTAAATGTGTCTAAGTGTTAAGTGACTTGCAGGGAATAGTAATGTTTCAACATTCTTCCATTCACTGGTCCTTCTTGAAGCTCTGTACCATCCAAATTCCTGATAAAAAAGGAATTGTTTCCTCTGTAACCATATATGACATATGGTCCCTGCCACAGAAATTCAAACTTCCCATGTTTACCTTTATCCTCTCTTTTTTCATCCCATCTTAAAACTTGATCTCCTATGAAAAAGTCATCTTCCTTAACTCTTTTGTCAAAAATCTTTCTAATCTTGTCCTGTAAGACTTGTGACTTCTCATAAACTTCATCTCTGGTTTGTTGAAGGTGTATGGCATCATTGATTCTTCTTTGAATGTCATTAGTTTCAACCTGCAATTCCTGGATGATCTTCATGACTAGGACAGCCAAGGAAGAAGGAAAAACTGCATCTGTACCATAAACAATTTGATATGGTGAAGTTCCTCTGGAATTTTTAGTAGTAAGCCTATCAGCCCAGAGGGCATATATCAGCTTCTTTTTCCATGTCTTTTTATTATCTTGGAGTAGTTTTTTGATGATGTTGACTAAAATTTTATTCGAGGATTCGGCCAGACCATTACCTTGGGGGTAGTATGCTGTGGAATGTCCTAAGGTGATATAGTATTTATGGTAGAAAGCAATCATCTTTTTAGATTTGAAAGCAGCAACATTGTCTATGATAATTTTGTGTGGGCATCCAAATCTAGACAAAATATTACTTTCAATGAATGAGATAATAACTGAGTTTGTAGCTTGCCTATTGGGAATTGCTTCAATCCACTTAGTAAAGTAATCAGTAGAAGTTAGAATCCATTTGTGTTGACCTGAGGATGGAGGATGAATTTCACCTATAAAATCTAAACTCCATAACTGAAATGGTTTTTCTGTGGATATTGGTTTCAGAGGTAATGACAAAAGTTTCTTTTTACCTTCAAAAATCTGGCACTTATGACAAGAGGTAACAAACTTTTTAACATCTGAAAACAAAGATGGCTAGTAAAAACCAGCTCTGAGTATTTTATCAGCTGTACTCTTCCAGTATAGGTGTCCACCACAGTCACCTGCATGAAACTCTTCAAGGATTTTTTCAGCTTCAGATTTCAATAAACAATTAAGTAAAATTCCAGTACTTTCTCTCCAATACAGTGCATTATTTAAGATACAGAATTTCATTGCTTTTTGCTTGATAAATCTTGCCTTGGTTTTGGTAAGTCCAGGAGGAGCTTGTAAGTTTGTAAGTACAAATATTATGTCAGAGTACCGTGGTGAGTCTTGATAGGCTTCACTGATCGATGGAGTCGCCATCTCCTCCTGTTCATCTACTTGTCCAATGAAATTAATGTCTAATGCATTGCAATTAGATTCAGCCATTAGTCTGGCTAAACCCTGTCCTTTGATGAGTTTAGTTGGTTTTATTTCCAGATAATATTCAAGGATTGTGGCTATCCACTTTCCTCTTCTGTTGTCTGGTCCATCTTGAGTCAAAATGTCTTTAACTACTGCATTGGGGACATATGCAATTATATGTGAATGAAGTACATACACTTTGAAATCTCTTATAGCTTTAACTAGAGCCAAAGCCTATTTTTCTATTATGTTGTATTTCAGTGGTGCATCTCTGAGAGATTTACTAAAAAACGCAATGGGTTGTTCAAAGCCTTGATCATTCTTCTGCAGAAGAAATGCAACTATGGTGTGTTCGGAAGCAAAGGAAAAGATTATAAAATATTTTGTGTAATCTGGACTAATAAGGACTGGTGCTTTAGTTAAGGCCTGTTTGATAGAGTCAAAATATTGTTGGGCCTTTATTGTCCTTTTAATAGAGGAGTCCTTCTTAAGCATGTTATTAAGATCTTTTATAATCTCAGCCAGATTTGATATGAATCTTATTAGAAAATTGATCTTTCCCAAGAATGCTTAGAGTTCTTTAATCTTCCTAGGTGGTTGGATGTTTAGGATTGCTTCGATTCTTGCAGGGTCAATTCTAATGCCTTCTTTTGAAATGATATGACCTAACAATTTGCCTTCTTCTAGCCCAAAAATAGACTTTTTTGGATTAAGAGATATACCATATTTTTTGCATTTAATGAAAACTTGTCTCAGATGATCCAAGTGATCATTATTTGTTTTAGAAAACACAGTAATATCATCTAAATAAATGACTAAAAACTCATGGATTTCCTTGGTAAAGGCAATATCCATGGCTCTTTGAAACGTAGCCCCTGCATTTTTTAATCCAAAAGGCATTTTCACATACATGAAAGTGCCCCATGGAGTAGTAAAAGCAGTTTTGGTTTGTTCATCTTTGTGAACTAGGATCTGATTGTAACCAGAGAAACCATCTAATAAAGAAATTCTGGAAGAACCTGCTACCCTCTGTAAAATATGGTCCATTTTTGGCAATGGGTAGTTATCCTTCAAGGATGCTTTATTAAGATTCCTAAAGTCTATACATAATCTGATTTCTCCTGACTTTTTCCTGGTTGACACTATATTAGATACCCAGTCAGAAAATCTGACTGGTGCAATTATCTTAGCATCAAACATTCTCTTGATTTCTTTTTCAACTAATGGCAACAAAACTGGATTAATCCTTCTGAGTTTCTATTGAAAAGGTTTTTGATTTTCTTTTAAAGGAATTTTATGTTGAATAATGTCTGTGTTATAAGTTTTTAAGTCTTCATAGCTCCGTGCAAAGACATCTTGAAATTCTTTTAAAAGTTCAATGTATTTGTCCCTTTCATCTGATGGTAAGGATTAGGATAACTTAATGATTTTTGGTTTATCATCTGTCCCTAGGTTATACTCTTCTATGTTAGGTTTAACTGGCTCCATTTTTGGCCTTATAGGCACATCGTTAGAGTCAAATAAATCCTCTAGAGGAGTTAATCCTCTGGGTAAAATTTATTCTTTAAATCAATCAAATCTATTTCATCATCAATTAATTCCTCTATTTCTATTTTTTCCATTTCATCAATGTCACTTTGAGTAAAAATAGTAGGCTTTTCAATCTTATGTACATCTAAATTATCCAAATCATCTATTTGACAAAAATTTAAATCTATATCACAAGGTGGATCTATATTACATTTGTTATTGATTTGACAGTTTTGAAATTCATTTTCATTATTCAAAAAGTGATAAATTTTCTCATCCTCTGAAAAAATTTGCCAATATGTTACATTATTAGGAACAATAGGCCTATATTTAATCTCAGCAGTGTATTTTTGTAATGGTGAAAAAGGAATTTTACAACTGCTAGCAAAAGTAGCTAAGCAATGGGCATGTATGTTTTGATCTCAAGGGATGACAGCAAAATTACCTTCTAACAATTCTTCAAGCAGTTCCAATACTGTTTCTCTATATCTTGCAAGTCTAGGGTTATGAACTGAATATTTAGCATTGATTTGTTTTATAACCAGTTCAGAATCACCTAAAACGATTATTCTTTTTCCTCCATTTTTTCTTATAATTTTCAGGCCTAAGATTAAAGCTTCGTATTCAGCCATATTATTGGTGCATTTGAAGTTTAATCTAAAAGCATGCCCTTCAGAATGACTTGTTTCAACGTTTGTGATCCAAACACCAGCTCCAGCTCCAAATTTATTAACAGATCCATCAAAATCTAGATGCCACAAAGCTTCATGACCAATATAATCATCCATGATTTTAAGTCTTTTATTGGTAAGTTCAGTTGGATTTTCATTTTGGTCAGAGTTACTAAGAATAAAAGAATCAAGATCAGTGGGGGTGGAATAAATTGGATAATTTGTAGGTCTTTCTACACTACTGATCATGTACTTCATCAAAGTTTCTCTATAAAGCTTCTTAGGCTGCCCAAATACAGAGATAGTAGCATAACTCATGTCCAGTTGTAGAGATCCCTGCAACTTTTCTCCCCATGAGCGAGAAAGAAGCATGCCATATTTTGGCGGGATGTCAGCTACTACAACGTCCATGATCATACTCTTACCAGGATACTGAACTAGGTTAACACACAGATCTTTAATCAAACCAAAACATTGTACTTTGGATGAATTAAATGAGAATAGGTCCTTATAAGGTCTAGTTATGTCTAGATTAAGAGTTTCCACTATAGCTTTAGGCATTAAATTGTGGGAAGCTCCAGTATCTAGCATAGCATTATGTAATATTTGGTCATGTATATTAAGACTTAAATAGAATGGGGGTACTGACCCATCTGAATGCTTGCCATCAACATTAGGACCAAAAATTAGTTCAGGCCTATCTTCATTCATGTTAATTGTATCTTCATTCTCATTGACATTCAACACATCAGAAATCATTGATCTATATAAATCATTTTTAGCTAGTTCTATTAAGGGAACAACTATTTTCAATTTGGATATTTTAGATTGCATATTAAATTTTGGCTGAGATATAATGGTTTGAATCATTTATTCCTTGGGAACTGTTGTTTGTGAAGATTTTTCTTGAGTTTCTACTATTTTTCCTTTGTTCTGCGCTCTTCTCTTGTCTTCTGTCTGAGTTTCTTGGTTCCTGCTATCTTCATTTTTTCAAGAATGATTTGAGGATTAACAGGAGTTTTATCAGATTTAGGATTCTCTACAGAAGGTTTGGGATCTGATATTTTAAAGTCAGTATGATTCTTTCTTGGCTCAATGAATGTTGTTGAATTTGTGGCTTTGGGAGAATTATCTTTGGAAACATCTTTGGAAGATCGTGCCACATCATCGGTAATATCTACAATTTTTGGGCCTTGCTGATTTTTAGGACTGGTTGGATTTGAACTCTGTTTGCTTTCTATGGGAAGAATTTGCAAGAATTTTGATTTAGAAGTATCAGACTTCTTTTTGTTTTGTTCTTGTTGGTTTGGAGCATTACTCTTTATAGCAGGATCAATTTTTTTCTTGCTCCTAAGGTTGTATTGACTATGAATCTCATTTATTGCAAAATCATAACCCTGTTTATAATCATAGGGTTCTCCAGATCCTACTTTGAGCTATTGAAGTTGAAAGAGTTCTTGGTCCTCCTGGGTGAGGAAAATGGTATTGTTCTCATCGATCCCCATAACAATGTTTATGTCTTCCTCCTCATCAACACTGTTTTGTGAACTTTCTACAAAATTTTCTTGAAATGGGGTTCTTATATTTTGATCAGGGGAAGGCTCCTTACCTTTCCCGGGGTTGGTGTTTTTTCTATAGTAGGGATTCTGGATCTGGGCTTGATTGTCCCATTGTGGTTTCTTTTAAATTTGATCCAGTCTGTCAACTTCTTTTTCTAGGGCTTTAGTAATGAGATCAAATTTACTATCCAAGTGAGATGCTTCCTCTTTAATAGTAACCCTTCTTTAATTTCTCCTTCTAGCCTTCTTTGCTAGTATGTTGACTTCTACACCTACAACATATTTTTGCATTTGTTCTAACGTATTTTCATCCCTTTCCCTAAGTTGGTAAGCCATGTCTACGTCAAAATAGTCAGGGAATTTCAGTAGCACAGAATATGGGGTAGGTTTAAGGTCTGCAGGAATGGCATTGTATACGCTGTTATATCTTGTGCAGAAGTCTTGAACACTTTCATTTGGTGCTCTTTTGACAGCATCAAATTCAGATAATATTTGCATAGGGTTCTTCTTTTTCTCCCATTTATTGAGGAAGGCTCTATGGAATGCAGCTATGTATGCTATGCTACCAGGTGCTAAAGCTTTAAACCAATTTTTCACCTCTCCGATTAAGCTCTAAGAAAATAGTCTCATTTGAACATCAGACTCATCAATCTCATAAACTTCCCAGAAATCATTCCTTCTAGTAATGTGCTACTGTGCAGTAATTTGTGAGAGATTATCAAACAGTGGAATATCTTTTTGATAGTTCTGGGGCATGTCATGGAGGTTCTGACGTAAGACCAAGGGAGCATATCAGGCTGCCATGGCTTGAATTTTAGCTTGGCTGGGAGGTACAGTTGTGGTAGAAGGGATAGTACTGGTTACTGTAATGGATGTGTTTGAAGAGCTTGGTAATGGGGATGAAACAAAAGTAGTATGGCTGATGGTAGTTGTGATGGGTTGAGTGAATGATTGATATACTACTTTGGGCTGCAAGGGCAGCTCAGGGATGAAAGGATCGGTTGATGAACTAGCAATGGATTGTGGACATGATGAATATATGATTCGCTAAGGTAGAGGCAACTCAGGGCTTATGGGCTCTTGAGGTAAACTAACAACAGAATCAGTGAATGATGTGGCAGCGTACAGAGTTATATCTGATGCTGGAAAGACTGTTGTGTATAGTTCAGAGACTGGGGGTTTAAATTTAGACAAAAAATTAGCTAACCTAACAACTTCTTCAATGTCTTTGTTTTTTGTAATACTTACCCTTTTAACTGGACTCTTAGTTTCAGTTTGATCTAATTTACTATGAACAGAATTAATTTTATGCTTTTCACTTACGTAAGAAGCAAAAACTGGATCTAAAACAATTTATTTTAAATCCGATTCAGATTTTGTTCTAAATAAAGATTTCTCAAACTTAATGTCAAAATCAATGTCTGATAAGCTAAAAAATTCTTTGGGTAAAGAATCAGCCCTTTTCAGAGTTATTTCAGTTTCAAAACCATCACTTTGTTTTTTCTTCTTTTTTCCTATCTAGTCAGGATTAGCTACTATATCTGGAGGATTTGGATCAGGGTTGGATCTAGTGTAGTAGACTTTCTTGGGAGCCAGAATGTTTATTGGGTAAAATACCCACAACCTTTAAACTCAATCTTAAAGTAGAAAAGATATAATTAAAGATCTTCCTTCAAGACTAAACTTAAAACTGGAGAGTGGTTAGTTCCCTAGTATGGTCGCCAGTATGTTATCACCTTAGTAATTCTCAGGTTGTGGGGTGGGGATTTTTATAGTTAAGAATTCCAGGGGTAACCAAGAATCGCTTTGGGAATTCAAGCTCTAGCTTGCTTGAACTCCAGAGAGGGATATCTCTGTATGATTTAGCTTTGTTTTAGTAACATATATTAGGCTAGCTATGATTGTGTAGTTAGGTTTGATTTTAAAAGATTGGTGGGAATAAAGAGATTTCAAGGTAAACCAGAAGGATCTACCAGAATATTGGGCAATAGAGTCAACTCTCTAGGCAAGCAGAACTAAGAAATAAGGCTCAGAGATGCAAATGTGCTAAGGGCAAGATAGGTGACCTTCTAAGACTTTGTATAGGCTTGATTTGATGGAGTGGATGGAATCTGAGCAAAAGGGCACTTAAGAATCCTTAAGCTACAGATAAGAAGATTAAAGAAGGGGATCTAACTGGGACCTAGGGCAATTAATAATTCTATGGTCCGGTTATCAAGTAGAAAACATCAAAATGCCAATAAGTTTCGAAACAGGGAGCTTATCATCAGTAATCCTGTTTAATTTTTCCTTAATTGATCATTACACACTAGAAACACATAATATGAATGAATGTAAACTTTTAAAGAAATACACTAAAAACAAGGAAAGAACGTGACTTATCTTGTCACCACGAGAATCCTTAGCTATGATGTCTCTGATCTCTTTCCAGTCTGCTGCTTTCACTAATTGACTCACCAACTTCAATATGACCAGCAAATAAGACTATAGTTGTCTTGAGAAATTTTATTCACACTGAATACTTCGAATTGTGAAGTATTTATACAAAAAACTGTTTACAAAATATCCCAGAAATTGAGATAATGCTTTAATAAAAAATAGGAAAGCAAACATAATAAGAGGGATAACTGCAAAACAGTTTGCAAGCTGTTACCTTTTTACAAGCAAAAATAGAACTGATTATTCTAATTTGAACTGATTGTTGATGTGCTGTGAGTACTGCTGGCATTAGGTGCATCTTATCGTGGAAAGTGGTTGAAGAACTTTCCTTCCTTTATCTTTAAACGTTGATACTCTTTATTCATCTAATCTGAGCTGTTTTACTGTGGTATTTAAAAAGTAACCAACAATAATTTTATTTTCACTGATACTCTTTCACCTATTGATACACTTTAACCCTGTATTTTTTATCTTTGAGGTAACAGTAAAATATGAATTTCTAAGTGATTTTCCTGTTTTTTATCCATCAAATTCACAGTAGATCTGTGAATTCTTGCCACTTTTCTACAGAGGGGATCTTCATAGTCTTCAATTTTCTGTAACTTTCATCTACCTCTGTATACTTGGCAAAGTTAGGCTTGATAGTGAACATATGCTTGATCTCATTATCTAAAAAGAACAGATTTTCAAAATACTGAAGAAGTATTTTTCCATTTGGTGATCCTTGTGGCAGAGGCTGTTTGGCTTGCTCTTTTGCATGATTTCTGATTTTTAGATCATAATCTTTCTGAGGCATAAACTTGTCATTCAATGCATTAATATCAGGCAAACCTGCCTCTGATAATATCTTGTATTTGGCCCAAAATCTTGAGATAGCCAAATTCATGTCTTTACATTTGTCTTCTAAGTTACTCATCATGTTTCTTTTATTTAGGACTTTCTTGATTTGGAGGATGGTCTCTGTCCTATCAGTAATCTTCAATTCTTCCAACTCTTCCCTATTTTTGATGTTCAAAAAGGTTATGAGTTGAAGTGCTTGGGCTAGCTTATTCTCAATCTCTCTTTTAGTCTTGTCAATCTCTGCACTAGCAACTTTAAGTAATTCTCTCTGTTCATAAATTATTTGAATTGAAGGCCATTGAGAATGAATGCCTTCAATAATTTTGGTCCATAAATGATTTTTTATATAGACCACTTGATCTGTAAGGTTTACTTGTGCTTGCAGAATCTTCACCTGTTCTTGTAGTTGATCAGCCCTTTGCTCATGTCCTTTAGAAGTAATCAAGGCATCATTTTTGGAAATTTCTAGATTTTTAATAATGCCTTTCAAACTAAGAATTTCTTTATCTTTAATAGATATGTCCTCCATGGCTTTGATCACGACTGCTTGGTCTTGTAGTGTGCTCATCTGTGAGGATGAAGAAGAAGAGGCAGAGATTTCCTGAGAAGTAATTGGCACTGCAGTCGCCATTACTCCCGGTGGAGCTAAGTGTTCAACTAATGTGGATGGAATAGCAGTACTTACAGTAAGACTTACTATAGGAATGTGAACCTATTGATTTTTCTTTAGGACTTCATTTTCTCTTATGGGAGCTTCCAATTAACTTTCCATTTCTTTTATTTGAGCATTCATCTCATGAACAAGTTGTTTGAGTTCATCAATTTCAGTTTTCTGCTGAAGAATCTTCTTTGCTTGAGGATTTTCATTTTGGGGCAACTTTAGCTGCTTTCTTAGGGAAGCTATATCCTCATTTTTCTATTTAATCAAAGTTTTTGCAATCTCCATATTAGCAAGATCAGCTCCTGCTTCAATCACCAAATCTTCTAGTGCTTTAATCCTAAAATTATTTGCATATAGTGAGGCCTTGTCCAACTTCATTTTATTCTGGAGGTTGAGCACTCTTTTCTCAAGCCTAATTGATTTCATAGTCTTACTGACAATTTTGGAATATAGCATTTCAGTATTGCTCCTATGAAATTCAATTTGATCCAATTCATGAATGGCATTTGCATCCACTTCAAAATCTGTTTTGGAATAATCTACTACTGATCTTGGATCAGTCACTGCAGGCTTCAAGAATGACATTACTAATTTATTAGATGAATAATCGAATGCTAAAAGAAGCATGTCTTTGTTTCCTGGCTTTTCTTTAAGAAATCCAGAATATGCTTGATTCTTGATCTCTTCATTCTTCTCTTCAGTCTGTCTGAATCTGATCTGAATCTCTGACTCTGTATTGTTAGTTTCCTTAGAAGAAGGAGGCAAATCAACAGTAGCCTAGTTTTCCTTCATGACTGTATCTTTTTGTTGTGTTCCATTTTTTACATTTTGAAGCTCTTTTAATGTTTCAGTGACTATTTTTGTAGCTTCATCATCTGTTTCATTATTTTCAATATTTACAGCCTTATCCCTTTCTTGTTCTGTTATCTTACTTCTCTTGCTATAAGGAATTCTGAATTTTTTGTCCTCAATAGTCTCAACTATGAAACTATCTCCTTCCCTGTCTCTTTTATGTACATTATCAGTCTCTTGGCTTGTGGAAGCCACATGTGTCTGTTCAATCTGCTTGCCTTTGCCACTGCCTACCTGTATTACCTGTACTACCTGTGAATCATCATCAAATAGGGCGTTTAGCTCCCATTCAATTTTATTAGCATATCTTTCAATATGGGGCTTAGGATCATGCAAGTAAATAGGCAACTTGCATTTTACCCTCATTGTACTCAAAATACCTTGTGGGTGATAATTCCATATAAAACTACATGGGAACTTGTACTCTTTAAGTTTGACATTTATTTCATTCGCAGCTTCTCTGTTATTCACAATGAATGGCCCAATTTGATTTTTCAGCTTAAATTGGGTCTTTTTCCTGGAAGCTATGAAATTGATTTCATCTACATTCAATAGTTGTCTCAGATATTCCAAAGAAAATATTCTTGTAGTAAAAAATCTCGGTAATTTATATGGGGCCAGGGATGAGCCATACACTCTAATTTCTATGTGATTTTTATATAAATACCAGTCCCCAGTTTTATAGCTCTCTGATAGCTATAGAATTCTTCTTGTCTCATCATTGATCCTAGGGATCTCCTCTTTTTCCAAAAGATACATAGCAGGAGCTATAAATGAGTCATTGAAATATGCAAAACTATACTCTCTGTTCCATTTTCTTAGAATAGATGACCAAAATACTACTAACAGAACTTTTCCTTCTGCATCTACTTTCTGACATTCAATGGGAAACTTATCTGTTTGATAATATAGGAAGAGGTGGAGTAGATAAGAGGAGTATCTGAAGACTCCTTCTTCTAATAATTTGGATAACTGATAATGCATGCTTTTAGCAATGAATCTAGCAAAATTGAACAGAATGGATGGTGATTGACCAGGGCTTAGAGTTGACAGAAAATCTAGGATAGCCACATCAGTGAATTCATCACTGGTGTATCCTAGTATGAAGGAGAGCATTGAGACAATTTGTCTAGTCTCATCTAGGAAATCAAAGGTGTCAAAAGGAGGATTTAACTTAGGAATGTCAACTTGCTTTGGAAAAAAATTCTGGTATATTTTGAATCTGGTATTGAAATCCAAGTCAAGATATAGTTGGGTTAAATCTTCTATTGATAGGGAAGCAAAATTGGGGTCGTGATTCATTTGCAGCATGGAATTTATTGACTCTTTAGTGATGTAAAACATGATCTCTTTTTCTTTGTTTACAATGCGTCTTTGTTCTGGCATATAATAAGCTTTGCATAATAAGATAAATTCAGGAACTGAATGAGTGAGAGGGACAATATATCTAGGCAGATTGGATTCCCAAAATGAAATATCTTTGTCACCCTGATTTTCCATAGCTCCAATTATAGACATCAAGCAGGTTAAATTCTACATTAGGTTCTAGTATTCTATAGTCCAGATCAACTAAAGGGCTATTCTTTGGGGAAATGACTGGAGGTTGGACTGGTCTGACCACTTCTGTAGAATCAGTCGTGAGTTCAGGGGTTGGCTTGTCGATTTTGACGGACTTTGGCTGAGGGATTTTTGTAGAAGACTTCTTTTGAGACTTTGGGCCTCCATTCTTTGGGGTTACTTGTTTCTTTGTCATTTTTAATCTGAACGAAGCAAGCTTAAATGGTTTGCTAAGTTCCTTTATGAGAAATAGGGGTTTCTTAGTGGATTTCTACTGGAAAAAGGGGTTTCTGAGTAAGGTTTTGAGTAATGAAAGGGTTTTAAAGCTCAAAATGTATATTAAGATCGATTTTGACAGTGAAACAAACCAGGTTCTGGGAAAAACTGTGAGAAAGGGCAATTATGGATTCCAGGAAAATTTTGACAGAGTTTCCCCTGTAAAATGGACACTTTTTTGCACTTTAATTGTTCAATTTTGGCAATTATTTTGAAATTAATGGGAATTTTGAAGTCTTTAGAGGGCAAGATCGAAGAAAAATACCTGAAAAACCAGCGAAATTCGGTTGAAGACGTTCGCAGAGATGCGCAGTCTTCAATTCTTCGAAAATGGCTTCTCAAAAGACAATGTAGTACTTTCGAGGTTGAAATTCAGGGCAAGAAGCATCGAAAAATGGCTCTGGTTGGTTGAAAAAGGCTCTGTGTGTTTTCTCAGGGTTTAATGGCGCAAATTCGAAAAAAAAGGAAGGGTTTATGGATGCTTTCACAGGTTTAAAGGAAAATGCTGAAAATTTGAATAAAAACTTTAAACTTTAACGTATTGAACTGATGGTATAAACCATAGTTAAACAACATTAAATTATGGTTAAGTGAGTGAGGTTTAGGGAATACCGCCAGTGGTATTTGCATTGATAAAGGGTGGTAAATGGTATTATGCTTTTCAAATGCGATACAATGCGGTTGCGACATGTAAGCGCGGGGTGGTTTGGAAAAAACCACCCATTTCGCGCGGCTTTGTCGAAACAACGAACATTTATGTTTGGAGCGTGATAATGAACAATCGCTGTTGGATCGAGCCTTTGGGAGCGAACGGTCTAGATTAAAAGGGAAAGTGCGAGGATAAAGTTTTATCAGATTGGACGTGTGCCGTCAATCTTGGGAATGGAAAGGAGATCGAACGGTGGAAATTTTACGCGATGGGATAGGGGGAATGCATTGAGATCTTTCACACAAGTGATTGACCGTAGGATTATATGGACTTCTGGGGATCGGACGGTCAGAAGTGACTCCGACGGGTTAAGTCATTTACACTGTTTTTGATGGAAAATGAAATGATCGGGAGGGTTAATCAAGGAATTAACCAAGGTTAGGGACTGGGATTAGGCAGAATGTATGCGGAGAAAAAAGATAAGGTAAAGGTTTTGAACTTAGGTTAAGGGACTTGGGGCGGGAATTATATAAGGGAAAAGCTTGTTTTTTATTGAAGTTTAGTTTTAATAAAACTTCAAGTAACTTTTGTTTTAAACACGCATAATACATGTTTTAAGTTCTTTTTCTTAATATTTTATTATATGGTTTAATCAGATCGAAAAGATTTAATTACCATAGGGGCGGGATTAAATATACGGATAAACTTTTAGCCAAAGGGGTTATAAGGGGGATTTTATTTAAGCATGTGAGAATAAAATACTTTGGCTCAACTTATAATAAGTGGGTTTTGGGGATTTATTTATAAAAGGAGTTATATAATAGGAAAAGGTCAATTGTAGAGATTTAATACATAATTTAGAGTTAATATGACAAGGGGACAATGCATATTCAAAAACACATTAATATAACTAATAAAGTGAAGTTTAAAAAGCAAATTGCATTATAATAACTTCATCACTTAGACTTAGGATAAAATGTGATTTTGAGGGTTTTTTGCGTTTAAATGATATAGGAAGTTAGCTAAATAGGAATTACAAATGTTTATAAGTAAAATGAGATTTTACTTAAGATTTTCAAGGGAATGAATGCATGAATGGTGAATGATATATTTAGGAGATTAAGATAGACATTTCACACTTTTAACTAACCAGTCATAGAGCCTTGGGTCCGGTCCCAACAAAAGTCAAGGAAATGCCTTGAGCCTTTTTGACTGATAGCTTGGAATGCTTAATAACTATGGGAAGGGGAAGTTAGTTATTCTAAACCCATGATGAATGATATTTACAACAAGATTTTTCACCTTCTTTCTTCTTTTGTAAAAAGGTGCATTTAAGCTAGCAACCTTCACAACATTTATTTTTCTGAAAGCAAGAAAACTATCTAACTCTACACCTATGTCATCCATGAATCCAGTTTAAACTGTTGGATTCACTTTATTCTCTACCTAACTACTGAATTGTTAGGATTAAACTGTCTAACAACTCATTATTCTCTATCTACAACAATGGAAATTGAAATAATGATAAGTTAAGATTGAACTGTTTAACTCATCATGGACTAGTGGCATTCATTGACACTCTGCCATAGTCAAAAAGTAAAAAGTAGTGGCATTTATACTTGCTCACTTTCATGTTTTATTCATTTTTTCTTTTGAGGTAAGTCCTTTGATTATTCTTTTAGGAATTTTTACCCTCTTTTTGATTTTTTTTTTAAATTTTTTTTTTACAAAATATGTGAATACAACTTGCAGAAGGCAAAATATGTACAGATTTACAAGATTACCAATAGTCAAGTCAAAATTATGACCCCTATATTATAGGTTGCTAACATGATGGACGACTTAACTTTCATAGTTAATGCACATGGTACTCTATCACCACTTGGCTTATGTTGTGGCTGGCATCATTGGTCTTGGAACACCCCGATCAGGGATGTACTTAAATAACTTAAAATATAAATATAAATTCATAAATTCTTAATTATAGAATATATTATTAATTAAAATTTATATTATTTAAATTATATAATAACATGTAATTAATATACTATATAAAAATAATATAATGTAATATAATATAATATATGCAATATATTGTTTTATGTATGAATTTTATATTACATATTGAATTGATTTGATCTATAACATAAGAAGAAATAATATATAATATAAAACGAAATATAATATATATTCTATAACATTTAGATTATTTTTCATAATATTATATATACTAATATATAATATTAATATAATCATAATGAAATGAATTGAGTTTTATTTAAAATTAAAGAAGAAAAAAGTATTGAAGTTTTATATACATTGAAATTTAATATTTTTTTGCCCCAAACTATGTCGAACCTAATATATCTTTTTTCAACATACAAATTAATATACTTTTTTTCATCCTACAAAATTAAAATGTTATTTTATTTAATTTTAATATGTTTGTATTTCTATTAATATAATAATGATATTATTTATAAATTTGATTTATCCTAAAATTACAAGGTTACTTTTTTATTTATTTTGATTTCATATGTATAATATATATGTATAGATATTAACTTATAATTAATTTGAAATTATAATATTAAATAAAATGAGATGAATATATAAATTAAAAACAAATATTTGAAAATATAAAAATTAATATTTATTGAAGTGTGTGTAAATACATGAAGATTGTGTAGAGATATGCATTGTTCCTTTCAAAAAATATGAAATGACAATAATAATATTGTATTTAAAAAGTGTGAAATGCATTTTATTATAAGTACTTTACTTTATGACTTTAAAAGTACTTAGAGCACTACCATGGTTAACCATGAGTTTTTTATCCACCATTGAGAATGTGACAAGTAAGTACCTTTAACTCAAGTAATTCCACCTCAACCATTGGGGATGATGTCATCTCCTAAAATGTGATTGGTTCTCATAAAGTGAATTTTGATTGTACATTTTCCTTAGGAGGCCCATTTTAAACCTCAAAATTCTCCTAATGACTTTTCACTGTCTAAATTCCCCAAATATAACAACAAAATTCAATGGATAATGAGAAACTTGCTATAGCTTTGTTGAAGATCAAATTTCCAAAAGCTCTGTATTTTTTGCATAAAAAATGGCTCGAATTCAAAGCTCAATGCACTTGAATTAGTGCAATGAGGATAATATCGTTTCTTTCCTGCAGGCATGCGTTGAGGGTAAAGCCCTGGAAGAAGGAAAGCACAGAGGAGTGAACTCGGCTTTTGAGTTTCCCACAGCTCCCTCGACACCGACTCTCACACCAACACTCGGCTTCGACTCTTCGACAATCTTCGATAGCGCTCACCCTCTTCTGCAGTGCTACCTCTCCTCAATTCAACATGTAGAAACAATATATAATTCAGAAGAAACTGAAATTGTAGTGTCGACTTGAGAGTTTGCTGATGAAGATCACATTACAACACAGCTCCTGGTTCCATCAAATCAGATTAGTTTTCTTATTGGCAAAGCAGGAAGAATCATATCTGAGATGCTCAAAACAAGTTGGGCATGGCATTTATCGGTTTTAATCTCCGTCCTACATATTCCAATTATTTATCAAGCTACCCATGTTTTAATATGTAATAGTTGTAGGTCGTCGTCTATACCACCATGTGTGCCCTTACAAAGAAGTCTCCATCCCATGATAGCGATGATGATGAGGTGTGTGGGAGGTATCGTCGTGAGACAATGGTATGGCTCCAACGGAGGTAGCAAGAGGTGGAGGGGAGAGCGGAGGAGACGAGGCTCAGATGTAATGTGGTAGAAGAGTATGAGCAGAAATGGGAGCTCGACATGGGGAGAAGGGTCAAGGCTAGAGCGAAGGGTGGAGGGTCAAGAGGTTGTGAGGTATGTAGGCCACGCGACATATATTAACACAACAACACAGTGCCAGGAGTAGGTGCTCCACACGTGGGCTGTATGCCGATAATTCACATTATAACACTCAGATTAATGCACCATATAACCACATACATTAATTCAACAACGCATATGCTATCATACCGTCCACACCTATGTATTTGAATATTGGGTCCATCCTTGAATGTGGGTTGCAAGAGAACCTTCGTTGATTGTAGCGGCACGCAGAGATGAGGAGGCATCGCTCAGTGGTAAGAGGAGCAGCGTTATGGGCAGTGTGAGCTGTGTGTATGG
This sequence comes from Pinus albicaulis, assembly GCA_034641835.2. Classification (NCBI taxonomy): domain Eukaryota; kingdom Viridiplantae; phylum Streptophyta; class Pinopsida; order Pinales; family Pinaceae; genus Pinus; species Pinus albicaulis. The sequence continues at coordinate 18,766,643 of CM076582.1, read as the reverse complement.
AGTTAAATGTGTTGACAAATAGATATGGCAGGACTCGATGGTGTGTTAAGTGGGCAGAGGGTGCTGAGGAGATTCTGAAAAAAATTTAGGCCTAACATATTGACAAATAAATGGCCTCTGGCAATCATATGGTCCTCAATTCAGCACTAAGAAATATAATGAGTCTCTATGCGGATAGATTGGTAACGCATTTAAAAACTGTACACTGCACCAAGGTCTAATTTAATTTATGTGCTATAATTTTTGAATTGCAGGCACAATAGGTAATTAAAACCACAAAACCAGTGGTTGGGCAAGGCCATAAGACAATGACTCAAATTGGAGCAAGGCCAGCAATTTCCTGCTCTGATACCATGTTAAACAATGCACGGTAAAACACACACAAATGGAAAGATAACCATTGATTTCCTTTCTATTACTCATAGATGTACATTTATATTACATTGATGTGACTCTTGGATTCTACATTTCAAGGTCACTTGGACTCCTCTTTTTCCATTCGGCTTCCACACCTACTCATAGAGGATTATGGTTCCAAAATGTTTGATGTGTTGATGTGCTTTACATGTTTTATTCTTGATTATGTTGATGATTTATTGAATAAGTTATACATATATATAACTAAAGAAATGTTTTAAAGATAACTGTGAATTAATCTAAGTGAAGTTTTTTTTGGGAACGAAATACTAATTTACCCCCCCTCAGTATTTCTAACAATCATTTCATATAAATCCTTTCTAACCCTACTTTACCAGACCACATTGAAAATAAAGCTCTATTTAGAAGCATCGGTTCTTATATTTTTATGCCAACCAACTCCAAAAATAGAAGAAAAGAGAGATCAATGCCAAAGAAATGAGCCACTTCGAGGGGCCAACCTCCGTTACATTACATAAATGAACAATTCTTGGATGATTCAAATGAAAAAACCTCCTTTCTATATATAGGAGTCCATGGGGTCACAATATAATCCTAGCCAACCTAACAATAATAATGTAAGGGCACAACAATAACAATAGTGGGGTTTTATGGGGCACAATAATAACAATATGGGGACTACAGGGGTACAACAATAACAATAAGGGGGCGACGCTAACAACAATAAAGAACTACACTAGTAATATAGGGACCTAACATGCCCCTCTCCTTCAAAAAAGTGTTGTCCTCAATGCTTGAGTAGCTCTGGATGCTTTTATATAAAATTCTCATCCTCCCAACTTGATGAGATACTCTGAAATTTATCAACTTCGTAGCTATCGAGTTCTCTAGTTTCCATGACTGCTTCAGGTTCTAAAATGATTTTTACTTCCTCATCAAGTTCTGGCAATATTGTTTGAACTGGAATTTTGTCACCTATAACCTTCTTTAAGCATGAAAGATGGAAAACTAGGTGCACTCGAGAAGAAACAAGAAGCTCCAATTTGTATTCCATAGTACCAATATTTTGCAACACCTTGTAAGGACCATAGTACTTTGGCGATAATTTACTATCCTTCTTAGCTTGCTTGAGGGACATCTGTTTGTATGGTTGTAGCCATTAAAATACCCAGTTTCCTACATCAAAACTTCTCTCGCTGTGATGTTGATCGGCATGTTGAATCATTCGATTTGTGCCAAATTTAGGTTATCCTTTAAGAGTTGGAGAACTTGTTGTTAATGCTCGATGTGATCTTCCAATGCTTGAACCTTAGAATTTTCTCTTATTTATGATGTGATGGACACAAAGTGCCATAAATGGGGTCATTTTTGCTGCAGTATGGAAGGAAGTGTTATACCACCATTTACCCAGAGGTAACCACTTGACCCATTGTGTTTGTTTATCAGATACAAAAAAACGAAGATATCCTTCCAAACATGTGTTCACTATCTCAGATTTCCCATTGGATTGAGGATGATAAGATGAGCTATGGGCTAGTTGAGTACCCAAACAAGAAAATAATTTCGTCCAAAAATTTCCAGTGAAAATGGGATCTTTGTCGCTTACAATAATCTTTGGGTTTCCATGTAGCTTTTGAATTGTTTCCATAAATGCAGTAGCAACTGTACTTGCTTTAAATGGATGAGATAATGTAAAAAAGTGTGCATACTTGGTAATTCTATCAACTACCACCATGATGACACTCTTTCCTTCAAACTTAGGTAAACCTCTGATAAAATTCATTAAAACCTCCTCCCAATGTTGACTTGGAACGATTAAAGGTTGTAGCAGACCTGTGGTCTTAATTGTATCAACTTTATTTTGCTGGAAAACCAAATATTCTACCACAAACTTTTGAATATCAGATTTAAGGCCATCCCGGAAAAATTCTTTCTTCACCATGTGGTAAGTTTTTAAAAATCCTAAGTGTCCTCCTACGGGAGAGGCGTGCAATTCCAAAAGAATCTTTTGTTTTAGTTGGGAATTCTTACAAAGATATAAGCAATCTTTGTACCATAAGGAATCATTTTTCCAACTAAATATATCAAATGTACTGGGATCTTGCTGCAAATTTTGAATGAGTGTCCACATTTCTTCGTCATTCTTCCATTCCTCCCTTTCTTCGATTATTCACTCTGGTTGGATAATAGAAATGGCACAAAGAAATGCTTCCACCTCCTCATCCTTTCTTGGGAGTGCATCTGCAACAACATTTAGCTTCCCTTTTCTATAGATGATTTCAAAGTCATAACTCAACATATTTTCCACTCATGTTTTCTGCTCTTCTGAAGATATTCTTTGCTCCAAAAAGTATTTAAGACTATCATGATCAATTTTTACCTTGAAGTGTCTTCCCATTAGGTAAGTTCCTCATTCCTTTAGTGCATGTAGTATTGCCAATATTTTCTTCTCATAAATATCTTTCTGTAAATACTTTCCTTTTATTGGACGACTTTTAAAAGCAATGGTTCTTCCTTATTGCATTAAAACATCACCAATTCCATTTCCTGAGGCATCGCATTCCACATTAAAGGTTTTTGTGAATTCTGGCATAGCGAAGACCGGTGCTAGGCACATTGCCTCTTTAAGATTTTCAAAGGCGTTAGTTGCTTCAAGAGTCCATGAAAATGCATCTTTATTCAATAATGTTGTTAGATGTGTTGCTATTCTCCCATAATTCTTAGCAAACTTGTGATAACACCCTGTTAACCTGAGAAATCCTCGCAACTACTTTATGGTTGTGGGGACTTTCCATTCCTTAATGGCTTTAATTTTGTTAGGGTCTACCTTAACACCGTATTGAGATACAATATGACCCAGATATTCCACCTCTTATACTCCAAAGAAACATTTGGAGGTTTTTTCATATAATTGTTTCTCCTCCAATAGTTTGAGCACCCTGTCAACATGTTGAACATGATCCTTCCAAGACCTATTGTAGATTAGTATATCATCAAAAAATAATAACACAAATTTTCTAAGGAAGGGTTCAAAAATGGAATTCATCAACCCTTGAAATGTATAAGGTGCATTGGTAAGGCCAAAAGGCATGGCCAAAAATTTATAACGATCCTCATGAGTTTGAAATGTTATTTTCAGAATATCTTCAGTCTTCATTCTAATTTGATGATACTCTGAATGAAGATCCAGCTTGGTAAAATAAATTTCTCCATGTAATTCATCCAATAATTCACCGATCACAATGATCCGGGTGGCTCCAGACACCCTCAGGAGACCAAGAGGACTCAGAAATGGCCAAAATTCAAAGTGGTCAAAATGCTTTCGAACTAAGACACGATTGTAGTGCTTGTTTCCCCAATTCAAATGGCACAAACAACACTCAAATCCAAGTTTGTATGAGAACTTTATTGCAGTTTGAAGTTTGTACCAAACAATAAAAAAACAAGTCAAATTCAACATTTTTCCACGTGGTAGGCCATATGGATGACATGTGGTAGGCCTAGTGGGACCCACAAAAAGGTGATGTGGCAACATCAAAAGTTGACACATGGCAAGTAGGTGGTAGAGGTGGCATACGATGTGGACCAATGAGGGTTTGCCACATGGCCCAATCACATGGTGCCAAACGGCACCTCAAATTAGGCCCAAGTGACCTTGGATGGTGCAACCTCCATTGTTTGTCTTATTCTCATGTTTTTGGGAGTCGTTACAATATGGACATAGGAATTCCATATATTATCTAGTTTGAAAAAACTATATTAAAACTAAAATTGGGCTTTAAAACAATATTGGGAGTCAATGGGATTTGAAACCAAAACCTCCCAACAACAAGTATCTTAATATGATTATGGCAACAAATGTGTCAACCTCACACTTTGTCTTATTCACCCTCACACTTTGTTATAAAATTCCATTCAAATGGTTCAAGGAAACCATGGAGAATGATGGAGAATACATGTGAGATGAGGGCACAGGGAGGCCAATGGAGTCGTCAGCAAGGCGGAGGAAGAATGTGAAGCATACTGGCATGTTCTTCAACAAATAATATTTTTTTATTGTAGGTGCAGAACCATGAGCACCCAGAGGGGCGGAACCTTGCCCAGGGAATCTTGAGGGGCATCAAAAATATTCCTTGAGGTCCCGAACTTGCTGGAGTTAGAATTTGACAAATTTTATGTTGATTTACACCTATTGAAAACAAGAATCCAATGGTGATGTTCGTTTCAGTATCAGAGCTTCCCCTTTTTGGCCATTTTACATATTGGAGTGACAGTGTCAGATTCCCAAATGTGGACAGTCGATTTTATGCCTCTCGACGCCACGAATTTGATGGTGTAGCCAGATTCAACAGCTAAGCATCCACTTCTTCAGCCAACTTCAGGGATTGAGGTATATGCAATATTAAGGTCATGTGCCTCTTTTATCATTTGTTGTGAGATGTAGGGAAAATTTTAAGGATGTAAATGTATTTTGAAGTTTAAAATTATTGGCGAATCTCACTAGTCTCTAATATGCAAACTATAAAATGTTTTTTGATATATTTGTAAAATTATTCAAATATATAATGATTTTACATATAGTCTCTATATAATGTTGGTGATTTTTAAGGTAAAATAATTTTATATTGTAAAATTTGGGTGAATCATTTCTATAAAAATGGAAATTGGAATATTGTTTTTGTAGAAAAATTATGGAAAATTAGCCCACCTGCGAATATTAGCCCCTAAAATTTTCCATGGTGAGATGTAATATGTTGTTTACATCCTTTCTTGATGTATGTTGTGGGATCTATGTTTATACTTCATGTGACATGTATTCGCCATGGATTGTTATGATCCCTATGTAACCTTGTTGAAGGGACCCTCATCGTCACCTTATGTGAGATTATGTCATGTTGATAGGAGGCCTATTGTGAGTGAGAGTTCCTGTAGCGAAACGTATCAAGGAGATAAAATCCACTCATGTTGAGGGCATATATCCTTGTATGACATAAAACCTAATCCATGTACATCATCACCATTTCCAACACTATCTGAAGTGGTCTAACCCATTTTGACATCGGGCTTGGAGACGTAGCCCACACTGGGTGAACTCTGTTATCAACGTCTCTTGTTCTTATGTTGTTGATTTTTGTCTTGTTTCCTCTTGCTTAAAGCATGCATATGTGTTATTTTAATGCGCTTTTCAGTGCAATTCTAACCACATCAAATAAGTAAAATATCATGGGTAAATCGGGAAGCTGATAGACCCAGATCAAGTGCTATCAGAGCGGTCTTCTTGCTGATGCAAATTGCGAGCGTGAAAAACTATTGAACATGGAGCAATGGAGGACGACAAATATATGTATCGAATCATGCTGAGGATTTCCAAAATGGTGGACATGATGTATGAAGCTTATGAGAGATGGGAGAAAGAAGAAGCAGAAAGCAATGCTTCATCCACACCTTCAAGTGAGTATTCATTGCCTTCATTGTCTTCTCATCATTTGAATGAGGAGATCAACTATAGACTTCAAGAAGATAACGCGAAATTGAAAATGATTCTACGAGAGGAGAAAGAGGATAAGAAGAGAGTGCAGCTTTAGTTGCAAGCCACAAAGGCAGCCTTGGAAGAACTGAAGCGCAACGACCAGAGCCTTCAAGCAAAAGATGTCGAATTAAGGAAGCTTCTACAAGAAGAGAAAGAGGATAAATAGAGATTGCGGCTTCAATTGTGAGCTACAGAAGAGGCCTTGGAGGAGTTGAAGCGCAACAAATCGAGATTTGAGGTAACAATGTTGATTGCTCTTCACTTTCATCTTCACATGCTATTATTTATGTTGGAAATGTGGAGATAGCCATTACAGGAACTGGCATGAGACTCATCACCAAGATGGGATACAAAGGAGGAGGACTTGGTTTTAATGGCCAAGGCATAACCCAACCATTAGAGGTTGTGTAGAGACCTCAAACCGCAGGTTCGGGATACACTGAAGGAAAGTGCTCAAAGGTGTCAGAAGCTTCCAATACATGGTTGAAACCATTGGGGAAAGAAAATGATGCGAACACTTCACCATAATCCTATGACATCGCACATTGCAAAGAAATACCTGAGGCAAACTCTCATCCCCATGATTACACTAGAGACCAACAAGAAAGGTATAACAAGTCTCAGTATTCTAAAGTTCATTTTGATTACAAGCATGTCGCTAAAAATGAACATAAATCATGGCATCGAAAAACATGTAGCTTTTATGAATTACATAACCATGTATTTGTTGAGTGTTAGAAAAGAATTCCAGCACGAAAGAGGATGAGACGTGAAAGGCCTTCCACCACAAGAAAATAAGAAGGGAAAGCAAGTCTGGAGGAAGAAGACTCATTGCAGTCATTATGAAAAACTTTGGTCATCAAAGAGCCACATGTTGGAGGCTCCATTCAGAGCAATGTATCAAGGACAAAGTGTCCATACATGAACCAGTTGAAACAACTGTTCGACAAGCAAATGCGCCATAGAGAGATGACCCATTCACTTTGATAAGTGATAGATGGTTTTTCTAGGTGTGGTAGTGTGTCATGGCCTTATTTTTGTAAATCATATGTTGCAACTTAAAATGTAAAAGTGATGACGTGTTTTATGTCACTTGTTAAGCGGCAATGATGTTTTGGCCTTGTATTGATAGCTGGGGTATTGTTTCCATTTTAATGTAAACTTGACCACGAATTATGTGTTATAAACTCGTGGAAAGTATTGGATGTTTGAGTCATAGTTGGTCATGTAATTGAGCATGTAATTTTCAAAATATTTTACTACAGGTTTGTAGAAGATGCAGGTGTTAGTTCATCGCTTATCGATCTGAAGGGCAAAGGTGAAGGAGAAGGAAGGGTGACCGGTCAGGACACTTGTGGGGCAGACAATGTACACAATGGTTGCAGATTATTTTCATGCTTTTGGTGGACCAAAATCTCCTCAATGGGGAGGATTAATCCAGGTGGATTCAGACACCCTCAGGAGACCAAGAGGACTCAGAAATGGTCAAAATTAAAAGTGGTCAGAATGATTTCAAACTAAGACATGATTGTAGTGCTTGTCGCCTCGATTCCAATGGCATAAATGACACTCAAATCTGAGTCTGTATGAGAAATTTATTTGAAGCGAACAAAGTTCCTTCTCATGTTAAAATATTCCAGGACACTTGGAATACAAAGATATCCATGAGGATACAAATATTATATTATAAAATATATGAGATAGATAGATGATAAAATGTTACAATGAGGCCCTGCTTATATACCTACACAGGTGACCTTTCATGACTGGGCATGTCTCATAGACATGCCCTTTCACTAACTTAATGACTACTTACATAATCCTTAATTGACTATTTAATAATTATATTTTTTATATTCGTTATGAATTATATTCATTACATTTCCCCTTCCTTCAAAAGCTTTTTCCTCAAAGCTTATAGTTGACACTCTTCTTCAGTTCAATCACGCACATTTTTTTTTATTTGCTTTCGTCAAAATTTAATATATCAAATTTTATTTATTTATTTGTTATGAATTGGCCCTTCCTTCAGAACTTTGTCCTCAAAGTTTTATGGATAATAATTTCTTCATCTTGTATTTGTTAAAATACTATAATTTTCAGGAAATCTTCCTTCTTTCCTTTCTGAATTGGATTTAATTTCCTTTTCATCAATGATTGATTTCATTTTGTCTGTTGAATTGAGTTTTTAGGGTTTTTAAGGTAACCCTTCCTAACTTTCTCTTCTTCTTTTTAATAAGGTTATTATTCCTTCAATTTTTATTTTTTTTTAATAATTTAATTAATTAAATATATATATATATATATATATATATATATTCTTTTAACAATTGATTTTTTTTAACTCTTTTTTTTGTTGAAAGGTTACAACCCTATTGAAACGTGGTTATTCACATATATTCGCCTATAAAATATATGTCCACTTATGTGTATTTCTCCATGTAAAAGTAAACTTACCATTCACAAGATATTTTTTATTCCTTTACTTCTTATTTTACCTTGCAAATACCATGGGCTTCCAAAACCACGAGCTTGTAAACCACTGAAAGAATAATCAAAATAACCTTACCTACTCTTCCTTATTTCTTTTTCCTTTTTAATTTTAAATTGTCTTGGTATGTACAAATATCTACTTCTTTATATATATCTCTTTCTTTTCTTTTTAATATACTTTGACTTTCCTTCTCTCTTTTATTATTTTTAATATAAATTCTTCCTTTTTTAATATTTCTTCAATTTTTTATATAAATTATTCTCCCTTCTTTTTTTTTTCTTTTCAAAAATTCTCGGGTTTGTTTTTTCCTTTTTTTTTATATTATGGCCAAAGGCCTAGTGGCGAAAATGGAGAAACTCCAAGATTGATATCGAAACGCTTCAGTCAAGATGGCAACAAGGTTGACGATTCTTACAGTCAAAGACCTGGATCAAGGAGCGTAGCTCTGTGCAGCAATGAGCGGCCAGAAGATCGATTGCTCTGATACCAAATGAAGCGAACAAAGTTCCTTCTCAGGTTAAAATACTCCAAAACACTTGGAATACAAAGATATCCATGAGGATACAAATATTATATTATAAAAGATATGAGATAGATAGATGATAAAATGTTACAATGAGGCCCTTCTTATATACCTATGCAGGTGACCTTTCATGACTGGGCATGTCTCTTAGACATGCCCTTTCACTAACTTAATGACTACTTACATAATCCTTAATTGACTATTTAATAATTACATTTGTTATATTCGTTATGAATTATATTCATAACATTATTGCAATTTGAAGTTTTTACCAAACAACAAAAAAACAAGTCAAAGTCAACATTTTGCCACATGGCAGGCCGTAAGGATGACATGTGTTAGGCCTAGTGGGACCCACAAAGCTAATGTGGTAGCCTAGTCAAAAAAATAGGTGGACCCACAAAAAGGTGATGTGGTAGCACCACAAGTCGACACATGGCATGTAGGTGGTAGAGGTGGCATATAATTTGGACCAATGAGGGCTTGATACATGGCCCATGTTGGGTATGTGTTATATTCTTTCCACGACTAGCCCCACGCGCTGTATGTTGCGCTGGGTGCAGCAGGGGGGTCACATGGGGGGAGGCAGCCCCCACTGTTGGGGTCCGGGGTAGCGCCCCGGCGAAAATTTGTTTGGTGTGCGGACCCACTCATAGGCGGACCCATCCATTTTTTGTGCATGATTTTGCACATGGTTTTGGGGTACGATGGTTTTCGGCCCCTGGTATTTTGTAGATTCGGTCAAGGGAACTACAGTTATGTTCTAATCCAGGGTTAATGGATTGGGGTTTATGTATGCTTCGACATGTATATATATGTGTTGTAACACTAAAAGGAATGTAATGAAAAATCAAGCTGGTCATCCCAATTTGGGATCTAAGGGAAAATCTTTGTGTTTATCTGTTTTATGTTTTATGCTCTCGCTATTGTTTATTTTCTGTTATAAGATTCATGTGTAGATAATTTCTGTTCAGGGTTAAAACCTACAGCCCAATCACATGGTGCCAAATAGCACCTCAAATTAGGCCCAAGTGGCCTGGATGGTGCAACCTCCATTTTTTGTCTTATTCTCATTTTTTTGGGAGTCGTTACAATATGGACATGTGAATTCCATATATGATATAGTTTGAAAAAACTACATTAAAACTAAAATTGGGTTTTAAAACAATATTAGGAATCAATGGTATTTGAAACCAAAACCTCCCAACAACAAGTATCTTAATATGATTATGCCAACCAATGTGCCAACCTCACACTTTTTCTTATTCACCCTCACACTTTGTTATAAAATGTCATTCAAATCGTTCAAGGAAACCATGGAGAATGATGGAGAATACATAAGAGATGAGGGCATAGGGAGGCCAATGAAGCCGTGAGAAAAGTGGAGGAAGAATGTGGAGCAGACTCGCGCATTCTTCAATGAATAATATTTTTTTATTACAGGTGCAAAACCATGAGTGACTAGAGGGGCAAAACCTTGCCCAGGGAATCTTGAGGGGTATCAAAAAGATTCCTTGAGGTCCCGAACTTGCTGGAGTCAGAATTTGACAAATTTTATGTCGATTTTACACCTCTCAGCAATAGGAATCCAATGGAGATGTTCGTTTCAGTATAAAAGCTTCCCATTTTCGGCCATTTTACATATTGGAGTGACGGTGTCAGATTCCCAAGTGTTTACAATCAATTTTATGCCTCTCGATGCCATGAATTCGATGGTGCAACCAGATTCAACAACTGAGCATCCACTTCTTTAGCCAACTTCCAGGGTTGAGGTATATGAAATATTGATTTCATGTGCCTCTTTTATCATTGTCTGTGAGATGTAATATGTTGTTTAGATCATTTCTTGATGTATGTTGCAGGATCTATGTTTTTACTTCATGTGACATGTATTCGCCATATATTGTTATGATCCCTATGTAACCTTGTTGAAAGGATCCTCATCATCACCTTGTGTGAGATTATGTCATGTTGATAATAGGCCTATTGTGAGTGAGAGTTCCTGTAGCGAAACGTCTCGTGGAGAGATAAGCCACTCATGTTGAGGGAATATATCCTTTTATGACAGAAAACCTAGTCCATGTACATCATCACCATTTCCAACACTATCTGAAGTGGCCTACCCCATTTTGACAATGGGCCCGGAGACGTAGCCCACACTAGTTGGGCTTCATTATCAACATCTTGTGTTCTTATGCTGTTAATTTTTGTCTGATTTCCTATTTCTTTAAGCATGCTTATGTGTTTTTTTAATGCTCTTTTCAGTGCAATTATAACAACATCAAAGAAGTAAAATATCATGGGTAAATCCAGAAGATGACGGACTCGAATCACATAGGAATGGGAAATTTATCTTTAATAGTGAGCTTATTAAGATCCCTATAATCCAGGAACATGCCCCATGATCCATCCTTCGTGTGCACTGTTAAACACCATGTTAAACACACACATGGTGTATGAGAAAGATAAACACACACAACAGGAAACTCAACACACAATGAAGGATAAGTGTGTAGCTCTCTTATTTTTCCATTATACATGATGTACATTTATAGTACAATGGTGTGACTCTTGGTTTCACATTCCAAGGTCACTTGGACTCCATTGTGACTTTTCACATTCCACACCTACCCATGGAGGATTAGGTGTTCCAACATTCCCCCCCTTAATCCGAAGGGGTATGTGTGAGTCCAAGAAGAGAGTTGTAATATAAATTTGCAAAGTATACATGGCAGCACTTGGGCTGAGTCAACTCTCTGAAATGTTGGCAAAAAGAGATGGTTTAAGGATGACCACCAACACTGGAACGCAATACTTGTTGCAGTTCCCAGAACTCTTCCAAAACTGGCAAGAAGCTGAAAGATTCTGCTAGAGAAATTGTCCCTCATATAAAAGGGAGACCTTCAACCTAAAAGAAGGGAGGTCTACAACCTGTGATGGTTTAAGGATTACCAACAACACTGGAATGGTTGAAGCATTTCCTGGAACTCAACCAAAGCTGGCAAGAAGCTGAAGGATTCTGCTAGAGGAAGTGTCCCTCATATATGAAAGGGAGACCTTCAACCTAAAAGAATGGAGGTCTACAACCTGTGATGGTTTAAGGCTATCCACCAACCAAAGATGATGGTTTAAGGTTGTCCACGAACCAAAGGCATGCTCATGGGCATCTGTGTCTCTCGCTACAACTCTGAATCTGGAATGACGAATTGTGGCTCAGGCTCGCTTGAACTACTGTGTCTCTGGCTACAACTCTGAACATGGAATGAGAGATTGTGGCTCAGGCTCGCTTGATCTGACGTCGAAGCTTGTAGAGGGCCGGGTGTGAGGAGGAGGCCGTGTAGGAACAGGCAAGGGGGCCGAGGTAGCATAGGGTGTGTTGTGAGGGAAGTCTATTGCAGAGCTTGGGGGTGTGGTTTGTGTAGCTTAGGGATTTGGGGCTCGGGTCATAGCTTTGGGGGTAGAGAGCGTAGGGGAATGGGGAGTGCATATTGCAGAGGTGAGGGGGGCCGGTTTAAGGCCATAGCGTAGTTGCAGAAGCGAGGGTGTTGTTGAAAATGGCAACAAGAAACAGTGAAGGAGGCCTCCTGAAACATCTTTCCTGATCCTAGTTGGAAAGTGATCACCTAAACTAGGTGGGGGACCACACGTGTGATTTTTGTCGAAAAGTCTATTTTTAGACTATGTCTATTTTCAGACATATGGAGCATGGTCTAGGAGTTGCGGGATGCTATTCTTGGATGATTGGTCGAGTTGGTAAAAATAGATGGACATCTATTTTTAGACATTGGGCGGTTTCTATTTTTAGACTGCTGAGCTAAAAATAGAACAGTCAAAAATTATTAACCCTTAATAATATTTAGACTATAAACATTATATTTTCCTCTTGGAGCACTTCAGTTCGAGCTATAGATGTGGCACATGCAGCTGGAAAAAGGAAATTCGAATTTCCTATGGGTTAGTTGAGTGGCTGGTACATTGACTCTGGCTAGACCTGCAGTGGTAGAGTTTGGTGGAGTTGATGAGACAGTTGGTGGAGTTGTGTTCGGTTTAACTTAGTTGAACTAGTTGTATTTAGTCTAACTGATAAATACACTAGTGATGAGTGGTGTGAATTAATTATTAATTAATTCACTAATTATTAACTCATTATTCAACTAAAGAACACATCAGTTAACAACAGTGCATGGACAGTTTAGTGGAGACCAGTGTTAGAGGTGGGTGAAAGGGTGGAGTATACTATCAGTTGTGACTATAGTGTGAATGAGATTTGTACAATCATTGGAGGAGATTTCCAATGAGGATTGTGCAGTTAAAGCCAAGGGAATTCGAATTCATTCCATCCATTCTCTCATCTTGGATTGCGCAGTAGAGGCAGGAAAACAATGGAGGAGTTTTGAACCCGTGACTTGTTCAAAACTGAGCTAGTTTGTGTGTAACTTTTGGAGACAGTACTGAGTACTTGTGAGGAGTATTGTACTGAGATTGTTACATGATTCTTCTTCATTATAATATATAGACAGTAGGGGGTTTTCAGCTATAATCTTTCCCCGGTATACATACTGTGTTATATGTGTTGAATTTCTATGTGCGCATGTGAATGTTTTCAATACCACTTGTTGTTTTTATTTCCGCATGTGATGATTAATGCGTAGAAGATATTATGTGTTATGTATGAAGCTCAAATAGTATGTGACCAGGATAATCTCGGTTGAATAAGTGATTTATTCAGGAATTTTCTACAGGTGTAAGGGATGGAGGCTGCACGGTGGTGAGGAGTGAAGGGGGTGATGTGATGTAGAGTGAGGGGCACGGGTAGCGCGAGCGCAGGTCGTGAGGGAGTAAGACGAGTAGCCAAGCAAGGGAGGTAAAGGTAGCTCTGTGAGGGGCGGCCGGTTGGATTGGCTGCTGTGTGGGGAGGCTGGCCGAGTGGCTCAGGTGAGTGTGTATGGATGTGGGTAGAGCAATGAGAGCAGAGTTAGGGGGGAGTGAAGGTTGGAGAGGTGTGTGGGGCGTATAGAAGTTGGGTTGTGTTGCAGAGTTGAGGGTAGGGGGGGCCGAAAGGCCGATTTTTTTTTTTTTTTAATATAGCAAAGAGGAGTAAGAAATTGAATTTTAAAATAGCAGCAGAATTTCACTGATATACAACAAGGGGAATTTGCAGAATCTTGTAGAGAAAAAATTAATTTTTCCAACAGCAGAGAATGAGACTTTAAAAATTCAGAATTTTCCAGAAAATTTCAGCAGAAAAACTCAGAAACTTCTTCAAAAAACCAATTTAATTAGTATTTTCAGCAGCTCTCCAAAATGCAAAATTTAATAGGCAAAAATTGCAGAGAAAAAATAAAAATTTAGAGAACCTTCAGATGCGCATTGCTGCTCTTCTTCAAAACCAATGTTGCTCTTCTTCAAAACACCTTTCTGAATGCGGCAAAATGTCTGCTGCAGAAATTCTCTAAATGCTGCAAAAATGCCAATAATTTTTGTAGATATGCATAGGCCATAAACACAAATGGCTCACTCAAGGTTGAGCTGGTTATGAACTTATCAGCTCCGATACCATGTTAAACACCATGTTAAACACACACATGGTGTATGAGAAAGATAAACACACACAACAAGAAACTCAACACACAATGAAGGATAAGCATGTAGCTCTCTTATTTTTCCATTATACATGATGTACATTTATAGTACAATGGTGTGACTCTTGGTTTCACATTCCAAGGTCACTTGGACTCCATTGTGAATTTTCGCATTCCACACCTACCCATGGAGGATTAGGTGTTCCAACATGCACCAATACTACTGGAGCAGAGAAAGAACTTTGACTAGGTTGAATTATACCAACCTCTAACATTTTGACAATCATACGCTCAATTTCGCTCTTTTGGACATAAGGATATCCGTAAGGCCTGATGTTTGGAGGAACACTTTCTGGAATCAAATGAATAGCATGATCATGATAACGAATAGGTGGGAGTCCTTTGGTAGTTTCAAACACCTTGGAATGATTTTCCAAGACTTTTTGGAAATATGGAGAAATAGATGATTTTGATGTTGGAACTTCTAGTGAGCATAATTGTGCAATTACGCCTCGTTGTTATTTATTAAAAATATTTGTCATGAAATTAGAGCTTATTATCTTTCTCGGATTCCCTACAATGCCACGTAATTCAAATTCCTTTCCTTAAGAAAAAAAATTTCAAGAAAAGTTATTTAAAACTAAAAGCTATTGTCCCCAAAGATTGTAACCATTGTACTCCTAGTACAACAACAAGACCTCCCATTGGAATGGAAATCATTGGACTATTCAATACATATTCCCCCATGGTTAGCTTCATATTATGGCATTTTCTAGAGAAATTTATAGTCCCTCCATTTTCAACCATCACTTGACACTCTGGTGCTAGGTATAGGAAGCAATTCGATCCCTTGGCTACCTTACAATGAGTAAAATTATGGGTACTATCTGAATCAATCAACACTATTATTTTTTTCTTCTTGATATGTCCTTCTATATTGAGATTTTGAGGAGTGGTAATTTCCTGCCAATGCATTACAGGATATGGTTGGACTCATTTCTTCTTTCTTTAGAGTTGGTTCCTGGTGTATATCCTATTCTTTTGAAGTTTCTTGTTCATTTTCTTCCTCCTCTTCACAATCTATGTAAAATAATTTCTTCTCAACACACTTATGACCTTTAGTGTATTTTCTATCACAAATGTAGCAAAGCCCCTTTCCTCTTTTTTCTTCCATTTTTTGTGGTGTCAACCTTGTAGGTTGTGGAAGTCTAGGAGTAGCAACACTTACATCTTTATAGATGTGAGGGGTAGGCGTCCTTGTCACCATAATTTTATTTTTAATTTTTCTTGCCAACCTGAATCCCTTCTCCAATGAATCAAGCACCCAAAGGCTAACCTCATGTTGGATGTTATCCTTTAAAGTCCCTATGAATACATCAATCCCGTGTTCCTCTGGAATATCAGTTACCCTTATATTCAATTTTTGGAAGTCCTCAATGTGCTCCACCATTGAACCCTTTTTTTTGAGATTTATCAATTAGCTAAAGAAGGTGTTGCTCTTTGTATCCTCATAATGTGCTATCATTTCCTCAGTAAAAATTGACCAAGTGACAATTTTTTTACGAGAGAAAAACCATCGATACCATACAAATGTATTTTTTTCTAAATGTAAAGTTTCAATGCGTACCTTTTGTGCCTTTTTCACATTATGGAGATCAAAATATTGCTCCATTTGTAGTATCCATGCTACGGGATCCTTGCCATAAAAATTACTCATATCGAGCTTTGGAATATGGTGGGTCTTCAATCCAACATTAGAGTTTATGAAATCACGATTAACATTTATTTTGTTCTCATAATGAGTTTCCTATACTACCTTTTTTCCATTAGGAATCATTTCTTGTATCAACTTTGTCAAACCTTCCATGTCTGATTTTAGATCATTCTTCATTTCTTCCATGTTATCTTTTATTTTTTCATCCATCTTAGCTTCCATGCCATTCTTCAAAACTTCCACACATTTCTTCAAACCATCCATCTTAGCTTCCACACCTTTCTTCAAAAGTTTCATTTCATTTTTTGTTGCTTTTTGTAAGAGCAAAATTTGGTGCACTTGGTCTTGTAATTTTGATATAATTCTTCCTCTTCATGAGTCATAGTAGGGACTTTTGATGGTTTAATGGATGTTAAATTATTTTTAGGGGCCATTTTAGAACCCAATACTGATATCTATGCTTCAATATGCCTTTGGAATCCCTTCAAACTGATTTTTCAAACAAGACTTATGCAATTTTTAAAAACAATACACACCTTTTTCTTGCTTTTGAGGAGCTCGATATTGAAACTAATGTATATCTTTAATTTTGGATCCCCAATAATTGATCTTCGGTCATGTAGTAGCCCTCTAAGTCATATTTCCAATGCCATAGGTCTGACCTAATTTTGATTCTTCAAGACAAAGTTATGCCCAATCTCCCACAATGACCTAATTATGGACTAATTCAGTAGAGTGAACTTGTATTACATGCCACGTGTTACTGTTTCATCCTTCAACTCTGAAATTGTTGCACATGAAACTACAATGTGTGTACTTTTGGTCACTTTTTACATAATTCCAATCCGATGCTCGAAGAGAGAGTTATGCCGATTTTACCAAGGTAACCTATTTGAGATGAAATTCGAGAGCCTGCAAAAACCCTACCTTCCATAGATCATATCTCTAAAAATATTGTGAACCAAGATCTGAAATTTTTACAACACGTTCCATGGGATTTCTTCACAAATGGGTTTCTTTTAGCTTCTTAACCTTCATATAAAAAGTTATAGTGAAAAGGCCACGATGACTTGTTTGAAGCAGCGAAACCCTGGAATCCGAAGCTCTGATACAAAATGTTATGAAAACAGGTCCAAAAATAGAAGAAAAGAGAGACCAATGCCTTAGAAATGAGATACTTCAAGCGGGAAAACTCACTTACATTACATAAACGAAAAATTCTTGGATGATTCAAATGAAAAAACCTCCTTTCTACATATAGGAGTCCTTGGGGTCATAATATAATCCTAGCCGACCTAACAATAATAATGTAAGGGCATAAAAATAACAATAGTTGAGTTTTATGGGGCACAATAATAACAATATGGGGACTACAAGGGTACAACAATAACAATAAGGCACTACACTAGTAACATAGGGACCTAACATATATAGATAATATTATGTTCATTTACCTTGAGCCCTTGCAATAATAAGAATCAATATTTTTTATAGTAATGTGGCCATACCACTCACCATTAACTTCTACTAGTTTTGTTCTTGTACACAAAATCCTTCAATATAATGTTATATTTCTCTTGATACATGATATTCATGATTTTCCCTATCGATTTTGAAGAGCTCCATTATCACCTTTCCACTGTCATGCCAATTATCTCACATCTTTGAATGAGGCGGTACATTTTTTCAAAGTGTAGATCTTAAAGTTAGAAGAACTCAACACTTGGACATCGAGTTCCTTAGGATTGTTAGACCAAGTGATATCACCCCTTTGTACCAATTTTATTGGGTTTGCATATATCAACTCAAGCTTGTCTGTGAGAATGAGGTGAATCCTTTTGTTGTAAGGTTTCTGAAATTTCTTAACCAATAAAGACATCACAATAGACTCCCATGGATTTATAAATTTCTCCCTTTACAAGTGATTTTTTTTCCATTCAGAAAGCTTAAGGAACCAATTTATCAAAGAAATATATTGACAAACTATACTCAAAGCTAGATTAAAAGCTTTGATCAAAGATATGCTCCCAAAACTCCTTCAACTCATCCTTTGTAATGTTTGGGTTTTATATGCCACAAACATAAAATGGGAACAATGATGAAGAAAGGTAGGCAAGCATAGATAATATGGGAACTTATAACATTCGGTGATGATTAAAATAATTAAAATAATTTTTTTAGGTAATGCAATAGAGATAATTGTGAAAACTTTCCCAAGAAAGGGGGACCCAATAAATTAAAATATAAAGGATTAAATTTTTGGGGAATGTTGTGGCCGCTACAACATGTACAATTTATTAAGCTAAGTCAAACACAACATTACCAAATTTATAAAATGAAGATGAAGTATACGAAAAAAGAGGTCTTACCATATCGGTCCAGCAAAAGGTATAAGTTATTTCTGAAATTTAAAAAAAAAAACAAAGGTAATGTTATTTTTTTCACAAATTAAAGAGCTTATATTACTTTAAAGAGTCATATTATACCATTGATAACCAATCATCCAGGGGGAAGAAAAAAAACTCAACTTTGCCATTAAAAAAACTAATGAAACTAGACCAATACATACAAACTTAGATTTCTTACTCTCCATATAAACAACCAAGACATACTTACCAAGACATAACAAAAAAAAAACTTAGGCAAGGTCGAGAACCCCATCCTTGGGCTACACATTGTCGTCACCCAGAACCAGAGAAAAGTGATCAAATTCCATTCCAAGAGTGTCCATAGTCCACACAAAATGGGGAGTGAAACTATGTATAAGGAGATGACCTCCCTTGCCCCAATATTTGATTCGATCACTGTATTCCATCCATGACCAAAATCCTGAATCCCATGGCCACAAAATTACTAAGTTTTCGTTATCTGTGAATGAGGGAACCACCATAAAACTCAAGATAGTAACCCAGGAAGACCCAAAGGAATCACACCACCTTTTGTCCTTGCTAATCATCCTCGGAGGAGGAGATAGTGGTTGAACCCTGACTTCTGGATCCTGGGGGATCAATCACTTGCTCACCCTCAGAATCAAAAGGAATGTGGCTTTCCACGTGCATCAAGCATGTAGCTATATTGTCCACACAAAACC
Source organism: Pinus albicaulis (assembly GCA_034641835.2). Lineage (NCBI taxonomy): Eukaryota > Viridiplantae > Streptophyta > Pinopsida > Pinales > Pinaceae > Pinus > Pinus albicaulis. Next base: position 18,747,331 of record CM076582.1, on the reverse strand, counting down.
TTAGATTCTTGAACATAATTTTCATGTCTTCAATCGACGCGAAAATATTGTATTTTTCAACCTGTTTATCCCTTATCACCAACCCTAGAAGCGTCTTCATTTTCCAGTGCAATTCTACTGAATTCAAGAACTACTTGTGCCTTCCCATTGTATTAACAGGGTTAGGAACCCATTTATACATGTCCTCCAATGAATCTAAGTCTGAGATGGAATGCCTCTCTTCCCCAGTTTTGATTTCCAACTCACGAATCTCTAAGCGTGTCTCTAGAGGAATGGTATCAAAATATGTTGCCACTGAGTCATGAGTGAATAGCTTGGCACCCCATTTGCCTTGTTGATCCCTTATTTCTCCTTCCCTCCCTCTTCTCCCTCTCTGCCTCAACGACATTTTAGGACCACAGGAGGGTTCCTCCACTTCTTTATAAGGATTACCTATACTTGTAAAGGGACAAAGCCACTCACATGACTCGACCCTAGAAAAACCCAGGAACCACCCAAATAATATCATCCTAGAAACACCACAAACATGCATTAACCTTTGACACATACTCACTGATCAAAGATATGGGAAATTTTTTGAAAATTTTAATAAGGATCGATCTTCATATTGATTATGTAATTATGTATTTATGTAAAGAAGAAGACAAATATAATAAAATGTATTTTTGTTATACTTGGTTCATGGGTTTTATGAGAAATATTTTATTATAGGTCAATAGAATTCTTCTTGATGTCTATTAGGGTTTGTCTTCTGATAAATGTAATTATGTGTCATGTATATGAAGTGGCTAGTCTAAAGAGAATGCTTCAAGACCTTGTCATAAATCTATGGAGGAAAGGCTTATATAGACCCTCATTCAACATTGGAAGATAATATTCTATACGATGTGATATATTCGGCCTATTATGAATGGTTAAATTTTGCCTACATGTTGGATGAATGGTCGACCTAAAGACATGATCTGTGCACTATATATACCAAAGAACCTGCAGCTCATTTGACCACCACGTGATGTGGATCTCTCTGTAACATAATAGTGTTTGTATGCGGACTTGATATTAAGGAAAAAAGTGAGTATAATACAGAGACAGATGTGGACACACTTTTTATCAAGTGCAGGTTCAAGAACATAAAATTGTGGATATATCTATGATTAAGTGCGGGCTAAAGGACAGAGAAAGATGAGGATATTTTGTGCAATGAAGTCTGGATTATATACAAATTTAAAGAAACTTTAAAGCATGTTAAGTACTAAGGTAAAATGTGGATTTGTTTCTGTGGATTACTCTGAAGCAGTGATTACGAACTAGTGTGAAGAAGTTGCGGATCCAGTGAAGGAGTTGTGTATTAGTATGGAAGGAACCTATAAGCATAATTGTAACTTACCCATAATGATGTGCACTCGGAAGTGAGAGAAAATAAGGAACGTAAATATGTGATTTAACTTCCTATATTCAATACACAAATGGAAAAGTAATATATCTCAAGTGAATATGAAACAAGAAGAAGTGTATTGATAAACAAAGACTAAATTAATGAAGATAGATTTAGAGACCGAGTTCTGTAATGTTGGTGCAGATCAATGCAACTTGGTGCAGAAATGAATGATCAACGTTGGAGGCAGATAAAGAAGCAGTGAGAAGGTCTTAGAGACATTCATAGGTCAAGGGTATGAGTCTTGGTCATGGTACTTATCATTTGAAGATCTATAAGAATAATTCCTTATGGGTTTTCCTCTCCAAGAGGGAGAGTTTTTGCCCTGGCTCGAAGAGCCTAACTTTGTGCCTCTTGTATTTTTGGTAATTGACTTGATGAAATACTAAATAAGCTAAGAAGAGTAGACATAAGTAATTCAAGTAAGTTCACAAGTAATTATCAAGAAGAGTTTTAATTAATCACCATCCCTCCAAATTCTCAACATGGAATCAGAGCTAAGGTGCTGAACACTAGGGCTACTTGACAAGAAGACACTCCAAGAAGCAAAGGCCAAAGTTCATGTTGAAAAGTCAAATCTGTATGCAAGGAAGATTCTCAAGCTGTCTCAAGAACGATATTCAATCTCATTTAAATATTTGTATTAAATACATTGTTGGAAGAGACATCATCCCTTGAATAAATCCTTTATCATCCAGGATCCAAGAAAATATACATTGGATAATTCAATCTAAGAAGAAGCTCCTGAATTCATCTTCATCATGATCAAGGAAGCTGCAAGTCACTCTAATCAAGTAAGCATCTATGACCTTATTTAAATATGTCAAGATGACTTAATATAAAGAGAGCAAAAAAATGGTTGGGTCATCAAACTTTAGTGCATGGAAAAGAAAGTTAGATTTGAATCTAATTGAAGATGAAGTTATGGGCTACATCAAAGGATCTACAGTTCAACCCTCAAAAGAAGATGCTCCAGCTCATGCCAAGTACATGAAAGGAGAAATCAGAGCCCAGAGGATTCTCATAGAATCCATTAAGGACTATACAAGAACTATACGAAATGAAATTATCAATAGAAGAAGGAATCACTCCATACTTTATTAGGATTTCTGAAATAAGAGATCAACTGCAAGAATTGGGAGAAGTAATTTTTGATACCGAGATGATTATAGTGGTGTTGAATGCTCTACCGGAAGAATGGGGAAACTTCACTTCAAGCTTATATGGGAAGAAAGAAGCAACAACATTCCAAGATTTTTTGTCTCTATTTAAAATAGAGGAAATGATTAAAATCCAAAGATGATACAAGATCAAGTGAATGGAATCAAGCCTTTGTAGCCATATCAAGGAAGAAAGGAAGATTCAGAAAATTTTGTCCTCAGAATAAAATAAGAAATATGGACAAAGTACTATGCTTAGGATGTAATGAACTTGGGCATTATAAAAGAGATTGTCCTTAATCTAGAAAGGACAAGAGGAAAAAGGAAGAAGCCCATGTCACATATAAAAGAGAAGAACTTGATATTAAGAAGTCTATGAAAGAATAAGTGAGAAGTATCTCTTATGATTGAGATCATCTTCTTCTTTAATAGATTTCTGCTTGTTGTAAAATAGTATGATAGGAAACCATAGCATCATGATAGAAGCATGGTAGGAGCTCTTGGTGAAACAACTCCTGGAAAACCCCGCTGATAATAATACTGATGGAAGGTCGTCATCAAGATCAAGGGTCATCATGGAAATAGGTGCTCACACTCTCTAATGGAATTCTCTATGAATTCACTCATTAGAAAGAAATCATAAAGGTTTCATCAAGAATTCTATGCTACATAATTATGGGATTAGGATGTGATGACATATTAATGAAGCAGGTCAATGGAATGAAGTTCCTCATTCTAGTAAAATTTCTATAGGATGACTCAAATGAAAAAGGTATGAGGTATATATATTTATATGCTGACACTAGATGTTGTGTATTCATGTCATATGGTTGCAAGTAATGAAATTTATAATTTTGATCTCTCACAGTGCATAGACAGATGAAATCAACATAATATATCCTCATATGGAATATGAGGTGGTTTTATATGAAAAAGGAATTGGAAAGTGGTAGTTCGTGGGAATGAAGATGTGAAAAAAGGAAGAGATCATGAAGTGCAACCATGTCAAGAGGCAGTAATCATCCAGAAGCCAAGAAGATGTGACTAGAAGATCTCTTGGGAGGATATGTAGACTCTAATATAAGTCTGGTAAAGAAGAAGACCCTTGACAAGACATATCATTAGGAGATGTGTTAATTTGAATAGAGGATGTCGATGCCTATAGGAAGATGTCATGGTGAAATATTATCACTGGCGTAACTTTTGATTTAAAAGTTCATATGTATATGTTTATTTGGGTGAGTTTATGCATGGCTACCAATCATGTGGAAGGATATAATATCCTTGGGAGATGGAAAGCAACATAGCATAAAGGTGGACCAGACAAGGAAGTCATATGAATCACTTTCTGATAGCTGACATGACTCATGGGTGAAAGTGATGGATGATATGTGCCCTATGAAGCCAAAGGTTGAAGATTCCTCAATATAAAAATCCATGACATCGAGGGAAGGAATTCTTCATGAGCAGCTGGGTGTCTCACCATTGCTATTGTAGGTCTCGAATTGAGAGGGAGCCTGGTGATAAGTTTCTTGCTTGGAAGAAACTTGGAGTATGTCCTTCCTGGGTTAATAAGGAGTGACATAAACGATTCTCTAATACATGTGTTATGCACTAAAACCAGATTAACAGTCGTAAGTATCAGTGTAGGCCATGTGGAGAGAATAGATAGACACATCATTATGGCCTTCACTTGGGAAGACAGAATGGAGGATTGGGTAATCGTCTAGCATTCGATACTCTTTGGGAATGTGATAGGGCATTCAAGATAAGAGTAGTTGGGGACCGTTATTCTTTGAGGGCTAGCTACCCAAGAAAATAATAGTCCAAGAAGGTCATACTTTGGGAACACCTGGGTGGAGTATGTACCTCAGGGAGACAATGACTATGGTGTCTATAAGTCATGTGTCTCGCCAGCATTGTAGCCCATTGTCTAGTTGGGAGATGGGGTTGTTAGTCAAGGCATTACACTATGAAAATGATGGTTGATATGATGTTATACAGATGTGATTACCAATCTGATTCTTCTTATGAGATTCTTAAATTTGGAAGTGACCATGTACCTATATGAATACCTCCCTAGTTAAGAGGGAGTGTTGAAAAGTGTAACTAGGATTGGTCTTCATATTGACTATGTAATTATGTATTTATGTAAAGAAGAAGAAAAATATAATAAAATGTATTTTTGTTATACTTGCTTCATGGGTTTCATGAGAAATATTTTATTATAGGTCAATAGACTTCTTCTTGATGTCTATTAGGGTTTATCTTCTGATAAATTTAATTAAGTGTCATGTATATGAAGTGGCTAGTCTAAAGAGAATGAACCAAGACCTTGTCATAAATTTGTGGAGGAAAGGCTTATATCAGCCCTCATTCAACACTATAAGATAAGTTCTATACTCTATGATCTTGTCGGCCTATTATCCATGGTTAAATTCAACCTAAATTCTAGATTAATGATCAGCTTAAATAAAGGATCTGTGTACTATATATACCAAAGAATCTGTGGCTCATTTGACCACCAAGTGATGCAGACCTCTCTGTAACATAACAGTATGTAGACTTGAGATCAAGTAAAAATGTGAGTCTAATATAGAGACAAATGCAAACATACCTATGATCAAGTGCAGGTTCAAGAACAGAAAATTGTGGATATATCTGTGATCAAGTGTGGTCTCCAGGAAGGGTATAAGTGAGGGCTAAAGGACAGAGAAAGATGCGGATTTGATGTGAAATGAAATCTAGATTATATACAAAGTTAAAGCAATGTTCAAGCAGGTTAAGTACTGAGTTAAAATGTGGATATATTTCTGTGGATTACTTTGAAGAAGTGATTATGGACCAGTGTGAAGAAGCTGCAGATTAAGTGAAGGAGTTGTGGAGTAGTATAGAAGGAACCTGTATGCATAACTGTAACTTACCCATAATGATGTGCACTCAGAAGTGTGAGAAAAGAAGGAAGGTGAATCTGTGATTTACCTTCCTATCTTCAGTAGACAAATGGAAAATTAATCTATCTCAAGTGAATATGAAACAAAAAGAAGTGTATTGATAAACGAAGACTAAATTAAGGAAGATAGAGTTAGATATTGAGTTATCTAATGTTGGTGCAGATCAGTGCAAGTTGGTGCAGAAATGAATGATCAACGTTGGAGGCAGATAAAGAAGCAATGGTAAGGTCTTGGAGACATTCATAGGTCAAGGGTGTAAGTCTTGGTCATGATACTTGTCATTTGAAGATCTATAAGAAGAATTCCTTACAGGTTTTCCTCTCTAAGAGGGAGAGTTTTTTCCCTGGCTCGAAGAGCCTAACTTTGTGTCTTTTGTATTTTTGGTAATTAACTTGATGAAAGACTAAATAAGCTAAGAAGAGAAGACATAAGTAATTCAAGTAAGCTCACAAGTAATTATCAAGAAGAGAATTTGAATTAATCACCAACCCTCCAAATTCTCAACACAACTTTGTGTCAGTCAGAGACTCAGACCCCTTAAACATTGAGTGCCCCAAATGAAACCCTGGAAACCAAACACTACAATACTCAATAGCCCATGAAGCAATAACTAGACTCTGCCTCCAACACACGGAAAACCTTGTTCTCCAAAATTCCCCGACCACTCTTAGACTCAAAATATCCAATTCAACTATACCAAGTAGACTCAGACTAGGGAACACAACCCCCACGAGGCTACAAGATTCACAAATACCCCAATGCTCAGAAAAAAGATGAACCATAATCTAATAGAGACCCAAGGCCCCATTATCTTAAACCCATGAAAGACTCAAACAAATTCAACTTCTCGAAAGGAAACAAGGCCAAAATAAAGACACAAATCTTACCAATTATAGACACAAGCAGTATAACCCCACACAAAGTTGCTAGCTCAATGCTTGTACGCAATCGAGCTCACAAAATATTATTCAATGATTAGGAATTGGAAACATGGGACTTGAGGGCTTTGCTCTGAAATAAGAATGAACTCACTACAAGGTCTAAGGAATCTCACAACCACAGAAGTTGGGGATTCACCTCCCTTGCCAAAGAATTGTCACCAAAGACTACCACTCCACTCTTGAACTAGAAGCATGCACTAACCTCGACTCTACCATCCCTACCTTCGAAAATGTTTCAAGTATCAGATTATCTATCACCTCCAAGTCTGTACACCCTCATTTAAATGATTCATTAACACACCAATGGTGGTGAGCACAACGACCCAATCCCTTGGCCACCCATCATAACGCACCATCAAAGAATCCAAAGGTGATGTTTTTTTTTGTTTACCAAGTTGTCTGAGTTCACTAGAGATTACATCAGGCTTGACCTGTGGCTTGAGAAATCATGACCTAGGGGCATCTAAGCTGTCAAAATCACCCGAGGATCACACCCATATTGGGCCACACTAACACCAAGCTAACTGGGTTTAAATTATGTCCTCCCCCTAGTAATGGCACAAAAACCTCCATGAAGTCTGACCCCAAGTTGCCCTTCTGACAAGACCCATCCTCAACTAGTTGTACTAGTGTGACTTTACAAACCAAAAATAATATTCACTTTATATAAATATAATATATATATTTTAAAAAATTATGAAAAAAAATTACATAAAAATCCAACCAGAGGTACCAAATTTGATCTCATTTCAATCAATTTTCCAAAGAACTGACGCCAATATCTAATGGATATGTAATATACAAACCAGTTTTACAATTTATTGCAATGATTATTGAATATCCAACAAATATTCTACAACTTTTATATCAACCAATATTATAAATTATAGTTGTAACTCTTATATCAATCAATAGTATAAATTACAATTATTTAACAAATAAGTAATATAAAAATGAAGTGTCATATTATAAACTACAATGATTTAACAAATAAGAAATATAAAAATGAAGTTTTTTAAGAGCTGTTTTTTATGGGACCTAATAAAATAGATTAATAGCTCCAGAGGTATTGGGAGAGAGTGAAAATCTGCAAGAGAAACAAATTTTACAAGTTACAGCTGTGATTATTGAATAGTCAATGAATATTCTACAAGTACCGTATCTAGGAATTTTACAAAATATTACAGGTGATTAAACTGAGGGTATTTTTTGAAGCACAAACATGATAATAACCTTAGTCTTGATCATCAAGCATCAAGATGTTGATCATTAAGATGTTGACCCTGGAAGCCAAATGAATGAAGGAAACAACGCGGAAGAGGTGGTGTCTTCATAGTCGTAGTCATTTTCTAGGGGAGGTCCACCTGTTGTTCTGCCGCCTTCTTCTTCCATGTGACCACCGATGTCTTCATAGTCATTTTCTCCTTCTATGGGAAGGCCACCGGTGGTTACACTCGTGTCTTCATAGGTGGCTTCTTCTATGTGACCACCAGTGTTTACGCTCACTATAATTTCCCATGCCGGTGGAGTAGAAATACTAATACCAAAATTGGGGGCCTCAGGGAGATTTTCATCACTTTCTCGACTGGTTTCTTTAGGGTTGTCGGGTTCCATTTTCTCGTCTATGTAAATTGGGAAACTTTTCAAGTGGCTTGAGATTAAATGTTTTGTGGAGGGGAACTGTTGTTGCTCTCATGGAAGGCAATGGTGAACATATGTGTAAATGAGATGTACCAAATAAATGAGCAGACCCATCACTGAAGCAGAGCTCGTAATGAGGAAGAGGCCCTAGAATCTCACCATGCTTAGCCTATTCAAATTTTCTTGCGGCCCTCCATTGCTACAATCTACGTTGTTGAAATATTTCATCTAAATTTCCTGATTTCCCAGGCCCTCTGCAACCTCCAGCACCAATGTTGACATGTTTGATACTAGTGGAGATCCCTTTGGAAATTCCTCTTAATAGATAAAATCAAGTCACAGTCTATTTCGAACACCAAAAACCAGTGCAATTTTACTCTAATAGCAGTAAATAGAATGAATGTGATGGAAACATATGAAGCCTAAGCCCCCGGTTCTATATGTCTCACCAACTATTGTGAAGCCGCTTTGTTGAGAGAGGAAAATGTAAATAAAAGGGATTTCATCAAATTTTTGAAATGTTAAATTCAACTGCAACCCTGTGCAGGAGGATGAAATTGAGTGCTGACACGAACTCCGAAGTACAGCAACGACAAATTTTTTTTTTGAGTGCACTCCACTGTGAAATTTAATCTCTACAAGTTAAAATTTTGTTTGAAGTAGGCTGTAACCATTTTTTTTCTACATTTTCATTTAAATGTCGTGGTTCTTCACACCATGCAAACCAACATTTAAACCTCTCCATGCCGCCATTCAAAAATCTCACCAACTAGTTTTGTTTTTACCGCGCATTCAATTAATGTTTGAAATTTCCCATGTCATGTTTATGGAGGACCAACCACTGCCATGTCATGAGACTCGTGGACCAATAGTGTGCCTATCGCACGAAATGAAGCCGACGTCACCACAGGCCAAATTGGATGTGATAAATAAATATGCAATGCAGTTTAACGTATTTGAAATCTGCCAGGGGTCCACCTCTAGCCAATAGGAGCCTGATCGCAAGGTTTAAAGGTCCAGTCAGCATAGCTCCAAATGGATGCGATAAAGTCTAAAACCGGTTTTCATAAAATCGTTTGAGATCTGCGAAATGCAACGTGTTATAGTTTTTTTTTAACCTTGGGCTTAAGTTTGTATGTCTTTTGTTTATATGCAGCGACATGTTCTATTGCATATGTTTTGACTGAGTTAATACATATAAATTTTAATATATATATATTATAAACTTATAGAGTTTATAATATATATAAAGATAGTTTGAATTAATTTTTTTTAATAGTTTGTTATTTTGTATATAAAATAAAAAGGCCCGAGGGCAAAATGTAAGTGACTCTGTATGAAAAAAAAACAGGGAGAGCACAATGTGTATTTGTTGCCTGTGTATTGTTTCTTATAAAGGCCAGAAGTCAAAATAGTGTAGAAGACAGAGAGAAAAATTTTAACACTGTGTGTGCAGCAGTTAGTTTTTTTTTAAAAGATATAACAACAATTATGTGGCAACTTTGTAATAGTTTCTCAAGCTTAATGAAATAGAGTTTTAAAGCATCTCTGTCCATATTTTTTTAAATTGAATCTCTATGTTGCGAAAAGAAATTTTATTTTCCTCTGTGAGTTCGGAATTGTTCAGAAATTCCAACATGGTATCAAAGCTAGTTCGAGCTCTTTGAATTTGTCAAAGAAGCTGAAGGAAGGATTTGTTGAAGTTTTCTCCAGCAGTGTGAAAAATCAGCAAAGCCAAGTATTTACAAAACAATGTTTTTTGATTGCTTGAAGATTACAGTCCTCAGAGACAAAGTTTATCTCTCAGCAGAGAGACAGTTTGTTTGGAAACACAGTCAAGTTTTTAAAGCATGGTTCAGAAAGCTAGCTATGGCAGGATCCATCAAAAGCATGAGTATAGAAAATACTCAACTCCCACAGTTTAGTGGGAAGAACTATGACTATTGAGCCATCGCAATGACAACTCTGTTTGCATCTCAAGATTTATGGGAGCTAGTTGAAGATGGTTTTGAATAACCAGCAGATGAAAAAGCATTTAATGCCTTAACACAGGCAGAGAAGGATTTGCTGAAGAGTAATAGGAAGAAGGACTCAAAAGCCCTCTTCTATCTCTATCAGGCAGTACATGAAAGCATATTTCCAAATATTGCATCAACAAAGAGGTCCAAGGATGGATGGGATACCCTCCAGATAGCCTACCAAGGAATGGAGAAGGTAAAGACAACAAAGCTTCAATTAATGAAAAGAGATTTTGAAGTCATTTGCATGAAAGAGTCTGACACAATAGACTCATTCTTCACAGTGTTGATTGGGTTGGTCACCCAAATGAGATATCATGGAGAGACAGTAGAAGAGAGAAAAATAGTGGAGAAAGTGTTGAGGAGCTTACCCTCAAAGTTTGATGTGATAGTAACAACCATTGAAGAGACAAAATATCTCTCAAATTTTATTGTTGATGAGCTTCATGCATCATTGATGACACATGAACAAAGATTGGGCAAAACAAAAAACTCATCTTTGGAGCATGCCTTCAAGACCAAAATTTCCTTTGGAAGAGGAAGAGGTCAAGGCAAAGGAAAATATAGAGGGAAAGGAAGAGGCAGAATCCAAAATAGAGGAGGAAGAAACAGCCCTGCAAATACAAGTGGAAGGGGCAGCAAACAAAATCAGAACCAAAGCCAAGGCAACAACCAACAAGGTGGACAAAATCAAGCACATGGACAAAGGTATGATAAATCCCAAGTCCAATGTCATTACTGTAATAATTATGGGCACTATGCCAATGAATGTAGGAAGAAACAGAGTGACACGGGTAATAGACCCATTGCTAATTTTACTAAAGAAAATATCAGTCAAGAGAAGTTGTTTTTAGCATGTAATATGGCTGAAGAAAAGATTGAAGATATATGGTTTTTAGATTCAGGATGTAGCAACCATATGACTAGAAACATTTTTATGTTTTCCATGATTGATGAAAATGTAAAGTCTCAAGTAACATTGGGGACAGAAAGTAAGGTCTCTATCATGGGAAAAGGCAGAGTAAGTGTTTTGAAAAAGAAGGGAGAAATAAAAACCATATCAGATGTTTATTATGTGCCTTGTTAAGTCCCTATATTAATAGTGTAGTCCCTTATTATGTTAGTGTATCCCCCCTTATTGTTATTGTTGTACCCTTGTAACCCCCATATTGTTATTATTGTGCCCTTACATTATTATTGTTAGGTCGGCTAGGATTACATCAGGCCTACCCAGGGGGATTATCAGGCCCCTACACTATATATAGAGAGGAGGTTTTGTCATTTGTATCATCCAATAATTGTTCATTCATGTAATGTATTGGAGGTTGCCCCCTCGAAGTGGCTTATTTCTAAGGCGTTGATATCTCTTTTCTTCTCTTTTTGGAGCTGGTTTCACAACATGCTTGGTATGAAGTGTAACCTTTTGAGCATTGGACAGCTCATTCAGAAGGGCTACAATGTTTTCATTGAAGATGATGTATGCACCATCATGGATAAACCACCAAGAAAGCAATGCATTGCACAAGTGAATATGGCAAGAAACAAAATGTTTCATCTCAAGATGAGAGCAGATTTGAAGAAAGGAGCTGCAATGGCAACAGTGACACAAAAGACATTCCAGAGAGAATCAAAGGATGAAAACTGGTTATGGCACCTGAGATTTGGACATCTCAACTTTGGAGGTTTGAATTTGTTGCATAGGAAAGGAATGGTAAAGGGATTACCATTGATTGAAAAGCCAAACAGTCTATGTGAAGGCTGCATCTTGGGAAAACAACACAGATAAATATTTCCATCAGAAAATAGCATAAGGGAAAAGCCACCCTTAGAAATAGTCCATTTTGATTTGTGTGGACCAATGCAAACAACATAATTAGTATGCAACCACTATATGCTGACCTTTATTGATTATTACACAAGAAAAACTTAGGTTTATTTCTTGAATTTGAAGAGTGAAGTGTTTGAGAAAGTCTGCCACTTTAAGGATATTGTATAGAATCAAAGTGGGCAGCATACTAAGGTCTTAAGAACAGAGAGAGGAGGAGAATATATCTCAAAATAATTTCTGCGTTTTTGCAGAGAAAATGGGATACACAAGAAATTTACAGCAAAGTATAAACCACAGCAAAATGGAGTTGTTGAAAGGAAAAATAGAACCATCATGGATATGGCAAGAAGCATGTTGAAGGAAAAACATTTTCCAAATGAATATTGGGTTGAAGCTGTACATTGTGCAGCATATGTGCTGAATAGATGCCCAACAAAGAGTGTAATGAACAGAGTTCTGGAAGAAGCATGGAGTGACATAAAATAGTGTGTAATTTACATGAGTTTTTTTGGTTGTGTGGCTTATGCACACATTCCAGATAAACTAAGGAAGAAGTTGGACAGTAAGGGGGAGAAGTGCATATTTTTTGGATACAGTGATGAATCCAAAGCATATATGTATAGCCCATCTAGCAAGAAGATTATGATAAGTAGAGATGTACAATTTATTGAAGAAGAAGCTTGGGATGGAAGCATTGAGAAAACAATGAATGTAAAACGTTGTTTGTCTCATGATGAAGATGATGAAGAAATGGCTGAAAGACATTCCTCATTAGCAGCACCACCTCCACCAACACAAGGACAACAAGGGACACCACAAGCAGGTATGAAAACACCCTTGAGAAGCGATGACAGTGCCTCTCCAAGCACATCACAAGGAGCAGATTTGAGTGCTTTTACAAGCACAAGTTCAACAAGTGAATGAGGAACCAGATTCAAAAGTCTGAATGAAATTTATGAGCAAGAGGCAGCAAATGAAGGTATGAACTCTTTATTTACATTGTATTGTCATGTAGAAGATCCTATTCATTTTTAATAAGTTGTAAAAGGTAATAAATGAATAGATGTTATGGATGAAGAAATGAATGTCATAGAGAAAAATAAGACATGGGAATTAGTTGATCTCCTAAAAGGCAAAGAAGTAATTGGAGTGAAATGGGTTTACAAGACCAAAAGCAATGCTAAAGGTAAGATTGAAAGGCATAAGGCCAAACTTGTTGTCAAAGGCTACAAGCAGCAACAAGGAAGAGACTATGAGGAAACTTTTGTACCAGTTGCAAGAATGGAAACAGTAAGAGCAGTGTTGTCCGTAGCAGCACAACACAAGTGGAAAGTTTACCAAATGGATGTGAAATTAGCATTCCTAAATGGGGTATTGATGGAAGAGGTTTATGTTGAACAACCTCTGGGATATGAAAAAGCAAGCCAAGAGCACAAGGTATGTAGATTGAAGAAAGATCTTTATGGGCTGAAACAATCACCAAGAGCATGGTATAGTAGGATAGATTCCTATCTACTAGAAAATGGGTTTGAAAAATGTGAAAGAGAACCCACATTATAAATCAAAAAGAAAGATGGTAAGATGCTCATTGTTGTTTTGTATGTTGATGATGTGATATTCACAGGTAATGATGCTTACCTCATTGAGAATTTTAAAATAGTCATGAAGGATGAATTTGAAATGACTAATATTGCTGAGATACTTCTTAGGAATAGAAGTAGAGCAAAATGAAATAAGATTTTTATCTCCAAGCTAAATATGTGAACGAATTTTTGGAAAGATTTAATATGTAGGATTGCAAGGCAGCAATTACTCCTACAGTGATGGGATTGAAGTTAAGAAAATAAGACAACAACAAGGATTTTGATCCAAGTTTGTATAAGAGCATAGTTCGCAGCCTCATGTATTTCACTGCAACTAGGCCAGATATTATGCATGCTGTGAGTTTAATTTCCATATTTATGGAAAGGCCAAAGGAGGCACATTGGCAAGTAGCAAAAATAATTCTGAGGTATGTGAAAGGAACAAAGAGGTATGGTATTTTATACACCACTTCAGAAAATTTTGAATTGATTGGATATACTGACAGTAATTGGGCTGGAAGTATAGATGATAGGAAAAGCACCTCTGGATATGTTTTTCATATGAGATCAGGAGCCATTTCATGGGCTTCTAAGAAACATCCAATTGTGGCTTTATCAATAGCAGAGGCAGAGTATGTGGCAGCTACAACAGTAGCATGTCATGCAGTATGGATGAGGAGAATGTTAAGGAGTTTGTGTCATGAACAAGTAAAAGGCAAAACAATTTATTGTGATAATAGCTCAGCAATAGCATTATCAAAGAATTCAGTGATTCATAAGAGAACGAAACACATTGATGCCAAGTATCACTACATCAGAGAGCTAGTGAACAATGGAGAAATTGCTCTGAAGCATTGCAGAACAAAAGAGCAGTTTGCTGATATATTGACAAAACCATTGGGGCAAAAAATTTTAATTATTTGAGGAAATGTCTGGGTATGCAAAAGAATGCATTAGTTATGTTTAATGGGGAGTGTTGAAATGTTAAACTCAACTACAACCCTGTGCAGGAGGATGAAATTGAATGCTGACAGGAACGCTGAAGTACAACAGCGACAGAATTTTTTTTTAGTGCACTCCACTGTGCATTTAAATCCTCGCAAGTTAAAATTTTGTTTGAAGTAGGACGTAGCCATTTTTTTTTTGTGTTTGCATTTAAATGCCATGGTTCTTCACGCCACACAAACCTACATTTAAACCTCTCCATGCCGCCATTCAAAAATCTCACCAACCAGTTTTGTTTTTACCGCGCATTCAATTTATGTTTGAAATTTCCCACGTCATGTTTATGGAGGACCCACTACTGCCATGTCACGAGACTCATGGACCAATAACATGCCTATCACACAAAATGAAGCCGACATCACCACAGGCCAAATTGGATGTAATAAAGAAATATGCAATGCATTTTAACGTATTTGAAATTCGTCGAGGATCCACCTCCAGCCAATAGGAGCCCGATCGCAAGATTTAAAGGTCTAGTCAGCATAGCTCCAAATGGATGTGATAAATTCTAAAATTGGTTTGCATAAAATTGTTTGAGATCCACAAAATGCGATGTGTTAAAGTTTTTTTTTTAACCTTAGGCTTAAGTTCGTATGTCTTTTGTTTATATGCAGCGACATGTTTTATTGCATATGTTTTGACTTAGTATTTTTTTTGTGTAAGTTAGCTGAGATACATTAAACAAAAAAGAAACTGATAATACATATGGTTACAAAATGGCCTACCAGTTCCAAATGAACTTGAGGGTGCTTAGGCCAACCAAACAGAAGGTCATGCTTACATCGCAGAGGGTTGTCATAAAAAACTATCATCTGTAGCAGATGGACTGAACAAAAACAAGACTCAGAGTCGGCCAACCACGTAGGGTTTCCTAACAGCATAGTAATCCTGAGAAAAGAGAAACTGCCTGCTACCTTACAGAACCCACTATCATACTTCATTGACAAAACTAACAGATGAGACATGATATAAAGATAAGTAGAAAAGAAACCAGACATAGAGGAATTACAGGACCGGATTGGAGGCTCTCGAATGTCCAGCAGCACTGGGACTGGCTTCCACAGCTCCTTTGGGAACAAGGCGAGGCTTGTGGTGACGGATGATTATAGTGTGGGAATCATCCTCCGGAATCTCAATCGACACAGTCAGAATGTGGCTCAGGTAAAGCTCAAACATCCGGATGACACCTTCCAACCTCTTCGAGTGCATCTTCAATTCTTCCGTGAGAGAGTTTAGGGAAACCTCCAACTTGTCCAGGTGCATAGAATTCCTGGCCAAGGCTAGGTAGGTGGCTGCGAACGTGTCTTTGACTGCCACCCCATGCATACCGATAGCCTTGGCTAACATGGTCTTCATCTGCCAAGCTACCGTTTGAGTTTGCAGAAACTGGGTTGCTCTGGTAGATGGAGTCCCAGGGTCATCAATCCAGTCTACCTCCTCACTCATGGTGCGACTATCCAGAGCAACCTTGGCTTTGCTAACTTCCTCTTGAAGAAAATCAATAGTTTTCTTGCCTTTCTTTGAGACCGAAGCTTCGTAGCCCTCCTTTTCCATCTGGAGCTCTTTGGTTGCTTTAGCACTGCGAAGATTATGCTCAGCCATGGAGAGGATGCAGCTACAGATACTGTGAAACCAGCGAACAATAAAATGAAACACAGACACAATGCAGAGAAAAGCATAAGTTTTGAAATAGATGAGGTCTGTCCAGTTCGTGATAGGATTTAGAACTTCAGTTGCATTGTGGGGGTTCGAAATCCCAACTAGAATCCGCGTATTATCATTATTGTTGGCAGCCTGCTGTCTTATCATGGTATTGATGCTAGTTTCCTGAGCATTAATCCACTTCTTGATGTCAGTCCTTTCGCGTACTTGAGGATGCCACGCATGTTGCCACATGTATCGGTTGAGCCTACTGTTGTCCTTTTGGATGATCTGCCACCTTTCCCAAGGCACCCCATAGGACGATCCCCAGCAGTGCCACCGATTGTCATTTAGAATACAGTTAATCTGCATTAGTTACTGATGATCCGTAACCTGTAGGCCGTCATCCTCTCTCGAGCCTCCTGTAAGGTCTTGCCTCGAGATGAGAGTGCACTGATTCCTAAGATCGTCATTTGTGACGTCTTGCCAACATGTGTAAATGATCTCCCTTGGATGATTGACAACATGGTTGGCAAGGTTGTCTGCTAAAGCATTTGCCTTCCGCCTAACTGCTTGTAGAATAATTCTGCTGAGGGAGGAGAGATGTTCCGCAATGAGCTCTATGACCATGGCCAATCTCCAATGCTTTGTAGCTTTCCCCGACCGCATTCCATTTTGAATTTTCTTGATCGCAGTGATGGCCAAGAGGGAATCTCCTTCTACAATTACAAAACCTTTACCCAGACGGATGAGGATTCGCAGCCCTTGTTCCAGGGTAGCGAATTCTACCTCATTGTTGGTAGCCTCCCTAAGCGCCCTGCTGAAAATATGAAGGACTTCCCCTTTGTCATTTCGGAGAACATCGTCAAGCCCTGCAGGATCAAGGTTACCCCGAGAGGCTCCGTCAAAGTTCAATTTGCAGAAACCCGGGATGGGGGGCAACCAAGTCGAAGGAGAGGAGGCAGGCCTAGGGTGGTTCACTTGTGCACTGTGACCCGACAGACCAGTCATGCCAAACAACAACAGAATGTGCGAATCATTAGGGGAGAGCGAATTGGCCTGCTCAACTTTGCAATTAGTAAGGGCCGTCTCTTTTAAACATTGCATGATGGTAGTTTTGATGGTGTCAAGCTACCTAGTTTCTTTTTGAAAAATGCATCTGTTCCTCTCTTTCCAAGTAGACCAGATTATAAAACCGAGGCAGAGCCTCCAAACGGTGTTAACCATATTACAACTAGAATAATTTGTGCGCCAGTTCACAATGCAGTCTTGAATGAAATCCCTTGTTATGTCTGTTTTTTTGAATATATCCTTCAGCCACTCCCAAAGGTTATTGGTCCAATCACAGTCTTTAAGAATATGGTTCATAGTTTCCTCATCCTTTTCATAGAGGGGGCATCGGGATGGGCCAATAAAGCCCCTTTTCACCAGATTCTCCCAGTTGAGGATTTTGCGATACATGAGTAGCCATAAAAAAGACTTTATTTTTGGCCATAAAGTGTTGTCCCAAATATTGGAGTACCAAGCCGCTTTGTCTTCGATGTCCCTGTGCTCGATGTACATTCTGGCATCCTTGAGGTTGAAGGTACCTCCGTCGAGTTTGCCCCATCTAAGTTGGTCCTTCTCCTGAGTGGACCGGATCATTCTCTTATCCAGAGCATAGTTTAGGGTATGGAGGAGTTCGGTCATGTCATCCTCCAGGGGGGAGGAACTAACTTCCACTGCCTCCAGTGCTGGTTCTCATTATTTTCAAACTAATATTGATGGACTTTTATCTTGCCAATTGCCTAAAACTATCTCTGCAAAGGGATATAATTAGGGCTTTCTAGTTTGGGTAATTGTTGCCATGCATCCTCCTAGAATAGCGCATTGGTGCCATTTCGAAGCTCCCAAAAGCAGTGGTCCTGAATGAGGATTCTGTTAGCCTTGGCCAAATTCCAAATAGGGGACCCTGCGGGGGCATCGGTCATTCTTATCAGCTCTTCATTCCACCAATTCTCTGCATATTTGGCCTTCCATAATTTTTCCCAAGGTGTATGGGGTTCCTTGACCCAGCGCCACCAAAGCTTGGCTCCACAAGCTTTGTTGGCCGTGTCCGAGTGTTGCAGCCCCAAACCCTCCATGTTTTTGGGTTTACATAACTTATCCCAGGCTACTAGAGCCCATTTGGGTTTGTCCACTTTACCCGACCATAGGAAAGCTCTTTGAATGTTCCTGATTTTCTGGAGCACCCCTTTTGGAGCCGGGAGAATAGAGAGCATATACTGAGGAATGGCCTGAAGAACAGCCTTAGTCATAACCAATCTTCCTGCAAAGTTCAGGACTCTGTTTGTCCAATAGTTGCCCCTATCCTCCAGCCTGGAGAGCAAATTTTCCAAGTGGATTTTCTGCCAAGGCTTACCAGTGAGAGGAATGCCTAGATACTTAGAAAGAAGGCTACATATTTTGAAGCCAAGAATATCAGTGAGGTGTCTTTGGACCACTAGATGCGTGTTGAATAAAAAAATAGAGGATTTATCCAGGTTAAGATCCATACCTGATGTCTGGCTGAATAGGTTCAAAATTGCTTTGAAACCTTGGGCTTCCTTAACTGAAGGGGTGCCATGCAACATGGTGTCAACTACGAATTGTTGATGAGTGGTTGCAGGAGAGTGAATCAGGGGTTGGAGACCCTTGATGACATTCATATCCTTAGCCACTTTAATGATGCGACTTAGGCCTTCCATTAAGATAACAAAAAGGAAAGGAGATATGGGATCACCTTGCTGAATGCCCCTAGAAGGGAAAAAGGGGTCAGAACAGGCTCCATTGACTAGGATAGAGAAGCTGAGAGATTTGACCATGGCTAAAATCCATCTTATCCAACGTTGGCCAAAACCAAAAGCTTCCAACACAGCCTCAAGGTAACTCCAACTGACCTTATCATAAGCTTTTGAGAGGTCCAGTTGTATGATCATTCTTGATTTTTTCTGAGCCTGAAGGGTGTGGATCATTTCCTGTGCCAATAAGACATTGTCCATAATCTGCCTGCCTTCCACATAACCTGACTAATTTTATGAGATGATCAAGGGCAGAATATGATTTAATCTGTTGGCCATTACTTTGGAGATGATATTGTACAACACATTGCAGAGAGTGATAGGTCAAAATTTAGAAGGAGTGAAAGCAGCCTCTTCCTTGGGGATGAGGGAAATAAAAGTGGAGTTAAGGGATTTGAGTATGGAGGAGGATCTCCTAGAATCCTTGACCACCTCCCAAACATCCTTCTTCACTAGGTCCCAGCAAGCTTTGAAGAAGTCAATGGTGAAACCATCAGGTCCCGGAGCCTTGCCATTGGCCATGTCTTTGACTACCTCGTCCACCTCCAAAAGGGTAACCAGGCGGTCGAAGGATTTATTCTGCTCTTCTGTTATCAGCTTGGGAATAGAAGTTACGACTTCATTGATAGCCTCCCATCTGTCAATGTCTGGTTTTGTAGCAATAAGACTGAAGAAGTTACTGGGGATGGAGGCAATATCTTGATGGGATTGGAAGGGTGTACCCTACTCATCCTTAATCTTGTTTATCTTGTTATTGCATCTATAATCCATGGCTGATCGATGGAAAAATTTGGTGTTTTTGTCCCCTTCTCTCAATTATTTTATGCAGGACTTTTTCCTCCAGGGTATTTCTTCCTGGTGACATCGCTCATTCCACTTCTGCATGAGGTCACGCTCTGTGTTAATGGATTCCTGGGAGATGTCCCCCATAATCCAGTTGTTGTGTATCCGTGCCATCTGATCCTCCAGGGCTTGTTTATCCTCAAAATTATTGCCAAAGACCTCTTGGTTCCAGGTTCGTAGCCTAGCCTTTAGGTGCTTCAATCTGGCTTGGAGCCGAAACATTTTGGTTCCTCTGGCGTCCAAGTGTTCATTCCACCAAAGTTTGATGTTGGTAGTGAAACCTGGATGACTGACCCAGAATTTCTCAAAGCGAAAAGGTTTGTTTTTAGGTGTACCAAGGATGGTCGCATTCAGAGAGATGGGCCAATGATCTAATCTTCCTGATGGAATGATATTTGATTCCACCATGACTCCCCCCAGGGGAATGGTGCCAGAGATCAGAAATCGATCAAGCCTAGATGCAATATGACTGTCTCCTCCTCTTTTATTGGTCCAGGTGAATAAGCCATTTTTGGGTAAGATGTCCACCAGGTTAGTTGTTCTAATGAAGGACGTGAGTGCCTCTGCATCTTTGTTTAGGGTTCATATCCCTCCCTTATTTTCCCCCGGTGAGGTAATCATGTTAAAATCACCTCAATAGATGGCTTTAACATTAGGGTGTCTATTTTGCAGCCTAGATAGATTTTCCAGCAGTTGTAGCTTATCTTCCAGCCTTTGGGGGTTGTATACATTAGTGAACAAATAAGTGCCAGCCTCTCCCAGGATCTATATTTCAAGGGAGATGAAAGATCTGGAAGCCTCAGCGTTTAGGAGGTGTAGGGATTGGGGATTCTAGAAGATGGCTAAGCCTCCTTCCAAACCATTACCTTCAACCTCCATGTGCTCCATTCTCTTTCCCAGGCATCTACCTATTACTTCCAACTTTAGCCTGGAGCATTTGGTTTCCTGTAGGAAAACAATGTCCGAATTTTCCTTCGTGACTTTCTTTCTCAATAGTCTGTGTTTTTTTTTGTTGTTTATCCCTCTTGCATTCCATGAGAGTATCTTCATATTTAAATAGATATTAAGAGGAGAACGGGAAAGCCTCAAGGGCTTTAATTTTTCGCAAGTTGATGAGCATTTGGCCAAGCTCATGGAGTGCTTCATTGTTGGTTCTTATGCCTCTTCTCTTCTTGTGTTTTGTGCTAGAATGTGTGTGGTGTAGGTTTTGTGCCTTTATACCCAGTCCCTTTGTCGCGCCGAGATTCCTTTTCTGCCCTCTCAAGGCTGCATCTTGCCTTGATAGGAAGAGGAAGTTGACTCTGTCGATCTCTTCCTCTGGGATGTGATCTACTTTTTGTTTCCATTGCTCAACTATGGTGTTAAGATCCATTCCTTCTTTTTCTAGAATATCACTTAGGTCTAGATCCTCTATGCCTATTTCACTTAATTTCATTTCCTCATCCCCTTCTGCATATTTTCCCAAGCTGGGATCTAGGAGAAGGTCATCGATCAAGGTTGGAATATGTAACTGGGTGTTCTGATCATTATTTTCCTGGATTTCTTGCCTAGAGGCTAATGTTTGGGTGTTCTCATCAGCAACAGTTTCCTCTCCAAGCACTTCAAATGCATTCACAGACCCTTTTTTGGGGTTTCCTGTCTTCGGTTGGCCCTGTGTCTGCCTGTGGGTCGGACGAAACCATCCTGATTCTTACTTGAGCTATCCTTATCCTTCTCAACGGGCTTGTGCAGGGGACATTCCCGGAACAAATGGCCATGTTCATGGCATTTCCTACACCTAAAATGTATTTGTTCGTAGTCTATGGCTTGGAAGAAGATTTCATCTCTGTGTTCCAACCATAGACCTTCATGAAGAGCACCTAAACGTCCGTTTCAATACAGATTCTAGCGCAAGAGGTGTACCTTTTTTGGACGGTTGCTTCAGAAGCTTGGATGAAGGTGCCCAATTTGTTGCTGATTTGTTCCAGCACCATCGGTCTCCAGTAGTCTATCGAGAGGGAAAACAGGCGAATCCAAACAGGAACATGCGTGAATGTTTCCTGTTCTGGTGCAAAATTTGGCTTCCATGGTCTCATGTAGAGGCCCGTAGAGGCATAGAAATAAGGACCTCCATCAAAGATGCGATCTATGTCTTCAAGGTTAGCAAAGAAAACCGTGAAAAAACCTTTGGCCCTCAGGTGGAGTCTCATATCTCCTTTCCTCTTCCAAGTCTGTTTGATCCATTGGCATAAGGCTTTTTCTGTGGGCTAAAAGCCCATAAACTTGTCGATCACTGCATGAATATCCATATGATCCTTGTAAGCTTGCAGTTCTGGGTCCGTGATGATAACCCTTAGGCTTTCTGTAGTTTTTTGCTTAAACCGCCCTTGTTCCTTTTGTTGTTTGTCTTCCGTGGCCGATCCTTCTAGATCGGAGCCGTTTAGGGTGGAGGTTTCGGTTGCCTCAGCTTCTTTGGTCTTCATTTCTCCCCCTCGGGGTTCATGCGTTTGAGTGGAATCAATTTTGTCTTTTCCTTCCAGAATTTTGATGCCTTTTGTCTGGTTTTGATGCTGGGTTTCCTTAGTGTTGCTGTCCTTATTTGTCTTTTTGCTGAGCTCATTTTTTCCCGCAGTGTCTGACCCCATGATCTGCACTCCTTCCAATGGGCCCTTACCTCTATCCATCATTATATTTTTGTAATAAGGGGCCCCAGAGGCCCCCGGTCACTCCATCTATTGGGCCAGGGCAAGCCCCCGCTGCTGTAGTTTGAAGAACAGGGCACTGTCCCCTACTAGAGTTGGTAACAGTGCACAGGCTGTGAACCAAAACCCTAGGTCAGACAGTTGCAGAGCATTTCTCCTTAATACTTAACTCCCTTGACTTAGTTAACACATATAAGTTTTAATATATATATTATAAACTTTTAAAGTTTATAATATATATAAAGATAGTTTGTTTTAATTTTTTTTTAATAGTTTGTCATTTCGTATATAAAAGAAAAAGGCCCGAAGGAAAAATGTAAGTGACTCGGTATGAAAAAAAAAGAGAGAGCACAATGTGCATTTTTTGATTGTGTATTGTTTCTTGTAAAGGCCCGAAGGCAGAATAGTGTAGAAGACAGAGAGAAAAATTTTAACATTGCGTGTGCAGCAATTAAATTTTTTTAAAAAGCCAGAACATAAGTTTTGTGGAAACTTTGTAATAGTTTCTCAAGCTTAGTGAAATAGAGTTTTAAAGCATCTCTGTCCATATTTTTTTTAATTGAATCTCTATGTTGGGAAAAGAAATTTTATTTTCCTCTGTGTTCGAAATTGTTCAGAAATTCCAACACAAATATGGCAGCCGCTGTGAAGTGAAAAAAGTTCCTTCTCAAAGTAAATACTCCAGAAGACTTGGAATATCAAAATTTCCATGAGGATAAAAATATTATTATATTAAAATGTATGATGAAATGAGATGAGATGAATGTTACAAATGAGGCCTGCTTATATACCTAGGCAGGTGTCTCTTCACGAAAGGTCATGTCTCATCAGACATAACCTTTCAACCTAATTACTAATTAACTAATTAATCATTATTTATATTATTTTATTCATTACATTGCCTTCCTCCTCAAAAAGCTTTGTCCTCAAAGCTTGTTGATGAAAGGCCTTGATTCTTTTCCTGCTACGGACATCTTCTCATCTCGGGGTAGTCATCCTTGTCGATACAAGTTGATATGATCCTCTAAGTGACAAACAAAAATGTCACACTAAGAATGGATCAGACCATCCTAAATCAATCTTCTTTGGACTCTTGTGATGACTGGGAACTTGTGATGACTTGTTATCACCTGAGTGGATTTCACCGACATTAGTATTCTTTAGAATATTAGCTTGTTTCTCTTCTGAATACATAGCTCGGTCGAGTTTTCTGCTCCCATGATTTAGATGTCGATAGGGAACTTTTTTTTTTAACTTCTTTGATTTTCTGTTGGTGAGGATGTTATTGAGTTGGGTACAGGACCTTCACTTAATATATTCCTCGTCTGAACTGCAACATCTAAGTTTGTATCTTTTGCAACTTGCTTGTTTGCTTCTTGAGTTGTGACATTTACTGAATCAATGTTCGTTTTTTCTTCAACTTGAACTTCTACATTTGAAAGTTTCGATGATTTCTTTTCGACAAGTTGTTGCACCATTTTTTCTAATGATTTCTTGTCTTTCTTCAGCTTCTTGATTTGCATTAGTAACTTGTCATTGTGGTCCTTGAGGTGAGAAACTTCTTCATTCTTGTTAGTGTTGATTTTGTCAATTTCCTTTTTCATATTTTGGATCGACTTTTTACCATCTTGAAAAATTACTTTTGAAATTTCTAACATGTCTTCCGGTGTTACCGAATTCGGCTTCACTATGACATCTTGTGGCGTTATTTTTTTCTTTTTGTAAGAAAATGTCGAAAAATTCTTTTTCGAATTAAGGATGAATGACCCTAGTGATTCCATCTAGAGCGAACCCAAAACTATATCACTATTATTGGAAAATAGGGTTTTAATGGTGAATTGTGAGATGAAGGAATACTCCCCAATACTTAGGTATAAATTACCTATGTCGTATTGTTTGTCATTTGCGTGAAATGAATTTGTTTCAGTTATATTTGATTCAGGGATCACTAATTGGTTAGCACATTCAGTACTAACATAATTATTCTTTTGAGTAAGATCGATAGATATGAGAACCTCCTATCCTGCAAGTGACCCTTTGATTTCAATTAGCACATAGACACACATACTATAATTTTTAGGAAATCTTTCCTACTTTAGTTCTGTTTTGGATGCCATTTTGTCAAGATAACTTCGGGGTTCTTTTTTTTAAAAGTGACCCTTCCTAATATTTATAATAAAATATTATTATTTTCCTCTTCAATATTTTGTAATAAATCCCTCACTAATATTCCTTCAATCTTTGGTAATGAATCCTTCACTAATATTCTTTTTTTAAAAGAGGCTCAAATTCTTTTATATTTGTATATATTCCTTTTTCAAATAAAATTTTTAGAATATAATGATTTATCTCCTTTTCCACTTTTCCAATTCTTAAACCTTTAATAACCTCTTTTTCCTTTTATATACCTTCGAGCTTTAATAATGATTCCTTAATATTTTAAGAAATCCTCCATAATATTTTTCCTTCTGATTTTTTCAAAAATTAATTCCTTGATTTCTTTTCATGAAATCTTCTTGAATTACTAAGAAGATGTTTGACTTTCATAATACCTTTTTTTAACTCTTTTTTTTGAAAGGTTACAACCCCAGTGAAACGTGGCTTTTCACATATATTCACCTATAAAATATATGTCCACTTATGTGTATTTGACTTAGTTAATTTTCTCCACGTAAAAGTAAACTCACCATTCACACAGAGATTTTTTATTCCTTTTGTTCTTATTTTACCTTGAAAATACCATGGGCTTCTAAAACTACGAGCTTGTAAACCACTTAAAGAAGAATCAAAATAACCTTATACTCTTCCTTCTCTTACGTATAGTTTTTTTATCATGCACTTTTTATCAATAATGTAGAACCATTTTTTATTTTTATTTTCTTTTGGAACTATTTTCTTTTAAATCTTTTTTTTTTTCCTTTTAATTTATTTCTCCTCTTTTTTTAAAATTTCTTCCTCTCTTATATATATATATATATATATATATATATATATATATATATATATATATATATATATATATATATATATATATATATATATATATATATATATATATATATTTCTTCCTTTTTTTAAAATTTTTTTATTATGGCCAAGGCCTCTCACGAACTCAACAATGGAGAAACTCCAAGATTTGTAGCGAATGCTTTACTCGCGATGACAACAAGTTGATGATTTTTATGTTTAAGGACCTGGATCGTAGAGCGTGGCTCTGTGCAGCGTGAGCGGCTAGAAGATCAAAGTGCTCCGATACGAAATGAAGCGAAAAAATTTCTTTCTCAAAGTAAATACTCCAGAAGACTTGGAATATCAAAATATCCATGAGGATAAAAATATTATTATATTAAAATGTATGATGAATGAGATGAGATGGATGTTACAAATGAGGCCTGCTTATATATCTAGGCAGGTGTCTCTTCACGAAAGGTCATGTCTCATCAGACATGGCCTTTCAACCTAATTACTAATTAACTAATTAATCATTATTTATATTATTTTATTCATTACACGCTGATTCGTTTGACAGTGCGTTTTCATATTGTTGTGGTGATAAATATCCATGGAGCTTGTTGCGATCTATCCCTAGGTGCTCTACCAAGTATTCACCTACAAAAGATCCGGTCTGGTAACCCACGGGTTGTCCGCTGGATTTCAGAGACTACATATTTTGAATGGTGGGTTGCATTTGTTGGGTTGTTAATATTGCTGTGAGGTTTGCTGTGTAGCTAGATTGTAGTATCAGAACTACAAAAAGCCAGATTATTATGACTACTTGAGCCAAACTGCTTACAAATTTCTCTCTGTACCATACAAACCATTTGAAATTTTTTGAATCACTAATAAAACGATTACAACTTTACAAAGCAGTGATTAAGAATTATTTACGTAGATATTGTAATTACCAGCCTAGATCCATCTTAACTTTGGATCTATCAAGCGTGAGAGGGACCAAATATCTCGAGGTGCAAACCTCTTTTTTGAGTGCAAAATTTGAGGAAAGGTTTGCACCGAGAGAGATTTGATCCCTCTCGGCGCTTGATAGATCCAGAGTTAAGATGGATCTAGGCTGGTTTCAGTCATGTGCGGCCAAGGAAAATCTATCGATAATATGAGGAAAATATGATTAATTTTATCAATAATATGTAAATGCATTTAATATTAATATAACCATTTTAAATATGCTAAATATGTTTGAGATTTATCGATTAGTTACCTCAGTTTGTTGAGATGATAAATATTGTAAAATAACTTTAATGATGAAAAATCATGAAATAAAATTTTTGAATGCAAAGTGAAAATGTAATATGATTGAATGATAGAAAATTTGAATAATAAGAATGTAGTAAATTACAAATAGCCTTCATTGTGATCAATCTCAAACTATTTTCTTGTACTATTCTTATTGTCACCCTTGTTAGTTTTGTCATCTTTTTATATTGATTATATGAAAAAGATAGTTGAAATCATAAACCATCTAAATATTTAGCTCGAGTTGTTGTCGTAAACATCATACCTTGTCTCTCTTGCTCTCTAATATT
Source organism: Pinus albicaulis (assembly GCA_034641835.2). Taxonomy (NCBI): domain Eukaryota; kingdom Viridiplantae; phylum Streptophyta; class Pinopsida; order Pinales; family Pinaceae; genus Pinus; species Pinus albicaulis. The sequence continues at coordinate 18,720,241 of CM076582.1, read as the reverse complement.
ATTAGGTTTAATTACTATAACACAAAAATAAATCTATATTGTCAATAATTTTTTGTATTTACACTGAAATCAATCCACACTATTAATTCAATGACTTTAAAATTAATGTACCATCATACATCCAATTACATCAAATTATAAATCAACATATACACTAAAATCAATGCATCTAATGAAAAAAATAAAATAATATTAGAAAAAAACATCTAGGCTGAAATGAATGCATGTAATGCAAGTAATCAAATAGGATTAGAAATCAACATCTACACTCAAATCAATGCATCTAGTGCAAGCAATCAAATAGGATTATAAACCACCATCTACAATGAAATCAATGCCTTTAGTGCAAGTAATCAGATAGGATTAGAAATCATATATATTGAAATCAATGCTTCTGGTGTAAGCAATCAAATATAACTAGAAATTATCTACATTGAAATTAATGCATCTAGTGCAAGCAATCAAATAATATTAGAAATCACCATCTACATTGAAATCAATGCATTTAGTGCAAGCAATCAAATAGGATTAGAAATCATCTACATTGAAATTAATGCATCTAGTGCAAGTAATCGAATATGATTAGAAATCAAAATCTACACTAAAATCAATTTATATAGTTCAAGAAATCAAACAGGATTAGAGATCACCATCTACACTGAAATGAATGCATCTATTGCAATAAATATTCTTCCTTCTCTCCCCCCCCCCCATATATATCTATATATCCCTCCATATCTCCTTCTTTGTCTCTTTATCTCACCCCCACAAACACATACACTCTCTCACTCTATATTTATCAATCTCTTTGTCCATCCATCCATGTATCCATCTATCCTTCTTTCTCTTCACCTTCCATCTATATATCTATCTCCCTTTGTCTCTCTATATCAACCCCAAAACATACACTCACTTTCTCCAATATATATATATATATATATATATATATATATATATATATATATATATCACTTCATCCTCCTCTCCCTCAGTCTCTCTCTCGTCGCCTTCCCTCCCTCTCCCCTTATTATACCTCTCTTTCCTCCTGCTATCCTATCTCCCTCTCTCTCCATCTTCCTTATCACTCCCTCTCTCTCTCTCTCTCCATCTTTCACTCCCTATGTATTTCTTCATACCCCCCTCTCTCTCTCTCTCTCCATCTTTCACTCCCTATGTATTTCTTCATACCCCCCTCTCTCTCTCTCCATATTTCACTCCCTATGTATTTCTTCTTACCTCCTTCTCTCCCCCCTTCCATATCCAGATCTCTTTCCCTACTTCTCTCCACTCTCTCTTCCTTTCTCTCCCACCTATCTCTCTCCCTCTCTCTATCTTCACCTTCCAAATTTGTTAATATATGCCTCTCTCTCTCCTTCTCTCCTCCCTTCTCTCCATCTGTTGCTCTTTATCTCACCCCAAACATACACACTCTCTCTACATCTCTCCCTTGTCACTCCCTCTCTCTCCAAATGTCACATTCTATGCATTTATTCTTCCCTCCCTCTCTCCTCCTCTCTCTCAATTCCCCTCTTTTTTCCTTCCTCTCTCTCCCTTTCTCTCCTACCTCCCTCTCTCTTCACCCATCACTCACTCTCTCTCTCTCTCTCTCTCTTACCCCATCGTTCTATCTCTCTCTCCAACTATGTTACTATATCCCTCCCTTTCTTCTTCTCTCTCCTTCTTTCCCCCTTGTCTCCATCACTCCTTCTACGTCTCTTTATCTCACCCCTAAACACACATGCTCTCTCTCCATCTCTCCCTTGTCACTCCCTCTCTCTCCACTTCTCACGAGTCTATGTATTTCTTCTTCTCTCCCTCTCTCCTCCTCTCTTCCTTCCTCTCTCTCTCTCTCTCTACCCTCCAATCCTCTCTCCTTCTCCCTCCCTCTCTCATTATCTCTCTCTCCCACCTCCCTCTTTATGTCTCCCTCTCCCTCTCCATCTCTTACCCTTTTCTACCTCTCTCTCTCTCTCTCTCTCTCTCTCTCTCTCTCTCTTCATTCCTCCTCTCCCCTCTGCCTCAATTTATCTCCATCTCTCCTTTGTCACTCTCGTTATTTCTCTACATCTATCATATGTCTTTATTGTTCCCTCCTATATATATCTAGAGTTTATATATATATATATATATAACAAATTTAATATTGTATTAATATAAAGTTATTAAATTTAATAATATCAATATGAATATTAGATTTAATAATAATAATAATAATAGTAATATTTTAATATTAATGTTAGGGTTAATAATGTTCTTTTTGCATGTTATTATTATTAATTTGGTCCATAGGCTTCATATATAATTGGATGTTGATTTCTACTCCTATTTGATATATTTATATTTATTTACCTTACCTTTTTATATCTCTTTTATAAATATAGTATTTGGCCCATAGTATTTGACCCATGGTATTAATAATAAATTGTCCCATGGTATTTGGCACATGGTATTTATAATAATTTGTCCCATGATATTTGGTCCATAAGATTCACCTAAATAAAACCTCTTTTTTGAGTTTTTGTAAATACAAAGAGGGTTACGGAGTAAATATAAAAAGAGGTTTTATTTATTTACCATACCTCCTGAGTAAGTAAAAAAAGAGGTTTTATTTATTTACCATATCTCTTGTTTATTTTTATTTTTATTTCTTTACCATGTCTCTTCTTTTAGTGTTCTTAAAACTCTTCATATTTTAAATTTATATTGTTTAAATTTATTTTTAATTGTTTACTTATATGGTTGTGTAAGTTATTCTTCAAGCTGACATTATTTAGATTTTATTTTTAATTTTTAATTTTGTTTTTTATTTTGGCTTCCAACATACTTACACATCGGGGTCATACTGAGCTGTAGAATGAGCCTCTCGGTGCAATAATGAAAGATTTAGTACTTTTTGGTGTTGGAAATATTGTACTCAATCAAAATTTTTGATGTTGGAAATATTGATCTTAATAATGTCAAAGAGAGGGGATATTTCAATCGTAATTATGAGGTTTGAATTTGGATAAATTTGAATTCAGATGAGATATTGTAATTTTGAATCAAAAATGTGTAATTCGGAAAAAATTGGACACTATATATTCTAAAATCTGTTGTTTTTGTGAAAGCAATACCTTTTACTTACTATGTTTTAAATTTATTTTGAATTAAAAACAATGTATATCATTTATTTTCAAAACTTGTATTCCTTTCAAAATTTAAATTTAAAATACTCTTCTAATTTAAAAACTTATTCCTTTCTGAGCTTAAAGTTAAAATACTCTTCTAATTTCAGAATGTATGTATCTAAAAAATTTCATAATAAATATAACCATATTTAAAAAATATTTTAAATCCTAAAAATGTTGACACCTAATCCTATGGGTTGGGTGTGGATATGTAATATTGTATAATAAATAATATTAGGAAATAAGGAAGGCCAAGAGTCATTGGGAGATGAATCCCAATAGCCTCACATCCATGTATAAATACATGTACATTCTTTAGCTAATACATATTCTGATTTGAGGAGTTACCTCCTGGTTTGACATGGTATCAGAGCCAGTCCCACTATTGGCATTTCTGCCTGTGGTGTAACTCCCTCATTCCTTTGCTCAGTCAGTTTTTATGCTTGTTTTTGTTGCTCTATTAAATTACTGTACTATAATTCTGCATTTTTTTTTATCTGCAATTTTTGCCCAGTTCTATTTTTGCAGCTTCTAGAGATTCTGCAATTTGCAGTCCCTGAAATTCTGCAAATTGCAGCCCCTGCACACACCTGCAAATTCTGCAGTAGTTATTAAATTCCGCCATTCAAAATTTGTAATGGCCTCTCGGCCTCCCTCTCTCCAACGCTCCCTTCCTCTCACAACCCTGCATCCTTCCACACTCCCCACTCCCCATGCCCCCTCACACTTCCCTCACGCGCTATCCATTACCTAATTCCTCTACGCATTACCCGACTTCCTGCTACAGCCTGCATAGCACTGTCTATTATTTCAACTCCTTCATAACTCGACTCACATTGAAGAGCGCCCACTATATAGCCGACTCACTGCATAACTCGACTCACATTGAAGAGCGCCCACTGTATAGCCGACTCACTGCATAGCCGACTCCTCTCATACGCTGTATACACCGCCCCCCTCCATGCTGTTTTCAACTCCACCGCCCATATATAACAGTGCTCATATATCATATTCAATATCGCACTGCCTGTCATATATCGCTTACAGTGCTCATATATCATATTCAATATCGCTTACAGCGCTGCCTGTCATATTCAATATCGCACCCCCCTACCACATATGATACCACCTCCCTGCCTGCGCATACCCCGTCTCCATATCTACCCTATGCTCGCTACATCCTACCTGCCCCTCCCTCCACGTTGTTTTAACTTCATATCCAATACATATTACATTGTCCACCTGTCATATGCTATATAACTGCATATATAATACCACCCTTCACGTTGTCATATATAATATGCCTCCACGCTGTTTGTAATACCTCTCCCATTTCTTATAATACCGCCCTCCTACACTCCATTATAACGCGATGTCTGTCATATATAATACAGTGTTGTGGTATTACATACCGCTCCCCTCCTCCCATTTGTATACGTCGCCCTCTCCCATTTCTTAATACCATTCCATTTTTTACCACTATTTCCACTCCACCCTCCGCACATATTTATACCACTTTCCCATATTCAATACCGCCTCCATAACACAATATCCATATAAATTTTCTTTCTTCAAACAAAAAAAATATATATATATTTTTGGTGCAGAATTCAGTATTTTTAGCAAGTGTTTTTTGTCTCATTCAATTGAGTATACTTTCAGAATTGAAGATTTTTTCCCCTCAAAAACAATTTTTCCAGCAAAGTAATCATTCTTTCCTTTCAGAAGAATGCATTCTCTCATATCTATTGTAGGGGTGGTTCTCTCTGGCAAAGAAAACTATCTTGAATGGTCCCGCAAAATCAAGCACACTCTCATTTTTAATGAGTTGTGGAAAGGAATCTGTGAAGGACAAGAAGGAAATCCACCAGCAAAGCCCACTTCAGACAAGGAGCTTGCCATTTGGGAAAACAAGAACTGCAAGGCCTATGCCTTGATTGCAGCTTCCGTAAATGAAGAGGTGAGTCGCCATATTTCATCATTCTCAAATGCCTATGATGCCTTGAGAAAGCTAAAAGAACTCTATGACTCACATTCAAAACTAGAGATTGTTCAATTGATGATTAAGCTGTTCATTCTTGAAATGAAAAATGATGATCCCCTTGCTTTAGCTTCAGAAGTTAGATCTATCATGCATGATATTGACAGCACTGGTGTAAAAATTGGCATACCTCTCATAGCATCTGTTAAGGCATTATATCTGACTTACTCATCTTGAGTCTTTGCAAGCAAGTGGAAACCTTGAGCATAGCACCTTTGATACACTTGAGAAAAAGTTTGCAGAAAGAGAGAAAGCTTTCGAGAAGATGATAGTCTCTTCGTCTTCTAAAGAGGCTACATACTTGGCACATAGAGAAAATACTCATGCTCCAGATTCATCCAGAGGAAGAGGTGGCAGAAGAGGAAGAGGAAGAAGAAACTTCACAGAAAGGGGGGGCAGACAATCTGACAAATCCAATCTTCATTGCACACGTTGCAATAAAGATGGACATGATGCATCCAAATGCAGGACACCTTGGGATAAAATTGAGCAGCAAAGAAATCAAGACAAAGGTAAAACCAATGACAAATACAAAGGTAAACCACCTGAATCCGCTCATTATGTTCTAGCACATTGTAACAATGGAGTAACTGAAGACTTGTTTGATGTTTCATTTACTTCATGGAGAGATGATTGGTTGCTAGATTCAGGAGAAACATGTCACATGACATTTAGAAAAGATTTTTTTGAAGAATTCACTGACAAAGTTGATGGAGCAGTACATTTCACAGATAAATCCAAACTCAAGCCATCAGGGCTTGGCACAGTCAGGCTTAAGTTGCCTGGTCTTCCAGATCATATTCTACATGAGGTTCTATACCTCTCTGAGTTGAGGAGAAACTTGTTGTCCCTGGTCCAAATCCGCCAGCAAGGACACTCCATTCACTTGTTTGATGGCAAGGCAGAGGTAAAAAAAGCATTAGATCACTCACTTTTCATGGAGGGAATAGAAGAAGGGAGACTCTTGAAGCTGAAAGGTTCATCTGCTCATGCTCAAAACTTTGCATTCAGTTCACATCATGATGAAGGTACATTCCCATCAAGTCTTTTATGGCATACTAGATTTGGACACTTGAACTATGAAAGCATTCGTTTGTTGAAGAAAAATGGTGTTAATGGACTGCCTACAATTCCTAGAAAACCTAAGGAATGTGATGCTTGTATTCTAGGAAAGCATAGCAAATAGCCATTTCATGATTCACACTCCAAAGCACATAGAAAACTTGAGCTTGTTCATTCAGATTTAAGTGGCCCTATGCCTATTGCTTCTGCAAATGGAAATAAATACATGATGACATTTATTGATGACTACACCAGAATGTGTCGGATTTACTTATTGAAGAATAAGTCTGATGCTTTTCAAACTTTCAAGAATTTTCATGCATGGATTGAAAATGATGCACAAACACATATTGGCTCTCTACGTACTGATAATGGAAAAGAATACACTTCAAACGAATTTGAAAATTATCTTCGTCGACATGGAATCAAACATCAAACAACTGTGCCATATAATCCACAACAGAACGGTGTAGCTGAAAGAATGAACAGAACCATTTTAAATATGGTCTGCTCCATGCTATTTTTCAAGAATGTAAAATTGATGTTTTGGGCTGATGCAGTTCTATGTGCTGTTTACATAAAGAATAGGTGTCCTTCAAGTTCAATTAGAAATAAAACTCCTTTTGAAATGTGGCATGGCCACATTCCTTCGGTAAAGCATTTCAGGGTCTTTGGGTCCACCTGTTATGCATTGATACCCAAGGGTCAAAGGAACAAACTTGGTGCTAGAAGTCGAAAATGTATCTTCTTGGGGTACTCCAATACCTCCAAAGGATATCGTCTCTATGATGAAGCAAATAAGAAGTTTGTGATAGCAAGAGATGTCATATTTCTTGAATCTTCCAAGAGTGACAAGGTTGTTGAGCGGCAACTTGATCGCTTGGATAGATTCACACATGCAAAGTCTTTACAAGAATTTGATAATGTGATTCCACACCTTGAAGGGGGGATTCCGATATTGAATCAAACTGTGGAATCATATCCTGAAGCACTCTCTCCCCCACATGAAGAAACAACCATGGATGACACATTGGATGATGTGATTGACAGAATTGGGAGATTGAATCTTGAATCAATCCCAACTCAGTCAAATGACCAGCCTGGGCCATCTCAGAAAGGTCCTCCCAAATGGCTGACAAAGACACTGGATAATGTTCATCCTAATGAGGTTGGAAAAACAGGAACAAGAAGTTCCACTCAACAAATCGAAGGTGATGTAGATAATTTTGATTCTCCTGTTGATATGGATATTTCTTATAACTTTGAATTGAGTTTGTCTACAGATCATGAACCAACTTCCTTCAAAGAAGTCGATTCTCATGATGAATGGAAAGAAGCGATGCAAAAGGAGTATGATGCCTTGATAAAGAATGGCACTTGGAAGCTGGTTGATCCGCCTTTGGGAACAAAACCAATTAGCTGTAAGTGGGTCTACAAGAACAAGTATAAAGCAGATGGCTCACTTGACAAGCACAAGGCCAAGCTTGTGGCAAAAGGTTTTGCACAAAAAGAAGGAATCGATTATGAAAAAAAATTTGCTCCCACAGAAAAATGGACCACCATCCGGACTCTCTTTGTCCTAGCAGCTCAAAATGGATGGAAAGTCCATCAGATGGATGTAAAAACAGCTTTTTTGAATGGAGATCTAAAGGAGAAAGTTTATATGTCCCAGCCAGAAGGATTTGTTGTAAAGGGTCAAGAACACAAAGTTTGCAAGCTTATAAAATCCTTGTATGGGTATTGAAGTAATTCAACATCCTAAATTTATATTTCTTTCTCAAAAGAAGTACATTGGAGATCTCTTGAACAAGTTTGGCATGGATGAATGTAATCCCTTAACCACTCCAATGGAACAAAACTTGAAGCTCACATCTATTGAAGGAAGGAATTTGAGGATGCAACTAAGTATAGACAGCTTGTAGGAAGTCTTATCTATCTGACCACCACCAGACCTGACATTTCATTTGCTGTTGGAATCCTCTCAAGGTTCATGCAAAAACCTTGTGAAGGACATTGGTCTGCTGCAAAAAGAGTGTTAAGGTACTTGAAGGGGACTTAAGACTTTGGACTCAAATATACACAGGTAGGCGACTTCAGCTTGATCGGATACTCTGATTCAGACTTGATGGAGACAAATAAATAGGGGTGTCTACTACAGGTTACACCATGAGTCTTGGATCAGGAGCTGTCTCATGGAGATCACGCAAACAGTCAGTTCCAACAGATTCCACGACCGAGGCAGAATATGTGGCAGCAGCTGAAGCAACAAAGGAAATTGTGTGGCTCTGGAAAATCCTGGAAGATTTGCAGATGAAACAAATGTATTCCACTCCACTCATGATCGACAACACTTCTGCAATAAAGTTGGCCAAGAACCCAAAGTTCCATGATCGAACCAAGCACATCAATACAAAGTACCATCTCATTCGACATCATGTTCAGGCCAAAACCATCCATCTACATCATTGTTCCACAAATGAGCAAACTGCTGACATCTTCACCAAAGCACTTGGAAGAGAAAAGTTTGAAAAGTTCAGATCGATGCTTGGACTCACCAACATCCCTTCGGATTAAAAGGGGGAATGTTGACACCTAATCCTATGGGTTGGGTGTGGATATGTAATATTGTATAATAAATAATATTAGGAAATAAGGAAGGCCAAGAGTCATTGGGAGATGAATCCCAATAGCCTCACCTCCATGTATAAATACATGTACATTCTTCAGCTAATACATATTCTGATTTGAGGAGTTACCTCCTGGTTTGACATAATCACTCCTTTTAAAATTAGCAATGTATTACATATTTACACTAACAAATTCTTTCCTTTTCCATTTTTTAAGCTTTTTAGACCTTTGAAAGTAAAAGTGAAATTATAAAATGGTAAACTTTCTTATTCCTTTATGATTTTCCATTTTCTTTTATATTTTCTTACTTTCCATTTCCCATTTTCTAAGCTTTTTAAGTCTTTGAAAGCAAAAATGAACTTAGAAAATGCTAAACTTTCTTATTCCATTATGATTTTCCATTTTCTTATTATTTTTGGGCCAGATTCATCGAACTTGGTAACTATGATTTCAATAAATATTGGAATAGTGTTTTTGGGTTTTTGATGCCTAGTTTACTATAATTTTCCAGTTCAAATTGTGACATATGGTTGAAGCAAAGGATAGATTTTTTTTTAATTCCAATAGTATAATGACTTCATTTTAATTATAAAGATATATCAGAAAATGTATATATTCTGCTTCACAATTATACCATACTATTTCAACTTGGAAATTTAAATATCTGTTAAAACCACACAATTTTGAATGAATATGTTCATTAATGACAAAAAGCTAACAGGGACTATGCAAACTATTTTCAGTATTTGGAGAGATTTAATCCCATGGGAAATTAAATCGGACTTAATCTAACTGTAAGTACTTCCAATTCAATAAAGTTGAGAATAATAGGAATTTCTCCAAAGAGTAAATATAAGAAAAAGACAAGAATTTCAATAGAAATTTTTAATCTGTCATTGGCTGTGTACAACTTCACAGGAAGGTCGGTTGCTCATAAATATGGTCGGAATGTGTTTTGATAAAAGAATTTCCTCCCCACATGGAAGACTAGCGAAAATTAACCATTTGCATCCCTCTTAACCATCCTGTGGTAATATTATAAAGTGGCATTTATAACTTTTTAATATATTTAAATTTTTTGATATTCAAGACGAAACATATCTAGTTCCATTGTTTTTTTTTTTATATGAAATATATTTCTATGAAATATCATGCTATGTAGTGTAAAATAAATTGGAGAGAGATTGAAATTTGTGCAATACCATTTAAATGTTTGTATGCCGAAAGCAATGCGCAGAAAAATAAAGAAATTTTTCCTTCATGAAAATTAGTGCTATGAAATTTCAATTTAGTGATTCAAAGTCTATTATTCAAAGAATTTTTAATGTAGAATCTACTTGCAATGATATAATAAAAAAATGAAAGTAAATAACAAACTTACTATGAGAGAAAAAGAGCGTGGAAAATGAGAACCTGCAAACATTAGTACACAATTGACCATTGGAAAATTGGAAATTCGGAAAATTGACCCTATGAAGAGAAATTGGAAAATGAAGATTACCATAGGAAGGTTATAACTTGTTCTTTGGGCTTTCCTCTGAAAGTATCGTTGACTTTATGTTCAATCAACCAAACTACTAATCCTGTAAAGACGAACAATGCTCCGGTTGTACCCCACATGGCTGTTGTAAAAGGTTTGAGAAATGTCCAAGCATTGCTCGGATTCACTGCCTTTATTGGCACTACCATCACCAGCCCTGATTCAAATAGGGCTGAGTGAAATCCACATACATGCTGCAGTTTACAAGGATGTTAAAATCCCCCACTGCTGCATCGAACTTCTAATGATTAGGACATTAAAAACACACTCCAAATTAGATTGGTTAAGAAAAAAAGGCACTTATATACCTGAAACTCGATAATGGAGAAAGAGAGGAAGAAATTTTTGAACCACTGACCTTTGATAAGGAGGCTTGTTGGATTAGGTCATCATAGTAACTAGGCAATTGTGACTAGTACTGATTGTAAGGAATGAATTCGTGCAGAACTTTATATGAAAGGTTTTTTAGAATGGCTCTAAATATTTCAATTACAAAACCGGGATTCTCTTCAAGGACTACTAGCACGCCGGATGCATTTTTCTCTGTGATGAAAAACTCGGGGAATCCATGTTTAATTGGGACTGCGATTCTTAATGGCTTGTTTTTCGTAGGCATTGCCCAGCCGCGGGGTATTTTTGTGGTCGATCCTCCTGGCCAAGTAACATTTTTAAGCTTACTCATTCCCCTGAGAAATTAGAAGTACTTCCATTTGATGTCCAGTATCCAATTGAGTGGTAGCCCTTGCCTTTGCCCAAAACGTTGAGTATTTCATATGTGGCACCTATAACCTCCCCTTCACTTATTTCCAACTGCCCACTTAAACCTTTGAAATTGGTGTTCCCAAAGAGTTGTAGCAATGTTTCCCCTTGCTTGAAAATGTTGGAATTTCTGGTTATTTCTAATAATAATAGAGAGGAAACAAAATTCTCTATTAACACAGAGATAGCAATAAAAATATGTGGACAAAGATGGAGTGAAACATAGATTTCATTAAAAATATGGACTATTACAAAATACCATCTTTTCTCAAAAAAAAATCTTCTAGTTACTACAAAACACAGCGCCTTGACATATACTCTCTATGTCTTTCGGGCATACACTGTCTCTCTTGCACACAGTAGCACTCTCTGCCACTACAAAACATAGCGCCTTGGCATATACTCTCTCTGTCTTTCAGGCATACACTGCCTCTCTTGCACACAATCGCACTCTTTGCCTCTGTCTATTACATAACAAACTATTACACACACACATATATATATTATAAACACTTCATGTTTATAATATATATGTTAAAACATATATAATCTAAGCTTTAAAACTAATGAAATAAAAAATATATTGCGGCACATAAACATTTTTAAAACTTTTAACCCAAGGTTCTAAACCTTATATAAAAATATATTGCGTGGATTTCAAACATTATGCAAAACATTTCAATGTGTTATCGCATCCATTTGAGGTGCTTGCTGACTGTACATCAAACAGTGCGATACGCTCCCATTGATTGACAGCTTGACAAAGTGGCGTTGGCGAGCCATCCTTTATCGCAATGTTTGAAGGCTCTGGTGACGTATGGACCAATCTATGCGATATGCATATGATTGGTCGACAGACTGTTGACTTGGCACTAGTGAAAACAAGGCTTATCGCAAAGGTTTGGAGTGTGATGACGAGGCCTCAAGGGAGTGCAATAGCGCGTTGATTGGTCGTGGAGGTTATGACGTGGGTCATTTCAAATTCAAATGGTGCGAGGGTTTTATATGGTTGGTGTATGGAAATGGTGGTAGGTATGGATTTTATGAGTGCGGAGTTGCGTGGTTTAAACCACGACTTTGACTGCATAAACAAGCGAGGACTTTAAACAAAAAATTGGATTTGCAGGGAGATTGAATGCACGATAGCGTACCAAAGAAAACTAGAAATTTTTTATTGCTGCAGTGTCCTTCAGGATCAAATCAAAACTTGAATTTTTGTCCTCCTGCTCAGATTGCAGTTGGAATTAATTTCCAACACTCTCCCTTAATTAAAAATGTTGTTTTCATACATTCCCAGGCATTTACTGAGAAAATTAAAACTTTTCTGCCCTAATGGTTTTGTTAAAATATCAGAAAACTTCTCTTAGTTTCTACAATGCTGTAAAATAATTTCTCCTTTGTTCACTAGCTCTCTGATGTGGTGATACTTTGCATCAATGTGTTTCGTTATCTTATGAAACGCTGAATTCTTGGATAAAGCTATAGCTGAGCGATTATCACAATAAATTTTTGTGCATTTTCCCTGTTCATGACACAAACTTCTTAGCATTCTCCTCATCCATACTGCTTGACATGCTGCTGATGTAGCTACCACATACTCTGCCTCTATTGTTGATAAAGCCACAATTGGATGTTTCTTAGAAGCTCATGAAATGGCTCCTGATCCCAAATGAAAAATATATCCAGAGGTGCTTCTCCTGTCATCTATACTTCCAACCCAATCATTGTCAGTATATTCAATTAACTCAAAATTTTCTGAAGTGGTATATAAAATTCCATACCTCTTTGTTCCTTTCACATACCTCATAATTCTTTTTGCTGATTGCCAATGTGCCTCCTTTGGCCTTTCCATAAATCTAAAAATTAAACTCATAGGATGCATAGTATCAGGCCTAGTTGCTGTCAAATACATAAGACTGCCAACTATGCTCTTATACAAACTTGGATCAAAATCCTTACCGATGTCTTCTTTTCTCAACTTCAATCCCATCACTGTAGGAGTAATTGATGTCTTGCAATCCTGCATATTAAATCTTTCCAAAACTTCTTTAACATAATTTGCTTGAGAAATAAAAATCTTATTTTCATTTTGCTCTACTTCTATTCCTAAGAAGTATCTTAACAATCCCATATCAGTTATCTCAAATTCTTCTTTCATGACTATTTTAAAATTTTCAATGAGATAAGCATCATTACCTGTGAATATAACATAATCAACATATAAAACAACAATGAACATCGTACCATCATTTTATTTGATGTATAATGTGGGTTCTCCTTCACATTTTTCAAACCCATTTTCCAGTAGATAGGCATATATCCTACTGTACCATGCTCTTGGTGTTTGTTTCAGCCCATACATAGCTTTCTTCAATTTGCATACCTTGTGCTCTTGGCCTTCTTTCTCATATCCCAGGGGTTGTTCAACATAAACCTCTTCCATCAATACTCCATTAAGGAAAGCTAATTTTACATCCATTTGGTAAACTTTCCATTTGTGTTGTGCTGCTATGAACAACATTGCTCTTAATTTTTCCATTCTTACAACTGGTGCAAAATTTTCCTCATAATCTCTTCCTTGTTGTTGTCTGTAGCCTTTGACAACAAGTCTAGCTTTGTGCCTTAATCTTACCTTTGGCATTGCTTTTGGTTTTATAAACCCATTTTACTTCAATTACTTATTTTCCTTTTGGGAGATCAACTAATTCTCATTTCTTGTTCTTCTCTATTGCATTAATTTCTTCATCCATAGCATATATCCATTTCTTATCTTTTACTGCTTCTTCAAAATGAATAATATCTTCTACATGACAATATAATGCAAATAAAGAATTCATATCTTCTTCTTGCTCATAGATTGCATTCAAACTTCTGAATTTGGTTCCTCTTTCACTTGTTGAACTTGTGCTTTTAGAAGCACTCAAATCTGCTCCTTGTGATGTGCTTGAAAAAGCACTGTCATCACTTCTCAAGGGTGTTTTGATACCTACTTGTGTTGTCCTTTGTTTTCCTTGTGTTGGTGGAGGTGGTGTTGCTAATGAGGGATTTCTTTCAGCCACTTCTTCTTCATCTTCATTATGAGACAAACAGGTTTTTACATTCATTGTTTTCTCAATGCTTCTATTAGAGTCCCGTGATTTGGCTAATTGGCAAGCCAAATGACAATGTAATATCAAACCAGTCTTTGGAGCCCAAGGACCTAGCCTTCCTAGACTCAGAGAGGGCTCTCTCTATTTGTGTAAAGGATATTTGTGTGTTTGCTTATGGTGTTCTGATTTTAGGCTAGTTATGAAGTAAGTTTTTGGTTTTGGTTTTTCTAGGTTGTGAGGGATGAAACTGATCAAAGATATAAGATAGGTAAAAAGATGTCAGATCAACTGGGCTATGGGGTCGAAAAGGTCAAGAAATCTATCAAATGGTGATACAAGGTTGTTGAAGGGCCGATTTGATTCGAGGTAGAATGGATCTTTGGGCAAAATGGAGTAAAATGGACATTAAGTTTGTGAACAACAAAGGATTTCAAGAATAACTAGTTTAATAGCTGACATAAACATGGTAGGGCAAACCATTAACATGAGAAATGTAACTATAAGCTAATCAATACATAGAAATAAACATTCAAGCCATGCATAGAGATATATAACTCTCTAACTTCAGGAAATGGCGATCAGACTTTGGGGAAATACACTTAAGACAGACAAACAACTCAAATCACTATGCCGGAATGCCTAAACACAGTACTTTAAGCTATTGAGCACTTTGAAAACAAGATTTCATAGTCTTAGACAAAGGGCAAGATCGGAACAAGACCTCCTTGGTTCAACAAATGACAATCTAATCATTCAAAGAGAAATTTCATGGATGGAGCTATGGCTAGCCATGAGTAAGCAGGGCATACCATAAATCATACTTAGCATGCATAAAACCATGAATGAAACAAGCAACAATATCCTTAAGTTATTAAAGAGCAATCAAGAATTCTTTAATGTGACTAAGAATGAAGAAAACATGGAAGCTATGAAGAAACAGGAAATTTGAGGTGCCTCCAAGGGCATGTCTCAAATTTGTTCTCTACTATTCTATAGCAAGCAAGAAACATAAATTTATGAATGAAAACTAGGAAACAAAACAAAGATAGAGACACTATATCATTCTACCAAGTCATGGAATCCAAAAACAATCCTCCTTCATCATCCAAGAACATCCAAGAGACAATCCAAAAGCATGAGACAAGTATTTCTTCCAAAGCTTATATGACCATATATTGCTTCTATCATCAAGTTCAACCTTGTTTACAATGAAAGTCTTTGGAATAAATAGGCCAAAGTGAGGAAAACCTCTTGGTTCAACTTGCAATCTCATTGGCCTATTCAAAATATCTAGATTTGTCCTTGAGGCTTAGAAAAGCCCAAGGCACAAAATATCTCATAAAATATCTAAAAAATGCTAAAAGAGGGAAATAAATTGACTTTTCATAACTTTTCATGTGCAAAAATAGCTAAACGCACATGAGGAAAAAACACTTTTTAAAAGTTCAATTTTTACAAAAATACTCAGAAAATACGTCAACAAAAGGTCCCCTAACTTGCCAGCAACTTTTGGCAGCCTTCCCGATGTGAAAATAAGGCTCATGATAGCTCGTTGGAAAGCTCTGAGTGTCTACTTTCTGGAAAAACTTGAATTTTTCCAATATGATGCCTGGAAGTCCTCCAAAAACATGACTGTGTGTAAAAATCCAAAAAATAGGGCTTGCTGATAGACTGGGCAGAGTGTAGAAAAAGCGGGCATTTTTCGCCATTTTGGGGGAGCAAATGATCTCCAAATGTCCTAAAAATCGCTGAGTTTGTGCTCCTGAAATTATGGCATCCAATGATACCATTTTCCTCCTTTGATGATCCCCGAAACTGAAATGGTGAAGCCCATGAGTTTTGGCCAAAAACCCAAAAATGCCAAAAAACCAAAAATGTCAAAATTTGTTCAATTTTGGTGAGTAAGTCTCTCAAGGCTTTTTAGAAACATGTCTAGAAACGCGGGCCAAAATTCCAAGCCTAAAGGTGTCTTTCTCCTTTTTTCTCACCGGGCGCCCTCTTTGGGCAGTTTTGAGCTTTCTTGGTTTTCTTCTTTGTTGTTTGGCATTCTAGCTTTGGTGAAGAAGTCATGGCCCATTTCCTAGGAGAGGCAGATAGCACATGCTTTGGAGAAACATGTCTAGAAACGTGGGCCAAAATTCCAAGCCTAAAGGTGTCTTTCTCCTTTTTTCTTACCGGGCGCCCTCTTTGGGCAGTTTTGAGCTTTCTTGGTTTTGTTCTTTGTTGTTTGGCATTCTAGCTTTGGTGAAGAAGTCATGGCCCCTTTCCTAGGAGAGGCAGATAGCACATGCTTTGGAGAATTCCCTTCATGATCCCTGTTTTGTATTTGCTTGCCCCTATCATTTGCTTGCTTGAGAGCTGCCTTGTTTGTCTTTGTCACTGCCTTCTTTATGCCTGTCATGCTCTTTCCTTTCACTGTTTTGTGCTTCATCACCCTTATGCTTATTTCTATGTTGGCTGCCATAATGTTCCCTTTCATCACTAAAGTCATCTCTTTAGAACTGTGTTTGAGCCAAGAGGCCTTCAACAAGACATGTTTGTGGCTTCTTGAAAAGAAGTCTCCTTTGTTTTAGCACAAAAACCTTCCCCTCAAACATTTGCCCTTTTGATATCAATGCCTTGCTTTGTTCTTAGATGATAAAGTGCCTTTAAACCACTGTTTTTTCTTCCCTTTGTATGCCAAACAACCAATATTTAAATGACAAGTGCACAGTTAAACCAAATGCATACACAGTCGAGTGATTTCTGTGTTAGCGTAAGGTCACATGGCTCTAGGTGTTTTGAGGACAACAAAACAACCTTGTAGCAGGCAAACACCTTCTCCTAATCAAGATACTGCCCTAGTATTAACTATTCTTCACATAGATTCTGACAACTCCTCCAAATGGCGATTTACAGCTTCACACACTAAAGGTTTTTTTATGGAGTAAAGGAGAAAGCACTGGTAATTTGCCCCTTTTTACCACACAGAGGATACCTTTGAAATGACAAAAAAACTTATGGAATGCTTACTGCCGTTTGAAATCAGGCATATTGTTTTCACTTTACAACCCTTAGTTTCCCTTTCCAAAACTGCTCCACCTTTCAACTTGTTTTGAGGGCAGTTATTTGGCTTTTTATATCAATAGAAACGCACCAATTTTACTTATGCAAACCTTGGGCTAACAGCAACACAATAATTTCGAGTTTCCAACATAAAACACTTCTCCCTCAAAAAACTCAACACTGTGATTTAGACTATGAATTTCATCATTTTTTCCACCACTTAACAGTTTTGAAAAGAGCATGGAGGCACATAAATACCTTGAATATTGATGGTGGCATTTTGCTGGAGGAAATGAGCGGCTTTACAGCTTGTTGGAGGCGTTTGGATTTTGTAAAGTGAGCGCGGCACGTTCAACCGGGAGAACGCCGTGCAAAGAAAGGGCTGTCGGGTCACTGTCGGGCCGACCTGACCGGCGCCTACAGGCATCCTTGAACCTCTTTGCTGCTGCAATCATTGGAAATATACTTTCATGCACTGCCTGATAGAGCTAAAAAAGGGTTTTTGAGTCCTTCTTCCTATTACTCTTCAGCTAATCTTTCTCTGACTGTATTAAGGCATTAAATTATTGTTCATCTACTTCTTCTTCTAAACCATATTCAACTAACTCCCATAAATCTTGAGAGGCAAACGGGGCTCTCATTGTAATTGCCCAATAGTCATAGTTCTTCCCATTAAACTGAGGGGGTTGAGTATTTCCTATACTCGTGCTTGTGCTGGCTCCTGCCATAGCTAGCTTTCTGAACTATGCTTTAAAAACTTCACTGTGTTTTTAATAAACAAACCTTCTCACTGCTGAGAGGTAAAACTTTGTCTTCAAAAATACTTCTTCTTTACAGTTCTCTGGACTATAATCTTCAATCAAACAAAAAACTCGGTTTTGGAAAATATCTAACTTTGCTGAATCTTCACACTGCTAGAAAAAACTTCAACAAGCTTTTTCTTCCTTCATCTTCTTTGGTAGATGCAAAGAGCCTAGACTAGCTTTAATAACATGTTGGAATTTTTGAAGTATTCCGAACACATAGAGGAAACAAAATTTCTCAACTCAACACGGAGATTTAATAAAAATATTGAACAGAGATGTGCAGAATATATATTTCATTAATAAAAAAAATTGATTGTTACAAAATGAAGATCTTCAGAATTGCAGCATTCTGGATTTACAAAAAAAAAAATACTTTGTTGACTGCTACACACGCAGTGTTGTTCAAATTCTACTCTCTATCTCTCTGTCTTTTTCTATTCACTGCTACGCACACAGTGCTCTCTGTCTCAGTTTTTTGGCTACGGGCATATTAGTCCACTTTTTCAGTTTTCCTTCGGGAATATATATATATATATATATATATGGAATTACATTTATCGCACATTTCATTACAATATATATATATATATATATATATATATATATTGTAAATATAATATATTTACAATATATATATTATAAACTTTTTATACCCAAAGTCTAAAAACATATATCGTGGTGAATAAAACAAAACAAATACAATAAAAATTCATTCATTCCATATTCCGTGGAGTCAAAAAACTTTCCAAAAGCCTTTTTCTTTCCCCACGGAGCTACATTCATTGGTCCGGAGGAAGGTGACGTCACCTTCTCCGGTGGGTTAATTTTCCCTTTCGCAGCTCAAGCTTGTTGTCGACGGAATGAGGCTCGCTGTAAATTTAATTCAAATCAAATGAAATCAAATGCGGTAAGTCAAACTAGTTGGTGGAGTTTAATGCGGACAGGTGAAATTTTAAATGGCGTTAAGGCAGGTTCTTGAATGTGAGGTTGCGTGAGTTTAGAAACTAGAGATTGTTGCCGATGTCCTTTACCTCTCCCATCAGCGACTAAGCACGACGTCCTGCCTCTACGTCTGTCGCATTTGGAATTAATTTCCAACAGTTCCAAGAACGCCTTCCATGGATGTGATGCTTGATTCGTCCATGACGTCGAGAATGGCGCTCAACCCCTTTGTAATAATCCACGAAGTTGTCTACCCAGGCTACAGAATATCTCGGACGGCGGTTTTTTACCGGAATTTGGTAAAATAAAATTCAAAAAATAAGATAGTTGTAGTGTTTAGAATCCATTTTTGATAGTGGAAATGGATTCATCACTATCAAAAACCCTTAGGGCACCCAAAATACTGAAGTTTAACAACTGAAAACAAGATTTTGATAAAATATTTGCCGGATTTTTTCAAAATATTTGCTGGATTCAGTTGGAAATAATTAATATTATTTGTATATTAATGGAGAAATGGTTACATTGTTGTAACGTAGCTCCTTAAGTTAGGATTATTTCTTAGGATATAGGAGTTTGTTTACAACTTCCTACTTCTCTGTGATGTACTTATAGTTGTATCATTTGATTAATGAATGTAGAGTGTGTACTCTCTGTTTGAGTGCAGTCTCCAGGTGTAGTACTCACCTGTGAGCTGCAACTTCTTTTCAGTTTAGTTTTTATCTTGGTATCGGAGCTCAGATTGGATGAGCCTGATTTTTTTATTGAGAGCCTCAGTGGCTACAGAGGCTTCGTGGCTACGGTATACATAGGAGCATTGTGCTCACAGGAGCTTCGTGCTCCTAGGTCTCAGATGATTGATTAATCTCTAAGCAGAAGAGGGTTGGCACACTTTTCCCGCTGACAGTCGCACCGAAATGCGCAATTGGTGCGTCTATTAGGTCCATAATCGCGCCAGCGCGCCAGAACACACGATTGGCGCGTCTTTTCAACCCATACTCGCGCTAATTTGGTTGCTCTGCTAGATTTTATTGGTCACAGATACTTGCCTCGGAAAAGCGCCAATCTCTCTCTTTGGAGAGTCTGCACATCAGATTTATCTGGTGGTGGTAGATCGAAGTTTCCCGGTGGTGGCAGTTTGAAGTTGTGGATTTGCCCGGTGGTGGTAGATCGGATTTTCCCAGTGGTGGTAGATCGAAGTTGCCCAGTGGTGGTAGATCGAAGTTGTGGATTTGCCCGGTGGTGGTAGATCGGATTTGCCCAGTGGTGGTAGATTGAAGTTGCTCAGTGGTGACAGATTGAAGTTGTGGATTTTCCCAGTGGTGGTAGATCGGATTTCCCCAGTGGTGGTAGATCAAATTTTCTCGGTGGTGGCAGATTGAAGTTGTGGATTTGCCTGGTGGTGGAAGATCAGATTTTCCTGGTGGTGGTAGATCAGAGTTGTGGATTTTCTCGGTGGTGGTAGATCGAAGTTGCAGACATATTTGCTGGAGGTTCAGCACATGTGATTCGCCTGGTGGTGGTGGATCTAAGTTACCGTCACAAGATCAGACCAGCTTGGTGGCAGATCTGTGATTAGGATCTGGTATGTATTGAATTTTTTTAAGTGTAGCTTGTAATTATCCAGTTGGTTAGAGTTATTCATCGGAGGATCTGAAATTTTATCAGTCTAGTATGAATAATAGCATATAATCATATCTCAATGAGTCTGGCAAACTCGATGGGTTTAATTTTACCAATTGGAAGTTCAAGCTACAAACATTTCTTGAAGGAGAAAATGCGTGGTCGATTGTCATAGGCGATGAGCAGAGACCGAGCTCGATAACAGGAACAACTACATAGGAACAAGACTCGGATAAAAGGGAAAACAAAGCAAAAGTTATATTGAAGATGTTTGTTAAGGACAATATTATCCTACATATTAGAGATGGCAAATCGTCCACTGAGATTTGGACGACGATCAAGAATTTATACTAGACACAAAATAAAAATTGCATCTTGTCTTTCAAAGGCAAGTTGTTTGCGATGAAGATGGAGGAGAATGAATCTGTTGTTGGATTCATTGCGAGGGTTAAAGACTTGAAGGACAGATTGAAAGACATCGGAGAGAAGGTGTCTGATTTTGATCTAGTCACAATTAAATTGAATGGAATGAAGGATGAATATCAGATATTCATCACATGATTGGTAGCGAGGGAGAAATCCCCTACATTTAAAGAATTGACAGGAATCTTGCTACAAAAAGAAGAGCAGCGGCAGAATTTAAAACCACAGAGTGATGATCTTGCTCTGATGGCGAAGAGGCGACACTTTAGAGGGAAGCAGCCACAGCAGCAACAACAACCACAACAGCAACAACAACAACAGAGAGGAGGTAGCACGTTTCAAAAGAGACCATTTAAAGGTATGTCTGCAAACAATTTTTCAAACAAGAAATGTTTTTACTGTGGGAAATCTGGCCACCAAATTAGGGACTGTTATAAGAGGCAGACAGACGAAGCAAGGAATGAGCAGAGAAAGCGCAAAGGATACTTTGTTGATGAAGATGAAGACCATAGTGATGAACGTCGACTATTTACAGCTGATTATGCTCTTTCAGCATCTAAGGAAGATGAGGACGACATATGGTATGTCGATTATGGCGCATCCTCACATATGACAGGTAAGAAAGAATGGTTTGAATTTCTTGAAGAAACTTCATGTGGATCTAAAATTTATTTAGGAGATGACAGAGGATATGAGATCCAAGGGTACGGTGATATTCCGGTAAAGTTACCTAGCGGTGACATTAGACATCTTAAGAATGTTTTGTATGTGCCCGGGATTAGGAAAAACTTGATCTCTGTATCTATGATAACTGATCAAGATACGTTGGTTGAATTCTTCAAGACCCGCTGTGTCATAAAAGATAGAAAAATGGAAATAGTTGCATCAGGGGTGCGTGTGGGGAGCTTGTACAGATTAGATGTGAAAAACATGCCACAGCAAGCCATGGTTGCAATAGGATTGACAACCGAAAAATTCTGGCACCAGAGATTCGGTCATCTTAATTTACAAAACCTCATGTTACTTCAGAGAAAAGGTATGGTCGATGGACTCCCTGTTCTTCATAGTGTTCAGTTAGATTGTGATGAATGTGCATTAGGGAAAATGCATAGAGAAGAATTTTCTCTGCACATTAATAGAAATGAAAGAGATATTCTAGAGCTGGTGCATACAGATATATGCGGACCTATGAAGACAAGGTCGCTAGGTGGTGCATATTATTTTCTTTTGTTCACTGATGATTGCACTAGATTCTCTTGGATATATTTTTTGAGTAAAAAGAGTCGGGCCTTTCAGTGTTTCAAATATTTTAAAACTATGGTAGAGAACTAGACAGGAAAATGTATAAAAATTCTCTGCACGGATCAAGGGGGAGAATACAGGTTGGGAGAGTTCATGAATTTTTGCAGATATCATGGGATTGTTCAACAGTTTACAGCGCCTCATACACCACAGTAGAATGGAGTGGTAGAGCGAAAGAACAGAACTCTTGTGGAGTGTGCAAGGAGTATGCTTCAAGGTAAGAGTCTATCAAATGGTTTTTGGGCGGAAGCCATTGACACTACTTTTTATTTAAAGAATATGAGTCCTACTAAATGTCTTGGCTTAAAAACTTCTTTTGAAGCATTATATGGATTCAAACCAGCAGTGAGTCATTTAAGAGTATTTGGGTCAAAAGCTTTTGCCCATATACCCAAGGTGGATAGAAAGAAGTTAGATCCTAAAGCCATGAAATGTATCTTTGTAGGATATGGCACTAAGTTTAAAGCATATAAGTTATTTAATCCGGTGACTCATAAAATATTTGCAAGTCGAGACGTAGTATTTCATGAACAGGTTGAGGAAGGAAAAGATGATAGTGATAATAATTGGCACATTCCATTATTGATGGAAGAAATCAGTGGGGATGATCAGGAGCAGGAGAAAAAAGAAGAAGAAGAAACAGGTGATGTAGCCAATAATGCAAGCCCGTACAAGTTTGAAGCAGACAGATTTGAGGTAAGTCCCCTACCAAGGATATCAGGTAGGAAGAATCAATTACCAGCGAGATTGAAAGACTACGCTTTAATGACAAATATCTTAAACATTGTAGAACCCATAAATTACAAAGAAGCAAGTCAATCTGATGCATGGAGGGCTGCAATGAACGAAGAAATTGAATCAATTACTAGAAACCATACTTGGGATTTAGTTGAACTGCGTGAAGGAAAAACACCCATAGGTTGTAAGTGGTTGTATAAACCTAAAGTACATGCAGATGGGAGTATAGAAAATCTTAAAGCTAGACTGGTAGCAAAGGGTTATTCACAACAAGAGGGAATAGATTTCGATGAAACCTTTGCTCCTGTAGCAAAATTAAATACCATTAGAATGCTAATCTCTTTAGCTACAAAATATAAGTGGAAGCTACACCAGTTAGATGTTAAGTCTGCATTTCTGAATGGTGATTTGAAAGAAGAAATTTATTTAGTTCAGCCTGAAGTGTTTGTTAAAAAGGGACAGAACATCTTGTTTGTAGATTGAAAAAGGAATTATATGGTTTAAAACAAGCACCCAGGTCGTGGTGTGAGAAGATCGATTCATTCTTTGTAGAGCATGGTTTTCATAGGAGCATGAATGATCCAAATCTATATACCAAGTTTAATAAACAGAGGCAAATTATTTTGATTTCTTTGTATGTGGATGATATGATTATAACATGCAATGCAGATACTCTAATCAAAGAAATCAAACGGCATATGTCGCAAGTATTTGAAATGAAAGATCTTGGAAATCTCCATTATTGTTTGGGTCTGGAAGTATGGAGAGATTCTGGACAGATTTTTCTTACTCAAGGGAAGTATGCCAGAAGTCTGCTAGAAAGATTCAGGATGGAGCAGTGTAAATCAGCAGCAACACCATTGCAGCAGAATCCGAAGTTGTGCAGTGACGATGGCACTAAGGAGGTGGATATCACTAAGTATAGACAGCTAGTTGGTAGCCAGATATATCTTACTACAACTAGACCAGATTTGGCATACTCTGTTAGTGTGTTGAGCCAGTTCATGTCTAAACCTCTCAAAAGTCATTGGGTTGCAGCAAAGAGTGTGTTGAGGTACCTTGTGGTACTAGTGATTATGGTATTTTATACACTGACACATCTGATGTTACTTTAACAGGTTTTTCAGATTCCGATTGGGCAGGCAACCTGGATGATCGAAGATCCATCACAGGTTATGCATTTAGCATTGGATCCGGGGTCATAGCATGGAGCAGAAAAAAGCAAAGTACTGTAGCTTTATCTTCAGCTGAAGCTGAGTACCAAGCATTGTGTGCAGCCACATGTGAAGCTATCGGGTTGAAAAGACTTCTCAATGATGCAAGAGAAGAACAAAAAGAAGCAACTACCATTAAAAGTGACAACCAGAGCACTATCAAGCTAGCATACAATCCAGTATTTCACAAAAACACCAAACATATCGATACTCAGTTCCATTTTGTTCGAGAAAAACTTTAGTCAAAGGAAATATGTGTTGAATATTGTAAATCTTGTGACAACATGGCAGATATTTTTACTAAGCCTCTTGGGAGAATAAAGTTTGAATTGTTTAGAGGGATGTTAGGAATTCAAGGCAATCATTTCTCCATTAAGAGGGAGAGTTGGAGATAATTAATATTATTTGTATATTAATGGAGAAATGGTTACATTGTTGTAACGTAGCTCCTTAAGTTAGGATTAGTTCCTAGCATATAGGAGTCTATTTACAACTTCCTACTTCTCTGTGATGTACTTATAGTTGTATCATTTGACTAATGAATGTAGAGTGTGTTCTCTCTGTTTGAATGCAGTCTCTAGGTGCAGTTCTCACCTGTAAACTGCAACTTCTTTTCAGTTCAGTTTTCATCTGATTCTGGGCCATTTTGTTAATTTTTTAGACTACAGCATAATCCATGCATATTCTCTGCTCATCATCCCCATGTTCTCAGCTTCTGAGAAGAAAAGAGCACCCACATCTGAAGTCATGTGAACAACGAAAACTCCGGTCTACATGTCCTCCAGCTCGGAAAGCTTCGCTCTTGTAGCAATTCTATTTGCATTCGTTGGAATGGCCGATTTGTAAGCGATTTTGCATCCCAAGTTACTGAGAGAATCGGTCAAGAAGGGCAGCATGCCGGTGCTGTAATCGTTGTCAGCGTAGACGAGCACGATTTTTCTCCGGCCGTAGTACTCGACCAGCACTGCAATGGCGTCGGCCTCGATGACGTCGCTATGAGGCAAACGAATGAAATATGGGTAGCGGTGGGCAGACAGCAGGGGATCCGTTACAAAGAATGAAATCATTGGCACCTTTGAAGCAGTACACAGATCTATCACGAACCGGGCTTCTTGCAATGTTTGTGGTCATATTATTTCTACTACTTCATGTTTTTTTCAATAGATCCACAGCTGTAGAAAAGCAGCAGTTTGTTAATTTTCTATTAGAAGTATTTTACTTATTCAAATTTCTTCATCCAAGACTCTGCACTTTCTGTTTCGTAGAAATCCATAGCAAAATATTGTGTGGAAAAATTAATCTAAAGGATTCGAACCCGGAACCCGAGAAGAATTGTTCTGCTTCTTAAATTGTGCATATTTTTAAACATAATTGATATTTTTTGCACTAAAATTTGGGACACTTTATTTTTCATTTTTGTCATGACTGCATTTTGTCCATCAGATTCTAAAAAGCGAAAGTGTAGCGCTAAGCGACTGGAGTTGGGGAGCTTATTCTCCTTATTTACGTCTTCTGCACCCAATTCAAAAGCCACCTTCACCACTATTCCGTACTAATCGTTGTCCAGTATGACGCCTATATTAGTTGCCCTACCATCCTCTGCTGCTACAGCCTGTCTTACATATTTTCCATCGAAATTCCGTAAAGGAAATAGAAGAGAGACGAAGAACTTCAGAATGGAAAGCGCCATGATCGTTTCCATGTGCAGCGAAAGACAAGTGCAGCCAAAGATTTCAATAATAGATATATTAAACTCTCTTTTTTTTCAGTAGAGATATCATAATTAACTCTCTGCAACTCTAAACTGTGAAGAGAGGGCGGAAGATGAAACACGGTGCTCCATGTGAGGAATATGGGTTGTGAAGTGGTAAGATTTGAACGGTTGCAGGTATTGTTTATTGAAGAATATAAGTATGATTGGAGTTTGAACAATTTCACTTTCTTATTTTGTGGACTCGAGTAGATTTCCATACGGAAATTTTTTTCGCACATTAAATGAAATGATATGATTTGATCGTATTGGTTCATTTTAACCATGGTCTTGATATGCATTGATTTTTTTATCTACATATTAAATGAAATCAACTGAAATCACAACATTGATTATTTTAACCATAAGAAGGATTAAATTTCTTAATGTATAAAATTTGCTTTTTACATTGATTATTTTAACCATAAGAAAGTTTAAATCTCTTAATGTATAAAGGAATTCATATAAAATTTGCTTTTTTATAAAATTTAAATAGTTTATTTTTTGTTTAGGAAATTTGGAACAAGTGACTTTTATATAGTTAAATGATTTAACATTACACTTAGCACTTTTTATTCTATGTCTTATACATAGATATTTGGATTATTTAACACATATAACAATATATACATAATTAACGTAGTAATATTTTACTAATCTACCCATTAACATATTTTATTTATAAATTGTAATTAATTTTATATAATTTCTAATATAAAATTAATAAATAACATTTAAAAAGTAATATATATATAGGCAAATCATATATTAAAATATTTAAAAAAAATACAAAAATTATATATATATATATACATAATTATTTTTTGTGACTTCACATGCACATAGGAAAAAATTATTTTTGCATGAGTGAGAGTGGAAAATCTTTACATCTCCTTCTCACTAGGTTATATTATCTACAATTAATCTAGGATGTAGAATACTAAAAAATGCCACATCACTACAACACAAAGGGGGGTTTTAAGACAATGTTTAAGACCACTTTTTGGTAATTGTCTTAACTTGAGGCAAAAGAAAACTTGTGTATTGTCTTAAGGGTATCTCAAATTAAATTGTCTTAAAAATAAAATGTCTTAAAATATTCTCTATAGAGACAATATATAACACAAATTTTTGTCTCTCCAGAGACAATTTCATTTTTGTCTCTCTAAAGACAACAATTGGGATTAAAGACATATTGTCTTTAAAGAGACAATGTCTTTGATCCTAACATTGAGAGACAATAAAAAATTACATTCAAAGATAATACATCACTTTTATCTCTTTAGAGACTATAAAATAATGAATCTAGAAAAACATCTCACCATTGTAATAAATAAATATATAAAATATTTAATCAAATATAAACTACAATAACTACAATATCATTGATTAATTCATGTTAGGGTACAGTAGAATTGAACCACTGACCTTCTGCTTATAATGTAGGTGCTCTTCCATTGAGCTAGCACCCTTTAAAGAATTATTATTAGCGGTGTCAAGGGGCTCAACAAGTAGCCTTCACTACACTGAAAATCATTTGCTAATTGCTCCTTGTCAATCATCGTCATGAGTTTGTCTTACCAACCTGTTAGCTTCAGTCAATTTATATTAGCATCGAAGTCTATTCCAGATTGATTTTTTCTGAAAGTAATAGTATCCAATGCCATTTTTTAATCAATGTACATGATACTCTTCATTCTCTAAACTCGACATGTTTTCCCATTGTTGCTTTAAAACTTGTCCCACTACTTGTAGGGAAAGTGTTAAGTCCCTATATTAATAGTGTAGCCCCTTATTATGTTAGTGTATCCCCCCTTATTGTTATTATTGTACTCTTGTAACCCCCATTTTGTTATTATTGTGCCCTTAAATTATTATTGTTAGGTCGGCTAGGATTACATTGTGGCCCACTAGGATTACATCATGGCCCCATGGACTCCTATATATAGAAAGGAGGTTTTGTAAATTGAATCATCCAAGAATTGTTCATTTATGTAATGTATTGGAGGTTTCCCCCTCGAAGTGGCTTATTTCTAAGGCGTTCATATCTCTTTTCTTCTATTTTTTGGAGCTGGTTACACAACATTTGGTATCAGAGCTTGGGATTCTAGGGTTTCGCTGCTCCAAACAGGTCATCGTGGCATTTTCGCTATAACTTTTTTTCTACGAAGTTTCAGAAGCTGAAATTTTTAGGGTGCGAAGAAAAAATCCTGAGGAAGCTTGTATAAAAATTTCA
Source organism: Pinus albicaulis (assembly GCA_034641835.2). NCBI lineage: Eukaryota > Viridiplantae > Streptophyta > Pinopsida > Pinales > Pinaceae > Pinus > Pinus albicaulis. The sequence continues at coordinate 18,691,876 of CM076582.1, read as the reverse complement.
GAGTTTGGTTCGCAATAATTTCGGAGTTATGATCTGTGGAAGCCAGGTATTTTTTCAGGCTCCTAAACAGGTCATCATGGAATTTGCGCTATAAATTTTTTTCTACGAAGGTTCAGAATCTGAAATTCATATGGCGCAAAGCTGAAATCCTGAGGAAATTCATCAAAAAAATTTCAGAGCTTGGTTCGCAATATTTTTGGAGATATGATCTGTGGAAGGTAGTGCTTTTTCAGGCTCCTGAATTTCATCTCAAAGAGGTGATCGTGGGAAAAGTTCAATAACTCTCTCTCTGAAGATTGGATTGGAGTGCCGTCAAAAGTGGTCACAAGTACACGGCCTTTAGTTTCTTCGCTATCAATTTCAGAGACAAAGGACAAAACAGTGACATGTGGCAAGTCGTACAAGTTCGCTCTACTGAACCAGTCCAGAATTAGGTCATTGTGGGAGATTGGACACAACTTTGTCTTGGAGAATCAAAATCAGGTCAGACCTGTGGCATTTGAAAGAAGCTTCAGAGGGCTACTACAGGGCTGAATTTTAGATATTGAATATTTTCAATTACAGAGATAATTCAATTTCAATATCGAGCTCCTCAAAGCAAGTAAAAGGTGTGTATTTTTTTTTCCGAATTGCATAAGTCTTGTTTGAAGAATCAAGTTGAATTGATTCCAAGGGCATATTGGAGAATTTTTGTTAGTAATGGGTTCTATTATGCCTCCAAAAAATAATTCCATACCCATTAAGCCCTCAGAAAGCTATACTATGACGCATGAGGAGGAAGAATTGCAATATGAGATATCAAAATTACGGTACCAAGTGCAACAAGTTTCAATCTTACGAAGAGCAATTGAAGATGAAATAGATGGGTTAAAAGCAGAAATGGAGACTAATTTGGATGTTTTGAAGGATCAAATAATAGAAAATATGGATGATAAATTAATGGAAGATGACATCGAGCATCAACAACAAGTTCTCCAACTCTCAAAGGATAACCCAAATTTGGTGCAGAATCTAATGAAACAACATGAAGATCAACATGACATCGAAATAAGTTATGAAGCAGTCATAGAAACAAGAACTCGACAAGTACAATCAATTTAAAATTATCTCAGCAAGTGGAATAACTTTCCTGTAGAAGATTCCACATGGGACGATGAGAATTTTATATAGAAGCATCAAGAAATAATCAAGCGTTGAGGACAACACTTGTTTGAAGGAGAGGGGCATGTTAAGCCCCTATATTAATAGTGTAGTCCCTTATTATGTTAGTGTGTATCCCCTTATTGTTATTATTGCACTTTGCAACCTCCCATTTTTGTTATTATTGTGCCTTTTTAAATTATTAGCTCATAGGTCTTAGGGGATTGCTATCATGGCTCACTAGGATTACATTGTGGCCCCATGGACTCCTATATATAGAAAGGAGGTTTTGTAATTTGAATCATCCAAGAATTGTTCATTCATGTAATGTATTGGAGGTTGCCCTCTTGAAGTGGCTTATTTCTAAGGCGTTTATATATTCTCATATTTTCTTTCTCTTTTTTGAGCCGGTTACACAACAGTGCTTCCTGTCAGTCAGCCGCATAAAATCTCTCAACCCGTAAATTATTCATAAAATAGATGCCCTACTAATATTACTAAGAAATATATTTTCATTACATTATATAAAACAAGTTTGTGTGGCAGTGCAACACTCGCCCACAACAATTGAAAATAGTGTCAATTTTTACTTCCATAAAAATTTTAATTTATAACCAAATATCATTAAGTTATAAAGCAAACTAAATCTAAGGGGAAGTAGCCAGAGCCGCAGTATGAGCCGCATTCGCATTGATATAATATTTCATTGGAAGTACCCATAATTGAATACCCACTACCATACTGAGCTATAAACCAAAATAAATCTAAAGATTTCGAATCAAACAAAATATCATATGGAATTGAATCAATTGATTATGTCATTGAAAGTTCCAATAATTTAATTCCCACTACCATATTAAGCATAGTCTTGGTTTTTTTTATCCTCTTTTTCTAGCTTCTTATCCTTGACTAACTGTCAACTATCCAACCTCGTCATTACAAACTATGTTTTTATTTTCCCAGAAAAAAATAAAAATAAAATAATATATATGCTATTAAAAACTAAACTCTATAATAATAACAAATACTAAAATCCTGCCAAGTAATAAAACTGTGTAATATTTTCTTGTCTGATTTGTGTTAAGGATTGACATCATAAATGGTTGGTTGATTCCCTGTTATCATGCAGCTTTTGAGTCATCCACACTTGTTTGACCTTCTGACCAAGGATGATCAAAAGGCAAGTTTCCACTCTTCTCTACATTTTTTCTCGAGTTTCTATTGTAGGAAAATTCATTTTATTATTTGAGTTGGTGTTTATATTGCATTTCATGACATACTCCTTATATGGTTACAATAGCTTTCCTTTTTGCTGGGCTATCTATTTCATCCAGGATGTTTTTCTTTTTTTTCAGGAAGTGTGTAGCATGTTGGAAAGTAAATGAATAGATTTGTTATACAGAGTATATATACTTTTAACATTGACTGTACATTTGTTTTCTTATAGTGGTTTCCACGAGGGATAGTTTTTGACCAAAATTTCCTACTAATATCAGTGAAATAAATTAATGAGGTTGGACAGTAACTACTAAATATCATGGCCTTTTTATTTCTAGAGCCTATTTTAGATAATTATAACTTTTCTTTACTGGCAATGGTTAAGTCACTCTACAATTTATAAGTTTGTGTGTATAGCTCTTTTTCTTGAATTTAGTGGATAAGTGATAGTGGTATGCATATATTCTCTATTACATGGAAGTTGGAGTATTACTCCTTGACCGGATAAATCAATCTTTCGGACAAGGTCGATCTCCCTAGTACCAAAAAGTAATCTAGCAACAAAAAGCCAAATAAACCTATCTTTCTCTAGACATATGAAATTTACAAAAGAATACTATAAAGGTGTTAAGGTCTTACCGTAGATCCAATGCTTGTTCGAAGTAGTTGTCCCTCGATCACTTGAAGGAGTTATCCTTATAGACCTGTAGTCACAAACAAGCAAACATTAAATAGCACCTGTATAGTAAATATTATAAATCATGCTTGTCATGGTGATTAAGGAATCCATGAAATAAATAGTTAATTAACAACTTATTGAGAAAAATGAATTCATTTGTATTAACTTTGAATAAAGAAAACCTTACAACCTTAGCCTTGATGTTGAACAGGCCTTCCCGGGGTCCGAAGCAGGAATCTCCTCTACTCTGACAAGCCTTGCACTCTTCCAACCGAGATAGATAGAGGTATGTGATCTCTCCTCACAAAATATCAGTTAAATGAGTCTGAATCTTAACAACACTTAACCTCAAATAATTCTAAAGCTTCAACTCCCCTTGAGGCTACCCAATGCCTCTTTTTATAGTGCAAAAGAGGAGGTTTTAGTTCCAACTATGAAGGGATAGAATCCTCCTTCAAAGGGATAAGCTCCTCACATCAAGGGGTTAGCTCCTTAAGGTAAGGGATACATGAACCTCAAAAGAGCAGTTCTGCCACTGCAAGATTCTTTCTAGAGGCTTCTAGAAATTACTGAAAGTGAGATTTTTGAGTTTACTTGCGCCTTTTTAATATTTTAGAGGGGTCCGCACCCATACCACAGAGAAAGTGCATTCAGGTACGCAGGAGTCATGAAAATTAGGTGCAGGACCGCAGGCAAGATAAAGAGAAAGTGCGATACCAGAGTTAAGGAGATTTTTAAGAACTTTTCTCTTATTTTCAAGGCTTGACATGAAGAACTGATATGTTAGACTTGCAAAGGAGGAAGTATGAGTGATAATGAGCTCATACATATAGCAGAATGTCAGGATGACAATTTTCAGTGCAACAGATTGCCCCCTAAAGTGCAAAGTCTGTAATAGATGAAGCTGAAGTCTGTCATATATGAAGAGTGCAGTACTTTATCATTTCAAGGATCATCCTGTGGACACTCCAGTCGGAACCTGTAAAAACATTCAATGCAAAATATATATATGTAGACATATCATCGCTGAGGTAGGAATTCCCATACTCAGATCAAAACTAACTAGAAACTGATTTAAACTGTTCTGATATAGGAATGATTTTCAATACATCAACAGTATAGACATGTGTAGACAAAGTATGGATGCATCCATCTGTTTATGAATAGTCCACTGTATAAATGATAACAAAAATCCTTGCAGTCTGGATGGTAGAAACTAGATCCAGGGTCTTGATTTCCGCTTCTCGAACTAGTATGATTCTATCCATGTGAATGAATGTGTCGAAGTCAAACATGGTAGAAACCACTTGATTACCAGTCAATGATGTAAACTGTTAACAAGTGTGAGAGTAACCACTAGTAATGTCAATGGCTCTCAAATTACTCAGTACAATCCATGAGATGTGAATGAATGAGCTGAAGTTGAACATGTCATAGATTCTTTTGATTGAAGGTCAATGATGCAACCTATCGTCGAAGGCGAGAAACCTGCCATTGAGGCATGCAGATTTCAGGGTACTGACGATTTCTAGATCAACTTCCTAGATAATGAGCTGTCGTCGATAGGAAGTGATCCGTTGTAGGCAAGCCCACAACACGAAATCACAGATCAAGTTTTGAAGAAATATATTGGCAAGGACTGACTCAAGGATGGTCAAAATGGATGACAGATATTTTGCAAATGAATGATTTGTTTGAACTGTCCTCTTGAACACATAACAACACTATAGATGATTTGGTGACAATTGACCCAAATCTAATACCCAGAAACCGGCTGAAGACTTTCAAAATGGTTTGATTAACTGTTAGGCAAAGGATTTCCCAACCCAGGTGAACAAAAAGTGTCATGTTCAAGAGTGGTTAACGGATTTTTGAATAATCAAAATTCAAAAAACAGGTTCATTTTTCTCTCTTTTCCCCCACCATTTCTGGCAAGTACCTCTTTATTTTTGACAAGCTTGAGGAGGATAACATTTTCTTGTTTATAAGCTCATCCTTCGGATGAGTCCAACTTAGTTTAAGATTTGAACCCTAAGAAGGAGTGGTTCGTTCCTATTTTGAAATTCAACAGGTCCTTTACTGTTAAATTTTAATGAGTCCAATATAGGAGAAACTCGGTGTTTTTTCAATTTTAGGGAGTCAAAAGAAAAAACTTAAGAAGACTCCATTGGGGTACTTTTTCGTAAATTTAGTCTCTCGAGCCTGAAAAAGGATAAAATAATGCGGGAGAGAACTCTATTATCTGTAATTAGTCAACGTATACCTTTTTCGTAAATAGTCCATTTCAGTCCGTAAAAGGGGTAAACTTATACTGAAGGGACGATCATTCATTTATTTTAACGAGTTCAAATAATCAAGTGCTCGACAATCTTTTCAATTTTCGAGAGTCTGAAAAGAGCTTAAAAGAGGACTCCAAGTTTTCGCTTTTTCGTAAATTTTTGAAAGAGTCTGAAAAAGTGATAAAAGTATGCTCTTTGTTGAAAAATGATTAATTTTCCTAAAAATTCCAATTTCTGCACAAAAACTCGAAACATTACACATACCTGTTTAAGATAAATAAAAATGTTTTCAAAAATAACCTTTTTAAAGTGAAAAATAAACAAATTAAAAATTCATTTATTCGAAAAAACTTATAAAAACGACTTTTCTAACTTCATTTTTACCATTTGAGTTCACAGTGAAAAGTAAGAGCTTTTGGGTAAAAAAAATTCCTGTGAAGACTCTGGAAAATCCATCCAGCGAAATCGAGAACCATCAGCTCCAGGTAATCCACGACCTCCTTATCTTGCATTTCATCCATTTACATTTTGTTTTTAGGCTTCAGATTTCATTTTTAATGGAAAAATAGGTTCAAAAAATCACCCGCGAGGGTCCGTAGGTGCAACACGCGGGCCCTGCAGACCCCGATTTTTTTCTACATAGGAAAAATTCGTGGGTCTGCACCTATCTCATAGCACCCGTGCGTTCCTACACACTGTGTATGAGAACAGAGTGCGGACCCCGCGCAATTAAATTTCAAACTTAAATTTCTTTAATTCCGCCCAAAATTTTTCAAACTAGATTGTTCTAATATATCTTTTTATGCATTTTAGGATATACAAGATGATGATTTGGAGAGAACGTGAGCATGAAGACGTAGATGACACCGCAATGATTCATTTGCCTACAATGCAGGCATTAAGAGCATGCGGTTTGTTGGGCCATTCAGGGCATGAAGGCTCAGGTAGACCTCCTAACGTGGCTGGTGGACAGATGGAATGTACAGGACCAGTGTTTCATTATTGGTGGCCACCGGCTCGAAATTGAGCTGGAGGATATCTATTTTTTGACTGGTTTGTCCAAGAGGGGTGAAAAAATTTCTCTGTTTGAGACTAGGCCAGGTGGCTAGTCTGTCACTAGTCTTCGACTAGAGTTCTGTAATGATCACGCAGACCCCCGAGACAAACGGATTGACATAAAAACTATCATTCGTCTCGAGCTTAAAGTGATTGCATTTATTGTCACTAGACTGTGTGGGAGCGCAGCATTGCATGTGGCTACCAGTTCCCAGATGCGCATTGCTATAGACTGTTTTCGAGGCACCACTTTCAACTGGTGCGAAGCTGTTTTGGCCAATGTAAAAGGCCAACTAACCAGAGCAAAGAATGGAAAGCTAAACAAATTTGGATATGGATCCATTGTAGTTACCTTTACTCTAGAGAGGATCCCCATGTTAGCTCCGCAGAACATTCCTGTTGATGCTAGTCAACCTCGAGAACCTAGGATGGTTCGTTGGGTTGCATTGATGGCCCATCATGCTGCTGAGGGCGTTGAGGTTGTTCGATTTCCTTCTACATATTTTCGTTGGCCGGAATGCCAAATTTTTTTCATAGAGGACTTTCCATATGCCAGGATAGATTTCCGCGGTGACCGAAAGATGGCTCTCCCAGTAGGGGAACAATGGGATGAATCAGGGAAAAATCATTTTCAAAAATTTCTAAGTTCTAATTTTTTTGTATTTTAATCATCTCAAAACTAATAATCAAAAGTTTTAAATGCAGATGTGGGCCCACGACGACCAACCCATCTCCAGCCTTATGCGAGGAGGCATCCAGCTGCTGCAGCACTAGCCCCAGAGGGCCAATCAACAGATATCCTGTCTGATTTAGAGCATCACCAAGAGTGCCTGACTCTAGACATTCTAGAGACTGACATAGATGATATTCTACTTAGATTACAGAGATATGTGATTGGTGTCCTAGGACCTTTTAGGAGGTTCCTATGTAGGGTGGCCTGGGCAGCGGTCTCTTATCGTGATCATCATCAGTGATAGGATGATCGTGTTGTAGACTCATATTTTTGACATTTTGTATATCATTTTTGCCGATCATAAGGTGTTTTCAACCTATGATCGAAGACGATGTATATTTTTGAAACAAAATTCTATGCTATGATATATCACTATTACCGGCTATCTGTGTACATTGTATTGAATGTTGTTTAATTTACTGTTTTGATTATTGCAAATGTCGATTTATCATACTAGAAGCAACTGCATCTGCTAATGTATTTAAATGTCTTGGAACATGCTGATATTCAATGTAATCAAATTCACGTTCCAAGAGACGAACTCTTAAAAATAACCATAACAACAATGGATTTCTAATGGCATAAACTCTGTTAAGCTGTAATACAACAAGTTCAGAATCCAACCTAACAATCAAACTCCAAATTCCAAACGATATGGATTCAGATAATAACTCAATCACTGCACTATACTCTGCAATGTTATTCGTTGTTTGACCGAGGCTTACCCCATGCATGGATACTAAATCGTCAGAGGGTGAATAAATAACCCAAGCTGCGGAAGAAATGTTCCGTGTACTACGACAAGCACCATCAGCAAAACCAATGTAGGTTTGAAGAGATGTCGACATCTGCAATATCAAGAGTAAAACTCAGATAAGCAGGAATAGTGATAAAAACACACTCTAAACTAGGCATGTTTTTCTAATCTAAGACACACTAGCAGTAAAGAAATATAATCTAATCAAAAAATCTCCACACCAAATTTAAGCATAATATATCTTCAGATAAAGCCCGTTTCTGGGTTTATCTAAAGGGACACTGTCGAAATATATCAGCTCATAGGCCCCTTTTGCCAGCTTCCACTTAATAATGAAAGGACCATGCCACATGGGCACAAATTTTCCATACCCTAGCTTATCGTTGGCTTGATCGTACACTAAGACTAGGTCTCCTTCTGAAAAATTACGAGGGGTAACATTTCTATCATACTGAGCCTTTATTCATTTGACATGAGCCTCATTTTCTAATGCAGCATTTTGTCGATTCTCTTCTAGTTGAGCCAAGTACAAAAAACGTTTCTCCTCTTCAGACGTAGCTGGGAGTAATTCTATGGCTAATTTCAATGACGAAATTTCGCATTCAATCGGCAACACAACTTCCAAACCATAAACCAGTTGAAAGGGAGTGAAACTAGTTGAGGTTTTTACTGAGGTCCAATATGCCCAAAGTGCTGAAAATAACATGGAATGCCAATTCGACTTATGAATACCAATAATTCGTTTAATCATAGTGACTAAAACTTTATTGATAGCTTCAACCAGACCATTAGCCTACGGATAATATGGAGTAGAACTATCGTGACGCAGGCCAAGTTGATCTGTCAGTTCAGTCATCATGATATTTTGAAAATGACTTCCATGATCAGTAATAATGGCTTGAGGAACACTGAATCTAGAAATTATATGATTGAACACGAAAGTTGCAGCAGTCTTGCCATCTGCCGAAAATGTAGGCATCGCCTCGGCCCACTTAGTAAAATAATCTACCGCTATGATAATATATGCATGCCCCCTGGCCGAGTGAGGGTTACATGTAATAAAGTCAATACCCCACTTTGCGAAAGGACCAACAACAATTATAGGGTGAAGAGGAGTGGGTGGTGCATGCATTTTACAATCAAAGACCTGACAATTGTGGCATTTTCGGACTGCATATATACAATATTTGAATAACGACGGCCAGAAATAACCAGCGCGTAATATCTTTTGGGCTGTAGCATACCCAGACATATGACCGCCACATGATCCAGAATGGCAGTCATTTAGAACCTTCTCAGCTTCTTCATGAGTAAGACAGCGTCGGAAAATAGAATCTGCTTCGCGACGATAGAGTGTGTCACCAATAATATTGTATTGTTGGGAGTGGAAACGTATTTTCCGTCATTGAGATCGTGAGATTTCAGGCTGAAAAGATTGGGTTTGGAGATAAAAAATAATATCCCCATACCAAGGATCAAGAGTACTGATAAGAAACAAGGATTTGTCCACAATGGGCTATTCTGCCATAGTTGCAGTATCAGTAGAGGGGAAATCACACATCAGTTTGGAAAAAACCAAAGATTTTTTTGCCTTGGATTTTTCAAATTCCAAGTCAAATTCCTACAGGATAACTATCCATTTGGAATACTTACCCCCTAGCAATTTTTTGGTCAAAATGTACATCATAGGGTTACAATAAAAAATTACTGTGGTTTTGCGTAATAAGATGTAGTGTCGAAATCTTTGGACAACTTGAACAGTTGCCAAGGCCAATTTCTCCACATGTGTATATTTGATCTCAGTCGGATGCAGATTCCGACTAAGATAATAAATCACATGTTCATTGTTGAATTCATCTTCCTAAACTAAAACCATCCCAATGGTGGAATGAGAGGCAGCGAGGTACAAAAAATAGTCCTGGTTATAATTGGGAGGATGCAGTAATGGTGCATGGGTCAATGCGTGTTTGAGTGCATCAAAAGATCGATTAGCGATCTCATCCCAAAAGAATGGAACATTCTGTTTTAACAACCTGGTAAAACCCTTTGTTAACTCAGCGTAGTTAGGAATGAACCGACGTAAAAAGTTTGCTTTCCCCTGCAAACTTTGGAGTTGGTGCAGAGTCGAAGGAGGAGGTAGATTAACAATAGCTTCGACCTTCGATGGATCAACGCGAATGCCTTCTTTTGAAACAATAAATCCCAGTAAGCGACCCGATTCTACACAAAAAAAACATTTGTGTGGATTCAGCCGAATTCGATAATGCCTACATCTGATAAAGATTGCTCGTAAATGAGTGAGATCGCGATGAATGAGCAGGTAAATCATCTAGATAAGGCTTCACAATGTGCTTAATGTCATGAAATGCATAAGACATAGCCCTTTGAAAATTTTCTCCAATTTTCTTCAATCCAAAGGGTAGTTTGCAATAAGAAAATGGTCCCCACGGACAAATGAAAGTTGTTTTAGGTGGATCAGTAGGGAGTATGTTTATTTGATTGTAACCAGAAAAACCATCCATAAAGGAAAACATTTCACTGCTGGCACAATCATCGATAATTTGATCAATATAGGGGGTTGGATAATTGTCTTTAGGACAAGCTCGATTAATATCCCTATAATCGATACATACTCTTATCGTTCCTTGTTTTTTGTTAACAAGAACAATATTCGATACCCAATCGGTTAAAGGAATTGGATAAATGAAACCTGCACGAAGTAGTTTCTCAACTTCGGCTTTGATAGCAGCAGCTTTTCTTGGATGTATCTGACGTAAACGTTGACGGACAGGTTTGACATCTGGGTAAGTCTTGATTTCATGTACAAAAATTGATGAATTGATCCCTGTAATTTCTTCATATGACTAGGCAAACATGTCACGGAATTCTTGAAATAGGGATTTATAAGTTTGGATTTCATCTTCTGTACAACAAGCACCTATATGAATGTTTTCAATTATTCCTGGCTTAACTGAAATGTCAATTGGAATTGTTCGAGAGATATTTTCCAAATTTAACTCAGAATCAAGATTTTGCAATGGATTCTGCGGTTTTTTGACATATTTAGCAGTAAAAATAGAAGAAAAATTATTTTCAAAATGATCCAGCTTAGGTAAAAATGAAGATCGGTGATGTAGATCTTCCCATGGTAAATCGTCAACAAATAAAAGTTCATGAATCTGCTCATCAGTATGAACAAGATCGGGAAATGTCATTGTGGCTGAGCTAGATATAGAAAGTGATTCCTCATGGATCCCATTCATTGGATCAGTTTCGGTTGAAGAAGGATCGGAAAGTGACTGTACATCCTGATATGCAATTTCAAATGAACTCAAAGGCATCGCGCCATCAAATGAATCTAACTCGGAGTCGGAAGGTATGATCCAAGGATCATCAAACGTAATAGTATTCGATGAAATCATATGAATAGTTGCGATAGAAGGCGATACGTTAGGAGGAGGAAAGGAAAAAGTTCCTAGTAAACCAGAATCTTTAATCAAACCTACTCCAACATCCTTGTAAGGGATAACCGTTTTACCGACATGCTGGATTGTTTCTGTAAAGGCTGGATCGGAGGAGAAATAAGTTAACTGGCCTATTGTAACGATATTTCCTTGATGTGGAAACTTGATAAGCCGAAAGACTGAATAAACAACAGCAGTCATAGCATAAGACCAACTACGACCCAGGAGAAGGTTGTAATCTATAGGGGCATCAACCACTTCCACATATAGATTTATGGTTTTGCCTTCGACCCCTATAGGTAAATCCTACAAAATACTGAAAGGATGGAAACCTCAGCCATCAAAAGCCTTTAGAATTATCAGATACTAATTGAGTGTAGGAGAACCAAGCGATTTCCAACACTGGATCGACATAATACACATAGAAGCTCCCTCATCAATCACAGTCTGAAAGATCGGTCTGTTTTTTACTAATATTGGAATCTGGAAAGCCATTTGATGAGGTAGGCGAGGTGTACTATTCTCTAAATCAAAGATTATTAGGTTCGAGTCCTGAATATCGACATCGCCTATGGCAGAAAAAAGTAATTTACGCTGTGCTGGGCACGATTGCAGCACTTCCAAAGCCGACATTGATGAAGGGGAAATAGCTAAGTCTTCAACAATGTTGTAATTCTGAGCAGCTCTCGCATGTGGATTGAAAGCTGGTTTACGAAGAACACCTTTAGCAGGCGGTTTGATTACTAAGTCTGGATTGGGTTTCTCGATCTGTAGCAGATCAGAAACGGGAGGAGGTGTAGTTGATGTGTTTGAATTAGAAGATTCTGCTTCTTTACCACCAACAGGACTTTTACTACCATAATCTTGCGATCGCATCGCAATCCTGACATGAGACATAATCATAATAGGTTCTTCTGAGGCATTCGAGGTAGAACCAATCATCTTACTATCTTGAGTAGGAAAAGGATCCTTCAAGACAACAGGTTGTTGAGAACCTTTAACGAATTTCGCAACCTCTGCTCGATGTGGGCATTCCTTAGTAAAATGATCCTCGTTGCAAATGAAAAAAGGATAGCGAGGCTTGCGTTTTTTGTCATTAGATTCATCTTTATCAGTTTTATCTTTTGAATTATTTTTGTTTTTATTCTTCCCCTTCTTTTTACCACCGAATTTAAATTTGGACATAGATGTCTCTACGACATGAATGTCGGTAGAAATTTCAGCGGAAGACTCTCCTTTCGAGGAATTAGGTAAATTTATTATAGGAGAAAAATTCTTCAAAGATTTCTTCTTGCTTTTAGTATTAACTGTACCAATCATACCATCAGCGGCATGAGACCCTGAAGGAGCTGCAGTTATTTGACCTTGTTTTGGAAGATCGGGGATTTTTTCATGTAAAGTACCTGACTGCGTATAGACGAGGTCAAGGTACTGAGCTTGAGCAATGAATTTCTCCTCAGTAGAAACTCCGGCCTTAGCTACATCTTCAGTGATTTTGGGTAATAATGATTTAACAAACCATTCCGCCAAAATTTGATCTGGAATGTAAACTTTCACCAAACGCCTTCTACATCGCCATTCGTGAATATGATCAGAAATATATGTGGATGTGGATTGCTTTAGCGAAGTCAATAGTTCCGTGCCATTGTCGCATCTGACAAGCAATTGAAAATGAGTTAAGAAGGCAGTTGCTAACTGACTGAAATTATTAAAAGAGCCTCGTGGTAACTCAATGTACCATTTGGCGGCAAGACCAATAAGAGTTCTGTTGACGGGAAAGTTTATCTGGCCAACAGTAGGGGATCTCCCCGGTTAAAAGTCCCAACTAAACTCTAAACTGTTTGGAATAGGGATCCCGTCCGGGGTGTGGGTCCGGCTACCGCTTAGGTCTCCTTTCTCTTAGTCTCAAAAGAACTCAATGAACTTGCAGACACACACTTATTCAAATGATACCAGATACATGCTTGATGAGTTAAACCATATATAACACTATGTGTAGCGAGACAAAATAATAAAGCATAAACGCCGAAGGAAATGCTGTTAACAACACATCATTGGGGTTATGCTTGTAGGCTGTTCTGACCATAAAAGAAACAATTCTTTATGGTGAAAACGATCTCCACTTCCTGAAAGATTTAGATGATAATACAAATGCTAATAAACAAAGTCATTACATTCATGAGAAAGTGAAAAAAGCTGAACATCATTAACACAAATACAGAGACTATAATGTGTAAATGATGCCATTAAAGGTGCAGCTTCATTAATCAAAAGATGTTTGAAACTGTATAAGAAATACTCATAGTGTTCGCACAGCAAAACACATCAGATCCAAAAGGAGTTTTGACAAGTATCTCATTCATATGAAAAAAAGTGTTATCCTTCAATACAATTCTCTATAACTCTTGAGTCCCGAAAAAAATAATCCATTACATTTTCCCCGGAGGGAGTTTTATAGATCAAAATTTTCCCTTTGGGCTTCTTGACTCTTCGCCTGCCCAACTGTTGAGCTTCCTTGCGACCTGGAAGGGAACTGCGACCTGCGACCTGGCTGGGCAATGTGACCTGCGACCTGGCTGGGGAGCGCGACCTGCGACTTGTTTCCAAATGCTACCAGCGATCTACTGCCACCAGATTATGAGGATGTGCGCGCAATTCTGAGGTCAGGGCCATGAATCTGTTGTCCTTTGAGGAAGTTTTTCCAAACCTGATAATCTGCTGCTATGGGGGAAACCAAAGGGACCTCTTCTTTCAGCCGATGCATACACTCCAAGGCGTTTGGGATTAGAGTCTCCTTCTTCTGTGTGATCAGGTTGGACAGAGAGGCGAGCTTGGTGAAGACCCAGACTGGCGTGACAAGAAACTTGCCCAGGTTCTCTTGTGATGCTGCAAGGTCAGAGGTGGCAGCAGCTTGCTTAATGGGCTGCAAAAATGACTGTATCTCTTGATCCACCTGCTCCCATGTCTTCCCCTCATCCAATGCACCCAGCGATGGAATGTGATGTAGGATGTGCATCAAATCGATGCCGCTGATCAGATGTTCATATGCAGCCATCACCTTATCTAAGTCCTTGGATAGCTTATCCTTGGACTGCATTTTCGTACGGATCTGGACCTTGGCATCTTGCGCGTGGATCCAATCCTTATTTGGAAAATGTTCGGGAGCCTGGGGTTACCGAACTGTCCAGTCCATCATTCTGTCCAAGCCAGCTGAGGCTTCCTTTAGCTACTCGTTCCTTTGCTTAGTTTCTTTTTGGGCTCTCACAAGGGGGCGACTGTTTGTTTTATGGTAAACATCTCCCCATAAAATTGCCTCATGGTAGTATCTAATATATCAAACTCCCTTTGAATGGTAAGCGACACTTCATTGATAGGGGGAGTTTTGTTTCGGAGTTGCTGAATCTCCTCTCTCAATGTCATCTTTTCCTGTTCTGCCCTTGCCTCTCGTTGCTCTGCTTCATGTAGCCTATTTTGTAGAGAGAAGATATCTCTACTCATTCTGGTTACATTATCTTCTGTGGCCGCAGTGAAAGCTGTGCCGGCCGATGCTATCATCACAGGATTAGTCCTAGTATCGAGGACTATGTCTTTCTCCGTCGTGACTGTGGAGGAGGCGGAAGGATTTCGCGCCAGGCATCTTCTTTTCTCCTGTCAAATTTTGAAGGAGAACTGATCATACGTGAGCCTGGTGAGATCGAATACCTCCTCCTCTTGCCCTTGGTAGGAACTGACATCAGAGAGTGTGGTGCATGTATTGACTAGAGGTACCTCAAGGGGTGGTAGCTCTGTTTGTGATCCTGTGCCCTGGGGAGATACCTGGATGTTCTCTAGCATTGCATCCTCCTCTTCTTTCCTTTTGTTTTCCTCCTCTTCTCTTCGAAGGTGTTCGGCTTCTGCTGTTGCTTCTAATTCAGCTTTCCTTTTACGCTTAGCCATTGGTGCTTGTTCTGCTCTCTTCTGGCATTCGGCTTCCACTTTATCTAATTCTTTCTTGAGTTCCTGTTTCGCCGCAGCTTCCGCCTCTTGTTTCTCCTTTTCCTTCTTGGCCTCCTCGGCCTACTTCTTCTTCTGCTATGCCCTTAGAATCTTTTTGCGCTTATCCTTGTCTTCTTTCATCTTCTTCTCTATTTCTTGCTGGGCCTTGGCTTCTAGTTATTTCTGTTGGGTAGAAGTGCTCTGCCCTGTATTGGTTCGAGGCTTTTTAGCCAGAGAAGAAGAAGTGCCTCCCAATTCACGACTCCTTTCTTCTGAGGTTTGTTCATCTAGGTCTTCTTGATCAGAGTAAGCCCCCAGAATAAGTTGTCCATCTACATTGTACCAATTTCTCCTTTCATCTTCGCCCGGGCATTCTGTGTGCTGGTAGTTCCATTTGAACTTAGCCCACTTGCAATGATCAGGAACTATCCTTTCTGGGTCATATGTCCAGTGGTCTAATGCCCCAAGGTGGTAACTTTTCATCTCTTCCACTTCTGCCTCCACCTCTCTGGAATCTTTGATTGTGTAAGCACCGATAGTGAGGGGTAGTGTAGGCCACGGCTTCTTCTTACCCCTGGACAGGACCCTAGAGAAACCAGAAGACATTTGGAAACAGACCTCTTGCATGAGCATTTTGTCTGTGACATATCGAGGCATAGCATGTGGGGCTTTGAACGAGCCAAAGACTCGGATGAATGTGTACTCAGCAAATGGGAACCAATGTGCCACCTTGCCTAGCATCTCCATGGCTCACCAAGACATGCAAGGAGTGTCTTGGCCGAACAATTTTTTGTAAAGAGCTGGGGTGAACACTTGAGAAATCGGCTCTATGTCTTGCTTATACCTGGAATCCAAAAACACCTTGGTTTGTAAGTGGATTGCACGGCTCTGTTTCGGATCCCAACTATGCACCCATCCCTCAAAGTGGCACCTTGAACAAATGGCATCCAACAAATAAGAGGCCATGTAGAATTCAGAAGGCAATCCTTCATCTGGTACCAATGTTGAGGATATGTTTGTATGAATGGAGGTCACCAATATGCTGGCCCAGTTGAAATGGGTGTCGTGCACTGTGACATACTCCATGAGATTTTCCCATGTGCCGCTGAAGGTGGTGGCATCGGGGCACCCATACAATCTACAAAGCATGGAAGCCACCAATTTATACACTTTCCCAAGGCCCGCCACTGGATATTCCTGATCCTTCTTGACCTTAAATTTCTCAGGCTCCTCCCACCACTTCTTTAGAGTATCAACTATAGGGACTGCATGGGCGATGGCCCATTCTTCTGTGAAGTCCTCCTCTTGCCCAGGAGAAGAGTAATAAACATGAGCGTCTGAGCCTTTGAGCGTCGCGAAAGGCTTTCCTTCACTGTCCCTGATTACGAACTTCTTGGGGTCAGTTTTCTGTGTAATCCAATCTATCATCTCTGGGCATGGGAATATAGCCGAATGGGCACCTACAAGATGTAGCTTAGACCTTTTGACCTGTATATATATTTCCCGATCAGGGAGGTCCTCTGGGAATTCTGTTCTAGCGAACTCTTGGTACACTTGGTACCAACGCATGTTGTCCCATTTGGCAAATGTGCACAGGGTATCTCTGTAGATCGAGGGTGGGGACATTGGCATGTCCATCTCTACGTCCTCCATTGCCAGGATCTTGTCTTTTTTCCGAGATACCGGAGGTCCCATGTCGCTTGAATCTTAGGGGACAGGTATACACTCTAAGTCTGCTTCGAATTCACCTGTCATATTCATGAAAGAATCCCAGGATAAGAAAGATGCCATGATGATACAAAACTAGGTACAACGTATCAATTATTTCAATTGGGGACACAGGCAAAGCTGAATAAGTGGCCTACTGGGTCACAGGGTTGCAAGGTCGCGATGTTCATATTTTGAGGATTTTGCGACTTTGCGACCTTGCGACTAGGTCGCGGGGTCGCTGGATCGCAAGTTGTGAAAAATTAGCAAAAGTGCGACTTTGCGACCTTGCGACTAGGTCGCGGAGTCGCAAGTTGTGAGAAATTGGTGGAAATGCGATCTTGCGACCTTGCGACCAGGTCGCGGGTTGCTGGGTCGCAAATTCTAGAAAATCGGCGGGAGAGCAACTCTGTGACCTACGACCAAGTCGCGAGGTCGCTAAGTGGCAAAGCTGAGAAAAACAAACGGAAGAGCAATTTGCGACCTGGCGACTCAGCGACTGGGTCGCAGGGTCGCAGGGTCACAAGTCATGCTAGGGCTTGCCGAGGTTTTGGCGCGCGCGGCGTGAAGTTGCTTTTCCATTTAACTTGAAAAACATAGGACTAAATGGGTCCAGACAGAGCCATGGGATAGCTTTTGGAGTAGGATACAGGCCATGAGAGGCTGGATGAGGAACTATGATAAGTTTGGGCAAGCAGGGTGAATGTTGGAGTCAAAAGGGAAGCCCTAAGTGACAAATGAAAACAATGGCTAAGGCAAGGGCAATTTAAAGGCTAAGGAATATAGAAATTAGGCAAGAATAACCCAAAAAGGAAACAACAGAAGGAAAACGACAACTTACCCGAGAAAATTGCGCTCCAGTCAACCTGTTAGAGGCATTTTTTCTATCCGTTGCATATGCAAAATGCGACCTAGCGACCTCCTATATATAAAAAGGTCGCACGTGCGGGCCATTAATGAGGTCGCAGGGTCGCATGGCGAGGTGATCTGAGAGGGATGCGACCTCGTGACCTTGCGACCTTGCGACCTCGTGACCTCAGAGTCGCGAGGTCGCGATTTTCCACAAATTTGAAGTTTGCGACTCAGCGACTTAGCCCTCCCGACTCTTTAAGTAACTTTTCTTTGTGCTCAAGGGGCTCAAAAATTTTTAAAGTGGGGTTCTTTCAGAGGGTGTTGTAGAGGCTACAACAAATGGTGATTCACTGGTCGAACTCAGAGTCTCTGCCGATGGTTGGCCTTGGAGGGGGAGGGAGGGGCCTTCACTAGCTGTTCTTTTTACCTAAAGGTTAGCACTACCTTGCCTTTTGCACCTTGCGAGGTTACTTGGCCTCCTGGCTTGTTTGGGTGCTGGTTAACCGAATTTCATTTCTTCAGGTTTCTGGACTGAAAGGGTTGGAGAACTCCAGGTAGTTACAGGGTCCGGTACGATTATTTTGTCCTCATCGTGTTGCTCCGCTGCCTGTGAACCTCTCAGTCCAGGCGGAGTCACTACCTAGGAGTCATGAACATTGCTTCGCTGTCAGCGAGCCTGGTCAGTACCCCGGCGGAGTCGTTACATCACCTCTCTGCGCAGGAAGCCTTTCTCAATCCTTTACCCTTTATTGGTGTGCTATTGCACTTATTTTGAATGTGCCTAAGGCACTTATTTAGATGTGCTCATGGAACTTATTTGAGATGGGAAATTTTTGCCTAGGCGGATGAGGGATCCCGACTTATTTTACTTGCAGAGAGGTTTCTCCTGGTCTGATATGAGGACTTTGGTTTTTCCTGGATGTCCTGACATCACCCGAAGTTGACTATGTTCCCTTCTGATCTAGTTGCCGCTGTATCACACTTTCTTTTTGTAGATACCCTTTCAAACTCACTAGGTGGGCTCCCCACGCTTGATGGCTTGAGCTAGGTCATGTGCTACCTTTGGGTGCCAATTACAAGCAAGATTTTACCACCTTCGTGTCTTTCAGGAAAGGCCTCCCATCAGCATAGAACCTGTCGTAGTGTGCCAATTGCGTGGCTCTGACAAGGCCTTCCGTTTTTTTTTTTTTTTTTTGACAAAAAGGAACGAAAGCGGAAAATATGGTATAAGGGTAGGACAGCCCTCTGAGGGCTACTAAGTGAAGTAATGTTTGAGGTCATGCCCATTTACCGGGAGGACCTCGACTCTTCCCTTAAGAGTTTGCAGTCTAAACGTGTGGGAACCCAATTTCTCCTTAACCTCGAAGGGACCTGTCCATAGTGCTTGGAACTTGGAATGTTTTCCCTTTTCTTCGTGAGCTTTATCCCATTTAAGGACTAGGTCTCCTACTTCAAAGATTTTACTCCCTGCGGATTTTTTATCAAACCATCTCTTGATCCGGCTTTAGTGGATGGCGAACTTTTCTTAGGTTTTTTGTCTTTCTTCCTTCAGCTTAAGTAGAGTGTCGATTCGGGTCTGCAAGGTGGGGCATGGGGTACCATGGCATTCTTGGGACAACTGAAGGGCAGGGAGAGATAAATGGGGAGGAATAAATGCTTCTTTTCCATATACAAGAAAATACGGGGAGGTGCCTAGGGATGATTTGGGCGTGACACGGTCAGCCTAGAGAGCGTTGTGAAGGGCATTGTCCCAGTTGCGCTGGTGGGACAGCAAAGTCTTCTTAATGATGCGGATAAGATTTTTATTGGTTGACTCAGCTAACCCATTTCCTTGGGGATAATAATTTGTAGAATGTTTAAGCACAATACCATTTTCCAGAGAAAAATCATACAATTTAAAATATGAAAAGTAAGTTGCATTATCGAAAACCAAGGAAGTTGGAATGCCAAACCTGGTGATGATGGAATGAGTGACGAATTCTATTACCTCTTGATCATTGATTTGGCGTAAAGGTGCTGCTTCGACCCACCTATTGAAATAATCAGTAGCAGTAAGAATATACTGATGTTGCTTGGAGGAGTGAGGTATGATTTCACCAATCACATCCAAACCCCACTGTTGAAAGGGTTCCTCCACTGCTACTGATAGTAGGGGGGCAGCTGGCTGTGCTTCCCGGTTTGCGAATTTCTGGCATTGAGTGGACTTTCAGACATATGCATGCACATCTCTGAAAAGGGTTGGACAATAGTATCCTGCGCGCATTATCTTGTGGGCGGTAGTATCACCTGCAAAATGCCCTTCAGCTGTCCGTCGTGCGGCTCAGTCAATATTTTCTGTGCTTCATCATGTTCCAAGCAGCGTAACATAACTCCATCGTAATGTTTCTTGAAAAGCTTACCCTGGATCAACTGGTAAGATGCAGCTTTGAGCCTTATTGTGCTTTTCTGCCGAGCAGTTAGAGCAGGGTCCAGGATGCCATGGGCTAAAAATCCTGAAATGTCAGAGTACCAAGAAGGGCTTCTCTACTGAGGTGCGTGGTCACTCTGATACATGTCAATTTCCTGTTCCCAACACTCTTATTCAACTCCATGTGAGCTTGTAGCCTCTGCAGCCATTTGGCATAGTCCTTATCCTTTAACAGTGTGCACTGGTTTAAACTCTAAGTCATACTCTTGCAGGCATGCCACCCAGTTGCCTCGCCTCTTGCCTAGCTCCTGCTGCACGAACAATGAGCGGACAGCTGGGTAGGGAACGAAAACCGTGGCATGGTTTTTCAATATGTATGGCTTGAAATGCTTGACTGCTTTGTAGACTACATAGGCTTGCTTTTCGATTTCAGAGTAGTTCAATTCAGCTCCTTGTAAACCAGTACTCATGAAGGATATAGGTCGTTCATCATTGTTTCCATCTTTCTGCGTGAGGACAGCTGCAGGTGATGAATCTGAAGCGAAAGTATACAGGATAAAGCTTCGCTAAAATCTGGAATTTGGAGGGATGGTGCTTCAACTATAGCCTGCTTTATTTTGTTGAAGGCCTCCTTCTCTGGTAGATTCCATTTGAAAATCACATTCTTCTTGATCATCCCCTGCAAAGGCCTAACTATCTGGGTGAAATCTGATATGAATTTACGTACAAAATTGATGTTTCCCAGGAAATATTGCATTGCTTTTTTACTGCTAGGGGGGGGGGGGAATCTAGGAAATGGCTTTCGCCTGCTCTGGATCTACAAAAATGCCCTGCTTAGTTATAATGTGGCCCAGCAAATTCCCTTCTGCCACAGTGAAAACACTCTTCTTCGGGTTGAGTGAAATCCCGTACTTCCTACACCTTTCGAAAATTTTCTTGAGGTGGCGTAAATGATCGCCCCGGTGTTTCGAAAACATTGTGACGTCGTCCAAATAGACTACCACGCTCCTCCTTATCAAACCACGGAAAGCTATATCCATGGCCCATTGGAAAGTTTCCCCCGCGTTTATTAATCCAAAGGGCATGCGTCTGAACGCGAAAGTTCCCCATTTGGTTCGAAAAGTAGTTTTCAATCTGTCCGGCTCAGCTACCAGCACTTGGTTGTAGCCGGAGAATCCATCCAATAAGGAGAACATCTTGGATCTAGACATAGCTTGCAATATTTGTTCCATAGGAGGCACCGGATAATTGTCTTTGTTTGAGGCCCGATTTAAATTCTGGAAATCCACGCACAAGCGGATCTCGCCAAACTTCTTCCGTACCGGGACCAAATTTGATGCCCATGTGGAGTGGCGAACTTTGAAGATGATGCGTGCATCCAAAAGCTTCTCAAGTTCTTTCAGAATCATCAGTTCCAAAGTAGGATGCACTTTTCTGAGCTTCTGTTGGAAAGGCTTCACGCCTTCCTTCATGGGTATCACGTGCTGAATAATCCGAGTATCGTGTTAGGGTCCCGTGATTTGGCCAATTGGCGAGCCAAATGACGATGTAACATCAAACCAAGATTTGGAGCCCGAGGACCTAGCCTTCCTGGACTCAGAGAGGGCTCTCTCTATATGTGTAAAAGATGTCGGTGTGTTTGCTTATGGTGTTCTGATATTAGGCTAGTTATGAAGTGAGTTTTTTTATTTTTGGTTTTTTAAGTTTGTGAGGGATAAAACTGATCAAAGATATAAAAGAGGTAACAAGAAGTCAGATCAACTGGGCTATGGGGTCAAAAAGGTCAAGGAAGCTATCAGATGATGATAAAAGGTTGTTGTAGGGCCGATTTGATTCACGGTAGAAGGGATCTTTGGGAAAAATGGAGTAAATGGACATCAAGCTTGTGAAAGACAAGGGATTTCAAGTGTAACTAGTTGATAGCAGACATAAACATGTTATAGCAAGCCATTAATCATGCTAAATGTAACTATGAGCTAATTAATACATAGAAATCAAACATTCCAGCCATGCATAGAAGTATAAGACCCTCTAACTTTGGGAAATGGCTATAAGACTTTGGGGAAAACACATAAGATGGACTAACAACTCAAAAACTATGTTGGAATGCCTAAACGCAGTCTTTAAGTTATTGGGCACTTTGACAAACAAGGTTTCATAGTTTTAGGCAAAGGGCTAGATCGAGACTAGGCCTCCTTGGTTCAACAAGATGATAAGCTAATCAGTCAAAGAGATAGTTTCATGGACAGAACTATGGACAATCATAGGTAAGCAGGGCACACCATACATCCTACTCAACATGCATAGAACTTATGAATAAAACTAGCAACAATATCCTTAAGTTACTAAAGAGCAGTTAAGAATTCTTTAGTACAACTAAGGAAGAAGAAAAACATAAAAGCTATGAAGATTCAGGAATTTTGAGGTGCCTCCATGGGCATATCTCAAACTTAATCTCTACTGATCTATAGCAGCAAGAAGCATGTATCATGAATGAAAACTAGAAGACAACAAAAAAGCAAGAAACACTATACCATTCTACCATGTCATGGAATCCATCACCAATCCTTCATCATTCATCAAAAGCATCCAAGAGGCAGTCCAAAAATCATAACACAAGTATGTTATTCAAAGCTCATATGACCAATATATTGATTCTTCTCTCAAGTTCAGCCTCTGTTTTACAATGAAACCCATGGAATAAATAGGCTTGAGGAAGGAAAACCTCATGGAGCAACTAGCTATCCCATTGGCCAAGCCAAAATATCTAAACTTGTCCTTGAGGCTTTGCAAAGCCCAAGGCACAAAATATCCCATAAAATATCTAAAAAATGCTAAAAATGGAAATTATATTGACTTTACATCATTTCCCAAGTGTAAAAATAGCTAAACGCACATTTGGGAAAAGCAGATTTTTAAGGTTCAAAAATTACAAAAATACTTCAAATTTATATCAGGAAAAGGTCCCCTGACTTGCTGGAAACATTTGGCAGCCTTCCTGGTGTCGAAATGAGGCTCATGATGGCCCGTTGGAAAGCTCTCTGTGTCTACTTTCCGGTGCAACTGAAATCACCTCAATCTGATGTCTGGAAGTTCCCCAAAACTGTACCTGTGTGTAAAAAACCAGGAAATAGCAGACTGCTGATATGGCGGGCAGAATGTGCAAAAAGTGGGCATTTTTCGCCAATTTGAGGGGGCGAATGATCTCCAAATGCCCTGAAAATCGCTGAGGACCTTCTCATAGAATTATGGCATCCATTGGTATCATCCTTCTCCCTTGAAAACCCCTCAAACTGAAATGGCGAAATTATGATTTTTCGACCAAAAACCCATAAAATGCCAAAAAACAAAAAGTTGTCGAAACGGGCCCAAAATTGGCACATATGACCCTCAGGGGTCCCTAGCAACATGCTCTAAAGCTGAGGCCAAAATGTCAAGAGCTGATGTTCTTTTCTCCTCTTTTCGTGCCGGACGCTCCTTAAAACTGCTATTCTTAATCATCATCCTTATGCTGCTGCTCAAATTGTTGAGTTGCTGCTGTTCAGCACTTTCCTCCTCTAGTTCCTGCTGCCTTGCCTTGGAGGCATTTTGACCTAAATATGCTTTGGAAGAAACAAACTGCCTCACTGTGTGTAAAACTGCCCCTTTGGAGCCAAACTATGTGAATGTACTGCTTTGACAGAGAAACAATGTGATTTGGATGGTTGCAACAGTTCCTTTACAGTACAAAAACTCATGCTCTCTTAAAAGGTAGCCTTACACCTGGGATGTATCTCTGCCAACAGAACTTTCAATAGGATACCATACAATAGAAGTAGACAGACTGCTAGGTAAATTTCCTGTGCAAAGTGTCAAGAACTCACCTTGTTCTTGTGAAGTTTTTAGAGGTCAATCAACACATCTGTATCTTTGCCCAAGGTAGGCTTTGCAATCATTAAAAACCTGCCTTGTCTAAGTGTGCCAACATTCAACAAACTTGCATATATGCAATCAACCCTTAGTGCAATTAAACAGTCACTGTCACAGTCAGAAAACAGAGGTGACAAGCTATAAGGTTTCAACAGAGGTTGTAGCTGTTTATCTCTTTCAAAATAATCAGTGTCCCCTTATCAATGTAACCCTTGCCTTTGCAGAAAAAACCTCTACTCTATATGAACATACACTTATCAATAAGCTCAAAAAACAAAAGACGGTCAAGCAACAAACACAGTGAACACTGTCTTTTCTGTGAGAAGTGTGAGCAACTTTCCCCTGTAGCTTTCAACCTATAAACTGCTCTTTGACAAAAACCCTTTTTCTGATTACACTTCACTGTCTTCTATAGGTATGTCAGCAATGTTTTGAAGATAGTGTGAAATGCCTTCCTTTGACATAAAGCCCTGTCTCTTTATAACAAAGCCTTCTTTTTGCCTTTGTATATGAATCAGCACATACTCATAAGGACATACACAGTCAAGTCAAAGAAATATGGTGAAAACACCTTCCTGTGGGTGGGCAAAGGTAAAAATATAATCTTCTGAGCTTCAAAATACAGTTTTGTCCTTGTATGTCATTTACCAGCAAATTCAATCAAGATGAGAACAGTCAACTAGAGTATATCTTACTCGGCCCAAATCCACTGTTTATAAGACTAGGTGACACAATTTGAGAAGTTTCTTTAAGGTGGCAGTCAAGCTCTTGCAACAGTCATATTACCACCAAACTTCCTTTGAACAAAACACTGCTCTTTTTCTGTCTCTGCCTCTCAACAAGTATATTAAACAATATTACACAGTAAAACAAGGTGTATACACAGTCAAAGGTCACTGTGTAATAGGTATAGTTATCAAGCCCCTTGTGTTTGGTGTGAGCCCAAACAATCCTGTAGGAGTCAAACAGTGAAGACTTTCTTTGAACCAGAACACTGCCATGGTATCCAATATTCCTTACCCAAATTTGACAATACCTCCTAATGGTGACTTTCAATTTCACATACTAAAGTTGTCTTATGAAGTAAAGGAGAAAGCACTGTTGTTTTGCCTCTTTTTATCAAACAGAGAGATCTTTTGGTTTGACAAAGAAAAATTTATATCATGATAACTGCTACTTGAAAATAAACCCACAGTTCTTCCTTTTTGGACATTGTTTCTGCATTATTTCAAAAACTGTTCGGAGAGTTTAATTTGGTCCTTTCCCACCCATCAAAACCTATTCCTTTTATTAATGTCAGTGTTGGGCAAACAAAACTACTACAGCCTTGAGTTTTAAACAAAGGCACTTTCCTTAAGACAACCCGGAACTGTGATTTCAAGCCATGACTTTCATCTCCTTTCCACCACTTAACAATTTTGAAAATATCAAGGGAGGGGCATAGAGTACCTTTGAAACACGATGGCAGGATTTTCTCGAGAGTTTGAGCAGCTTTGAGAAGTTATTGGAGGTGTTTTGGACGTTTGAAACATGCGTGGCACATTTGCAATGGAGAGCGGCGCGCAAGTTTGTGGTGTCGGGTCACTGTCGGGCCCACAGGACCAACACGCATAGGCGCGTCGCGCGCCACTACAGGCGCGTCGCGCGCCTATGTATTTCTTTATAAACAGTCGACCTGAGCGCGTCGCGCAGCGTCACAGGCGCGGCGCGCAGTTTAAAACCTGAAAACTCTGTTTTTCATGCTCACAACTTCTTCCTCCGACTTTGTAAACTTCAAGGTGATGTTTGCTCTTGTGCTTGGGTGACTGCTTAATGAGTTTGAAATGGTCCTTTGACATCCTTTATTTCCAAATGAAATAAAACCCGTGGTTTAATTTTGTAAGGGTTTTCAAAATTTTTTTCCTTTTTGAAATGATGCCCTGGTGCATTTTTTGAAACCTGGAACAATTTCGATAGTGTTTTGAAAAGGGCCCACTCTTAAATCTTATGAGAATTTCAAATTTCGACCATCTGCCTTCACTTTTCTTCAATGATGATGAACCTGCCAGTTTATAGATTTTGTCCTGTGATTCAGAAGGTAAGGAAACTCCTGCGGACCTTTTTTAACCTACTGCCTTTCTTCTATTCAACATGTAAGAGTAGAGTACCTTGATTTGTTTTCATAGGGAACCTACTTTTTGTTGTGACTGTGGTATGCACACTTTGCTTTCAATGAGTTCCAGATCCTGAAAAAGGTGCCAAATTCTTTCTTGTATTTTGATGAATAACTGTATCTAGCTGCAGTACCTTTTGGGAAACTGAGCTCAGGTTTCTTTTGTCAACCTATGATAAGTAATCTTAAGGACATCCTCTGATAGGTAGGAAGATCAGTATACTTTGAGAAACAACTATCATTTCCTTTGTACTGTGCATTGATCTTCTTGTAACAGACTCATTCCAAGGTTCAAAACTGTCCACTGCTTGACACTTTTGGTGATGTTTTTAACAAGGAAAAACCACTCGAGATCTGTCAAAGAGCATTGAAAGTTGTTTTGTCATTTATCAGGAGATGGTCTGTCTTCTTCCAACTTTTTTGATAATTTCTACTTCCAGGTGATTTATAAGCTCCTCCTTGGATTATAAGCGCCATATTTTAGCTGCATCCATTCATACTTTCTTTCTCTGTCTATTTGAAAGGAACTCCTTTAGACTTCTTGGCATGTGACAGTGAGGTGTTGTTTGACCCCTTCTCCTAAGGAAACTGCCTCTTTTTGTATCAATGACATGCATATTCAAATTGTCTCCTGTCCTCTATAAGGTATAGTTTGACAGACATTTTCCTATGGGTAGGAAAACCAATACCTTTTGAATCATAAACACCATCTGTTACCTGTGCAATGACTTCTGTTTTCCTTCTTTGTCTCTTTCCACTGCACCTTTTGACCAGTCAGTTTTAACAACATTCAATGCCTTGGCCATCTGCTCATGAATGAAGGAGGTCCTTCACTTGGCAGAGTATCTGAAGATTGTTTGATAAGCCTGCCTGACAAGGGTTTTTCTTGGATATGATGGTAAGCAAGCAAACTTGAAAACATTAATACTTTTACCTCTGCCTGTGATCACTACTGTGCTTCAGAAAAACCCTAGTCAAGGTGTCACTGTCTCACTGTACTGCCCTTTGCTGAGGGGAACTGAAAAGTCACTATTTTCCTTGGTCAACTTGTGACAAACTATTTGAAAGATAATCTCTGTGAGTAGGGAGGTTAGCACCTATTGAAAAACAAAACACCTTTTCTTCTGCCTGTGATAATGACATGATTTGTCAGCATCTCTTCAATTTGGTCTTTGTGGAACATCAGGCTGCTTATGATTGGAAATGTTTTTTGCTAATGATGTGTCTCCCTAATTCATATGATTTGAAAACTTCAAATGATTTCCTTTACAAGATCAGAACTCTGTTTCCCTTTTAATTTGCATACTTCAGATTCTAGGCCTGCTATGATTATCACTTACACTCAGAAAACCTAGAGTCTGTGTTTCACTGTTCAGTAACAAGCAAACCTAGGCTTTTGCAATCCTTAAAGTCAATATTGGCCAGCGCCCTCTGCTTGTAGATGAAGGAGGCGCCCTAACCCTCTGCTTGTAAATGAAGGAGGTTCTTGGCCATGACACTTTACCAGTCTGCTGTGACAGTGGTGTCTTTTTCTTACTGTGATTTTCATGCTGGAAGGAAGCTGCAAAGTCTTAATGAGTGACTCTCTGTTTTGCAGATATATCTCAGGCTCATGTTACATTTAGAAGCAGTTGTTCTTCTAAATGTAGATTCAAGCAATTTCTTCTGAGATGAGGTTATATTTCCTGCCTTTGTAGAATCCATAAAACACTGTGAAACACCTAATAATCAGCGTGAGACTGTGGTTTATGCAGTGCTGAGACCTAGGGGTGTGTGAGTGGCGCAACTTAGAGCTGTGATCAACTTGATTTGCAGAGTGGGAGGTCAGTCATGGTTGGTCTGTAGCAGATGGAGGCTTTTTGGCTTTTTGATGATTGCCAAGGGTAAAATGTCTTAAAGCGCCACTTCCTAACATAGGGGAGGATTTTGAAACAGACTTGGATTTGCCTTTTGGAGCTGATGGGCAGACTAGTAGGGCTGAAGCTAGAAAAAATAGTGATAATGGATTTTAACTTTGACAAGGGCAGACTGAAAAGTAAGAGGGCGAAAAAAGTTTTATGAGGGTTTTCTAGATGACAGATTGACATATGGAATTCAGCTTCTAGAAAACTCAGCTATGGGTCTAGTCATCACCAACAAGTGAAAAATACTGATGACTAACATATCGTACGTACGTAAATCATCGTACGTCCAAGCAAATATGTCTTGATACTTCTAAAATAGTTGGGTGAAAGCCTATGTCTCCTGGTCGGTACAGTCTTTCCCAAGGTTGATGAACTTCGGGTTGTCATCTGATCCCAAGTTCACCTGCCGATGTGCCAAGGTGGAACTTTGTACTTTGGTATTTGGGGGCCCGCGGAATCGGCTTTGCAGATCAAAGAGCTTTTCAAGTGACACTATCCCCTTGGGCATGGGGTTCTCCTTGCGCTTATCATGCTCTTCCTGCAAAGCTTGATCGTGATCCGCCTCATCTGTTGCTGCGTCTTTGAATACTTCAGTGTCTTTGAATACTTCAGTGTTGAGCATAAATTCCAATATCTATTGATCATCATAAAAAACGTGTAAATTAATAATATTATCTGGCATGGAGGGTCTATACATAACTTCAATAGAAAATCCATCCCTCAAAGGGGTAAATCTAGCAACAACATTAGCCAGAGTATCAGCTGCTGCATTATGCATTCTAAGAATAGTTTTGATTCCAAACGCATCGAAAGCAGAAATAAGACGCCATACCTCTTGTTGATAAGCTTTTAAGTGCGGAGACAAACAATGAATGGTATTGCGTACCTGCCGAGTGATGATCTCAGAGTCTCCAATGACCTGTAAGCACCTTACCTTTAAATCCAGTGCCTTCTTGAGTCCGAGGATTAAAGCTTCATATTCAACAGTATTGTTGGTGCACTGGAACTCTAGCCAACACGAAATCAAGAAATTGTTCTTCTGAGGGTCCAGCAAGATGCAGCCCGCACCAGCTCCATCATGGGTCTTGGAACCGTCATAATACAGGGTCCACATGTCGTTTTCTGGCTCCTTTTGGGTTGTAGGTTGGGGAAGAATTTCGGTTTGGTCTGAGACGGGAGTGGCTTGGTCTTCTGTGATGAGTGTTAGTTCAGACTGGATCTCGGGGCCTACTGGAGACTGAGGAGGACGGTAACATCCGAAAATGGCTTCCAAGAAACACATGCCAAGCTCCTCCTGGGCAAAGCTGATGGGTTCGTTAGTAGCATCCAAATAAGTCACAGTATATTTCATATATGGTTCTCTTTCAACCCTTATTTGGTTATTCCGGCCCTTGTAAGGAAGCCACAGGTGGGACCAGTCGGTGGCAAAATACCCTTGCAGCTTGTTGGACCAGTCTCTGCTAAGTAATTGGCCGTAGGCTTCTGGGATGTCAACAACCATAATGTCAATACATTGGTGGACTCTAGAGTCGGACGAAAGGCGGATGATGATGTTATTAAGCTCTCCTACAGCTGGCACCTGCAATCTGTCAAGTTGGATGATCCTCGCATTAGTTTTCTCTGGGTGGATGTTCAGCTTCTTACAAACAGATAGGGGCATGATGTTTGTGGATGCGCCGGAGTCAACTAGACAGTTATGGACGTTGAAGTTAAAAATCTCAAAAGATAAGAGGAAGGGAGGAGTAGATCCCCTGGAATTTGCATTGATGGCGTTTACAATGGACTAAACACTCGGGCTAGCTTGCATGGACGTATTTCTCACAGGCTTAGTGGTTGAGGCATTGGCGAAGGCTTTAAGAATGAGTTCTCATTGATTTGTGATGTGGGAAAGCTCGTAGAGGGAGATGTTGGCTCTGGTTTTTTTCATGTCCTCAACAATGTTATAATCAGAATCAGATTGAGTACTAGGCTCGGTAGTGGCTTTGGGGGGCCCCACCGGAAGCTTTCTCTTTTGATTTGCTCAGGTGTTGTTATTCGTGGGCTTCTCAGGAACAACTTGTTGTTCATTTCCCGGGGGAAGGATTTTCCTTAAGAAAGCCCTTTTCTTCTCCTCAAAGGACTGTTCGGGGACTGGTCCTTTTCTCCTAAGGCTATAATTTCGTATAGGTTGGGCCTTAGGATCGTCTGCCATGTTGATATCAGTGATGGTAAGATTTTTTTCCCTGCGGATTATGTCAAATGCAAGAACAGAGGACCCCGGTTCTTCATCATGGGGCAAATCTTCATCATGGTCAAAAACATCATCCTCCCCCGCATCCCCTTGGGTTTGATCATCCAAAATCTGATTTACTACTGCAGTCATGCTGCCAATCCATTGTGGGCATGTTTTTTCAGAGAGGGCAGCCTGGTGGAAAGAACAGAAGTTATCTTTTCCTATTTCTTCCACGTTGAGAACAGTGTTCAGGTTAGACGGAGGTCGGCTGGTGTTGGGGTTGCTCTTTTTGAAAAAGAGCTTGGGTGCCTTAGTGCTAGTTGTGGATTCTATACCCTTCCTCTTTAGGTCAGAGACTTCATTTGTCAATAGCTTGAGGGTCTTTACTATACTCTCGAGGTCAAAAGCATCCTTATCCTTATCCGCGGTTTTGGGTGTGGAGGACTGACCTTTCTTCGCGATTGGTTTGTGGTCATCTCTCCCTTCGTGATCGATTTCTCCTATAGAAAGCATGTCTTTTTCTACAGCAAGGGCGGCCATGTAATTTTCCGCAAGGGTGGCGCAGGCTTCGCGTTTCACGAAGACAGAAATATCCCTAGGGAGAGCTTTTGTATAGTAGTCTATGGTGATAGAGTCATCCAACGCCAGGTTGGGGGGAAACTTTTGTAGTATGATAGCAAAGCACTGATTGAAGTCTCTAACCTTCTCTTTCTTATGGCACTTAATGGTGCTTAACTCCGTGAGGAGCATGGAAGGGGTTTTGTCTTCTGAAAATTTCTGCAAGAACACGTGACGGAACTGGTCCCATGATGTAATGGAGGCACTTAGGAGGGAGCGGTACCAGGTGGCCGCTTTTTTTTCAAGAGTGTGCGGAAACAGGTGACAAGCAACATCATATGTTTGAACCCTCATGATTTGCATGGAAAGATAGAAGCTGCTTATATGATCCTCGACCAAGGTGCCTTTCTCGGGATCAAACTTGGAGAGATGCTTCTCAGGGTGCCTAGGCATGTCATGGAGGGGGCCCAAAAGATCTAATGGGGACTGGGCCATCCAGGAAAGTGGTTGCACCCTCCTAGCATGCTCGTGGTGCCTAATCTCAGACTCAGATTCACTCCCTGTACCTGACGCCGATGCTTCTCCCCCATGGCGAGAATGTTCATCTTGATATCCCTCACGGTTGGTCATATTTTTGAGATATCCCCAATTGTAGACAGGTGGCCTGTTTTGGTTTGGGCGGTGGTGGGTGGCATGGTGTCCTTGGCCACGGCCTCTATCTTCTCTACCTCCATTCCCACGGCCTCTGTTCCCCTCACCTTCATTTCTGCAGGCTCTATTTCCCTCATCTTCATTCCTGCGGGCTCTATTTCCCTCACCTTCATTCCCTCGGCCTCTATTTTCATTGCCTTCCCCAGGTGGGGGGTGCACTTGGTTGTTGTTCTGTTGGGTTTGGTTAGGCTGAGGGCCAAGGTGGGGTTCAGTCATGCCAATTTCCTCCTCCTCGCCCACTTGGAGCTCAAGAATCGGTTCATTATTCTGGACAGCGGTGGCGAGGTCTTCAACCATGAGATTCACCAATAGAGGTATGGAACTCACTAGAGCACCATTATGAGTGATGTTTTCAGCAAGGGTTCTAGTACGGGTCAAGAAATTCATGATTGGGGCATATTGCAAATCCCTGATAAGACTGCGGGCAGCTGGGCGCAAGGCTCTCAACTACTCTCTGGTGATTTCATAATATGGAACCTCCTCCCCTTGAACATCTTCCAAAGGGGGAGGGGTAGCATCATCGTTTATGACCTCTCCATGGGGAGTTTGTGATGGAATGTCGCTTGTATGCTGGGAGGATGCCATTTAGGCCCTCCTTCTAGCGCCAAATTTGTTGACGGGAAAGTTTTTCCGGCCAACAGTAGGGGATCTCCCCGGTTAAAAGTCCCAACTAGACTCTAAACTGTTTGGAATAGGGATCTCGTCCGGGGTGTGGGTCCGGCTACCGCTTAGTTCTCCTTTCTCTTGGTCTCAAAATAACTCAATGAACCTGCAGACACACACTTATTCAAATGATACCAGATACATGCTTGATGAGTTAAACCATATATAACACTATGTGTAGCGAGACAAAATAATAAAGCATAAACGCCGAAGGAAATGCTGTTAACAACACATCATTGGGGTTATGCTTGTAGGCTGTTCTGACCACAAAAGAAACAATTCTTTATGGTGAAAACGCTCTCCACTTCCTGAAAGAATTAGATGATAATACAAATGCTAATAAACAAAGTCATTACATTCATTAGAAAGCGAAAAGAGCTGAACATAATTAACACAAATACAGAGACTATAATGCGTAAATGATGCCATTAAAAGTGCAGCTTCACTAATCAAAAGATGTTTGAAACTGTATAAGAAATACTCATAGTGTTCACACAGCAAAACACATCAGATCCAAAAGGAGCTTTGACAAGTATCTCATTCATATGCAAAAAAGTGTTATCCTTCAATACAATGCTCTATAACTCTTGAGTCCCAAAAAAAAGGATCCATTACATTTTCCCCTGAGGGAGTTTTATAGATCAAAATTTTCCCTTTGGGCTTCTTGATTCTTCGCCTGCTCAACTGTTGAGTTGCCTTGCGACTTGGAAGGGAATTGCGACCTGCGACCTGGCTGAGCAATGCGACCTGCGTCCTATTTCCAAATTCTACCAGCGATCTACTGCCATCGGATTATGAGGATGTGCGCGCAATTGTGAGGTCAGGGACATCAATCTGTTGTCCTTTGAGGAAGTTTTTCCAAACCTGATAATCTACTGCTATGGGGGAAACCAAAGGGACCTCTTCTTTCAGCCGATGCATACACTCCAAGGCGTTTGGGATTAGAGTCTCCTTCTTCTGTGTGATTAGGTTGGACAGAGAGGCAAGCTTGGTGTAGACCCAGACTAGCGTGACAAGAAACTTTCCCAGGTTCTCTTGTGATGCTGCAAGGTCGGAGGTTGCAGCAGCTTGCTTAATGGGCTGCAAAAATGACTGGATCTCTTGATCCACCTGCTCCCATGTCTTCCCTTCGTCCAATGCACCCAAAGATGGAATGTGATGTAGGATGTGCATTGAATCGATGCCGTTGATCAGATGTTCGTATACAGCCATCACCTTGTCTAGGTCCTTGGATAGCTTATACTTGGACTGCATTTTCGTACGGATCTGGACCTTGGCATCTTGCGTGTGGATCCAGTTCTTATTTGGCAAATTTTCGGGAGCCTGGGGGTACCACACTGTCTAGTCCATCATTCTTTCCAAGGCAGCCGAGGCTTCCTTCAGCTGCTCGTTCCTTTGCTTAGTTTCTTTTTGGGCTCTGACCAAGGGGGCAACTGTTTGTTTTATGGTAAACATCTCCCCATAAACTTGCCTCATGGTAGTCTCTAATATATCAAAATCCCTTTGAATGGTAAGTGGCATGTCATTGACAGGGGGAGTTTTGTTTCAGAGTTATTGAATCTCCTCTCTCAATGCCGTCTTTTCCTGTTCTGCCCTTGCCTCCCGCTGCTCTGCTTCATGTAGCCTATTTTGTAGAGCGAAGATCTCTCTACTCATTCTGGTTACATTCTCTTCTGTGGCCGCAACGAAAGCTGTGCCGGCCGATGCTATCATCACAGGATTAGTCCTAGTATCGAGGACTATGTCTTTCTCCGTTGTGACTGTGGAGGAGGCCGAAGGATTTTGCGCCAAGCATCTTCTTTTCTCCTGTCAGATTTTGAAGGAGAATTGATCATACGTGAGCCTGGTGAGATCGAATACCTCCTCCTCTTTCCCTTGGTAGGAACTGACATCGGAGAGCGTGGCGCGTGTACTAACTAGAGGTACCTCAAGGGGTGGTAGCTCTGTTTGTGATCCTGCGCCCTGGGGAGATACCTGGATGTTCTCTAGCATCACATCCTCATCTTCTTTCCTTTTGTTTTCCTCCTCTTCTCTTCGAAGGCGTTCAGCTTCTGTTGTTGCTTCTAATTCGGCTTTCCTTTTACACTCAGTCGTTGCTGCTTGTTCTGCTTTCTTCTGGCATTCGGCTTCAACTTTATCTAATTCTTTCTTGAGTTCCCGTTCTGCCACAGCTTCCGCCTCTTGTTTCTCCTTTTCCTTCTTGGCCTCCTCAGCCTGCTTCTTCTTCTGCTCTGCCCT
This sequence comes from Pinus albicaulis, assembly GCA_034641835.2. Classification (NCBI taxonomy): domain Eukaryota; kingdom Viridiplantae; phylum Streptophyta; class Pinopsida; order Pinales; family Pinaceae; genus Pinus; species Pinus albicaulis. Next base: position 18,657,262 of record CM076582.1, on the reverse strand, counting down.
TAGACTCTTTTTGCACTTATCCTCCTCTTATTTCATCTTCTTCTCTCTTTCTTGCTGGGCCTTGGCTTCTAGTTCTTTCTGCTGGGTAGAAGTGCTCTGCCCTGTACTGGTTCGAGGCTTTTTAGCCAGAGAAGAAGAAGCGCCTCCAAATTCATGGCTCCTGTCTTCCAAGGTTTGGTCATCTGGGTCTTCTTGATCAGAGTAAGCCCCCAAAGCAAGTTGTCGGTCTGCATTGTACCAATTTCTCCTTTCATCTTCGCCCAGGCATTCTGTGTGCTGGTAGTTCCATTTGAACTTAGCCCGCTTGCAATGATCAGGAACTATCCTTTCCTGGTCATATATCTAGTGGACTAATTCCCCAAGGTGGTAACTTTTCATCTCTTCCGCTTCTGCCTCCACATTTCTGAAATATTTGATTGTGTAAGCACCGATAGTGAGGGGTAGCGTAGGCCACGGCTTCTTCTTACCCCTGGACAGGACCCTGGAGAAACTGAAAGACATTTGGAAATAGACCTCTTGCATGAGCATTTTTTCCGTGACATATCGAGGCATAGCATGTGGGGCCTTGAACGAGCCAAAGACTCGGATGAATGTGTACTCGAAAAATGGGAACCAATGCGCCACCTTGCCTAGCGTCTCCATGGCTTGCCAAGACATGTAAGGAGTGTCTTGGCCGAACAATTTTCTATAAAGAGCTGGGATGAACACTTGAGAAATTGGCTCTATGTCTTGCTTATACCTGGAATCCAAAAACTCCTTGGTTTGTAAGTGGATTGCATAGCTCTGTTTCGGATCCCAGTTATGCAACCATCCCTCAAAGTGGCACCTTGAAAAAATGACATCCAACAAATAAGAGGTCATGTAGAATTCAAAAGGCAATCCTTCATCTGGTACCAATGCCGAGGATATGTTTGTATGAATGGAGGTCACCAATATGTTGGCCCAGTTGAAACGGGTGTTGTGCACTGTGACATGCTCCATGAGAGTTGCCCATGTGCCGCTGAAGGTGGTGGCATCGGGGTGCTTGTACAATCTACAAAGCATGGAAGCCACCAATTTATACACTTTCCTAAGGCCCGCCACTGGATATTCCTGATCCTTCTTGACCTTCAATTTCTCAGGCTCCTCCCACCACTCCTTTAGAGTATCAACTATAGGGACTGCATGGACGATGGCCCATTCTTCTGTGAAGTCCTCCTCTCGCTCAGGCAAAGAGTAATAAACACGAGTGTCTGAGCCTTTGAGCATCGCAAAATCCTTGCCTTCGCTGTCCCTGATTACGAACTTCTTGGGGTCAGTTTTCTGTATAATCCAATATATCATCTATGGGCATGGGAATATAGTCGGATGGGCACCTACAAGATGTAGCTTAGACCTTTTGACCTATATGTATATTTCCCGATCAGGGAGGTCCTCTGGGAATTCTGTTCTAGCGAACTCTTGGTACACTTGGTACCAACACATGCTGTCCCCTTTGGCAAATGTGCACAGGGTATCTCTGTAGATCGGGGGTGGGGACATTTGCATGTCCATATCTACGTCCTCCACTACCAGGCTCTTGTCTTTTTTCCGAGATACTGGAGGTCCCATGTCGCTTGAATCTGAGGGGACAAGTATACACTCTAAGTTTGCTTCGAATTCACCTGTCATATTCATGAAAGAATCCCAGGATAAGAATGATGCCATGATGATACAAAACTAGGTACAACTTATCAATTATTTCAACTGGGGACATAGGCATAGCTGAATAAGTGGCCTATTGGGTCGCAGGGTCGCAAGGTCGCGATGTTGATATTTTGAGGATTTTGCGACTTTGCGACCTTGCGACTAGGTCGCGGGGTCGCTGGATCGCAAGTTGTGAAAAATTGGCAAAAGTGTGACTTTGCGACCTTGTGACTAGGTCGGGGAGTCGCTGCGTCGCAAGTTGTGAGAAATTGGCGGAAATGCGACCTTGCGACCAGGTCGTGGGTCGCTGGGTCGAAAATGCTAGAAAATCGGCGGGAGAGCAACTCTGCGACCTACGACCAAGTTGCAAAGCTGAGAAAAACAAACGGAAGAGCAATTTGCGACCTGGCGACTTAGCGACTAGGTCGCACGGTCACAAGGTCGCAGGGTCGCAAGTCGCGCTAGGGCTTGCCGAGGTTTTGGCGCGCGCGATGTGAAGTTGCTTTTCCCTTTAACTTGAAAAACACAGGACTAAATGGGTCTAGACAAAGCCAGGGGATAGCTTTTGGAGTAGGATACATGCCATGAGAGGCTGGATGAGAAACTGTGATAAGTTTGGGCAAGAAGGGTGAATGTTGGAGTCAAAAGGGAAGCCCTAAGTGACAAATGAAAATAATGGCTAAGGCGAGGGGCAATTTAAAGGCTGAGGAATATATAGATTAGGCAAGAATAACCCAAAAAGGAAACAGCAGGAGGAAAACAACAACTTACCTGGGAAAATCGCGCTCCAGTCGACCTGTCAGAAGCATTTTTTCTATCCACTGCATATACAAAATGCGACCTAGCGACCTCCTATATATAAAAAGGTCGCACATGCGGGCCATTAATGAGGTCGTGGGGTCGCATGGCGAGGTGATCTGAGAGGGATGCGACCTCGTGACGTTGTGACCTTGCGACCTCAGGGTCACAGGGTTGCGGTTTTCCACAAATTTGAAGTTTGCGACTCAGCTACTTAGCCCTCCCGACTCTTTACTTAACTTTTCTTTGTGCTCAAGAGCTCCAAAAATTTTAAAGTGGGGTTTTTTTGGAGGGTGTTGTAGAGGCTACAACAATTTCGTTGAAAAATACGTAAACAAATTGAATCATCAATTATTGAATTAGACGCACACCAGAGGTGATAAGTCATAATGTGATTTGACGGATCCTCTCCTGACTTACCCTCAAATTTCGGTATATCACTGGGCAACTTATGCGGCATTGGCGGCCAATACGGATGATAGAAAATTGGATGATTCGTAAGGCGTGTCAAATCAGGTAAATCCAAAGTTGCATTAAATGGTAACTGACGGTTAGGGTCGCGAAAACCTTGAGTAACAAGAGCTGTTCCGAGAGAAGGATACCCAGGATAGCTAGGAATCGGATTTGAATTAGGAATTGTGTAACCTCCAGGGAAACCAGGATTAACTGGACCAAACTGTGGTTACTGAGGCTGTTAATGAGTATAGCCAGGGTACGGTTGATACTGATAAACTGGGTTTTGTGAAACGGGACCGAGTTGATACTGTCCTTGGTACGGTTGATACGTGAATTGCGGTTGACTTGTGACAATCGTACTTGTACCAGCTTGTCTTGTAGGTATCTGGACCGAAGTCTGAACTGAAGGGCCTGACTGGGGTACAAGGACTTGAGGGATTTGCACGGATGCAAGGATAGAAGAAATCGGAGCTACAGATACTCCAGAGACAGGTGTTATAGGTTGAACAGATGTTGCAGTAGTTGCAGCAGTTTGAGGTGGAGTCTGAGGTGTACTAGGCCCAGACTGCTGAACAGAACCAGGTGTAGGGGTTTGAATAGTAGGCTGGACATGTTGCTAGATTGGACCAGAAACCAAAGGTTGTCCAGGTTGAGTAGACAACTTCACATTAGGTTGCATAGTCTGTTGAATTTGGGATGGATCCCACACCATGTTTATTATGGGGTATTGTCCCGTAGAAGGTTGAACATAAGGACCATAGCCTGGTTGAATGTAGGGTTGATAAGTAAGTGGTAAATTTCCATCTCCTTGTACAAATGATGGACCAGAAGGCAGTTGGAAACCTTAAGTTGGGTACTGACCTTGAGGTTGATAACCCTGAGGCGCGTACTGAATCTGGGGTTGATAAGGACCTTGAGGAACATATTGAGTTTGGGGTTGACCTTGGGGTATGTACTATCTTGAAGGTTGTTCTCCAAAATAATATTTTGCCACAGTTTGTCTTGGGAAAAAGTTACCTTGAGGTTGCCCCCTAGGCAGTAACTGACTGCCTTGAGGGTTCCTCCCAGGCGGTAATTTACTACCTTGAGGTTGCCCCCCAGGCAGTAATTGACTTCCCTGAAATTTTCCACCAGGCAGTAACTGACTACCTTGACGTTGAGGATTCAGAATATTACCAGACATCATAAATATTTTCTCTGCGTTCAACGTTTCAGTTTTAATTCCATTAAGACTAGATGATAATACTTGTTCAATCGGTCAAGGAGCTTCTCCTGAGAAAGTACCAGAAAGAGCCTGATACCCCGAAGGAACAGAAGGACCACCATGTAAAAATGCTTCCGGTGTTTGGGAAAACATAGATGACTCTCCTGCCATGATAGATGAAGGATAGTAACCTCTAGGCGTAGGATGAAATGGAATTCGAGGTGGAGAAAAAGCAAGACCCGGGTTTTCTAAAATGTTCGTCAAAGATAGATACCAAGCGTCACTCTGAATAGGGCTGTAGAAAATGGATTCACGCTCCCTAAGATTTAAAGACTGAGGGGATTCGGGAAGAGATATCTCTTCGTCTGGACTAGCAATTTCTTCAATAGAAATAAGGCCAGATGGAAGATCTTCTGTAACAATATTTCTTACCCTAGGTAAACTAGGATCGCTAGAAGTTGGTGTAATAAATCCTGAGGATTTTTCCAAAATAGAATGTTTAGTTTCAGGCTCAGAAATTTCATGTTTGTCAGCTAGTTCACTGGAAGGAGAAATACTACCAGTAACTTTGGAAATTGAAATCGGTTCTTGAATGTGTTCTGTCGTGGGTATTTGATGATCAGGATGAACAACTATAGATGAACTTCCAATTTTTGTTGATCTAATTCTACCACTACTAGATGATACTAGAGCATGCAGCCCTTCAAGCTGACTTGGTGTATATTCAGGGGGCTTTCCTTGAAGTCTCTGGGACTGTCTCGGTAATTCTACCATGATTAAATATTAATCAATTACATGCAAACAAAGAAAATCTCAATAAAAACACCTAAAGTCTCTAAAGAAACAAACAACTGAATCACACGCCTAAAAATCTAAGAGTTCAAACCACACACAAACAGTAACTTCCCGTACTAAAAACACTAGTTGGTAATGAAATCCAACTTAGTAGAAATTTAATATAGAAAGGGCAGTTGGAACAGTTACCCCGACAACCTGCTTAATGAAATAGACTGGCACAAGTTTCTTCACAAAACCATCTCGTGTGAAGAGAACCCCCCAGAGAGTCCAAGTGAGTCTAGTCGACGTTTGCTCCAGGTACAGTGAGATCTTTCCTTCACCGTCACCTTAGGAAATAATATTAAGCTTATGGACACTAAGGTTACCAACAGTAACAAATACAACTGGGGGAATAGTCTACGATCCGATTCCACGTGCAAGGGCAGAGTAACAAAGCTCAATCCCCTTGAAGGCTCCTCGACATGGTTAATCCGAGGTTTACCGACAAGTGACCCCAGGCTCCTCGACAATGGTTAATCCGAGGTTTACCGTTTGTCATGCGCGCAGATCTTCTATCTTTCCCAATGAAATAGAATTGATTGTCTCAAAGGTTCGGACATGATCTCGTGATTAACTCCTTTAGGAGAAGCTTCCCAGATTGTATCAATTACAATTGGATTTATTTCCTACCGCAAGATTTATCTACTTGTTTTTTTTTACTATCTTGGAGAGTTAATTACTCCCTACTCCAAGATACTAGCCTAAGCTATATTGGTGATAAGAGCCCTAGAAATTAAAAAAAATTACTAGATGAATTTTAATTAAGCATTGTTTTTATGGGTTGTTCTTTAAGTCAATAGGTATGGAAATGAAACTTTGATGGTGTGAAGACTCGACTTCCAAAAACACTAAAAATGCACCTAAAAATGATAATCAATTCATTTTTTCTTTCAATGAAATTCTAGCTAAAGAAAGAGTTCGAGAATGCAATTCTTTTTAAAAGACAATTCTTTCTTTGAACATGAAGAATAAATGGAAGAAAATCTTTTTTCTTTTCAACAAGAACTCAAAACAAGACTAATAAACAATGCTCACAATAAATCCCTTTCACTTTCAAGACTCGAAACTACAAAAAACAACTTTCCTTCAAAAGAGATCTACAATTTTTAAAAGCACCCAAAACTACAAAAACTAATTTTGAGATCCACAAACGTTGAAAATCTAATTGAATTAAAGCTTTAATTTTTTTTAAGAATGTTTTACTTAGTTGTTCAGTAAACTAAGGATTTATTTGTCCAGAATAACAAACAAATAAAAAAACATCCAGATATGTTTCCTTTTATAAAAATGAAATTCAAAACTTATAACAAAGTTTTTTCAAAGATTTGCAAAAAAACAACTAGATCTATTTCTCAAGAAAGGATGGATTTCACAACCAAGTTAGACTCATCATGAATACAAAAGACCAGTGTGATCTGAGGTATTTCAAGCTTCCAATCTTTGAGTCACTACAGAGACCAAGTGAAAAGCAATCCAAATATGCAAAACTTCTAGAAAATCATCAAAAACACAAATACTGTTGGAACTCACTCACAAGAGCCTTTTGATAGGAACAATACAGATCTGGGCAAATACTAGAAACCCTAAATCAAATTAAAGATAAACTGGAAGAAGAAATCTGGAGTTTTTCAAAAATTTTAACAGGGTCCGCAGGCTCCCAAAAGTAACAGGTGCGGTCCCGCACTGGTGACCTAAGGAAAGTGCGAAACTGCCCGCACTGTGCAAGAAAACAAAGTGCAGTCCCAAGAAAAGTTCAAGAAAAACATAAAAGATTTCAAAATTTTGAAAAGCAAATAAAACCTAAGCTACCCAGGCAGGTATCCATCAATAAAAAACCAGAAAAATATTTTTCTCAAATCAAAATAAAGGAAAACCAAAAAAACAAGAATCCTTCCCCAGTGGAGTCGCCAATTTGTTGACCAGATAAATCAATCTTGCAGACAAGATCGATCTCCCTAGTACCAAAAAGTAATCTAGCAATAAACATCCAAATAAATCTATCTTTCTCTAGACATATGCAATTTACAAATGAATACTATAAAGGTGTTAAGGTCTTACCGTAGATCGAATGCTTGTTCGAAGTAGTTGTCCCTTGATCACTTGAAGGAGTTATCCTTATAGACCTGCAATCACAAACAAGAAAACATTAAATAGCACCTGTATAGTAAATATTATAAATCATGCCTATCATGGTGATCAAGGAATCCACGAAATAAACAATTAATTAACAGCTTATTGAGAAAAATGAATTCATTTGTATTAACTTTGAATAAAGAAAACCTTACAACCTTAGCCTTGATGTTGAACAGACCTTCCCGGGGTCCGAAGTAGGAATCTCCTCTACTCTGACAAGCCTTGCACTCTTCCAACTGAGACAGATAGAGGTGTGTGATCTCTCCTCATAAAAATCTCAGTTAAATGAGTCTGAATCCCAATAGCACTTAACCTCAAATAATTCTAAAGCTTGAACTCCCCTTGAGGCTACCCAATGCCTCTTTTTATAGTGAAAAAGAGGAGGTTTCAGTTCCAACTATGAAGGGATAGAATCCTCCTTCAAAGGGATAAGCTCCTCACATCAAGGGGTTATATCCTTAAGGTAAGGGATACATGAACCTCAAAAGAGCGATTCTGCCACCGCAAGATTCTTTCTAGAGGCTTCTAGAATTTACTGAAAGTGAGCTTTTTGAGTTTACTTGCACCCTTTTAATCTTTTATAGGGGTCCGCACCCATAACACAGAGAAAGTGCATTTAGGTACGGAGGAGTCATGAACATTAGTTGCGGGACCACAGGCAAGATGAAGAGAAAGTGTGATACCAGAGTTAAGGAGATTTTTAAGAACTTTTCTCTTATTTTCAAGGCTTGACATGAAGACTTGATATGTTAGACTTGCAAAGGAGGAAGTATGAGTGATAATGAGCTCATACATATAGCAAAATGTCAAGATGACAATTTTCAGTGCAACACTCCTACCAATTTGGACATGGGGACAGGAAGGTTGCTCTGAATGAGGTCCTTGTTGCATTATGTGCACTAATAGGCTGAGAGTTACATTATTTCAAACCATTGTGATTAAGGCATAAACTATAGTTTATCTTTAAGTTTGCTTTCAATGTTCTGAATCAGGATATCTTTGAAATTATTTGCAGGAATTCAAATATTTGCAGTTTTTGAATGTCAAATATTTGGGAGACATAGGATTAATTTTGTGAGTTTTACGTCCAAGAAACTAATAATAACAAATATTAAAATCTTTCCAGACATGAGGTTAAATTGTAGCCAAGGTAGTAACTAATCTCATGTATGGAGCTAAGGCTAGATGCTACTTGAAAGCTCATGACCCCATTGTTGTAGCCTCAATAATGATAGTAGAATATACTAGCTTTCTTGCAAATATTAACTTGGTTGAAACTGCTTTTTCGTCTTGGAGTATGAACTAAAACTTTTTCTGATTGGCTAAGAGCTTATCTTTTTAAAATGTAAGGAAACAAATTAATGACCCAAAACTCAAAGAGATTTGGAAAATGTGGGAATTTGTCCCCTTATGGACGACTAGTGAATTATTTCATGTGACCAGGTTGTTTGCACAAGATGATGTTGTTTCATGATAAGGTATTCATATTGTATCATAAATAAAATGTTTTAATTATTTTATATAATTTTGTGACTATTTTGTAACTATGATATTAAAATAAAACTTGAAAATCAATCCACGTGTTAATCACATCATAACGTTTTACATATAACATCAACTTCATTACCTCAGTCCATTGGGTAGTGTGTCCCTTGGCTAGTGGGAAGAGAGCCAAGGCATATTTCTAATCATTCCAAGACATTCCATTCATGGACTAATAAGCATAAAATGTTTTTATTTTATATAAATTTATAATTGTGAAATAAAATTAAAACTAGCAAATCAATTTATGCGTTAATCACATCACAACATTTTACATATACCATCAACCTCATTACTTCATTCCATTGGGTAATGTGTCCCTTGGCTAGTGGAAAGAGAGCCAAGTTATCTTTCCAATCATTCCAAGACATTCCATCCATGCACTAATGAGCAAAGACACTGTGGCAATGACAACCATTCTAGTAATGTCAATACTCAATACAAAGAATCTGTAAGGATACATATGAAATATTGTGTAGGTAAATAGATATGCATCACCATATGCAACAATTATTAGAAACAAAGTTGAAAGTAATTAATAAATGACAATTTCATTGAACATCAAATTAACTGGCCAAACCTTATCAAATTTGTGTGGCTACTAATTAAACACATCAATTTTCAAACTTGATCCTTGAAATATGGAAAACACAATGAATTGAGCTACGAAGGGATGCCATGTACCATGATTAAGGAGAAAACTACATCTTCTCCAACATGTACACACTAATCTCAACAATATCAAGGTTTAGGAGGCTAACCTCGTCTCTAGGCTAGAAAATATATAAAAGAAAAGGCACACAAAAGGGGTGGGAAACCATTCGCTGCCTAACAAGCAACTATTTGGGTCCAACATTGATGGCTAGGAGTCAATCATTATTAACCAAAAGCTTGATGTTACTAGCTAGGGCCAACTTATATAAACCATGGTGATCCACCATACATTGTTGTCCTCTACTCATCGTTGCCAAATGTTTCCTGCCATGTGTTTATTCCTAGGCCATTGCATTTGTGGTACATTATTTTTTGTATTAAATACACACATGTGAGGGGTTATCTCAACCAATTCGTGCCAATTTTATTGGGGTATTTGGCTATGCAAGAAAGTCCCTAATTCAACTCCCCCTAAGTAAGTTGCACTAATATGTCAACAGGTTTACTATGGATGTGACTATATAGGGATAGGAACAACGTAGTTGATGGCCTTTCAAAGAGGCATTGGTGTTGGAGCGTGGTGTTTGGACCATTTCAGTTTCTCAGTAAGGGAATAAAAATGATTTAATTCATGAACCTTAGCTATAAAATTCTCTACAGACAGATATTTTGACTTATGCAATTATGTATTTTTTTAAGCCATGAAAAGTCTAATTTTTGTTGTTGATATAGCTCACAAGTTTTGTGATAGTCGATAGTTTTTAGAGCTTGCTTTTGAAAGGTCTAATATATGTCCTTTTAATTCAAGAAACAAATTTTCCTTTTTTTAATTAGTTCATTGATATATAAGCCATGTATGCAAAGTTGTCATGAGCCAAATGTGAGCCCTCTCACCCAAAGTTATGGAGGTTAAAGATTCAACTCTCTTGATCCCCTGACAGTTAAGAACCCTAATTATGGCCACTACTTTACTGAATTTACCATCCATGGATCGTGGAAAATTACTTGAAGGGTTTTCCAAGAGGTGTTCTCCTAATAAAAAAAAATACTCATGAGGTTTCTTTAGAAAATAAAACAAATATGTGTATATATATCTAGATAGGTAGATATGTAGGTAGGTAGATAAATAACATTGTTTTATAGCCCCAATGATTATTTCAAGTGATTTGGCATGCCATGCCAAAGCCATAATGACCACAAAGATCACGAGGTATAATCCACTTGGGTCCCTTGATGGTTGGCACATGTATACCAACAACAGATCATTGTTCACATTAACTTGGGTCACTTGAGGGTTGGAACATGTCTACCAACAGGAGAGCACTGCTCACAAAATGTGAAGAAATTGTTTAAGGGTTTCCCCAAGGAAGTTTTATATGGGAAAAATAATATTATCATATTTTATATCGATACTTAAAGAATAGTTTTATCAACAAAAATAATGGGGGAATAACACTCTATAGTTCTCTTAATTAGGCTTATATTGGAGAACCTAGAGGCAATGTTGCACATGATTGGAACCTATTATTACATTTGGTAGTGTCAAAGTAAGGCTTATGTTTATTTTTTATTTTCTTGTCTTTTGATAATACAGCTAGTAAAACTCCAATGCCCTGGTGAGTTATACAACTAGTAAAACTCCAATGCTCTGGTGAGTTATCACTAGCATAGTCCCAAGTGGCTCTTTATGGGGAGAGGATGAAATGTAAAATGCTCTTCATCTATGGATTAATCTCACAATATGGATAATTTCTCAACTTGTATTAATCTATAGTACAACTCCAATCTGTCTGAGATTTATTGTATATTTTGAAGGAATTCCAGAGTCTAGTTCTCATGATCAGGATTCTGACTTGAAACCAATAGAATGCAATTTTACAACTTGTTTTCATTATGCATTTAAAAAACATGGCTGTAATGTTTTCATAAGACTCATTCCTTTGAAAATATTTGTAAATTGATTTTCCAAATAAACACACAATATTTTTTACATATATATAATATTTCATACATTATAACAATGGAACATTGTTTGTATTTTCTTCAACCCTCTCTGTTGTGCTCTGAATATTAAGTGTTTGACTCCTAACAAAAATAAAATCTATGCCTTTCGATCATATCAAGCAATCAATTGCAAGTGCAACCTACTGCAATATCTCTTTCCATTAGTTACTTTTGCACCAAACTAATGTCAAAAGAATTACATGATATAAAAGTAAATAAGGATTAACTTAAATCCAGGGAATCATACCAATGGACACTTAAAATATAGATCTATGCAATTCACATTATTGACCTAGAAATCATCCCTAATATTATCCACAACATGTCTAGAGAACGTGTAAGACTAATGAAAGGAGGAGAATGAAATACCTTCAAAAGATACACACATTTATTTGGTATATAAGGCTCACCTTTCTATCTTAAATAATTGATCATGGTTATCATGCCCATAAAAAAATGGTTCCTTCTGAAATATCTGCAACAATAAATAAAATAGTAAAAATTCATAAGCAAAAAATGGGGCAATTTACTCATGCAAAGAATTTGTATGCAAGGCTCCACATATCTATAGAATAATCATAATCTTGAACGTCAAGAAGAAGTTCAGGACCTTGAAGTATCTAATACATAGCCTATGTCTCACTATTACCTAGCTACCCATTTGAACATAGGAAGGACTAGATCATAGAAATATCCATATTTTAATTCTTTCTCCTTAACACACAAAAGTGTGTTCCCGATTCTTACCAGTGTTTCGGGCACCAACATGGTCAAGAAAAGATAAAAAAATGTAGGGTACAGATCTCAAAGTATTCAAAATATGATAGAACAAGAACATAGAAAAGCAGACACATATCTAGAAAAATGTCATTATCCATAAATTAATAAAATTTTAAATGGTAAAAATTATTATTAACAAGGGTTCAACCAACCAGAAAAATCAATACCTTCACAACATATCAGAAGGTTCAACCACATGAGGCACATGATGGGGAGAAACAAGGCACATAATGCCTTGGCCATTCATAATTATCTTTTTTATTTTTCCTTTTGACTTATGAACATGTTCAATGAGGCTAGCAACTAGCTATCACTGGTCAATAAAGTTACATAACCTTCAATAAATGTTTTTATGCAAATATAATAAATTGGAGGGTATGAGCACAACTCATGGACCCATTGTAAATAGTAGTTATATTAAAGTTCTTATAAACCATAGTAAGGAAAAATCTTGTCTTTTGTGGACCATAATAGTGCTTGAACTAAGGAATGTACCCAAATAAAAATCAAGACAATGGAAAACAAGATACACCAATGAAAATTAAGGAATTCATAAGGTAAATGAAGCTTTGCAATTCTTGAAATAATACTTACTTGAAACTTGATTTTTAAAGGACCACCTTATATTAAAGGGGAAAATGCTAAAAAGGTATCAAGGAAATAGTTGCAGACTTGACAATCAAAACTCGATAAGGTGTGTAAATAAGCATGTAATCAATAACTGAAATTGTCCAAAATTTCAAATTTATGGTTTCCTATAGTGAGTTAAATTCCTATCAGTCCTAAGTTGATGGCAAGAAAACACTGGGCCATTTGGTTCCTCGTCATGTGGTTACTGCAGCCATTGTCCAATAGCCAAAAATTATCAGAAGGTTCATGGATGGTATGGAAAGCTAGGAATAGGAGTTAGTATTCTCTGTAGTGACATTAGCTCTTTGGTTTCCTTGATCAGATATCCTCTTCTTGCAATCACGAGCATAATGATGAAATTTATTGCAAGAATAAAATATCACCTTTGATTTTTCAGCTATTTGATTATTATTGAAGCTTATGTTGTTTCTTCCACTTTCATGTTCATGGCCTTCTCGACCATCTCTCTGACCACCATGTCTCCTGCCTCATCCTCTTCCTCTCGATCTACTTTTGCCTCGAACTCTGTCTCTTGAAATAGAAACTTGACTTTCGAAAGCGGTTTATAAAGTGGAATCCCTATTTCTGTCTATCCTTGCCTCGTGATAGAATTTACCCATCAACTCATCAATTGTTAGTGTTTCCATATCCTTGGCTTCTTCTATGGATGCTACCACAACATCAAATGTGGTAGACAAATATCTGAGGACATAATCCCAAATTGGACATGATCCCAAACATCATGAGCCTTCAACGTGGTCTCCATCTTAATGACCCACACATATAATCCTTCCCTATAAACAATGGGAACTAGGGATGGAAATTTGATAAATTCATTTTTCTTCAAAAATTTCTCTTCAAATAATACTAAAAACCTTTTAATGAACCCTTGATTATTATTATTTTTTTTTTATATATAAAATATTTTTCTTTAAATATATATTTATATAAAATAAATCCTTTTATAATATAATTTCCTTTTTATTTCATACTGTAAAAATTATATGCACTAAGCATGCATATGTCCTAGATTCACCTGATCTCACACTATTTAACTTTATGCAAGATATTGAATCAATTCCACTTGTTAATCTTTTGCAGAAAAATTAATTGCACACACATTTGAAGCATAAACAAAAATAATCGCACATAACACAGTTTTTAATTGGGAAAGCCTGAAGCTGAAAACCCCAACTATATATTATGTATCATGGAATCATATGACAATCCAAATACAAAGCTTATTAAGCTCTCTGTACAGTACAATCTTCATACACTAATCAGGAACAATCTTGCAAATCCATGCACCGATCTTTGCCCCCTGCTAGCCTGCTTCCACTGCGTAATCCATGCTGAAGAATAGCTCTGAATGAATTCGAATTACTCTTGCCTTGACTGAGAAATCCTCATTGGCAACTCCAATGTGTGTGTGATGAAATCAATGCATCACTATAGTCACAACAGATATTCTATCTTGCCCTTTCACCTATCTCTCCACTGGGTCTCCACTGAAACTTCCATGCACTGTAGTTAACTGTTGTATTGTTCAGTTGATTAATGAGTTATTATTTGTGAATTAATTAACTAATTAATTCACTCCACTCTCACTAGTGTATCATTCAGTTAGATTAGATACAACTAGCTCAATTGAGCCTAACTGAGTTAAACTGAATACAACTCCATGAACTACTCTTCCAACTCGGTCATAACTTTTCCACTTCAGTTCTAACTGAGTCCTCCATGCATGAACTCCAGTAAACCCTTAGGAATTGCGTAATTCCTTTTGCCCACTGATTTGACAAATATGTTCACTGAAATAAAGCGCTCCAAGAGAATAAGTTGTTGTTTATTGTCGGATTATTATTAAGAGCTAATAATAACCGACATGCATCTATTTTTAGATCAGCGATCTATAAATAGACTTCGCCCAATATTCTAAAAATAGAATCTCATCTATTTTTCACATTTGACCAACCATCTACAAATAGCCTCCTGCTACATATAGAATATGCTCACCATGTCTAAAAAATAGACATACACCTAAAAATAGCTTGTGTGGGCCCCACCTAGTTTAGGTGATTATTTTCCAACTAGGATCAAGGATGATGTTTTAGGATGCCTCCTTCACTATTTCTTGTTGCAAACTTCAACACATGCTAAACTCACTCCAAAAATATTTTACACACCACTACTTTTAAGGGTTTCGAAATCCCTTTGAAAATATTCAGTGTATGATAAAGAAATCATTTATGGTTACTAACATGGCTAGGTATGGAAAGCACCGGTGTTAGTACACTCTCGGTGAATAGATACTCCGTGTTAGTCAGTTAATGCTATGAATGAAAAAGGGAAACAACATGCTTGTTAAGTGCATTAAGTTTGCAACTTTTAACGCATCTCTCTATAGGAGCCTAATGCATTATAACACCCTAAATACCAATGCAAGATGTGTTATAGCATCAAACAAGAGAAAAATTTTATTTCTCCTCTCATACACGGATAGCTACTAATCCGTTCTCCCTGGATCTTTGTAACCTCGCTCTGCTACCAACGTTTGGGAAAGGCAGAGGAGTAAAGGCACAAATAACACAAAAATTCACACACACAATAACATGATTTGTGGCTCTTCTATTAATCACAAAAACTTGATTGATTAAAATGAACCCGGTGATGGGTATTTATACTTTTCCAACTAGTGACTCGCCTAAAATAACTTGACATGCAACCACACACTAATTTCGACTATGAATTAACTCGACTTGACTCAACACTCAGTTAACTGACTCTCTAATTTTAGATAACTTCTTCATGAATGAGTAATTAGTTATTTTAACAATTTAGAACATTAGTACAATAGTCACGTTAATATACAATATTAACTTTGGTTTTAAACATAGTTTCGATCATTAATTGAATGGTCACATTAATATATATCATTAAATTTGGTTTTACACTAAGCACTATAGAAATTCTATTATATAAATCAATTGACTAAGGTTCAACCATGGGTTATCAACACCCAGACCCTCCCAAGGATCTAGAACCTCCATACCTCCACCATGTGGCAGACTTCTTTTTGGGATCGTTGTCCGATCTACGGTGGTGCCTCTTCTCGGGATTGCAATCAGATCAACAATGGTCTAGAAGTATATTGACGAATCAAGTTAACAAGAGGGAGTTAGAGGGTAACTACCCTCCCCTCGTACATGTCCCAGGCTCCTCATTCTGCTCGAAAATTGATTTTCAACCCTCCTCTGCAACTTCTCTATGGTTTTGTCATTCTTCTCTCTCTTACAATATGGGTGGCTGCTTATTCTACTCCTTCAGACCATATGTTTTCCAGATGATGCAGGGATACACTCAAAACCCATTTCAAGCTGGAAATCCCATGGTAAAACCTTGGTTCTTTTTGTTTTACACTTATTTCTATTTAATTTCTCATTTTACATTGTTTTTGTGACTCTAGTCTACAATTATTGATTGTCTACGCAGGGAAAAGGGAGTCACCCTCCACTCTATAAACTTATTTTTTAGCACAAATTTCTCCCCTTCCATCTAGGTAAATTGTTACTTTGGTCTCTAATTAATGTTAAGGGTTTATCTGTTTGCACGATTTTTGGATGATAGTATTTGTTTGCAGTGAACTTTACTGAAACCCTAACCACGATTGTTCTTTCCATCGTAGGTGAACCAAGTAAGAGACTAATTAATGTAAAGTGCAAGATGACGAGAGTGTGTGACATGCAAACTGGTAAACATAGTCATTTTCACTCGCTCAAGCCACAAGGTGTGACTATACTATTACAGTTATTTGCACAAATGTCAACTGTGTGGTTTAGTTCCAAATGTGGGCATGCTTTAGGGTGAATGGGGTTTATCACTTGTGTTTGTTTAATTTATAAATTTTTGGGCTGAGGCCACAACCTTTAGTGTTACTTTATTTTGCTTGACTTTTTTCCTTTGAGATGACCATATTTGTAGTTGTGATCAAGATTTATATGTTATAAGGGTTTTTTCAAATTGGGAACAGATACTGGGACTGGGCCAATGGCAATCATTATTCAATTTTGTATTTATATGTATATGAATGTATTATGGTTTTTTCCTCATATTTTGTTATTTGTGTTGTTAATTCTTCACATTTTCACACTATCAATTTTTTTGCGAATTTGATTTGGGTTCTGTAGATTTAAAATG
The DNA here is from genome assembly GCA_034641835.2 of Pinus albicaulis. Taxonomy (NCBI): domain Eukaryota; kingdom Viridiplantae; phylum Streptophyta; class Pinopsida; order Pinales; family Pinaceae; genus Pinus; species Pinus albicaulis. The sequence continues at coordinate 18,640,362 of CM076582.1, read as the reverse complement.
CATAGGAAGATTTCATTACTATATTCATTTTCCTATGCAGATTTTTTTTTTGAATCTTTAATATGCTACCCTATGTTTGTGTTGCATGCATTAGTTTAACATCGGCTCCGATTTCCCAATTTGTATTATGGTAAGTTGAAATTTAAGGGATTATCCACAGGTAGCAAGGCCCTTGGCTCAACCCCAGGACTAACCCAAACCTACTTGTGGTTACTTCCTAGTATTACTGATAACATATAACTCTCAAACAATTAAGTTCCTCCTTCTCACATTGACAACATTTATTAGTCCTACCAATTCATAAATTGAAATATTCTTTTGTTATTCAAACTCAATTTTTTTCTACGTATTTAGAGAGGTTATACTATCGAAATGGTTTTCTATTATACATTCGAAGCTTGAAATTTCTTGTGTTGTAGTTGGTGTTACATGCTTTCTGTCAACATGCCTAGAGAGTCACACATTATTGTTTTAATGAATAGAAAATATGTAGTTTTATATGCTTCGATGCTCACAAAAATATTTTGTCAATACATACAGAACTACACAATACCCTTTTAGTGAACACATACGTCATAGGTTGTAACTTCCTTTATACACAAATATTTACTTCCAGTACAATATAATTTTTAATTAATTATCAATATTCACAAGTCTGTAAATATTTATCTGCAATTCCTAGTTGTCAACTACAAGAACACGGGAAAGTAGAATGTTCCTCCCCACCTACAAAACCAGATTCACTTCTGGTGCTCCTCCTCAACCCAATTTCATACTCAAAAACATAAAAACAAGTTTCCCTTTAGACTACCTCATCCCAACAAGCTCCAGTCACAGACGTTCAACGAGTTCCACTGGTCAACTAGCTCAAGAACTCAAAGTTGGTAATGCACCATTAACATTTACAACGTCATGTCAAAAGCTTGCTAACAATCTTCTATCCTCTCTCATGCCTCAGGTTCCTCAAGCCATTTTAGCCTCCCTTCTCCATTGAGAAGGTTTTATTTCCACCGAGAGAGAGTTTGGACAGCTAACTGCCAACCCTCTATTATATTTAACCGTTTTTAGTATGAAATATTTTCTTACATCCTTTTTTCGTAACTTGAAGTTGACCCTTTTACTACAACAATATTACAAGTAATTTTATACATATACAATTCATCCATAATTATTCAGTAAAGTCTTCATTCTAATTCTTAATGTAATACAAGAAAGTAAATTCTGAGAGCTACCCCAACAACTAATAGGTGTTACATCTTCGCCCCCTCTAGGGAAACACCATCCTCAATCTTTTGTTTCCTCCGGAATAGACTCGGATATGCTCCCTGCATAACTTGTTCATCCTCCAAGGTAGCATCCTCCGAACTAAAGTGTTTTCATTCAAATTTAACTTGGGGGATAACTCATTTCCGTAATATTGTTTCTCTTCGATCGAGAATACGCAATGGTTTGACTAGTAATTCCTCGTCTGGTTCGACCTACGACTATACACCATTCATTATTATCTCTCAGAATTATTACTTAAATCAATTCACGAAAAAGTTTAATTACACTACATGTACATCTTGCCATTGAATTATATGTCTAGGGTCATGTATATATGTTTTCAATAAGGAGACATGAAACACATTATGCACATGTATATGATCAAGTAAGGCTAATTTATAAGTTGCTGGACCATTCCGATAAATAATCTGGAAGGTTTCACTGAACCAAGGGGCTAATTTAGAGAAATCACTCCACCTTAAGGCACTTCGCTTGGATTTCACCCATACATAAACATGATCTCCTACATGGAACTCTCAATATGATATTTGTTGATCAACATAATTTTTTGACGATCCTGACTAGCCTTTAAATTAAGTCGAACTTTTTTCACTAAAAATTCCATCTCCTTGAGAATATCAGGCCCTAATATCATATTATCTTCTGTGATATTCCAGTTGACAGGTGTTCAACATTTACTCTCGTACAACACTTCGAATGGGCTCATTTTTAACGATACACGACAACTATTGTTATATGCAAATTCCACCAAGTATAGTTGCTCTTCCTAGGCAATCCCTCTAGGCCCCCTATTGTTCCTCTCCTGCCAGAGCTCAATGTGGAAAAAAAAAATCGGGAGTAGAGCCTGGAAGATCTCCCCATCAACCTGCAGCACCCGCCTAATGGGAGGAAGAGGAAATATAATTCCACCATCCCAACCTCTATTCCGCCCATTCTAGGAAAACGCACGAACTTCCCGTCAAGATCCCTATAGAAGATGATGACTTGGGCTATTTGAGCCTCTCACCGGATGGTAGCTGGCACAAGGAAAGCTCCGGCTTTATCCCAGAGGTGGACACAACAACAATTCAGAGCTTCCTAGCCCCTACTCAGCGAGCGGTGACCTTGGGCCAGATCTCTGATGTTGACAAAGCCATTATGTTGGAGTTTGGCTTCTCCGTGATGGAGGAATCTCTCAACTATGAATATGATGGAGAAAAGTCTAGGTATATGTCAGTTACTAGTTTTTATGTTTTTTTGTCTATATAGGCTTACAACTAGTTTTTATGCTTATTATCATTCTCTAGTTAAACATGCAACACTTCCTCTTGAAGGGAAGCTCCATATCATGCTTCTTATGTGTCAGAATCGGACAGGAGTAGGCTAGCTCTTAAGCTACCACTTGCTCTGTGTGAAAATTCTACTGTAGTATCATGGTTTACTTCTCCTACTTTATTTAAGTTAGACAAGTTATCTTCGGAAATTAGATTCAGAAAATACTGAAGTAAACACAAATAATAGTCTACACATGCAGCTCATTTACTGAATACTATGCTCATTCAAAACACATGGATTTTTTGACATAAGTCCCTAGAAAAACCCAAAGCGGGAAAACCAGTGCAGCAGATATGAGGGTTTATTTTATTGAGTAGAATATGAGTACAGCAAATCTGGGTTCCAAATCTGGAAAAACCGACAGAGAATAAAATAAATCTGCAGCTAAACTGTTGTTCCAAGACCAAATATCTGACTGATCGACACCCTTAAATGGTATTTACAAGACTCGGCCCAGATCTGGGCCTAGACACCCCAACGCTGCCCCTAAAGCCCTAATGTCATCCCTGCTAGGCTCTCTGTGCCACTGCATTGCCTAGAGAGGGATTTTGTAACCCTAGAGAGGGTGGCACGAGCCTTCAGATGCCCTTGGAGACCCTTTGCATAATTCTGAAACCCTCTGGAGCTATAGCGCTACCCTTTCCTTGGCCTGCGTAGCAGTTGTGCAACTGTTGTTACTCTTTGCTCCTTTGTGTTGTCCGTGTTTGCTACTCCTCTGCTTATTTCTAACTCTTGGGTCCGGGATTAGATCACCCCCTCAGACAATACTACCCCACTACAGAAAACTCCTCTGGAAATTCTTAGCAAACCTTTCCCTAGAATTCCATATCAGTCTCCCAGTTCTGCAACTATGTGTGTGTGTCTCCAACTGACCCTCAGGCCTTTCTCTTATACTTTTTCATTCATCTCATCAACAACCGAGATTAACACATTCATCAACAGTTGAGATTAAAAGACTGCTTGATCTGTGTATTTTAGAACATTTCAACACATGTGTCAATTAATTCAACTTAATTATTTAATTTTCTTAAGTTTAGACTTAGGAAATCCATTAAAATAATTAATTATTTGAATAACTTGAACACCAACTGAAATTTCTTAAAACACTTTCTGGGTTTTGGAGTTCAAGTGTGTCTTAGCCCCTCCAAAAAGTTTCAAGGCTAGAGTACACTCGATGCTACACCAACAATACAAAATATGAACACTTTGCAGTCTTTTTGTATAAATTTTGTACTATATTAGTAGAAGTTAGCCTAATTCAAAAAAAAAAAAGTGTGGTTACTCTTCCCATTTCGTGGGTTTCTGCATCACATAAATCCTAAGCATATCCTCCATCACTTAGTTTACTCACTTATTTTTCTTGTCTGTATGCGGGTGGTATGCAATATTGAATTGTACTTGAGTGCCCAAGCCAATGAAAAGGTCCTTCCAAAAGGCAGAAGTGAAATTTACATCCCTATCTGAAATAACCATTTTGGGTATTCCATGTAGTCTGAAAACTTCTTTCATGAATATTCCAATAATTTATACAACCTTATAAGTTGATTGGACTGGTATAAAGTGAGCAACTTTGCTCAGCTTATTCACTACAACCATTATGGAGTTATTATGTCTTCTTGACTTCAACAGTCCAGTAATAAAGTATAATGTCACGATCTCCCATTTCCATTCAGGGATGACTAGAGGGTGGAGCAGGCTGGTTGGATGTTTACGTTTTGCTTTCACTTGTTGGCACTCCAAACATTGTGCTAAGTACTAAGATGTTTCTTTCTTCATACCCAACCAAAAATATTATTTTCTTAAAGTGGTAATCAAGTTTTGGTATCCTGGGTGTGCAACATATGGATTTTTGTGGTATTCATCCAAACTAAATCGCTTGAAAACTTTTTGATTTGGTATATAAATATGATTCCTATATGTTAGCAACTTTCACTATTAATATAGTAGCCTAATTTCCTTGCATACTTTCACTATTAATATAATAGCCTAATTTCCTTTCAGATTTGTCTCCCTATTTCGCTTGCTACCACAAGAAATGATATTCGTGATCCTTTAAAGAAGGCTCTCTAATATGATTTGAGAAAACAAATTTTATTTTACTAAAGGAGATCTCATAAATACAGTTCAATCTTCTGCTTAGAGTATTGGCCACCTAGTTTTCCTTACCTTTCAAATGTCTAATGTCAAAGTCAAATTCACTTAAAAACGCGGTCCATCATGCTTGACAGTAATCAATTTTGGCTGATGAAATAAATTGGTTAGGCTACTATGATTTGTCATGAGAGTAAACTTCTTCCCCAACATATAATGCCGCCAAACCTTCAAAGAATGAACTACTTTTGTAAGTTCCAAGTCATAGGCTGAGTAGTGTTGTCCATGCTCCTTTAATTTTTTTAATTTGTGTGCCACTACTCGGCCTTCCTACATTAGTACGCCCTCTACTCCTACTTGGCATGCATCCGTATAGACTAGAAATTATTTATTTGGGTTTGTTATCCTCAAAATTGGTGTCATAATCAGCAAATGTCTTAGCTTATCAAAGTTGCGTTGACACTCTTTGGTCCACTTAAATGCCTTCCCTTTTTTTTGCAGAGATGTCAAGGGGTAAACCACTCTGGAAAACCCTTCTATAAAGCGGTGGTAATACTCGACTAATCCCAAGAAAGAACAAATATCTGCCACATCTATGGTGTCAAACCACTCCATTATTGTCTTAATTTTATCTGGGTCACCGCTATGCGCTCTTGTGTGATGACATGTCCTGTATATTGTATTTATTCCTTATAAAATTTTCATTTGTTGTATTTTGTATATATTTGATGTTCTCGCAGGGTTTGCAACACAATTTGCAAATGCTTCTCATGTTCCTCCACACTTTTAGATATATCAAAATGTCATCAATAGCAATTAGTACTAATTTTTCAAGAGTTATGGGATTAGAAAACTATTAAAGTGCTTTTTGGACTCCTAGTTTGTACAGTGATATTATATGGGTGTGAACTGTGGGCTAGCAGCATCCTTGGTAAAAATGAAAACAAATTGAGAAAATACAAAAACGCTTCCTCATTACAAAGTTTAAAATAAAAAGTTCGGTTCCTTATGAGATAATGTTGAGTGAAAAAAGAGCAGCTCCCATCGAAGCAATTACTATGATGTGTCTTATAAGGTGTCTAAAAGGAATTGAGCAAATGGGAGTAGGTAGATGGTCGAAAGTTTTCTTCAATGAAGGCATGAGTGAGAGAAAGAAATCATGGATGAGACAGGACAACAAATGGATGCGAAAAATGGAATATTTACCTTAATTCATATCCCACAAATAGCAAGGAGTTAAAGAATTTTGTTATGAAGAAGTTTCATAAGCTTATATGGGGAAAAGAGTTGGGTAGAAAAAAGAAGTACTACGTTCAGGAATTCAACTCAAGTTGTTATCTATAACAAAAAGAATACATTGGAGCTAGCATTCTATGAAGAGAAAATGTAACGACCCAACTCAAATTATATGGAACATAGAAATATTAGTATGCATATGAGACCTGCATATGATAGCTACATATACATGTATCACACGTAATGCACTAATCAATTATAAAAAAAATCTCAATATAGAGTAATGAGTGAATTGTTGAAAGTATTGAGTAAATACCTAACTCACCAGAATATAATGAATGTATTGTAAAGTAAAAGTTATACTTACCACTATCATAATATAAACTAATATTTTGTTCAAAGGAAAGTAAAAGCATTGACTTATGCAAATAAATGATGATATTTTAATAAATCCAAGATATTTATTAAATAATAATATTTTAATAAATCTAAGATATTTTAGAAATCCAAGATATTTATTAAATAATAATATTTTAATATAAACTCTAAGATATTTAATAAATCCAAGATATTTATTAAATAATAATATTTTAATAAATCTAAGATATTTTAGAAATCCAAGATATTTATTAAATAATAATATTTTAATATAAACTCTAAGATATTTAAAAAAGAAGATATTTTAATAAATATCTTGAAAAGATATTTGACTAAGATAATTTAATAAATATCTTGAAAAGATATTTGACTAAGATATTTATTAAAGGAGGATATTTTAATAAATATCTTAGGGGATTTGTGTATAAAAGAAGAAGGGGGAAACTTGATGGGCATGGGTACCCACTCACCCGGATGTTTTCATATGAGTTCTAACTGCGTGAGACGTGAGCAGTGAGTTCTAATAGAGTCATGGAGTGATCTCTATTATTATTGGATTTTTGGGCATGGGGGCCAAAAGACTTGTCTTTTGGATTTGGGGACCGGAGAGGTTGACCTGAGATAGGCTGGGAGGAAAACGGAAGTTTAATAACGGGAGCTGGAGCCATGGCGGATCAGGAACATCTTCAAACACTGTTCCAGGTAAGTATTAAATAGTCAATTGATTTATATTCTGCTTCAAAAATCTCACTTTGGATTGTGTAGTATCAATTTTGTTAATGATGGTTAAATTTTGAAAGTTAAGGTCCTTACACATGGTATCAAAGCACAGTTTCAGACCATGTGGATCTTAGGGTATTTTAATCATTTCTATTTGGTTTCCAAGCTTGTATTGCCTCCTCTCCTCATATATATACACAGTTCTAGGCATACAATACTAGAATAAAAACATGCCAAGGAAGTCTTTTGAATACTAAGTATTTATGTGAAGTCTCTAGAAGTAATATGTATCCTGTGCATAAACCGAAGTCAATGGTAATCAATTTTGTGGCTCATTTCTTTAAGAGAAGTCTGAAGTCTGCAATAGATTACCTGTACAAGTAAATCGAACCTATGGTGTCACCTGTAGCAGAAGTTTGAACCTATGATAAATTCTGTGACAAAGTTGAGTTAGGTAATGAAGCCTGCAGTGTGCTAGAATACTGGGATTGTGGTAAACCCGAGCAATGAGTAGATGTGTGACAGCAAGAGATTGCTTATGACAATAGTCATTTACTTGTGTTCCGGAGCAATTTAGAGAGGTAAAGATAATTGAAACAGTGAACACTAAACTTGTGAACAAGCCATGCCTTCTCAAAGGAACAAATGCCACTATCAAGGTAAAACCAACCCATTTTCAATTAAGATCAGTCCACAAAATAGTACGAAAATAGAGCAAGGATATGAGATGGAACACTCACAAAGTTTTGTGATTAATATGTGATAAATTTTATTTATTTATTTTAGTTTTTTTTTGTTTCCTTGGACCTTATTATTGTCATTACTTGTGCAATCAATTACTACAAATAATATTTCAGATCTGAGATAATATGATAGTTTACAATATGTAACTATGGGCAGATCCTGCAATGACAATTTGTTAGACAAAATAAGTGCCAAAAACCCTTTCCAAAATCGATTAGGAAAATATGCAAGTACATGAAGGGTTAGACAATGAAATTCAATTATTTCAGCTGTCCCAAAAATGCTTCAAATCTCAGCGGGTATAATCAAGATATTTCAATGATAGCCCAGGCTTAAATATGGCATCGTCAACAACAAAAATCTATGCTTGAATCCTCCTAAAATGCTAGGATCCCTCTTCTGCAAAAAAAAAAAGGTTAGCCCAACGAAACATACAGTGGCAATAAGTTCTATAACCTCAAGCAACCAATCAAATTTAATTGCAAAATTACTATGGTAAATAGTGTTTACTTTAGGTGTGAGAGGAACCCAGCCTCTTTGAGGCTCACGACCATAGTGATTCAAAGCCTTCCCTCAAAGATAGATATTACAGAACCAGACTACAAATTTCCCAGAAAGGAGAGAATAAAATAAAATAAAAAATTGTGAAATATTTTATTAAAATTGTGATAAGGATGTTTTAATTAATTAATTTAAAAATAAATAAATAAATAAATAAAATAAAAAATTATTTATAAATAATGGGGATTTAGTTAGAAGGAATCTATAGGAAATGAGAGTTGATGGTTATTATAAAGGTATTATATGTAATAAGATATGGCTTGTTAGGGTTGATCCGGATGGATAAAAGTGGTAGTTGGGTTGACGGCTATAGATAAAAGTGGTAGTTGGATTGACGACTGTATCCTGTTATTCTTTTTCTGGGAATCACAAGTTTTATTTTTCAATTAAAAGAGTCATATTAGCATTTGTAAGGTTAGTCCTATGATAAAATTTCCTTCGTATTATTCGTTTTATTAAGTCAACTTCACATACTAGATCAAGACCCGCTGAGCCCATTACTGATCCCAAAGAAGGACATGAACCGATAATTGGAAAGTATGTTGAATATTTTTAACCATAATAATTGAACAGATATTTTCATAATAATTGATAAATATTTTGATATTAAGTTAAAATAATATATATATATATTCAAGGCTGTTGAGGTGAGTTTTCACTATTTTTAGGAAGGGTTAAATTTAGAGGAATTATTTAACTAGGGGCTGATTTTCTTTTATTTTAATATCTATAATTATTGAGACTTTATGTTAAAATTGTGGTATAGTAATACAAACAAAATGACTCCACTTAGCACCAAGTCGAAAGGGTCCTCTCTATTGTGTATCGCCAAGACCTTTCTAATACATCGACTTGTGTACTTCTATTTTGAATCATATAAATTAAGAGAATTTGCGAACATGTCCAAAAAAAAAAAAACTATAACTGCATGTGAGCTTGAATTTACAAAATTGTATTTATTAATCTAAATTTTACATCAAATACTTATCACCATGTTTAAAGAACCGTCATCAAATACTCAAGGAAATCATAGAATCCATGTTGTAGTCAACAATAATCAGGAAGCGCATAAGTCCACTGCTGTGGAATCTTCAGGTTCTATCATTAGAATAAAACTCATAATTTTATTTGATACTGGTGCTACTTATGGTTTTATTTCATCATATGCATTAAATAGATGTGGGTTGGCAGCTTACAAGCAAAACAATTTCAGACAAATAGAAATGGCTTTAGGAGAACTTCAGTTCATAGATTTAAGTGTTGAGGAATGCAAAGTTGATCTAGGGGTCTATTCGATTAAAAGTACTAGGATGAATTATCACAATGGGAAATAACTTAGTTTCTAACTATTTCCCGAGATCTTGTGTTGATTCTTGGATATCACCGCTTTGTTTTCATAATAATAGCAACAATCCTAATATAACCCGAGATGTATTACTCTGAGTCACCCTTGATAATTTACCCAAAATATCCAGTGTTATGTAGTATTCAATGACAAGAAAATTGGTTTTCAACTTTTGGAAGAAATTGAAGCTTTTAACAATGATAAAATGAAATTTGATATAATTTGATATTCGAAAGCTATGAGCTCTAGTATGATACATTTTATTAGAAGAGATGGGATATTTAATGCTAATGTATGTGTCAAAGACATATATCAAGCTCAATCCCACTTGATTCCTAATCCATAACTTTTACTTTACATTCCATCCAACAAAGGAGTTGAGATAAAAAAAAATCCACAATGAAGTTTAAGATTTTGTATATCGTGCAAGTTTGAAGTACATTCAAAATATTATATTAAAATGAGCACATTAACATCACTTTAGACATCAAACTTTTTCTATAAACTTTTGAACGTTAGAAAGGAAACTATCCTGATTGTTTTTATGCAATTGAGACATTTCATTCTTCAAGTGACGTTGAGATTTCCGTGTATATATCTTACTAGCTGATAAATATAATCATTGATGATATGAATTTATGCAAATATCTTTTATATTGTTTTCCTATGTTAATACTTTAATTACTATCCAAGTATATGAGTAAGTGGTTTAAGGAGGAGAGTGAAGGTTTAAATTTTTATAGTTTAATATACACTAAATTAGACATTTTAATATTCAACCATTATGTCATTGTTAAGACAGATAGCTAGCTATTTACAACCATAAGGATATACCGATGTCCAAAACGAATTAATATGGCAACATAGCATTTTCATGGAAAGAAAAACAATGTGGTTTAGGAAAGAGAAATTAGGGACATTATGACACTATATAAAATGATTCATGGTAATTATTTAAGCATATATAAATATTAGTTGGCGGAATTGCTCCAAAGAAGTTAACTCTCGAAGAAAGGAAGAATGGTAATGAAAGCATGAATATGGACCTTATGACAAAACATTTAGATGTAAAATGAGATACAACTACATAAAAGGTTAAGCTAGTTTGAGGTAAATTGCTGGATGAAACATATGTTAAAATGGTAAGAAACCACCCTGTAAGGTAGTAAACACAATATTAGAACAAGATGATATAGTTACCAAGAGAGTGCAGCGGAAAATTTCAAAGTTTGATCTCCATTGTTACCATAATATAATCAGTATAGTACCTAGGGAGGATGGGAAAATAACAAAATGGAAAGCTTCTGATGATGATAATAAATGTTAGTTATCATAATCAACTTAGAATATTAAGATCGACAAAATAGCACCAAAGGTGAGTGAGTGGAAGTTTCACAAAGCAACATAAAAAGTCAATGACATTGGATTAAAGAGTGAATCTATAATAAAATTGATCAATTATAGGATAACTTATGTGCATGGAAACATCTATAATAGTTTCTACCTCTAATGGGAGAGTCACATTATAAAATTTTCCTTAAGTGACTAACTATATCCATGGATTATGGACATCATGGAGTATGATTAGGAAAATCTATCCTGTGATGTCTTAAAACCTAAAATGATAAGTAGATTACATTTGATATCCACGTTATTAAATTTATTTATAGGGTCTTACCTAAGTTGGGAAATAGTAACGACATTTCCAAGTGTAATAATTGTATGCATTAAGAGAAGAAAAGAAAACCATGATGACTAGAGGCGAGAAAAAAAAGTCAATTTGATAATATTTTTTTCAAATTAAAGTAAACATGGGAAATTAGGAGTATATGGTATGAGGAAGAAAAAGGGTGTTTCTGTCAATAAGAATTTTCTTAAAAATATGTGCAACATGATTTGGTAAAGGTCAAAGCAATGACCTATAAGGAGTTGTGAATACTCCTAATTTTTTCAGAATAACAAGTGACAAACTGGGAAAATGTTTAAAAATAAAAATTAAAGATAATAATTGTACACCGTTAGAAAATAAGATACATTTGGCGATGAGATGAGGCCTAAAGACTAATAAGAAAATTATTGATGTGAAGAAAAGAAGAGGGTATACCAGTGATGTGTTATGTGTTTGGATTAAATGAGTCAATAAAATAAAAATGAAACAATGGTTTAAGGAATGATGGTAAAGCTAGTAATATCCTAGCTAGATTTAAGACTCTAAATGGTGAAACTTGAAAGTAAAGAGACTATATCAAAATTGTAACATACTAATAATGTGACTATGCATATCTTGTAAATTGTGAATTTCTTATTGAAAGAGAAAATTATTATTTTGTCAACAATTGACATCTTGTTGAAAACATGACACTCTTAGTAAACCAAGTATAAATAATGCAAAGTGAATAATGCATTTTCAAGCCGTAACAAATTCCTTCAGTGAAAATAAACCTCTCACTAAGGGGTCTTTAGAGTAGTCAGTTAACTCTTCCTCCATCTCTAGCATAACCCTAATGATTATCCCTGCAAAACCCTACTCCTTGGCTTCTAGATTTTAGGCTGAAGATGCGCTGAAATAACATGATAAAGAAGTTAATGTTATTATTATCTCTTGGGATCCAGACTACAAATCAAATATAATTAGACTTAAAAGACAAATAAGTAACAAAAATTAAAAGATTGGCTGGATCCATATGTAGTTTTGTGTTTTAAAGTTATTAATCAACCTGTATCAAGAAATTAGATCATGCTTTGACTAAACAGTAAGTGTTTCCTGCTTTTGTTTCAATTCATTTTGTTTCTATATATGCAATCATAAAGGTTGGAACATCCCTCCATTTAGATTTAGAATCTCAACCTGTGACTTTTTATAAGGTTAATTGGGTAATATAGTATAGAAAATAGTAGCTACACCCTTATTTGTATATCCATGTTTGATTATTCTATGTGACATTTATAACTATGGGTTATATTTATAAGCATTTAAAAACTTATTTTTGTCTAATCTTACCTTATTTTGGATGGATACTTAATACTGTCATTTTGTACTATGACATGTGAGAATATATTACTTGCTTAAACATTGCTAGTACATAGATACCTATATGAAGAAAGTTTTGCCTAAACATTGTTGGTACAGGGATACTAATATAAATTATGAATTATGTTATGGATATGGTATCTATAATTTTACATATCAACATAAATGATGAGATAGAAATAAAAGAGTGATTGCACTTGACTATTAAAGGTGAAAATGAATTTACAGACCTATTGGATAAACATAACCAAGTATTTTATATGAACTCAAGGATCAATATCGTAGATAACAACATATATGGAATGTGTAGAAATTGTTATATGGGTAACAATTTTTTTTGAACATATTGATACATATGTTATAATTTGTGGACAAGTGTTTTACATCGCAGATGATATCGTTACCAAACCGACCGCGTGATGACAAAACTCCAAGAACAATTGAAATGCACTAATATTCCATGATATGGTGTTAACCCTGGTCTTATTAGGAGGGGTGGAGGTGTTGCCCACCGTTTATCCTCTAAAACCTGGAGTCATGGGAGGGTTGTGCGAGTCACGCTCCTATAGACGTGTGATGATGACTGCCAGATGCCTACTGGTTAATCAGGTTGATGTAATCGACGTTGACACCCCTAAGGTCTATGGATGGTTGGATCAGTAATACTGATGCCATGGCATATTCTTGTAGAGGACAGATAAGATGGGAGCGGAAGAGATTAGGAAGGATAGGATGATTCTAGAATAGCTTGGGAACACTGTTGGGGCAAGACGTGACTACTAAAATTTGTAAATCAATAAATGATCAAAACATAAATGTTAAAGTGCTCTCACACATTAAACGAAAATTCAATTATGGCACACCACCCTTATATGATTTTACTAATCACTTATATAATTAATGATATACGACATAAAACTTAACTTCGGGACGAAGTTTTCTAAAGAAGGGGTGTATGTAACGACCCAACTCGAATTATATGGAACATAGAAATATTATCATGCATATGAGATCTGCATATATAGCTATATATACATGTATCACGTGTACTGCACTAGTATATGCATAATTATAAAAAAAATCTCAGTATAGAGTAACGAGTGAATTATTGAAAGTATTGAGTAAATACCTAACTCACGAGAATATAATGAATGTATTGTAAAGTAAAAGTTATACCTACCACTATCATAATATAAACTAATATTTTATTCAAAGGAAAGTAAAAGCATTGACTTCTACAAATAAATGATGATATTTTAATAAATCTAAGATATTTTAGAAATCCAAGATATTTATTAAGTAATAATATTTTAATAAATCTAAGACATTTTAGAAATCCAAGATATTTATTAAATAATAATATTTTAATAAATCTAAGACATTTTAGAAATCCAAGATATTTATTAAATAATAATATTTTAATATAAACTCTAAGATATTTAAAAAAAAAGATATTTTAATAAATATCTTGAAAATATATTTTAAAAGAAGATATTTTAATAAATATGTTGAAAAGATATTTGACTAAGATATTTTAAAAGAAGATATTTTTATAAATATCTTGAAAAGATATTTGACTAAGATATTTTAATAAATATCTTGAAAAGATATTTGACTAAGATATTTATTAAAGGAGGATATTTTAATAAATATCTTAGGGGATTTGTGTATAAAAGGAGAAGGGAGGGAAACTTGATGGGCATGGATAGTGAGTAGGTAAACTGACCTGGATGTTGTCAAAAGAATTCTAACTGCGTGAGACATGAGCAACGAGTTCTAATAGAGTCATGGAGTGATCTCTATTGTTATTGGAGTTTTGGGCACGGGGGCCAGAAGACTTGTCTTCTGGATCTGGGGACCGGAGAGGTTGACCTCAGATATACTGGGAGGAAAACGACAGTTTGGTAATGGGAGCTGGAGCCATGGAAAATCAGTAACATCTTCAAACACAGTTCTAGGTAAGTATTAAATAGTCAATTGATATATATTCTGCTTCAAAAATCTCACTCTGGATTGTGTAAAATCAATTTTGTTAATAATGGTTAAATTTTGAAAGTTAAGGTCCTTATAGAAAAGATTCTTATTGCTCAATTAAGGACTAACCCACATCAACTTTGGTGTGAAAAGGGACGGTGTAAGAGGCCTAAAGAAGCTTGGGAAGAATGGGTGTGTACTTTTTTCACTTTTGGGGTAGTGGAATCGGAAAGAATTTCATTTTGGAAGTTTATGCTTTCAGAGACATCAGAGACAATTATGGAAATATGTTAGCATCAATTCATTGGCATTGTCTTTTCAGTGAGGGGATTGTTAAAAAGTTGGGTCAACATCATCAAGTTGAGTGAGAAAATGAATCCACTAATAAAATAGTGTTAACTAATTTTAAACGAATATTCTTTAAGTGTGTATTTTTGGAAAGTTTCTGATTTATTTTCCCATCTAATTTATCTAAATCACAAGTTTTTTTATAGGTGAACTCTTCACAATCAAAGCGCCCCAAAATTATTTAGGGTGCTTAATCCATATATATAATCAATCAAATAATTTAAAGAACAAAAACCAAAATTTGACCACAAATGTTTTGGCCAATCTATAAAAAAACTCAAAAAAATAGCAATTAAGACTACTCGTAAATTATAATGATTTAATAGATAAGTAATATACACATCAATTGTAACCATTAAATCAATCTATATTGTAAATTATAATGTTTTGAGAAATAATTTTTTTAAGAGTTTGATTTCTTAAATGTCATGAAACAGGTCAACCACTCAATACTCATAAGTATCGGAAGAGAGTGGAAGTCTCTCCCTTACAAGCATTGGAAGACTGAAATATTGTTTTTGGAATTTTGATAACGCGTTTCTATATCTTATCTTCAAATTAGAGTATGGTTGGAATATAGGATATAGGCTTAGAAATTTTATTTCAAGGCTTTTCCAATAATATATTACATTCGATCTAACTCCAAATATGAAATTTTTTTGTTAAAATAACCTTACCAAAATACATTAACGGAAAACTTACTTATTTCGAGTTATGAAGATTAGTCAACAAGTGTATGTATTCTACGTCGACAATTATACCATTCAAATTATAAATTGGAAATTTAAATGTGTTAAAACAATACCATTTTAATGAATATGTTCATTAATGATAAAAAAAAAAAGCTAACATGGAGGATGCAAATTCTTTTCAGTATTTTTATTTGGAGAAATTTAATCTATTTGTACGAACATCCAACTCAATAAAGTTTTTTTTTCGAGAGAAAAAAACGTTGTTTGATATTAAAATAGTGCATGAACGATACATAATGACATCCTTTCAAGTCCAAAAGAGGAAAAAAGGACCAAGAGATATACACATATTCCCATCCTAAACAAAACATCTGCATCCTCTATTGTTATGGGTATGCAGAGGAAAAGATAACTGACATAGAGCATTGAAAGGACATAAACAAATACATACACTAGCAGTAAGAACATGCTAATTGCTATCCAAATCTGTCATGAAACAGAAATAGTGTGGCATCATCACAATAATACAAGCCTATCAAAACGAAACAAGCTATGTGCCATCGAAATATTCGCTTAAGGAGATTAGTGCCTGCCGAAAGATATTGGCTCGTAATGACTGTATAATACAAAATATCGGTTCACAAGATAGTTACATGTAGGCTCGCTTGAAACTGGGAGGAAACTGGCTCGCTTGATAATGTAAAGCAGGCTCGCTTGCAGATAGAAATGTAGAAAAAAGGAGAGAAAACCAAGCTCGCTTGTATTTGGGGGAAAAATCTAGCTCACTTGATTATTGCATGTAGGCTCGCTTGTAATCCATAAAGTACATATTATGGAAGAGGAATCTGAAAAGAGGATTTGAGGGCAGTTGCATTGTAGCCTGAGATGTTAATGACCCTGAAAGATACCTCCAGACCTTTTTTAGACAAAATATCAACCCTCATGTTTTTTTCTCTGTATATATGTGGTATTGTGAAAGATTGAAATTTGGATAGGATGCGATAGATACGCTCGAGCCATCCATTAAGTTGTTGGCCCTGTACCCTACATTTACCTCTTATACCTTCAATGATAAGCTTGGAGTCTCCATAAATAAAGATAGAAGGTAATTGCAGATGATATGCCACTAATATCCCGCTCCAAAAATCCATAAGATCTGCCTTATTACTGGTGCGGGAGCCACCATTCCAGTGTATAAGATAACGATCCCCATCTGCAAGATGAATCCAGGCCCCGCAACCACATAAACCGTTTTGTTGTGCCCCATTGAAATATATCGCAAGATAAGAAAAATGGATATAACAATCACGGATAGAAAGATCAGCCATAGATAGTTTGGGAAAAGAGCGATGCCCCATCCATCTCATAATGTTTCTATATATCCTCTGTATATTGATAGGAATATCCTGAAAAATAAGAAGGCTCTGGGCACACCATAGCTCCCAAAATATATAATAGCGATACCTCTAAAGAGTATATAGAAGAAAAACAGACATGAATTTCAATAGGAAATTTTATGTGTACAACTTCATAGGACGGTTGCTTACCAATATGGTCCGAATGTGTTTTGATAAAAGAATTCCCTCCCCACACAAAAATTAAGCTTTTGCATCCCTCTTAAACATGATGTGGTAAAATTATAATAAATTGAGCGGCATAGATAATTTTGAATATTATTATTTTTTTTTTTTTTTTTTTTTTTGGTTCAAACTGCTATAAAATAACACAAATAATTTATACATATTGAATTTGGACTTTTCCAAATATAAATTGAATTCAATCTAACTTGCACTTAATTCATTTAGTTAATTCACATTGTAAGTCTAAAGTCAGTTAATTCACACTCTAAATCCGAACTGCACTTAACTCTTCATACATCATTAAACTTGGATCTTGCTAGATCTTCATCCAAAAATAATTATTATTTCCAACAAAGACAAAGCATATAAAGTTCCACAATTTTTTTATATGAAATTTTATTCTATAAAATATCATACTATTTAGATTATCATAAATTGAAGAGAAATTGAAAATTTCCTAATATCATTTTAAATATTTAGATACCGAAAGCCATGCACAGAAAAATAAACAATTTTTTCCTTCATGAAAATTACTCTTATTAAATGTCAATTTTAGTGATTCAATGTCTAATATTGAATGCATTTTTAATGTAGAATCTACTTGGGGCAAATTTTTTAACAAAGCATTAATGATATAATAAAAAAAAAAAATAACACACTTACTCTGAGAGTGAAAAACGAGAACCTACAAACATTAGTTAACACAAAAGATATGACACAAATTTTTATATTTAATTTAAAATATTCGTAAATGAAAATGCATTAACCCTATGAAAGATATTGGAAAATGAAGATTACCATAGGACAGACGGTTGTAATTTGCTGGGATTGACTTCCTTTATTGCCACTACCATGACCAGCCCTGATTCAAAATAGGGCTGACTGAAATCAACATATATGCTGAGGTTTACAAGGATGGTAAAATCCCCCAGCGCTGCATCGGATCTTTCATCAAGGCATTTAACCATAAAAAAAAGACTGCAAATTAGATTCGTTTAAAAAATGCGGAAACTAGAAAAAGTAAGGAAGGGATTGTTTAACAGCTGACCTCCAAGGAGATTTGTTGGATGACATAACCCAGTTTAAAGTATTATAAGAAGGATTGAATTTCTCAATGTATAAAATTTGTTTTTTACATAATTTATTTTATTTATTAAGATTATATTTTATCTAGACTACATTAATTTTTAATATGATTAAATGTTTACTTATGGAATTTAGAATTAATGACTTTTACATCACTAACAATACACCTCATCACCTTTTATTGTATGTCTCATGGATATTGTATGTTTTATGGATAGATATTTGGATTATTTAACACACCAATAACCATATATAATATATACATAATTAACATTGAAATATTTTACATAATTTATTTATTAGGTTAAACTCTGATGAGGTTAGCTGTTACGGCACTCATCATTCAATTCCCTTCTCTGATGATGTATCTAGACATGTTGATAAAAAAAATATAGTCGGAAAGCCATTTTTAAGGGAACAATACTCTTCAGCTTAAAACCTTTTTTTTTTTGTGAATTTGGTAGTGCCTTTCTTCTTCTATTTATACTGGTAAAGCAGGTTACAAATTTATAAAGCAGTCTTAAGCCTCAACCTGCCCGCAGGACCAGGTCTGTTGGCCATCTCAATGCATGGAAAGCTAACCAAAACTGAAATAGTTTCATTCTTCTACATCTTGCATGTGCTATCTGTTCTACTTTCGATATATCTACATTCTGGAAATTAAAACCAAGTTCATATAAAAGCAATACTATCATAAAGACGCCTAACAATGAAGAGACTATTCTAAATCCAAAAACTGCCCTAAAGGCACAGAACGCTGAAAAGAACTACTCTTCATCGGAAGAGACAGGAGCTGGAGCTTTCCGAGTCGATCCTGGCATATCTACTTGTTGTAATTGCTGGAGTTGCTTTTCAATTCGACCAACTCGATCATCTACTCTGCTTATTCTATCAGTGGCCTGGTATTGGGTGATTTTAATGTGTTGTAGTTGATCCTCCATATGGGTCATGATGTCCAGTAGGCAGATTTCAGTGTTCGTTGGGTTCTATTCTGCATGACTGGGATGTATACTCTGAATAGCCTTTGCTAGAAGGCTTTTGAGGATCCACTATGTATGAATGGTTTGTTGGAATAATGTGAGGCGACCTCTGGTGTTGCCAGGATCAGTGATGAAGTCCAAAATTTCTGTCTCTGCTTCGTTATCCTCCGGGGTTGTTTGGATGTCACATTCCCATCCTCTAATTTCTTGACGGACAGCTACCGAATTTCCCATGACATAACTCGTTGCCAGCGTCTGAATATGCTCTAAATTTGATTTCCGCCCATGTTTCTTTGGAGGTTGATCGGGTTGAACCTGCTTCCCTCTGGAAGCCTGGGCCACTGACCGTCGCTTCCCCATGTTATCTTGCCACTTACAGAGCAATACAAACTGACATGAACACAAAGACAAAACAGCAACTTGGGGCCTCCCTGTTCGAATTCTGGGATCAACTTAAAACCTTAGGGATAATAGAGCTGTTGAAAATTAATGCTCCAACGTTAATATGTTAAAACATAATTTAAAAATATATATATATTATTAAATTTTCAACCATATCCCAATCAAAATGAAATCCACTTTAATATTTTTAACGAAATCTTGCCACTTTTAATATTTTTAACTAAATCTTGTATATCGAAAATCACGTCTGACTGCTTTGAAATTTGGGGTCTACATTTGAAATGTCACCCGGGCTCATTGTTTCCGTTCGCCTAACTTGGTAAAATATATAACCCATCGCCCTTGTTATGCCTTCATTTTTCGTACCTAGAAGTAAATGAAAAACTCATAAAATTAATTCACCAATAAAATAAAATAAATAAAAGTCTTAATAAACCCTTTTAAATATAAAATAAAATAAAAATTGTCAAAAACAAAATGCTGCAAATCTGAGAACAATTATAAAACAAAATGTGTGGCATGATAAGCAAGAGGCACTAAGAGGAAGGCACGTATTTAATTTGGCCAGTTTTCGATTTAAAACTTTTCAGCGTAATTTGTTGTCTTTATTTATTTTGCCCAACCGGTAGCCTTTTTTTATTCCAAATTCGCTCGTCACTGTGGAAAGAGTGCTGGGAAATGAAATCCATTTTTGATATTTTTAACCAAATCGTAACACTTCTAATATTTTTAACTAATATTGTCTATCGAAAACCACGTCCGACAGCTTTGAAATTTGGGGTCTACGCTAAAAAGCTCTCCGCAATGAATAAACCACTAAACAGCAATTGAAATAAATTACTATAACAAAGTCAGATAATCTTATCAATTCGCATGGGTTGAGCTCACCAAAAACATAAATAGCCACGCCAAATCATTAACTTAGTCTAGAAAACAGGTCAATTCATGGTAGTTCCTTCAAATTTATGGTAGAAACTTCAAATCGACGGTTTAAACTTTAAAACGGCCTCCAAATTCCTGAACTTGTCGAGAGTTAAATCTAATGGGGTTGTTTGGTGATTTAAATTTATATTAACGAGCCATCAGTGACTTTGTCTTAATAAATATATGTCGTATACAAACATTGATAATTATCATATCAAGTTCATTTTATTGTTACTTTTCCTCCAACAAAAAAATATTGGTGTGCTTTGTCAACAAATATTTAATTTGTTTCATAGGCTACATGATTAGGAAAATTAAATTTACATGCCATTACTGGTTCCACATATGCTTGCATTTAATGGGAGGTTTATGTGAACAAGATGAGCATAGCATGTAATCTAGAGCAAGTCGGTCTATCGACCGGTGAACCAACAAGATTAAGAGAAAGTCAGTTCTCTATTTCTGTGATTTGAATTGCTTATATATAGAGGGATGCTTGAGAATTTTTTAGGTTGAAGAATGTATTGTGTCCAAATTTGAAACTCCAATTTGCTTTTATTTGTTTATTGTTGTGACGTTCTCCCCTTGCTTTCACACTTTTTAACCTTTGTTTCTATTCAGCAACCCTTTCTTTTGATTTTGGCGACGTTGTCTCCAACGCCCCTGAAAACTCTTGAACAAGACGGGTTCAGCAAGTTTCCAGTGAATTGCATATTGCAGATACATTTGTTCGAATCCATGT
The DNA here is from genome assembly GCA_034641835.2 of Pinus albicaulis. Lineage (NCBI taxonomy): Eukaryota > Viridiplantae > Streptophyta > Pinopsida > Pinales > Pinaceae > Pinus > Pinus albicaulis. The sequence goes on along the minus strand of CM076582.1, from coordinate 18,618,927 downwards.
AGCTTCCTGCGATCCTAGGCAACAGAACCGTTGGCAAGACTTGAAACAGCGACTATCTATAAGTTCAAATTTTGTTGTCTTATGGAACATCTCTGATTTTCTCGCTTATTCCTTATATTAACTGCTTCTTGTTTGTACGAAAGAGCCTTCCGTATGGCGTCTCTATGATTTGGCACACAATTATCCTTTCTTTTTTTAATTCCAATTAATCTGTGACATTTTCCCCCGATCGGGGTGCCCACTAGCAGGGTCAGAGCCACGTCGCAGGGAACGAAGGTAGGTACCTGGCAAGGGCATGCGGCGGCAGTGGTACCAAAGCTTACAAAGTGTGGATGGCTCCCCCTACGGTTCATTATGACAGCATTAAAGTGGAATGGAGAACAACCTGGCAAGTTAGGTGGGCTGTCAAGGCGAGGTTGGAAGGTGTGTTGCTCAGCTAGATAGACACGGAGTATTAACTCAGTTTGGGTTATTCTTTGGAGGTTTATTCTCTGTAAGGTAGATGTTCATTGCATGGTTGGGTTCTATGGTTTCTGTTGCGAGCATCCCTGTCAACTGCACAGAGGACACCAGAGGCCTTTGCGACCTGTAGCTGTGAATTGGTATGTACCCAATTGTCCATATGCCATAACGATGAAACAAGTTTCTGCATACCCATGCATGCAAAGGAAAATTCTAATTTTTCTGGATTTTGTATACTTGGTTTGCAATTCTGTAATTTGTTGCATAGATATGGTTTGCAATTGTGTCATTTGTTGCATAAACATGGTTCGAAATAGTCTGTTTAATAGTTTGTTTAACAAAGATTATGACGATAGAATGAGTCGACAGGGCCTAGTAGAAGTTCTGATATGTTTCTATAGGTCTGTGTTTGTGTATATTTTGTTTTGCATGTCTTGCATGCTCAACTTGTTTACGATGGGGAGATGTGAAGTCATTCCATCTTTTTCTTTCATTGCGAATTGGCCCTGTTCTAATTTGTATGATAGTCATTTTGTGCATCCCTTGAATTTGTATAGTCAGAAATGGGAAATCACCTATATGGCTCATAATGATGTCAACGCTAGTGAGAATGGGCATATGAGGTTGTGTTGTCACCCGATTAGTTATTTAACTTATTCTGTTATGTCTCCTTCTGTTAGTTCTATTCAAAAAGGTCACTGGGTCAGACGTAAAATGGGTATGGTCATGGCTCCAATTCTGCCTCTGGTTTTGTTTCGGCCTTTTTCGTTTTATCAAGTCTTACAGGTTTGGTTACACTCTGGCTTTTGAAAGGCATTTTGTATTCACTCTTATTTCTCAGAGCCTCGTAAAGCAACATCATCCGACTGCTGCTGGTAGCAATTTGCCCTTGTCTAAATGCTAGTTTTTTACTCAATTGGGATGTTTTCAAATTGTTTCTGCAACAGGTCTTCCAGGCAAAACCTTCTGGTTGATAATATCACTAGAAGACCACTCTATAAAACCTATGACCAAAGGGAACAAGGGGGAAAACGATACCAAGGAAAAAGGCAAGGCCAAAGTCTCAAACCCTCTAGCCAAGCATGGCAGGTAGTCGAGCAGAGAAGTTATTGAAAATTTGTTTCAAACTTATTCCGATGAGACATCTTGCTTCGTCAAATCCCTAATTCATGGATGGGAGAGCAATGCCAGAACCAAGATGGAGGAAGAAGAAGACATTGATGAGGATGAACTCACCCAAATTATCATTGACACGGGCACACTCGAGGCAGAATTTCATTATTCCATCATTCTATCAGAACATATTGGTTGATGAAATGCCTTCTAGTCAAAGTAATAATGTTGGTACAAGAGGTTGGGGGTGATCCCAAAGCTGCAAAAACTTTGGTTGAAATCAATAGATCCATTCAGGAAATGAACCTTCAACAACACTATCAGTATGTGCGCCTCGGTAGAATCGAGAAGGACTTACAATCCATGCACCAGGTTGATATGTCTGGCTCCAGTGTCAAGGACCCGGCTCCTGTCGAGTCAGATGATGATTGAGAAATGATCAGCGTAAGTTACTTTTTGTTAATGATAGCGGATAGCTTTTATTTTTATATTATGTTTATGCTTTCAAACACTAATACTGATATTAGCTATTTGAAGACAATAAGTAGTAGAATTAAGATGTATATGTTTTGGATGACTTATAACTTGCTAAGACAACCAACATACATGGTTTTCTAAGCGCAAATTGAGACCTATAAATGTATCTTTAACCTGCTTTTGTTTATAAATAGAAAATAACAGAAACTTACTAAATTTATAAATAAATAAAAAATAAAAAAAAAATTAATCTATAACATTTTATAAAACGCCCGAGAATATTTATTGATATTGTCGTTTTTTCAATTCTACTTACAATATCATGTATTGTATTTTACATATATATTAAAAAAGAAAAGAAATACCAATGCCAAAGTCAATAATCTCTTATTTTCTGCAATCCTTAGGAAAGCTTCACAGTGTCAATGTTTGAGCTCGGCATACCCATCGTTGCACACGGCCATGCTCTCAAAAGTATTGTAGAGATAATGAAGTGATGACGAAGGTTGCCCAAGCTGGTGAAGCATGGTTCTTCTTCCATGTATTCTTTGACAATTCCATGTTATATTTTATTATCCATTGGATAAGCGATATGTTCTCTTGTGAATTTGTCAACCATCCAATTTTGGTTAAATAAACATTTTCATTGCTTTTGAATGGATCATTTTTTCATTTTTATTTAATAGTTATAGGCATTAAAATGAATCCGCTCAATTATTAAAAACAATAATTAAATTCACATAAATTTTCTAAATTTTAAATATTATAAATTTAATAAATATAAATATCAAAGAATATGACCAAACACTTTAACATTTACCTGGGCTGGGAAATGATTGAATTAATAAAATAAATTGAATTAATAAATCAAATTTTATGTAAAATTTCTCTTATAAAATATTAAATCAATTTCATATATAATTTTTTGATAAAATATTAATTAAAAATTTAATATATCATGTTTAATAATATTTGTAAATTATTTAAATGTTAAAAAACACCATATCATATTTAAAAATAAGACAAAATATATTTCATAATATATAAATAAATAATGTCTATTTATTCCTATCATATCCATTGAATGGTGTTGGAAAGATTATTAGAAAACGAATTAATTGTGACATAAGTTTGACAGTTAAAAAAAATTATTTTACATTTCAATTTTTAGTTGATAAATTTATTAAAATATGGAAAATATCGATCATATTATCATATTTCACTTAGAATAAACATTATTAATTCAAAAGATAAACGAAACAAGCATTACCACATTTTTCATTGCATAAATTATTATATATAGAAAATGGTCTTGAAAAGTTATGAAGAACCATGCATTTTAATATAAATCTACTATCCTTTAAAAATAAAAATTGGGAAAATACATTGAAATTTGAAAATGAAATAAAAATAAAGAAATAGTTTTTATTATTGAAGTTAAAAATGAAGTACGAGAGAAAGAAATAAAGAAAAATCTAAAATTCTATATTATTAAATTTTGCTTAGTTTTTACTTTCTTAACTATCAAAAGATTTTCATTTTCATCAAGTTTTCTAAGGCTTTTAATCTACTTATTCACACAATCCATAATTGTTTTCACACCTGTACTAATTTACAAAGTATAGATTTAACCAATAAAAAATTTGATCATTGAAACATGTCGTCTCAACATATATATGAATTTGGGTGTGTCAAACAAATTAATTTACAGAGTCTACTTTCTCGTCCAACATCCTACCCATTTCTATTCGACATATATTAATATTAGGCAAACCTTGTTAATCCAATGAAAAATAATAAGGAGACTGAGGTTCTCGTGCTTCCTTGGTTCCAAAAGAACCAGAAAGAGAATCTGGTATAAAAGGTTGCTAATTCCCCTCAAGTTCAAATTCCAATTCTTCTCGCTCAATTCCAGTTGCGATTGGCATAACTCCTTCCACTGATTTCTCCTGCTTGAGCAGTTTCTCGCTGCCTCCAGAATGGGATAATAGAGGGCATTTTTTAGAAAAAAGGAGTCACGTATGAATGATTGAATGATGACAAGGCCCTGCTGCAGCAATGGTCACCGCATCTATTAAAGGTTACAGATTACACAATGGAAAACACAATAACAACAGGCAGCTAAGGTTGCTAACAAAACAGAAAAACAAACATTAATTTACAGAACGTCAAGCAGTGAACTTTGTAGCTACAACTTCTTTACAACTCGGACTTTGCATCCACACTATATCTCCTTCTATCCCAACTCAACTATATATACAAAATTTATGTCGACTATTTCCCCTTCGATGCTGAAGAGGTTAAGGCGGTGATGTCCCTACCAAGTTGATTAGGTTAAGTAAGTTGCACCCCTTCGAAGATCAATAGGGTGAGGCGGAGTTCGATGAGGCGGTGTGCTGTGCGGCGGTGACTGTGATTAATATGTCAGGCGATGTAATTATCACAAACACTCCCCTTAATTACGACTGACACCTTAACCTTAGCATAACTTAAACATGCATGCTGGTATAAGTATAAGCTAGGCTTACAGTGACTCATGAACTATGACTTGACATCAGCTCTTTATTTCAATTTAATTTTCCTTTTATTCCAGATCATGTATCCTCTAAACTACTTCATCTTTGCCTTCTTGTGTATGTTCGAAATTTCAGTTTCTTCATTTGATGTTGCAGCTCTTCGTGGATGTCATCTACTTCTTAAAAAATATGCTTGTATGTGGACTGCTACCACATCTCATCTTCTATAGTTTGTTCTTCATCATCAATCTTCTAATTATCAATTTGTTGTAAAAAAAAGTTCATAGTAAAATTTAATCTCTTCTGGACTGCAATACATGAAAATTTCATTGACTTTTTCATTTTCAACATCATCCATGTTGTCTTTGACATTCATTGTTGCATCTTCTATACAATGTCATCAACACATGGTGTTTCAAGCCATGCTCCAAGGAACTTTAATTGTTCTTCATATTGTGTTGCTTCTTCTTGGTTGCTTTTAACATCTGCACACACAAAACAAATGTCAATTTTATATGGAAAAAACATCTACAGAGCCATATTGGTTATGTTCATTATGCTCTGGAATGAGGTATTTCTTCTTTTCTTCCTCCTTTGACTTTGTCGATGCCTCATAATCTTGATTCTCTATCTCTGCTTCTGCAAATAGGTTTTCATCCACTTGGTTTCCAGACACAAGTAGGTTTTTGTCACAAAAAAACAATGTATTAAGAAGATGTTTCTGATGCATCATATGCAACCCCTCATCACTAGTTAAATGTTCTTCATCAAATTTAACATCAACAATTTCACTTGTTGAATCCACTAAATCAATTACTTCTCCATTGTAAACATTATATATGCCAGAATCAGCTCTTGTTGGTAACACACCATCAATATTGTGATCCAATTTCAAGTGAGATTCACCAAAATCTTCATCTTTCTGTAGAATTGTTGTCATAGATCTATCTTCATTTTCATCTTCAAGAATTGCTTCAACATTTTGTATGACACTACGATCTTCAACTTGATTACTCCCTCTTGCACTAAATTCTGCTTCTAGGATCTTCCATGCTTCCTTGGAAGTTGTACCTTTTGCTACCTTTCACAAACAAATCTCATCCAATCCTTGTTTGATAGAATCCAATGCTAAAGCGTCACATACTTCATCATATGGGTTATTAGATCATTATTCAATTAAGTCTTTATCTCAAAGAAAAGTTAGCATTATAATAACCCAAAAATCAAAATGTTTACCAGTAAACATAGGTGGTGTTAGTAGATCAAAGCTACACCATTCACCCTCAATATATTCTTCATCTTCTGCTAGACTTCTCAGTTCCTCGGCTCTGGCCTGAACCTCTCTGAACATGGCAACAATCTCTGCCTCTTCATTTTTATTCCTTTTATTAATCTTCTTCAGTCTCGCTTGGCGACCCATGAATGCAGTATTTCCTCTATCTTATAGTTGTTTACCCGATCGTGTGTGGTTATATTCCATATCTCCCCCGAAAAAAAATATGATTTTTAATATGTGTCCCCGTAAGGCACAATTTTCACCCAAAAAACACTATCATGCTTGACAAAAACACAAAATTTGTAGATTGACCAACTTTTACAAAACCCTAAACTTGTTTACCAATAAAACCCTTTTTCTAATAACCATGTTTAGACCCAGTAATTAAAAAAACACTTCTCTTTATATAGGCTTTATATAACCCTTTAAACGATATTTATGAAAGCTCCCACAAATGTGTATAAGCTTTTAAGAAAATACCTCTTTAAAGCACCTTTAATATACCCCTTTTATAAAGCTTTCATGTAATAAAACAATTTTTTTTAACTTTGATATAGAAGCCTTTCACAACACCTTTATTCCAATACCTTTCAAATAAAATAGCTCCGTTACAGCTGCAGAATGACTCACGACAATGACGGTAGCGGCTTGTAGTGCTTTTGGCTTTGGCACCCTCAGTTCTTCAAGAACGTTGCAATAGTGATGCACAAAGGTTGTGACTACTCTTAATATTTGTTCTCCAACGACCCATGTGGGGTCCTTCAACTCTAAGGAAAAGAACCTCTAGCGGATTTTTTTGAGGAAGCCCTTATAAAAATAGCCCAAATATTCGTTTGTAGAGAAGGTCACTGGAGGAGGTTAGCGGGTGGATGTTTTTGCAGATGTTTTTTTGTGGTGCATTTATAATCATAACACACATCGATGCGCTTGATATATATGTGACGCACCAGTGCATAGTAGAGGTTAAAGAAGCGTTGCGGAGTTATTTTTAAGTAATACGAAAACAATGGTGCACTTCATACATACAACGCACCAGTGTGTTTTATATAAAGTGCACCGGTGTGTACTATCAAATGCCAAACCGAGAAACTCACTATATAACCATTGTGGTACTATACTCTAACAACAACGGCCCAATGCATTTATGGTGATACGACATCCCGTCATAGGGTGTTTATTTAATGAAAATATATGGTGCTTTTTATATAACACACCCGATGATGGTCGTATATCGCCATCCCAGTGCGTTTTTAGCGTTTCGGCGCTATTTACTAACAACGATGTCCCGGTGCGATTTAGGTTCAACGACACACCTGCATAGGGTTTTTATTCAAAGGAATCATTTTGCACTCTGTACAAACTAGCTCAGTTCATCTTAGTAATCCAACGCACCGTAAAGAAGTGTGGTATGCCACCGATACAACCATTGGGTGCATATCATACTCGAGCGCACCGAAAATGGTTAATTTAAAAAAAATACCGACCGTAAAAATTATTTTTAACTTGTTAAAGTGTTTTAGAGCTCTCAAGCATTGGTGTGATTTTTGTTTCTCTGAGGAGCCCTGGCATCGGTGCTCCCATTTCCCGCATTGCTTCCGTCCATTGCTCAGTGTGCGGACTTTGAATTTTGCAAAACGGTGGCAAAATTGGTTTTTACTATTTTGTTGGAAAGATGCCTCCTCAACGCGCAAATGTGCAGGTAATGTACTTGTTTCTCACCAACTTAAGATTTTAGCATATTAATTTTGAAAATAGAATTCACTGTTTTTTTTGAAGAAAAAAAAATTCCTACACGGTGCATTCGAGCCATTCAGTTTGCACCGTTCCCGATGCCCCCTGTAAATTTACAGGCCGCACCGTGAACAGTGTTAATGGAAACCACACCGGGTAGTTAATGTGACAGCCTAGTGCGCTACTGAGAAAAATTGCACTGCAATAACAATAAAATAGTGTGGTGCGTGTTGGTTTCCGATGGCACTAACACTTTAAATTTTTTCAAAAATAAAAATTTATTTACAGTAGTGCATTAGTTTACCGAAATGAAATGGTCTTTATGTAAAAATAAACATAATGGCCTGGTGCGTCGATATTAGGGGAATGCACCTAATGTGCGGTGCATCGGTCAAACATACCGCATCGGGGTAGTTTGTGTTTGGTACCGCACCGCCAGTGGTAAAATATTTCAAACAGGCATTGTGTTGCGCTATAACAAACGCCCTAGGGTGGATATGTTTTGTCAACGCACCGCCTATAATATTTATTTAAGTAATTTTTTTTTTTATGCGGTGCGTGACATTTTTTAAACGCACTGTTGACAATGCATGATATACATTTACACACAATTGGCGGTGTGTGACTGTTTTTTGTGGCGCACCGAATGTTTTTTTTTGCTTTTTTGATAAAATTTATATTTATATATTTTTAAAAACATTTTTCATTTAATAAAAAACATTAGGTTTCATGTATGAGGGACGTTGATGTATTTAATATGTGAATCATTCAACGATGTCAATGGAGAGAGAAAAGGCAACAACAAGAGCAGAGGGATGACAATTATAACATGATACAATAGTGGGAGGCAAGGGAGAGGGAGAGACTTTTGTACCCTCGACCTATTAGGCCACCCACCCAGTTGCTCTTAAGGGAGGTAGGCCTCCTTAAGTTCTACGAGGAGGCTATAGCCCTGAAGGGGCACAATGGCTTATTAGTAGAGTTGATCTACAGGTGAGATGCCCACCAATAGGATTTATGTGTTGGTCCTTACCAGTCGTACCAGCCCACTCAGGAGGACATGTATTTTATTACTGGCCTATCTATGAGAGGGGAGTATTTGCCCCAATTCCCTGATTTCCCTGTCAAATTTACAAAAGGGAGTTAATTGTTGACTCCTAGAGATACATTAGGGATGATATACTTTCTCCTGCATATTTTCAGGTGCCTGGTGGACATCTACGGATTGCTTCTTTTGGTCCAGAGGAGGTTAGGTGCCTCTCATTATTACTGACCACCATTGCACATTATATCAGTGACAGGAAGCGCACTAGTTGACCTCTTTTATTTTATGTTGATTCCTTATTCCAAAGGCCATGACTTGTTGCGTTGTCTGCCATTATTTTGCAGCAGTTTCGTATAGCCTTAGATAGATGTCGTTCTCAGGCACGTGGGAGGTTGGCCTTTCCTTTTGCTTTAGAATTGTTTTTTTTATTTTTTGAGAGGTTTCCAGAGACGAGGCCTTCTCTTTTCTGTCAGCCTCGTAGGCCAATGATACAGGTACGAATGCACATGTGGGGTGAGATGATGCCCAAGAGGGGCTTGTTGGAGTATCCAGTCAGGATTTCTAGTGATGCACTAGAGCTACTATCCAGTGAGGATGACCACATGTTCATGATGGTGCCATGTCCTTACGCGGGGTTGGATTGGCAAGGGTGTACCAACATCCTCTTCACACAGGATGAGCCACCAGATGATAGAGGTAATATTAGTGTTTTCTTTAAATTAATATAGTTTCATTTTATTATCTTAATTAATTAGAGTAAAATTTATTCTAACACGTTCTTTAACTTGTTTTATTAAATTGTTTAATGAAATTGTATAATTATTGTTGTGTACTATATATTTTGTAGATATTAGCACATTTGTTGGGTACATGCATCCACCCCCACCAGATGATCTTGTAGATGACGAGGATATGGCAGAGGCTGAGGAGGGTGATAGACCTCCTCAGTTGCAGATACACACGGGAATGTAGCGTAGGGCTGAATTCGATTCAGGATGGAGTTGAGCGACTGACTATGTAGACTCCTGGTTGATGATTGAGTCTGCCCTGTGATGATCAAAGACATCCAGGAAAATTGTATGCTTACAGAGCTCTGGAGGGACATGCTGCACGATATGATGAGCCTTATGTGTCATGTCATCAGAGCTTCTAGGCTACTAGACCTTAGGAGGGTTAGGCGCCATTGAAATGCACGACATAACAGCTCGGATGATGATCATGAGGGGAGTGACCATTCTAGTACTCCACCTCCTCCTCCTTCACCTCGCGGAGATGAGAAGCCATCATCTAGTCCTGAGTAAACATCTCCTGAGCAGGCACCATCTGAGCAGGCACCTCTTAAGAAGGCACCATCTTAGCAGGCATCATCGACTAAGCAGGCCTCAGCTAGTTATAGTATTGATGTACCACCAGATATTTGACATTTATATGCAGTTCTATTACAGTGGTATATTTTTGACATTACACAGTTATATACATATATATATGGTGCATGTATTTTATGTTCATGTTGATGTACTTAATTTACATGTTGGTTTTCATCATGATGTGTCTATTGTTAGGTCATGTTAGATATGTTCATTTAATGTGCTTGCATATATATGTGTATGTTATAGAATTTATTTGACATGAGATGTATATTTTATGTTTGTGTTGTGATGATGTTATACTAATCGAGGTGGCTCCAGACACCCTCAGGGACCAAGAGGGCTTGGAAATGGTCAAAATTCAAAGTGGTCGGATTTCTCTCAAACCAGGTTCATAATGAAGTGCTTGTCTCCTTGATTCCAATGGTGAAAACGAATCTCCAATCCAATCCCGTATGGTTAAGTTAGAGCGAGTCAAATTTTTGGTCAAATTTGGGCAGTGGCCTAGGTTTAAGTGTCCCACAAATTCACCGTCAATCGGAAAGGAAATTAGCTCCTGAAAACGAGCAAAATTGTGGCTTAGTTAAAATTCCCAATGACCCTTACTTTCATTAAAATAAAAAATAAACATTGTGGTTTTAAAAAACAAAAAAAATATAAAAATGAGGGTGGTGCGCCACCACCCCTGCCACCCCATTGTTCATTACAAACCATACATATATTAAATTCAGAGTGGAAGGTGGCAAAACCCCACCACCCCTGGCCGAATCCAACCAAACATATATATTAAAGAATACGGTGGGTTGGGTCGAGGCCGAGTGGAGTGGACCCCGCCCACTGCTATACCATGTATCACCATTTGAAGGCAGCGAAGGAGGGGACCGGTGGGGGTCGAACTCGCCTGGCCCACATGGTCGACCCTCGAGCGGCCAATAACAAAATACATTAAAACCACACAAAAAAGTGCAACATCATATGTTAAATAAGTCAGTTTGGGTTTCGAACCTGTAACCTCCAGAAACTGCCTCAATCTCTGTTGGTGGGTGCTGCCAATGCACCATCGGCCTCACATTATTACTTCTGCCCTAAAACATATATATGTCCTCATTATTGCAGTGCGCCTAGGCAAACCAGACCAATGCGAAAATCGACTTTTATCATTTTTTATTGCAGGAGCGCGAAACCATGAGCCATGGAGACGGTGGAACCATACCCCAGGGAATCTTGAGGGCATCAAAAATATTCCTTGAGGCCCGGAACTTTCAGGAGTCAGTATTCAACAAACTCTATGTCGATTTTACACCTCTTAGCGATGGAAATTTGATGGTGATGTCCATTTCAGCAAAAAAGCCTCCCATTTTTCACCCATGTTCCATATTGGAGTAACGGTGTTAGATTCTCAAGTCTGGATAGTCAATTCTATGCCTCTCGACACCAAGAATTCGATGGTGCAGCCAGATTCAGTAGCTGAGCATCCACTTCTTCAGCCAACTTCAAGGGTTGAGGTACATGTAGTTTTGATCATGTGCCTCTTTTATCATTTCTATGAGATGTATTATGTTGTCTAGATCCTTGCTTGATGCATGTTGCAGGATCTTTGTTTTTTCTTCATGTGAGATGTATTCACCATGGATTGTTATGATCCCGATGTAACCTTTTTGAAGGGATCCTCATCGTCACCTTGTGTGAGTTTATGTCATGTTGATAGGAAATCATTTGTGTGAGAGTTCTTGTAGAAAAACGTCTCATGGAGAGACAAGCCACTCATGTTAAGGGCACATATCCTTGTATGACATAAAACATAGTCCATGTACATCATCACCATTTCCAACACTATATGAAGTGGCCTACCCCATCTTGACACTGAGCCCAAAGACGTAGTCCAAATTGGACGAAATCTATTATCAACGACTCATGTTCTTGTGTTTCTGATTTTCGTCATGCTTCCTCTTGCTTAAGCATGCATATGTGTTCTTTTATGCTCTTTTAAAATGAAATTCTAAAAAAATCACAGAATTAAAAGATCATGGGTAAATCCAGTAGCGAACAGACCCGGATCAAGTGGTATCAGAGTGGTCTTCTTGTTGATGTGAATTGAAAGCATGAACAACAATTGAACATGCAGTAATAGAGGATGGAAAATACATATACAAGGCCATGCTCAATATGTCCAAAATGGTGGACATGATGTATGAAGCTTATGAAAGACGGGAGAAAGAAGAAGCAGAAAGTGATTCTTCATCCACATCTTTCAGTAAATATTCATCACCTTCATCATCTTCTCATCATTTGAATGAGGAGATTAACCATAGCCTTCAAGAAAATAACGCTGAATTAAAAATCCTTCTATGGGAGGAGAAAGAGGATAAGAAGGGAGTGGAGCTTCAGTTGGAAGCCGCAGAGGCAGCCTTGGAAGAACTGAAGCGTAGCAACCAGAGTCTTCAAGAACAGAATGTTGAATTAAGGAGGCTACTATGAGAAGAGAAAGAATAGAATCAGAGATTGCAACTTCAGTTGTGAGCCACGGGGCCCTGGAGAAGTTGAAGTGCAACAAAGGTGTAAAGAAGCCAGCATCACCTATTTCAAAATCAACAGTTGAGGTAAACAATGTTGATTTCTCTTCAGTTTCATCTTCACATGTTATTATTTCTATTAGAAACATGGAGATACCCATTCCAGGAACTGGCATGATACTCCTTACCAAAATTGGGTATAAGGGAGGAGGACTTGGTGTTAATGGTTAAGGCATATCTCAACCATTGGAGGTTGTGCATAGACCCTGATTCATAGGTTTTGGATACACTAAAGGACAATGCTCAAAGGTGTCAGAAGCTTCCAATACATGGTTGAAACCATTGGGGAAAGAGAATGATGGGAACACTTCGCTATCATCTTATGACAATGCACATTGTAGAGAAAGAGCTGAGGCAAGCTCTCATCCCCATGATTTCAGCAGAGACCAACAAACATAGTGTTCCCTCATTTTGAATTTCTTGTTTTTCTATCAAGGATGGTGTCATGCTGCAATTCTTCAAGATATTCAGGAGATAATATTCAATTGAAGGAACCTAAACATTCTCTCCTTGATCTTCAATCAAAGGAGGCTCATACAATCTCAAATTTTCAAGATTAACAACTACATAGATTTGCATATATCGAGGCAAATCTAACCAGAAGGCATTATTACCATTCTTTTCTAAAATCTTGAATGGACCATATCTTATTGATTTATTTTTTTTAACTTCTCCTTGGAGTCTTTCCTTGCTATTGTGAAGTCAAACTTCATATCCCACTTGAAAACTGTGATCAAAACGATGCTTATCATGTCTTGTCTTGTACTTGGCTTGGCTCTTTTCCAACTATTCTTGAACCATCTGATGCACCAATTGAAATTGTTTAATGAATCTCTTGGCCTTATCTATGTCACTATGACCATCAATAGCAACATATTTCCCAAAAAATAAAATATAGACGAGATTTTGGTAAGGATCCAAAGCATGCCTCAAATGGAGATGTTTGAATTGATGAATGCTTGGCCCGATTGTAAGCATGTTGAATGTAGTGCAAATGTTCATCCCACAATCTAGGATGCTTGTTGAAATTGTTAGCCACCCACAAAATTCTGTCATATTAGATGGTGGCTAAATAATGTTGGATAGCCTTCAAGAAACAATTTCATTACTAAAATTGCTGATACTTGAAGACTTTTGATAATATCCTATCCTTGGATGATATTCACTACTGTTTCCCTTCAGGACTCAGAAATCCTGCTGATTTCCAAAGCCAAAACACTGTTGCAAACCCATTTTCCCTTTACCTCCTTCCCAAATTAACCTCATCTTTCTATCCCCTTGTTTCCCACAAAAATCCTTCATTCTCACTTTTCTACTTTTTCCCCTCATCAAATTCCATTTTATAAGGTTAAAAACCCACTTTTTGACCTTACCAAAACCTTCATTTCCTTCAAAAAAACCCTTCAAAAACCATGAAAAATGCATATTTTTATGTATCGGGCTTAAGCCCCCTCAGGTTTAAGTTTTTAGCCCTTGTCGTCCATGCGCCCGAGCACCGGAACAAACTGCTCAACCCGTCGGGCGCTTATCCTTGCCAATAATATTTCTTTGCCCAAAAACATCAAAAACCTTTGTTATTCGTGTTTTTTGGGTTTTAATTTATTTTCAAAAAAATTTCCACCCGTGCAAATTATGGAGTGATATCCACTGTCGATCTGCTCCACAGATTGGACGGTGCGGACTCTGACTTACCATGTGGTCCTCGTTGTTTCAAGCTTTCATCGCTACCGTTGATCTGCTCCACAGATCGGACTGTGCGGAGCACGCCATTCTTTTGGACCCCCCCCGACCATGCGCTGTTTTCCAAACCCGCGCGGTATCTTTCGCACCGCCTTCGGGCAAAAGGCTGTTTTCCCCCGATGGCCAGCGATTCCATACACCTGCCGCCACACGTCCCGTTCACTATTTGAAAACCGCAACGCAACCGTCGTCCCTCGCGCGTTAAAGACCGGACCAGACGCCCAGCAAAATAAATCTCCGCCGTCCAATCTGGGCCCCCTCATCCAACGGCCATCGCTCTTCAAAAGTGTCCGATGGTTAACCAAAGTGCCCACGTGATAAACCAGCCTTCGTGCAGCAGCAAAACAATCTCCGCTGTCGATCTGATCTGCAGATCGACGATCCATATTTCATTGCCCGATTCCATCGCCCGGTCAACGATTCCTCGCCGCTGACTTTCCATCGCCCAATCTCGACCGTCGATCTCTGCAGATCGACGGCTCGAACTTATTCTCTCCTCCGTCCATGCCATGATCACTCCCGATAAATCTGGACCATTGGATGATGCCATCCAACGACCACGCTCCCTCCGTGCTTTCCAATGCAGTAAAACCAATAAAAGCAGGATTTTATAATGTTTTGTTTCTATTTTGCAGGTTTTCGAAGGTTTTTTATTATGAACGAAGGAAATTCGAGAGAAGAGGGTGACGACTCTCTCGCTTTCGATTTATCAAAGGAAATTGACCACCGGGTTTAAACTTCACATCTATCAATGTTTCATGAACCATTGATACGTTACAGACCCTGGGCAGCCCTGCGCAACAGCAAGAAAACATGGATTAAGCGCAGAAAAAGAGTATCAGCGTTGAAGACCAGGAAATTATCAGAGCAGAGGATTTATGGATTGTTTACGAGGATTATGACCCAAAATTATCATTATAAACCTAATCCCCGGGATAAAACAGAGGTCAGAGCAAATCCAAAAAGGTTTCACCGACAGGAAACACTCCACCACCACAAATTGAGGCAAATTGATCCCTCTAGATACCACGGCGCCACCTGTGCCTCAAAGTATTCAATCAGGAGCTGAATTTATTGATCAGGATCAGATTTTTTGCCTCGACACAGCCAAAGAAGTTATTTCTGCCAGGAACTTCAATGCAAAGAATATATGCAGAGTTACTTCAACACCACACAGTGCCTCAAAGGTCAACAAAACTCCTACCAAGTTTGAGATCATTATGTAAATCATTTAATATAGAGGATATGTATGTAAATCCCCTCATTTGAGCCCCTCAAGGGCCAATGAGCCATTTAATTCTGTATTAATTGTAATTGAGATCTTTTTTCAGATCTCACCTCCTCATCTTTCTATATATACCACGGCAGAAGATGAGTGAGTGTTGGTTGTTGTTTGATTACAAGTTGTAACACTGAAACTCTCTAAATAAATATACAAGTTTGTTCACGTTGAAAAACAAATTGAAGTCTTTGTTGTCTTGATGAGGTTGTTGCATGCTTGTTCCTGAGAAGGCTCTATCTTTGGATCCATGAGCTTGGTTGTTGGTGAAGTATTCTGAACTGTTTAATGTTTTCTCCTGTTTTCATTATGTTCCATAATTTCTTACTACAGTAGGTTGAAAGTTTTAGGCTAAGAAATGACTCCTGGAAGCACCTTAGACCTGTTCATCCTTCACTGTTTTATGTTTTCTTCTGCTGGAGTATTTTAGAGGCTTTAAACTTTCTCTTTAGTCTTCATGCTTTTTTATTTTCTTAATAGCTCAAATAGTTGGTTTCAGCATGATTTATGGTTCTCCCTGCTTGTCTGCTATCACTTGAAAGTTGTTATTGAAGTCTCCCTTTGAAGTACCATTGTTTTAAGTTAATCAAAGAGGTCGGTTTTGATCTTGCCCTTTGCCATTGCTTGAACAGTTGTTTTGAAGGTATTTATAGTTGTGAGCATAGATGTTATTTAGGTGTTCCCTCTTCTATGAATGCAACTATCAGTGAATCTTTTATGTTTTCTAAATCCTTTAAAATAAAATCTTTGAGGAAATAGGGTGTTCCCCGAATCTTAGATTTCATTTTAAAAGTTGTCTTGAAGTCATCATTTGCTTAAAGAATGTTTGTAGAATTTATGGTTAGCCCTGTCTATCAAATATCTCTTTATTGTTAAATTGTGTTTTCAAGTTCCCTTTGTTGAGAATTAAACTTCTCTTTCCAAATCATTAATGTCCATCTCATTCCAAAGACAAAAGGATGCTGTGGCCAAGTTAGATTTGCCCTTTGATATCCCATATCCCTTGATGAGTTTGTCATGACCTTATTTTGACTCCATTGCCCAATGAACTAGATATTTCCTCTTTTTGTCTATCTTTCATAGACCTTTCATGTTCTGTTGTATCAACTCAATCCAACCAAACAAACCTCTGCACTTAATAACTAGTCTAAAATCCATACTCAAAGCACACAAGATAAACCTTTGCAAACAAATATTTGAGAGATCCCTCTCTGAGAACAGGATGACTAGATCCTGGAACTCTAAAGATTGGTTCTGATGTTGCCTTGTCTTTTGATTTTCCAAACTGTCAAAACACGGGAGACCAACATAATGGCGATCACGGTGGGACTCTGAGTAACAAAAAGCTTAGATTCCCTAGACCTTAAGAAACCTTTGAGAATACTATCTAATTGACTTATCCCACCGCTCACCGACATAATGGCGATCACGGTGGGACCTAGTAAGAATACAGTGGTTTGAAAACCCTTCCTCAAACTTTTTAGGTCTAGTATAACATAAGTAACTTTCTTCAAGCACTACCTAACAAATGGTAATCATGATAGGACTTAATTGAATCAGTGACAAACTAAGTAACCCTTAGGATTCCTTTTAAGCCTTACCAAACCTTGAAGGAACCAGTTACCAAGCCATAAGAGCAACTCTGTTTGTTTGAACACCTTAGCTAAGTGCAAAATCAGACTTAGAACACTCTCTTAACCTATAAAACCAAAATAACTCAGAAAAACCCAAAAACATTTCAAATTTGGCCTCATAATAAACAATGGTAGTGGACCATAAAACCTTTTACCTCCTCAGGAGCTAAAAACTTCCACTTTGTAGTAAAACACTCATTCTTACACATTATTTACCTTTGATGTGTTTTACCTTATACTCTTAGACAGAGTCTGGAAAGGGCCAGGTAGCCTCCGGATCTCATCCTCTTTTTGAGGTGAAATATCTGGTGAATGCACTCCCAGTCAATATCTGGTTAGAGTTTGTTGTGTTTCAGAATATCCTTGCAAAAGGATATTTCACAAACACTGTGGTGGATAGTATACCTCTTAGAAAACATTCTAAATTTCCCACCTGGCGACTCCACAATCCTGAACAGACCTTAAGACTCCACTGGAAAGAACCCTTATCATTGTGATATCATTCAAATCCAGTTAGAGGACTGTAGGATTAAAATTTGTGTAAACAGATCAGTTAACCTCTCAAAGATTGTCATACTTGGTTGAACTCTTCTTGTTATTTGGGTCTAAAAAACACACCATAGTGGCTCCTAGAAATATCTAAACTAGAGCCCATCCTGACCCTGATCCACCTGAGATAGTTGATAACCCTGAAAGTGTACTTAGGAAGTCTCCTAAGACTAAATCTTCAACTATTTTCAGATCACCCCCAAGAGCTAATTCAGTCCCTAAAAATATTTCAACTCTACAACAATCACAAGCTGACTTAGTTAATCCCTTTAGGACTAGGTCATTTGGTGATTTAGATCAGCTAGATTCTGAGTCTTCACTTTTATCTCCCAAGACAAGTGAACATTTTGGTAGAAGAGAAACAACACCTCCTGATTTACATTTCCTTCTTAACTTAGGTGTCTCTCATCCAAGATCAGCTCAGCAATCCACTGTTGTTCCGTCCACTTCCGTACACCCTTCGTCCACTATTGAAAGCACTTCACTTCAGCCCACTCCTCCTCTTGTCAATCCACTGCTTGTTAATCCACCCCCACCACACATCATGGCAGCACGGTATGCTCCCTTAGTCCTTCCTGTACCATTAGTCAACCTTCCACAGGACTATCAGTCCAAGATTCCATTATATGATGCTAGTAATGTCGTAACTGCATCGCAACATATGGATAAGATGGATGACTATTTTGACAGAAATGAAATTGATGATGATTATGTCAAACTTAGACTATTTTCTCAAAGTCTAGGGGGAGAAGTAAGAAAATGGTTTAAAGGTTTATCCCCCCATAGTATTAATGATCTCCAAGCCTTCCATCAGATATTTCTGAACAAATGGGAAGTAAAGAAGAATCCTCTCCAAGTCCTTGCTGATTACAAAAATCTCTGTAGGAACCCTGGGGAAATTGTACAAGCATATTGTACTAGATTTAGCAGTGTATATAATGCACTTTCCCCAGAACTAAACCTCCACAAGGCTCAGCCTTAAACAAGTTTCCTGAAGGATTTGACTCTGACATGACTTATTCACTAAGAGAAATAGATTTTGCAACTCTCGAAGATATGCAAAGGGGTTCTCTTTCTGTGGAAGTCAACTTAATAGAAAAGAGAGCAAGAATGAAAACTGAGAAGAGAGTATCCTTTAAAGAGGAATCCCCTCCTTCTACGTCAAGCTCAAAAATGGAGAGAATGTTGGAAGAAATGATGAAAGAGATGAGCATAATTAAGAAAGCACAAGCAAATCAAAACCAGACTGCACTTCAAAACAATCAAAACAAAAATAGAAATCAGAATTATAGAAGAGATAACAATCAAGATAAGCAAAAAGAAAGTGACCAACAGATTAGACCTCCCTTTCAACAGAACTATGTAGATCAATATGAGGAAGACAGGGAGTTGGAAAGGTTGGAAGAATCACATGTGAACTTGATTGGATCAGACAGTGGGGATGATGTTTTCCTCATTGAGGAAGAACAAGGTTTCTTCTCTAATGATCAAAATACAAACACCTATGAAGATTCTGATGACTATAGATTGGGTTTTGAAAATGCAATCATGGAGATACACAAACAGTATGATATTAGGAGCAAGGGAAGTATGGAGAATTCAAAAGATAAGAACACTAGCACTGCTGTCAAGAAAAACGCAGAAAACCAGCCTAAAAAGACAGCAGAGAAGACCAACATTTCGGCCAAAAAACCAGATTTTAACAAAGACAAGGGAATCCACCCAAATGTTGAACAAAGTACCCCTAGCACTTCAGCTATTGGTCCTAATAAAACTTTTCCTATCACTAGTCCAAACAAGGTTCAGCAAATCAAAGCTGCTGAAAAGAATTCAATTGAAAAAATAGATGTAAATATTAATAAGTCAATTGTTCCTTTCAGCCTTGAGGGAGAGATTGCTAAGATAAAAATCACCATCCCCCTAGCTGAACTAGTAACCCAAGAAGTGTACAAAAACCAAGTTTTGAAAGCTTTAAACTTAGGAAGTGATACTGACACCTTAAACTTGACAAATGACAAACTTGAGCTATTGTTTGGCCCAGAGGTTGAAGGAAAATATCAAGAAGGACCAGTCCCTCCCTTCTATGTTATTTTGAGCATACACGATAAAATTCTACACAATGCCATGTTAGATTCTGGAGCTTCACACAATCTAATGCCCAAGGTAGTAATGGAAAGCTTAGGCTTAGAAACTACTAAACCATACAAATATTTGTATTCTTTCAACTCAAGCAGATTCAAATGTTTGAGTTTAATCAAAGATTTATGTGTTAACCTAGCTCAGATCCCTGCCAAGAATCTAGTAATGGATATAGTTGTAGCTGACATTCCCCCTAAGTATGGCATGCTCTTATCAAGATCATGGGGAGCCAAAATTCAGGGAAGCCTTCAAATGGACATGTCTTATGCCACCATCCTTGTTTTTAACCAAAACAGAAGACTATACAGAGAATCCCACATGAAGTACATGGTGAGTAACATGAACAAACCAAACAACACTCCAATCTATTCTATTCAATCAAGTTTAGACTCCTTTATCTTGTGTAACAAAGATGAAATTACTCAACAAGGTAAAGAAAACATGGACCCAATCAGTTCACCAGAACAACCCAATCTTACCTCGAATCAACTTCAAAACATTGACAATCAACAGCAACAAGAAAATGAAAATGAGTCAAATATACTTTGGACAATAAATTTCGATGGATCTTGTAATAAAACCAGTGCAGGGGCAGGTGTCTGGATTCAAAACACAAATCAGAGTTTTTCATACAAGTTAGACTTCCCATGCACTAACAATATTGTTGAGTATGAAGCACTTCTCATAGGCTTACAACTGCTTAAAGAATTAGAAGCCCAAAAGATATCTATTTTAGGGGATTCTGAACTTATCATTAAACAAATCAAAGGAGAATACTCAGCCAAGAATCCAAGGCTTAGGGAATATCGAAATGCTGCCCTTGACCTATTAAAAACTTTCGAAAAATATGAACTCATTTTCATCCCTAGAGCACTGAATCATCTAGCAAATGAACTTGCCTTCATTGCCAGCAATTGCCAAGTACCTGAGATAAATGAACAACTCAGTCTAAAGGTGAAACAAAGACCTGCTGTGCCTGATAACAAAGATCACTGGAAAGTGTTTGAATCTGACAGACACATAGATGATTTCTTGAAATCAGAAAATGATTTCAGCATACCAACACCAGAAACTAGCCATAAAGAAAACTGTTTGTATATTGAACAAATCCAAGAGGCTGAAATAACATATCCTGCTAATATAAATCATTGTGAGAATCCTTTTGAAGCAGAGATAATGAATAGTGAAGACCAAGAAGACTTGGAAATCTTACAATGCAAAAATGATAAAATCCCAAGAGGTCTCACACCTTTAGAACACCTGTTTGATCTCAACGATGTAGCCAAAGAACCAAGAATGGAGCCTGTGGAAACAAATGTAGAAGAGCATAACATAGGCAGTATGGCAGAGCCCAAGATGATCAAGCTATCCAACACCCTCCCAGCTCACATAAAATTGCAATACATAGAGCTTTTCAAAGAATTTAAAGATGTGTTTGCTTGGGAATACAAAGACTTAAAATCATATGATACCAGCATCATCCAGCATAAAATCCCCTTGAAGGAAAATCAAAAGCCTTTTAATCAAAAACTAAGGAGAATAAATCCCCTTTTACTACCTTTAGTTAAGGCAGAAATTGAGAAAAATTATAATGTTGGGATCATAGTACCCATTAGATTTTCAAAATGGGTATCAAACTTAGTTTCTATTAGAAAGAAAATTGGGGAAATCAGGCTCTGTATTGACTTCAAAAATTTAAACAAAGCCTCTTTAAAAGACAACTACCCCTTACCCAAGATGGACCATATACTTCAAAAGGTATTTGGGTCAAGAAGAATATCCCTATTAGATGGGTTCCCGGGTTACAATCAGGTGTTAGTGTTCCCAAGTGATCAAATCAAAACTGCTTTTACCACACCTTGGGGCACCTTTATGTATGTCAAAATTCCTTTCGGACTAATGAATGCAGGGGCCACCTTCCAAAGGGCCATGGACATAGCCTTCTCTGAAGATATTGGCTATTTTATAATTATTTACCTTGATGACATAACTATTTTCTCAAAAACTGATAAGAGCATTTGATTCACCTAAGAAAGGTTTTTGAGAAGTGTAGGAAATTTGGCTTATCACTCAATCCCAAGAACACCCTCTTTGGTCTCCAAGAAGGGAAACTTCTTGGTCATATAATTTCAAAAGAGGGAATCAAAATAGACCCTACAAGGATAGATGGCATATTGCAAATTAGCCATCCTAGAAGCATCAAAGAATTGCAATCTTTCATTGGAAAGATAAATTTTTTGAGAAGCTTTATTCCCAACCTTGCTGAGCTATTAAAAAACATTAAAAACATGCTGAAGAAAAACGTGGGTGTAAAATGGACTTTACCAGCTAAACAATCATTTGAACTGGTCAAACAAGCTCTTACCCAAACGCCAGTCCTGATTAGTCCTAATTTTACCAAAGACTTTTACATTTTTTCTTTTGCATCTGAACATACAATAGCTGCAGTTTTGCTTCAAAATAATGATTTAGGGCAAGAACAACCAATATCCTTCTTTAGTAGGGCCTTAAGAGATGCTCCTCTCAATTATAACATCATGGAGAAGCAAGCCTTAGCATTAGTGAAAGCTTTAAAAGACTTTAGGGTCTACATTTTACACTCTCACATAATTGCTTTTGTTCCACATACTGTTGTCAAGGACATTCTAAGTCAAGACCCTGATGGTAAAAGGGGAAAATGGATTGCAACTATTCTTGAATATGACCTAGAAATCAAGCCCACCAAACTAGTAAAAGGGCAAGGATTAGCAAAACTTATGGCTGAGTCTAACTTCCAAGCATTAGACATGAATATGGTAGATGTGTTGGAAGAAGTAGAAGAAGATATTGCTCCTTTCATTGAAGAAACATTTCTGAATTCTCCTTGGTATGCTGACATTATTTATGTGCTTTTATATCTAAATGCCCCTCCTTCTTTGTCTAAAACTAAAGCTAGATTTTTGAAACAGAAAGCTTTGAGTTTTTGTATAAATGTTATATTGGAAAAATTCTGTTGGAATTTTGCTTAAATGTTTACTTGAAGATGATGCAGGAAAAATCATGCATGAGTTGGACGATGGTGAATGTGGAGGACACCTCTACTGGAAGGCCACAGCAAACAAAATTCTTAGATCAGGTTAATATTGGCCTACCCTTTTCCCAGACACTCAGAAGTTGGTCATGTCTTGCCATAAGTGTCAAATCTTTGATGGCAAGAGAAAACTCTTTCCCTTACCCTTACATCCTATTAGAGTTGAGGCACCTTTCCAACAATGGGGGTTGGACTTCATTGGGGAAATTCATCCATCTTCATCAGCTCAACATAAGTGGATCCTCATAGCCACTGACTTCTTCACAAAATGGATAGAAGCTATACCTACCAGGAATGCTAATGACTCTGTCATTATCAAGTTTCTTGAAACCCATATCCTATCCAAATTTGGTTGCCCCAGAAAAATCATAACAGACAATGCTGTTGCTTTCAAATCTAAGAATATGGTTGATTTCTGTCACAAATACCATATAACCTTGGGCCACTCCACTGCTTACTATCCCCAAGGAAATGGATTAGCTGAATCCTCCAATAAGAGTCTCATCAATCTCATTAAAAATATGTTGGAACAGAATCAAAAATCATGGCACAGTAAGCTGGTTCATGCCTTATGGGCTGATCGATTAACTACAAATAAATCAATAAATATGTCCCCCTATCAGTTAGTTTATGGCATGGATGCAGTTTTTCCTACCTCATTAGGAGTTCCAGTCATGAATCTCCTTCAAGAAGTGCAGGTTGAAGAAAATGATATGCATAGGAGGATCAACCAAACAATCCATTTGCAGCAGACCAGAGAAGAAGCTTATGAAAGAACACAGTTAGTCCAAGAAAAGATGAAGAAGCTATTTGATAAGAGGACTAAGTCAAACAACTTCCAAGTTGGAAGTGTTTTTCTTAAATGGGATTCAAGAAGAGAAGAGAAGGGGAAACATGGCAAGTTTGAGAACTTGTGGAAAGGGCCATATATTATTCATGCTGAGAGGGGTCATAATACATTTTTCTTGAAAGAATTGAATGGAGAAGACCTATATGGAGGTCCTGTCAATGGCAGGATGCTCAAGCATTACTTCTGCCAAGAATCTTAAGTTTCAAAGCATTTTTGTTTTACCATTGTAAATATCATAGTCTAACCATTGCATTCAAAGTTATGAAAAATCAAAAATACAAAAACAAATAAAAGAAAGAAAAGAGGGCAGATTGTGAAAACAAGAAAGGCAAAGCCCCATGCCAAAAAAGAGAAATAAATCTGAAAGTGTGCAAGCTTAAATGCCACTCCTACAAAACACACTTCTAGTTAGTCAAACAGTTTAATCTTGACTAATTAGTTTTAAATTTTCTGCTGATAGGATAGTGAATTTGATTTTCCAAACTGTTCAATCTTGGCTTATCAGTAGATAGATTAGGATAGAAATTGAAGGTTCAAACAAACTCAAAATCTGAACCAAAGTTTCCCAAAGGAAATGACTCAAATCTATGTTAAATTCTGAGTCAAAGAAATGTCAAGATCTGGTTCTAATCAACTTAAAACCTGAACCAGAAGAAAAGAAAAAGACAGCTCAAAAACAAAAGCAAAAACAGAGCTATGAAGAAAAGAGAAGGCCATGACGAGAAACTTTCAGATCTTAAGCCTTCCATTTTATTGTTATTTTCTGCAAATAATAATCTATGTGCAGCTTGTTTTTATGCCATAGATCACAGCAAGTCAAACAGCTTAACCTTGACTTGACTGTTTTTTAAATTTATGTTATAGAATTTAGAGAATGAAAGTCTGTTGGACAGTTTAATCCCAATAGACAGTAGATTAGGTAGAGAATAATATGGATCCAACTGTTTAATCTGGATCCATGAAGAGATAAGAAGTAGAACTAGATTAGATTTTTGTTTTCAAAAAGAATAAAATGTTGTAAGAGAGTTTGCCAATCCAAGTGCACTCTGATGAAGAAAAAATGTTAGATCAGTAGGATTGGGTAGGTAGGAAGTTTGTTGATGAAAGTTCCATTGTTTTTCAATGATTGACAACTTGTTTCCAGAGCAAAAGAAGATCATTCAAGTAGAAGAAAACATCCCAATGGATGAAGCAACTGATCAGCCTCCCAGAGAATACAAGTCTACAGTTCTTGATGCCTTCAAAAAAGGCACCATCCCCAAGTGGAGCCACTGTTAGCCACCCATAACATTCTGTCATATCAGATGGTGGCTAAATGATGTTGGATAGCCTTCAAGAAACAATTTCATTACTAAAATTGTGGATACTTGAAGACTTTTGATAATATCCTATCCTTGGGTAGTATTCACTACTGTTTCCCTTCAGAACTCAGAATCCTGCTGATTTCTAAAGCCAAAATACTGCTGCAAACCCCATTTTTCCCTTTCTCTCTTTCCCATACTAACCTCATTTTCTATCTTTCCATTCCCCATGAAAATCCCATAATTTCATGTTTTCTTCCCTTCCCATTTCATAAAATCCACTTCATAAGGTTTAAGACCCCTTCTTAGCCTTATCGGAACCCTCTATTTTCTTCAAACCCATTAAAAAATCATGAAAAATGCATATTTTTATGTATTGGGCTTAAGCCCCTCGGGCTTAAGTTTTCGACCCTTTTCCATCCATAAACCCGAGCGCCAGAACCAACTGCAGGACCCTCGGGCGCTTATCCATTTTAAAATTATATTTCCCCGCCAGAACATATAAAACCTTTGATTTTTATAAAAAAACCTGTCGTTTTATTATTTTTATTAAAAAAAAAACCTGCCCGTGTAAATTATGGAGCAATCTCCACCGTCGATCTGCTCTGCAGATCGAACGGTGCGGGACGCGCCTCCCTGTGGACCCCCCCCCCAACCGTGCGCTGTTTTCCTAAACCGCGTGGTATATTTCGCACCGCCTTCGGGCCAAAAGTTGTTTTCTTCCACTGGCCAGCGATTCCATACGCTGTGTGACGTGTGTCCCTTGTACGATTTAAAAACCGTCGTGCAGCCATCGTCCATCGCGCGTTATAGTCCGAACCAGGATGCCCAGCAAAATCGATCTCCGCTGTCCCAGCTAGGCCCACTCATCCCACAGCTATCGCTCTTTGAAAGTGTCTGATGGATAACCAAAGCGCCCACGCGATAACTCAGGCTTCCGTGCAGCGGCAATCGAAATCCATCACCCAGATTCCCTCCATTTGACTTTCAACATCCCCTGATTCCATCTTGACCGTCCAAATTGATCCAGATCAATAGCGCAGTTTCACTGTGGGGGTATACCCCCAAGATTTTTCCTCCGTACACCCGGACCCCCCGAAATCATCCCCGACCGTCAATCTCAGTGCGAGTCGACGGCTCTGATCTAATCCTCCTTCCCCCATGATTTTTCGACCATTCTGAGATTAAATCCCGACCATTGGATGATGCCATCCAACGGCCCTGCTTCCTCCGCACATCCTCTGATGTAGATTGACCAATAAAAGCAGGATTTTATAACGTTTGTTTGTATTTTGCAGGGTTTCGAAATTTTTCACTATAAACGAAGAAAATTCGAAAGAAGAGGGTGACGACTCTTTTGCTTTTGATTTACCAAAGGAAATCGACCACCGGGTTTAAAATTTCATATTTATCAATTTTTCATGAACCATTGATGCATTACAGACCCTATACAGCCCTGCGCAACAGCAAGAAAACATGGATTAAGCACAGAAAAAGAGTATCAGCGCTGAAGACCAGGAAATTATCAGAGCAGAGGATTAATGGACTGTTTATGAGGATTATGGCCCAAAATGATCATTATAAACCTAATCCCCGGGTTAAAACAGAGTTCAAAACAAATCTAAAGGGTTTCACCGATAGGAAACCCTCCACCGCCACAAATTGAGGCAAATTGATCCCTCTAGCTACCACGGCGCCACCTGTGCCTCAAAGTATTCAATCAAGAGCTGAATTTATTGATCACGATCAGATATTTTTCCTCGACACAGCCGAAGAAGTTATTTCTGCCAGGAACTTCAATGCAAAGAATATCTGCAGAGTTACTTCAACGCTGCACAGTGCCTCAAAGGTCAACAAAACTCCTACCAAGCTTGAAATCATTATTTAAATCATTTAATACAGAGTATATGTATGTAAATCCCCTCATTTGAGCCCCTCAAGGGCCAATGAGCCATTTAATTCTGTATTAATTGTAATTGAGATCTTTTTTCAGATCTCACCTCCTCATCTTTCTATATATACCACGACAGAAGATGAGTGAGTGTTGGTTGTTGTTTGATTACAAGTTGTAACACTGAAACTCTCTGAAATAAATATATAAGTCTGTTGAAGTTGAAAAACAAATTGAAGTCTTGGATGTCTTGATGATGTTGTTGCATGCTTGTTCCTGAGAAGGCTCTATCATTGGATCCATGAGCTTGGCTGTTGGTGAAGTATTTTGAACTGTTCTATGTTTTTTCCCCTGTTTTCATTATGTTCCATAATTTCTTACTACAGTAGGTTGAAAGTTTTAGGCTAAGAAATGACTCCTGGAAGCACCTTAGACCTGTTCATCCTTCACTGTTTTATGTTTTCTTCTGCTGAAGTATTTTAGAGGCTTTAAACTTTCTCTTTAGTCTTCATGCTTGTTTATTTCCTTAATAGCTCAAATAGTTGGTTTCAGCATGATTTATGGTTCTCCCTGCTTGTCTGCTATCACTTGAAAGCTGTTATTGAAGTCTCCTTTTGAAGTACCATTGTTTTAAGTTAACCAAAGAGGTCGGTTTTGATCTTGCCCTTTGCCATTGCTTGAACAGTTGTTTTGAAGGCCTCTATAGTTGTAAGCATAGATGTTATTTAGGTGTTCCCTCTTCTATGACTGCAATTATCAGTGAATCTTTTATGTTTTCTAAATCCTTTAAAATAAAATCTTTGAGGAAATAGGGTGTTCCCCGAATCTTAGATTTCATTTTAAAAGTTGTCTTGAAGTCATCATTTGCTTAAAGAATGTTTGTAGAATTTATGGTTAGCCCTGTCTATCAAATATCTCTTTATTGTTAAATTGTGTTTTCAAGTTCCCTTTGTTGAGAATTAAACTTCTCTTTCCAAATCATTAATGTCCATCTCATTCCAAAGACAAAAGGATCATGTGGCCAAGTTAGATTTGCCCTTTGATATCCCATATCCCTTGATGAGTTTGTCATGACCTTATTTTGACTCCATTGCCCAATGAACCAAATATTTCCTCTTTCTGTCTATCTTTCCTAGACCTTTCATGTTCTGTTGTATCAACTCAATACAACCAAACAAACATCTACACTTAATAACTAGTCTAAAATCCATACTCAAAGCACACAAGATAAACCTTTGCAAACAAATATTTGAGAGATCCCTCTCTGAGAACAGGAGGACTAGATCTTGGAACTCTAAAGATTGGTTCTGATGTTGCCTTGTCTTTTGATTTGCCAAACTGTCAAAACACGAGAGACCAACAGCAATAACCATGAAGAAGATTTATTATTGTTCTTTTCAACACTTATGTTTGGCCATCTATTTGCGGATGAAATGTTGTGATATTTTTCAATTTGGTGTCCATGAGTCCCCATAAGTTTGACCAAAAATTCTCGATAAATCGAGAATCTCAATCACAAATAATGGATGTGGGAAAAAATGCACCCATACATTTTGCAATGGCAATTGTGTAGTCTATTCAGCTAGAACCTGCTTCTTACAAGGGATCAAAATACACATTTTTCTGAAACAATCCACAACTACATAAATAAAATCATGAACTTTCCTAGATATATGTAGACCTCCCACAAAATCCATGTAAACACTTTCCCAAGGACGGGAAGGAACATGAAGTGGAATAAACAATTCCAACTTTCTAATTCCAAGCTTACTAAAAACACATAAAGAACATCCTCTTACATATCATGACACACTTTAAATCATACGAGGCCAGTAACAATACCTCTGTAATTGTTCCATTGTCTTGCCTACACCAAAGTGGCTAGCAATAAGAGATGTACTTCCCTTATGATGTTGAATTTTTCTCCATGTGGAATACATATCTTGCCAAGATGATACAACAATTTATCATGCACATGATAATCTCATTCCTCTACTTTGTTACCTTAACAAAAAGTTGCATATACATCCTTAAAATCCTCATCTATAGCAGATTTCCCAACATAGCTCTCATGCATGACAGAATAATGCTTAAGAATAACTGATGCACTAAAAATTGGCCTAGATAGCATATCAGAAACCTTGTTATATATTTCTTCTTATACCTTATCACCAAGTGGAATTGTTGTAAGAAACCCATCCATCTGAAGTGCTTCAATTGTTGTAGTTTGGTTTGTGATTGCAAGTATTGCAATATTTGACTATGAGTGTGACTGGTAGTTTCCTTACCCTTCAAGTAATGTTTCCATTTTTTCACACTTTGCACCAAAGCATACAATTATTTTTCATATTAATGATTGAACCATTAAAAGTTTCAAAATGAAAAAAGATGGGCTTACCTTGTTGCGTCAAGATTGCTCCCATGGCATAGTCACTTGCATCAGTTTGTATCTCAAATATAGAAGTGCAAGCACTAGCGTTGTACTGGTTCTCTCTTTCAATGCATCGAAGACTTTCTGTTGTTTTCCTCCCCATTGAAAAACCTGTTCCGCACTTGTCAATTATTATTATTATCCAATTTTAAGGTCACGGCCAAGCCAAACACCAAATTGGTGTATGAGACCCCTCTTGTTTGTGGGACAAGGGACCCACCTCTGCGTAGTGATTTGACTGCCAAGTATACAAAGGCATACATACTATACCTCCCTCTAGTTTTGAACCTATGACCTCTTAGGAGGAAACACGTGCTCTTAACCATTAGGCCCACTCAATACATGTAATGGAGCTGCAATGGAAGAAAAGTTAGAAATGAGCTTTCTCCAATATTGGGTGGATCCCAAGAAAATTATAACCTTTGTTACAGTCTTGAGTTTTAGCCAAGTCAAAATGAATTTAGCCTTTGAGGTATCTATCTTCAACTCACCCCCTCCAACAATATGACCCAAGTAGACTAAATAATTTTTCCCAAATTCACATTTAGACATCTTTAAAAACAACTTTTGTTTCTTTAAGACATCTATTACTTCCTAACATGTTTGACATGCTCTTCATGAGTTTTTCTGAAAATAAATATGTCATCTAAGTAGACTATTGCAAAATCATCAAGAAAAGGCCTTAAAACATCATTCATAAACCTCATGAATGTAGCAAGAGCATTGAAAAGCCCAAATGGCATAACCAACCACTCAAACAAACCTTACTTTATCTTGAAGGTTGTCTTCCAAATGTCTCCTTCAGTAATCCTAATATGATGATAGCCACTCCTCAAGTCCAACTTAGTGAAATAAACAACATATTTCAATTGATTAAGTAAATCATTAATTCGAAGAAGAGGGAAATGTTCTTTACCGTGATTTTTTTCAAGCCTCTTGTTAGCACTCCGCCAGAGTCCCAAGGCTGAAGAAGGAATCCCAATAGAGGTAACCACAAACCAAAATTTTGGCTTAGTAGCTAGCCCTACCAAACCATAGAGGGCTCTCTCCAAAAGGTCACATCCAGGAAGGCTGGAGGAATTATGATTTTTAGGCTAGATATTGAGTGCAGGGGTTGTTTTGATTTGATTTGGGTTGGGTTATCACTGGATGAAGAAATTAGGTCAAGGGAGCTAGGTCAGTGAAAATGAGACAGGGTTGCAAGGATTAATGGGGCAAGGTAGGAATAAGGCTTATCACCTGAATATTATTGTGATGAGATGGTTTTGAGACTTAGGAGAATCTATGAAGATCATGGGAGATGTATTCTTCCTAAACATAGGAAAATGGACAAACTATGATCAATTTCCCAAAACAGAGCATGAGCAAGCATGTGTTATGCCTATCAACTTGAAAGAGATAATACCATAGAGATGTAATTAAAATTAATACAATAAATTATAACATATGAAACTGAAGAAAAAATAATCATAGACATCATACCACAATTATGTCAAAAAATAGTTGCAACTCTTCTTTATTAATTGACCAAAATGAGTACAATAGTTCCTTGATCAACAAGCTAACATCCAAACTGATTCCAACCCTTGCTAAGAGTGAAGAAAGAGACTATATAGATGTCAAAACCACCTTCACTCATCCTCAGGGGTCGAATCCATGAGGTGAGGAAGAGATCCACAAAATACTGAACTGAAAGCTAGAGTATAGGATGGTCCAAGTGACTCATTCCTAATTACATTCAACTGATTCATTATGAATCAATGATGACTTTTAACCAATGAATCTACCCCTAGGTAACTTATCCTTGACATAATTACATTTACCATGATGAATTACATATTTAGAAACATTATTTCTTGAAGAAAAGTCAAAATTTCAAAGAAACTTGGAAAAAATCAACAAATTGTTCATTTGCGCCCTTCAATGTGAATTTGCGCCCTGGCAGTGTCATTTACGCCCTCCATGTTCAGGGCCATTGTTGACTGACCTACATGTGTCCAAATCGGGCCAAAGATAGCTTTTTTCAAAGCCATGCCTATCCTATTTTTTAATATGTTGAGATTGCAACAAGATGATGAGCTTAGTGAAAAGAGTCACCTTCACTAAGTGGGCCGCAGGCTATTTTGGCGCAAGTCTATTTTTAGACATGTCGATCATATTCTATGAGTTTCAGGATGCTATTTGTGGATGTTTGGTCAAGTTGGAAAAATATATGGACTTCTATTTTTAGACATATTGGGCAGAATCTATTTTTAGATTGCCAGTCTAAAAATAGATATGTCGAATATTATTAGCTCTTAATAATATTTGGACTATAAACATTATCTTATTCTCTTGGAGCACTTCAGTTAAGTGCACAGATGTGGCACGGGAGCTGAGAGAAGGAATTACGCTATACCAGAGGGTTAAGTGGAGCTATTGCATGGAGACTTCAGTTAGAACTCATGTGACAGAGTTTGGTGGAGTTATTGAGGTAGTTGGTGGAGTTGTGTTCAGTTTAACTCAGTTAGACACAGTTGAGCTAGTTGTATATAGTCTAACTGATTGATACACTAGTGAGAGTGGTGTGAATTAATTATTAATTAATTCACTAATTATTAACTCATTAATCAACTGAAGAATACATCAGTTAACTATAGTGCATGGACAGTTTTAGTGGAGACCAGTGGAGAGGTAGGTGAAAGAGCAGTGTGACTATCAGTTGTGACTATACTATTGCATTATTTGCAACAAACAGTGGTTGGAGATGCCAACGAGGATTGTGTGAGCAAGGTTGGACCAGTTCGAGTTCATTCAGAGCCATTCTTCAGCAGTGATTGCGCAGTAGAGGCAGGCTAGCAGGTGGCAGAGATCGGTACATGGGATTTGCTAGATCGGACCTGATTAGTGTGTAGCAATTGGAGATTGTACTGAGAGCTTGTGAGGAGATTTTTATGATGATTGTTACATGATCTCTATGACATATAATATACATATAGTTGGGGGTTTTTAGCTTTAAGCTTTCCCATAAATTACTGTGTTCATATGTGTGAATTTTTATGGTTTTAATGTGTGCATGCAATTGATTTTATTTCCGCAAGTAATGATCAATGGTAGAAGAGATTCTGTATTGTGCATGAAGTCAAATAGTGTGTGATCAGGAGAATCTCGGATGTATAACGCATTAGTTATATAATTTCTACATGGTATCAGAGGGATATTGATCATTGGAGCAATTGCAAAGCATTGAAGCGATTGAGTTTTGTGCTAGTGGAATTCAAATTTGCAACAGTGTTTTCTTGGTGTCAAAGTTGAGATGTCTTTCAACGGATTACGATTGGAGTATGCCCTTGAGGGAAGCTCGAATTATATTGCATGGAAGGACAAGATGGAGGCTGTGTTGGAGGACAATGGGTTGAAGGATTTCATAGATGCAGAAATTCCAAAACCTGCTTCTAGCGATGCTGCCGCACTTGACGCATGGCAAAAGAAGACAGCAAAATGTCGAAGAATTCTATTGGAAGGTGTGAAAGATCACATAGTGTCCAGCCTTCATGGTAAATCTTCTCCATTCTTGATGTGGAAAGCTTTGACAGACTTGTTCCGAAGTAAGAGCGACCAGAGGAAGTTGGTGGTCAAGGATAAGCTCAGGAATATAAAAATGGAGAAAGGCGACAGTATACCCAAGTACCTCACGAAGTTTGTCCAGTGCAGGGATGAGCTGGGAAGTGTGGGGGTTACTGTAGATGACAAGTACTTGGTGAGATTAGCTCTCCTTGGGCTTCCGAAGAGTTGGCATTCCTATCAGGACTCTGTCAATGGTCGGGAGAAACTGCCAGGATGGGAACAACTTTCGTCAAATCTTGTGCAGGAGGAGATAAGGCGGAGTACCAAGGACGGAGAAGAATGTAGATGAAGAAAATTGCGCTTTGGCTGCCAAATCAAGGAAAGGGAAGAGCAAGAAGAATGCTTCTCAATCTAGTGTGAAAGGCAAGAAGCAGGACATGTCCAAGGTGAAGTGCTTTCACTGTCACCAACACGGACATTACACCACTAATTGTCCACAGAAGAAGAAAAATAAGCAGGCTGCTGGAGAGGCCTTAGCCTCGCAGTTTGAGCTGGATTTTTCACTGATCGCATGCTTGGTCTCAAGTATGATGGGTTCAGTGTGGTTTCTTGACAGTGGTGTGTCTTTTCATATGACCGGAGACAAAGATTTGTTCAATGATTTGGATGAGAAGGATCTTGAAGTGCACATCGAGATGGGCAATGATGGTAGATATAGTGCAACTGGTATCGGGACCATTTCCTTTGAGAGGGAGTCTGGTAAACCTTTCATATTGAAGGATGTCATGCATGTTCCTAGATTGAAGAAGAATCTGATCTCGGTGGCCATGTTGGAAGACAAGGGATATGATGTTGTCTTTAGCGAGGGAAAGGCTTTCATGTGCCGTAAGGCAACTGGTGAAACCCAGAGGATAGGGATTCGAGTTAAGAACCTTTATCAATTGCAGGTAGATGGCTACACAGAAATGGCAGGCAAGGCAGAAGGAGTGGTGAGCCAAGATGAGGGCGAGCTATGGCACAGGAGATTGGACCATCTTCACCATGGTGCTTTGAAAATTTTGCAGCAGATTTCTACCGGGCTTCCCAAAGGTACACTTGCGCAGTCAGATCAGTGCAAGGGATGTACTTTGGGAAAATTTGTGAAAGCCACCTTTCACGAGAAGGATAGTCATGCCACGACGATCCTTGAGAGAATTCACACAGACGTGTGTGGACCTTCCTCAGTAGCTTCGAAAACAAAGCACAGGTATTATGTGATCTTTTTTGATGAATTTTCTCGGAAGTGCTGGATCTTCTTCATGCAGAAGAAGAGCGAGACATTCTCTAAGTTCTGTGAATTTAAGGCACTGGTGAAGAAAGAGTCGGGGAAGTAGGTGAAGGCTCTTAGGAGCGACAATGGTGGTGAATTCATCTCTGGAAAATTCAAAGACTTTTGCAGAGTAGAAGGAATTCGAAGAGAGCTCATAGCACCTCATAACCCACAGAAAAATGGGGTCATAGAGCAAAAGAAGAGAACGATCGTGGGTGCTGCACGGGTGATGTTGCATGATCAGGGCTTTTCCATACACTTGTAGGCTAAGGCATGCAATACTGCGGTTTATGTGCAAAACCGTTGTCCTCATAGATTACTTGGCATGAGTGCACCCGAAGAGGCGTTTTCTGGTAAGAAGCCTAATATTTCTCATTTGAAGATTTTTGGTTCACCTGTTTACATTCATGTGACGAAGGATGCCAGGAAGAAGCTGGAGCCAATCATAGAGGTTGGGATATTTTTGGGGTACATTGATACACCCCACAACTATCGTGTGTATTTTCCAGACAGTTGGAAGACTGTTGTGCGACGGGATATCAAATTTTGTTGAGATTGCAACAAGATGAGGAGCTTAGTGGAAAGAAGTCGCCTTCATTAGGTGGGCCCGCAGGCTATTTTTGGCACAAAGTCTATTTTTAGACTATATATATTTTTAGACATATGGATCATGTTCTATGAGTTGCAGGATGCTATTTGTGGATGGTTGGTCAAGTCGGGAAAAATAGATGGACTTCTATTTTTAGACATACTGAGCGGAATCTATTTTTAGATTTCCAGTCTAAAAATAGATATGTCGAATATTATTAGCTCTTAATAATATTCGGACTATAAACATTATCTTATCCTCTTGGAGCACTTCAGTTTGATGCCTGGATGTGGCACATGCAGCTGACAGAAGGAATTACACTATTCCTAGGGTTTAGTGGAGCTATTGCATGGTTGACTTCAATTAGAACTCATGTGACAGAGTTTGGTGGAGTTGATGAGATAGTTAATCGAGTTGTGTTCAGTTTAACTTAGTTGAGCTAGTTGTATCTAGTCTAACTGATTGATACAATTAGTGAGAGTGGTGTGAATTAATTATTAATTAATTCACTATTTATTAACTCATAAATAAACTAATGAATACATCAGTTAACTGCAGTGCATGGATAGTTTCAGTGGAGACCAGTGGAGAGGTTAGGTGAAAGAGCAGTGTGACTATCAGTTGTGACTATACTGGTGCATGAGATGTGAAAACACATTGATGGAGATGCCAATGAGGATTGCGCAGTACATACTGGTGGGATTCGAAATTGGATCTCATGCTTATCCATATTGGATTGTGCAGTAGAGGCAGGCTAACAGGTGGAGCAGATTGGAGCAAGTGTTTTGTATGATTTGAGCTTGTGTAGTGTGTAATAATTGGAGATAGTGTTGAGAGCTTGTGAGGAGTTTGTACTATGATTGTTACATGATATCTATCATTATAATATACAGATATTTTGGGGTTTTCAGCTTTAAGCTTTCCCATAAATACTGTGTTTATATGTGTGATTGTTTATGGTTTTAATGTGCGCATGCGATTGTTTAATTTCCGCAAATTGATGATCAATAGTAGAAGAGGTTATGTATTATGCATGAAGCTCAAATAGTGTGTGATCAGGATAATCTCGATGAATAATTTAACAGTTATTCAAATTTCTACATGGTATCGGAGCAGTATTGATCATTGGAGCAATTGCAAAACATTGAAGCGGTTGAGTTTTTGTGCTGGTGGAATTCGAATTTGCAGCAGTGTTTTCTTGGTGTCGAAGTTGAGATGTCTTTCAACGGATTGCGATTGGAGTATGCCCTTGAGGGCAGCTCGAATTATATTGCATGGAAGGACAGGATGGAGGTGGTGTTAGATGACAATGGGTTGAAGGAGTTCATAGATGTTGAAGTCCCAAAGCCTACTTCTAGCGATGCTGCCGTAATTGAGGCTTGGCAAAAGAAGACAGCAAAGTGTCGAAGGATTCTGTTGGAGGGCGTGAAGGATCACATAGTGTCCAGCCTGCATGGTAAGGCTTCTCCATTCCTAATGTGGAAAGCCTTGACAGATTTATTCCAAAGCAAGAGCGACCAGAGGAAGTTGGCGCTCAAGGATAAACTCAGAAACATAAAGATGGAGAAAGGCGACAGTATGCCCAAGTACCTCACGAAGTTCACCCAATGCGGGGATGAGCTGGGAAGTGTGGGGGTGACTGTAGATGACGAGGAATTGGTGAGCTTGGCTCTCCTTGGGCTTCCGAAGAGTTGGCATTCCTATCAGGACTCTGTCAATGGTCGGGAGAAATTGCCAGGATGGGAGCGACTTTGGTCGGATCTTGTGCAAGAGGAGATAAGGCGAAGTACCAGGGACGGATCGTCATCAAAGAACTCTGATGAAGAGAATTACGCTTTGGCTGCCAAAGCAAAGAAGGGGAAGAGAAAGAAAGCTTCTCATTCCGGTGCGAAAGGCAAGAAGCAGGACATGTCCAAGGTGAAGTGCTTTCACTGTCACCAACACGGACATTATGCCACAAATTGTCCGCAGAAGAAGAAAAATAAGCAGGCTATTGGATCTGCAGCTGGAGAGGCCTTAGCCTCGTAGTTTAAGCTGGATTTTAAGCTGATCGCATGCTTGGTCTCAAGTGTGGTGGGATCAGTATGGTTTCTGGACAGTGGTTCGTCTTTTCACATGACGGGAGATCGAGATTTGTTTACTGATCTAGATGAGAAAGATCTTGGAGTGCACATCGAGATGGGCGATGATGGTAGATACAGTGCGACTGATATCGGTACCATTTCCTTTGAGAGGGAGTCTGGTAAACCCTTCAGATTGAAGGAAGTGATGCATGTTCCAGGATTGAAGAAGAATCTTATCTTTGTGGCAATGTTAGAAGACAAGGGATATGATGTTGTCTTTAGCGAGGGAAAGGCTTTCCTGTGCAGTAAGGCAACTAGTGAGACCCGGAGGATAGGGGTTTGAGTTAAGAACCTTTATCAATTGCAGGTAGATGGCTGCGCAGCAATGGCAGGCAAGGCAGAAGGAGTGGTGAGCTGGGATGATGGCGAGTTGTGGCACCGGAGATTGGGCCACCTTCACCATGGAGCTTTGAAGATACTGCAGCAGATTTCTACTAGGCTTCCTAAAGGCACTCTTGCACAGTCAGATCAGTGCAAGGGGTGTACCTTGGGAAAATTTGTGAAAGCCACCTTTCACGAGAAGGATAGTCGCACCACGACGATCCTTGAGAGAATTCACACAGACGTGTGTGGACCTTTCTCAGTAGCTTCGACAGCAAAGCACGGGTACTATGTGATCTTTGTTGATGATTTTTCTCGGAAGTGCTGGATCTTCTTCATGCAGAAGAAGAGCGAGACATACTCAAAGTTCTGTGAGTTCAAGGCGCTAGTGGAGAAAGAATCGGGGAAGCAGGTGAAGGCTCTTAGGAGCGACAATGGTGGTGAATTCATCTCTGGCGAATTCAAGGACTTTTGCAGCGTAGAAGGAATTTGAAGAGAGCTCATAGCACCTCATAACCCACAGCAGAATGGGGTTTTTGACCGGAAGAACAGAACGATCATGGGTGCTGCATGGGCGATGTTGCATGATCAGGGCCTTCCCATACACTTGTGGGCTGAGGCATGCAATACTGCAGTATATGTGCAGAACCGTTGTCCTCACATGATACTTGGCATGAGTACACCCGAGGAGGCGTTTTCTGGTAAGAGGCCTGATATTTCCCATTTGATGATTTTTGGTTCACCTGTTTACATTCATGTGATGAAGGATGCCAGGAAGATGTTGGAGCCGACAGCAGAGGTTGGGATATTTGTGGGATACATTGATACGCCCCACAACTATCGTGTGTAT
Organism: Pinus albicaulis; assembly: GCA_034641835.2. Classification (NCBI taxonomy): domain Eukaryota; kingdom Viridiplantae; phylum Streptophyta; class Pinopsida; order Pinales; family Pinaceae; genus Pinus; species Pinus albicaulis. Next base: position 18,580,745 of record CM076582.1, on the reverse strand, counting down.
TTGCCAGACAGTCGCAAGACTGTTGTGCAACAGGATATCAAATTTCAGGAGGAGAAAGCCATGAAGTGTTCACTTGAGAGGGAGCTACACTTGCATGCAGAGGAGGAGCTATTAGTTCCTAAGGATGAGCCTCTGCATGTGGATCAGCCACAAGAGGAAGTTCATGGAGTGGAAGAGACCACTCATGCAGCGCTAACCATCAGAGGGCGGAAGCGCACTACAGAAGCTGAGCGACTGGCTCAAGATCCAGAGAAGGTTGTAGGAGCACCTACATCATAGCGCAGACAGAGACAGTCACCTGACCAGTATACTGGATACATGGCTCTTGTGAGCAAGTGTATCATGACAGAGCCATCCTCTTTCGAGGAAGCTGTGGAGGACCCCGCATGGGTAGATGCCATGGTGGAAGAGTATGATTCTATTGTCAGAAACAGTGCAAGGGATATTGTCCCAAGGCCGGAGGGGAAATCAGTGGTGGGTTCGAGATGGATCTACAAAGTGAAGCAGGCAGCTAACGGGAGTGTGGATAAGTACAAGGCAAGATTTGTTGCCTGAGGCTTTTCACAGATAGAGGGGATCGATTATGAGGACCTTTGCACCCGTCGCAAGGTATTCTTCCATACGGACGATTCTTGCTCTCTCAGCGCAGATGGGGTGGCACATTCATCAGATGGATGTGAAGACTGCGTTCCTCAATAGAGTCATTGAGGAGGAGGTGTACATAGAGCAGCCCGAAGGTTTCGAGATCTTCAGCAGTGAGTCGCATGTGTGCAGGCTCAAGAGAGCGTTGTATGGGTTGAAACAAGCACCTTGTGCTTGGTACACACGGATAGACAGTTATTTCACCGGACTTGGATTCTCCAAGAGTGAGGCGGACCCGAACCTATACCAGATTGTGGTGGAGGGTAAGTTGCTGATCATTGTACTTTATGTAGATGATTTGATTTTGACAGGTGATGAGCTGTTGATACTCTAATGCAAGGAGGATCTTGCAAAGGAGTTTGAGATGAAGGACTTGGGCCTCCTTCATTATTTCCTGGGATTGGAAATTTGGCAGCGCAGTGGTGGACTATTTGTTTCTCAGGGTAAGTATGCCCGGGAGATACTGGAGAAGTTCAACATGCATGGCTACAAGCCTGTTGATACTCCTCTTCCTGGTGGTTGGAGGAAGGAGGATGCTACTTCGTCAAAGGTAGTGGATGCCACTGTTTATCGACAGTTGGTGGGGTCGCTTATGTATCTGGTCAATACATGACCCGACATATGCTATGCAGTTAACCAGCTTTCACAAGCTATGGTTAAGCCTACCAAGCTCTTTTGGAAGGCGGGGAAGAATGTATTGAGATATCTCAGAGGCACATCGGGATATGGATCATGGTATAGACAGGAGGATGAGTTGAGGCGGCATGGCTTCACGGATCGGTATCATCATATCAAATATTGTGTGCAGCGGAAGATCATGTTACTTTCATACATTCCCACGGAGGATCAGGATGCTGATATCTTGACGAAGGTGCTAAACTGTAGAGAAAATCTCGAATACCACAGGGCAAAAGATAGGCTGGTGATAACCTTATCTTGTTGAGAGGGAGTGTTGAGATTACAACAAGATGAGGAGTTTAGTGGAAGAGTCTTCTTCACTAAGTGGGCCCTAGGATATTTTTGGCGCAAAGTCTATTTTTAGACTATGTCTATTTTTAGACATATGGATCATGCTCTATGAGTTGCAGGATGCTATTTTTGGATGGTTGGTCAAGTCAGGAAAAATAGATGGACTTATATTTTTAGACATACTGGGCGAAATCTATTTTTAGATTGCCAGTCTAAAAATAGATATGTCGAATATTATTAGCTCTTAATAATATTTGGACTCTAAGCATTATCTTATCCTCTTAGAGCACTTTATTTTTATGCCTAGATGTGGCACATGCAGCTGACAGAAGGAATTACGCTATTCCTAGGGTTTAGTGGACCTATTGCATGGTTGACTTAAGTTAGAACTCATGTGACAAAGTTTGGTGGAGATGATGAGACAGTTAATGGAGTTGTGTTCAATTTAACTTAGTTGAGCTAGTTGTATCTAGTATAACTGATTGATACAATTAGTGAGAGTGGTGTGAATTAATTATTAATTAATTCACTAATTATTAACTCATAAATCAACTAATGAATACAAAGATTAACCTGAAGGCATGGACAACTTCGGAGACCAAAGGGGAGGTTAGGTGAAAGAGCAAAGCAGGACTATCAGGGCCAGACTATATCGTGCATGATGTGCACACATTGATGGAGATGCCAATGAGGATTGCACAGTACATACTGGTGGGATTCGAACTTGGATCTCATGCTTATCCATATTGGATTACGCAATAGAGGCAAGCTAACAGGTGGAGCAGAGGCACATCGGGATATCTCAGAGGCACATCGGGATATGGATTATGGTGCAGACAATCGGATGAGGTGAAGCTGTGTGGCTTCACGGATGCAGATTGGGCAGGGAGCCCAACGGACAAAAAGAGCACATCTGGAGGGATTTTCAGTATCGAGTTCACAACAGTTTCTTGGTACAACAGGAAGCAAAGATCTGTGGTACTCAGTTCAGCGGAGGCCAAGTACATGGCAGTGAGTTTGGCTGCATGCGAGGCTATATGGATGAGGAAGATCCTGGTCGGGTTGTTCGGTTCACACTTAGATCCTACTGTGATATATTGTGATAATCAGAGTTGCATCAAACTCTCGGTTAATCCAGTATTTCATGATATATCTAAACACATTGACATCCGGTATCATCATATCAGAGATTGTGTGCAGCGGAAGGTCATGTTACTTTCATACATTCCTACGGAGGATCAGGATGCTGATATCTTGACGAAGGCGCTCACCAGGAGCAAATTCGAATACCACAGAGGCAGGATAGGGGTTGCAGATAATCCATATCTTGTTGAGAGGAAGTGTTGAGATTGCAACAAGATGATGAGATTAGTGGAAAGGAGTCGCCTTCACTAAGTGGGCCCGCAGGCTATTTTTGGCGCAAAGTCTATTTTTAGACTATGTCTATTTTTAGACATATGGATCATGTTCTATGAGTTGCAGGATGCTATTTGTGGATGGTTGGTCAAGTCGGAAAAAATATATGGAATTCTATTTTTAGACATATTGGGCGGAATCTATTTTTAGATTTCCAGTCTAAAAATAGATATGTCGAATATTATTAGCTCTTAATAATATTTGGACTATAAACATTATCTTATTCTCTCGGAGCACTTCAGTTAAGTGCACAGATGTGGCACAGGAGCTGACAGAAGGAATTACGCTATTCTTGAGGGTTAAGTGGAGCTATTGCATGGATACTTCAGTTAGAACTCATGTGACATAGTTTGGTGGAGTTATTGAGGTAGTTGGTGGAGTTGTGTTCAGTTTAACTGAGTTAAACATAGTTGAGCTAGTTGTATCTAGTCTAACTGATTGATACACTAGTGAGAGTGGTGTGAATTAATTATTAATTAATTCACTAATTATTAACTCATTAATCAACTGAAGAATACATTAGTTAACTATAGTGCATGGACATTTTTAGTGGAGACTAGTGGAGAGGTAGGTGAAAGAGCAGTGTGACTATCAGTTGTGACTATACTGTTGCATGATTTGCAACACACAGTGACACAATGGTTGGAGATGCCAATGAGGATTGCGTGAGCAAGGTTGGACCAATTCGAGTTCATTCAGATCCATTCTCCAGCAGTGATTGTGTAGTAGAGGCAGGCTAGCAGGTGGTAGAGATCGGTGCATGGGATTTGCTAGATCGGACCTGATTAGTGTGTAGCAATTGGAGATTGTACTGAGAGCTTGTGAGGAGCTTTGTATGATGATTGTTACATGATCTCTATAAAATATAATATACAGATATTTGGGGGTTTTCATCTTTAAGCTTTCCCATAAATTACTGTGTTCATATGTGTGAATTTTTATGGTTTTAATGTGTGCATGCAATTGATTTTATTTCCGCAAGTAATGATCAATGGTAGAAGAGATTCTGTATTGTGCATGAAGTCAAATAGTGTGTGATCAGGAGAATCTCAGATGTATAACGCATTAGTTATATAATTTCTACAGAATATTCCTCAAGTTTCAAAAATGAAGGTCATTTCCCCCCTCAAAAATTAATTCTCCCAAGACTGGTATTTGTGCAGCATCTAGGTCAAAACAGAGGCAGAAAGGTGATTTTTTGAAATTTTCACCTATCAAAACTGAAAACCAAAGCTGGAAACATGGTTTTCTGGAATTAATTTGCCTTATTAATCCAATGGTAGTCTTATTTCCTTCAAAAAGTTCCCCAAACATTTGCGTAGCGCCTAGGGAACTGCGCAAATGACAGTCAAACTGTGTAAAAATTTTGAATTTTCTGGAAAAATTGGCCTCCAAGATGGAGCGCTATCTCACTAACCATGAGGTTTTTTGCAAAAATGGGAGAGGTATTTGTTATGTATCATTTTTTTAACACAAACCTCCTCTCATTTCTCAAAGATCACTTTTTTGCTACAATATTCTCTGCAAAAAGGTGCCTCAAACAGGATTTTCCATAGGCAAAAAAATAGGCTGTGAAGATGTGAACGGATCTCTCATTATGTAATACATGTGTAAAAGGTGAGATAGTTTTTTTTACTTTGATATATTATTAAGAAAAACCTCCTCCAGTTTCCAAAAAATAATTTTTTTTTTTGCCAGAATATTCTCTGCAAAAAAGGTGACCACACAAGACATTTCTCGAAAATGTGCCTTCGACGAGTCTTTCAAATTTTCCTAGATTTTCTTCAAGTTTCCTCAAAATTTCTTAAGAATTACTTCAAGGAGACCTAATATGGTATGTTATGCTATCATGGATGCATAAATGAGAAAATCCAACTTACCCTTCTCTTTTTCCTTGATTAGGGTTTGTAGTTCTGGACCAATTCACAGAAATCAAAGCAACCCCCATGTTTGAAACATGTCACTACCATAGGAGATGCCAAAATTTATCTAGTACTTGTTGGCTCAAGTCTGAGTGATCTTCCCCTTTTATGTGGCCTCCTCACCTCTGTTTCCTCTCCTTCACTAAATGATGTGTTTTCTTCCTCTTCTACCATGGTGTTTTTGCCAAAACCCTAGGGATGTGGATGGTGTGAAATATGTTTTTAGGAATGGGGAATGGGAAAGGGAAAATGAGGGAGATGTTGATAGGTATGTATGAAATGGGAGATGGGATAGGTAATATTATTATGATGGGATTTTAGGATGGGGATTTTGGGATAGGGAGCCTAGGTAAATGTAGCACCTAGGGCTTAGGGTTTTGGGAGAAAGGTTTGGGAAAAGAGGATTTTACAAATCAGGGGTTTAGGAATGGTTTTTTGTAAGTGTGGGAAGGATGCAAAGAATAAGGGAGTGAAATTTTGGATTTTTCACAAGTGTAATGGGATACTATGGTTTTTTACCAATTCAAACACTAAATTATACACTAAACTTTGACAAAACTTCAACACATAAACTTTGTGAAAATGGTTTTAAATGGCATGAACTCTTACTGATTAGCTGGAGGTCAATGAGTGGCTTGATGGAGCTTTGAAGATGATTTTTTTGACATTGAAACAATTTTCTAGGGCTTGCTTTTCATGTGCACCATCTTTCAAGCATTTGTGCCCTCAAAAGTGCATTTGTGCCCTCAACTGTGCATTTGCACCCTCCTAGAAGGATTTGCGCAGCGTATTTTTGTAGACCAATTTTTGAGGCATTCCCAGTGTCAAAATTGTGGCCAAGATAGCTCGTTGGAAATATTATCCTGTATAATTTTCAAATATGCCTTTATTTTGCAGATGGACTTGAATTGAACTATCAAAAATTGATTCTCCCAATACTAGTCAAAATTGCAGAATGAGGGTGCAAAAATGCAGTGTATTGTTGCAAGCAACTTTTGGGGGCCTTTTTCAACTCCAAATTGAGATCAAGATAGATCATTGGAAATATCTGTATGTCTAGTTATCATTTCACTCATCAAGAATTTTATTTGGACACTCCATCTAGGATAAAATTTCATTTTCACAAGGTCACTCCAGAAGTGCAGAAAACCTCTTGTAGCAATAGGCTAGGGCTTGTGGAAAAATGATGATCTTGAGGGATAGGAGTGATGGGAAGTGTTTAGGAAGGTATATTAAGGATATAAGAAGGTTTAAGAGCATCATTATACAAGTCTTGTTGTTTTTTTAACAATGGAATTCATGAACCCAAGAAAAATTTCCTCAAAACCCTGAGAGAGAGAAATGAGCTTTCCAAGCACAACTGAGAGACAAATATGGTAAACACAAAACCACTTACTTGAAATGATAGTTTGGAACCTAAAATTTTTGAAGACCTTTGACTATTACTACTCCTTTAAAAGATGAATTTGATGGTGAAATGAACAAGTTTCATGATTTTTACCCTATGACCTAATGATGGCACAACATGGAAGAGTGAGCTAAATGATGACCATGATGACTACGGGACTCTTTCAACAATGAATGACCTAACCATGATGATGTCCATTGACCATGGAGGTGAAAGGAGTAGTAATTACCTCAATATCCTAATCAGTGACAAAAAAATTTCATGACCTAGTGGAATGATAAAAAAAAATTGAATGAAACCCTAATGTGAATATGAAAAGAGTATATTTTGATCACTGATGGCAGGATGGAAATACTGACACTAACACCTCTAAATTCCAAACAGATGTGCCATGTACCATCCTTCTTTGGCACTAAAAAAATAGGTGACCCACATGGCGATGTGCTTGGTATGATGACCCCTTTATCAAGTAACTCTTGGATTTGTTTCTTGATTTCTGCATTCTCGATGACTGACATCCTATACATCCCAATGTTTAGAAGGGGAAAATCTTATTGCAATTGGATCTCATGTGTTGGGTGTGGAGCTCGATTATCTTATTTATTTTTTATCACAGCATTGGACCTCTGTTCTTAATGGCACGGCAATGCCGCCCATAATTAAACACTGCCTGGGAGGTCCAGGGGGGTGGCTGCGACTTCCTTGTAAAAGTATTGTAATTTCTAGTCAATCTAGGTCGTTCATTAGGTAGATGATCTGACAGTAGAAGTCATGTTTAATTTAGGGTTTTTTTTCCCTAGAACGCAACCCCTCCTTTTGTATGAGGGTATTTTATTGCAGTTGTGTATTGTATGTGTATTATTAGAGTGAGAAACAGATATGGAGACTATGAGAGAGAACAGAGGATATTACAGTGGATTTGATGTAGGTTGTGTCTCCTCATTTTGCTGGATAATATCAAGGAAGGACTAGCTGTTCAAGGTGGACGTAGCCCAAAATGGGTTAACCACGTATATTTGTGTCTCTCTGGTTTTATTTTTTTTCTGTGTTTGTGTTTTCCACATATTTTATGTGTTGCATTGCTCTGTAATATATAATTTTTTAACATCATGTTGGATTCTTCTTTTAGGAGGAAATCCTTTAGGTTCCTGAAACATATCATCATAGGTGTTAACAACCTCAATAAAATCAGATTTTAACCTTGCATCACATCCTTGGAAGGCTTCATTATCAACATCATTTTTGGGTTTGATCATCAAAATTACAATTTTTTTACAAGAATTAACAAGCCTCTTCATTTGTCCAGCATTCATAAGTGATAAATTTAATTTCTTGCGATGTGCTCTAACAATATACTCAATCCCATTTTTAAACAAATGATAATTTATCTCATGGTGAAGAAAGATGGATTTTCTATCATAGAGATATGGGATTCCCACAACAATACCACATATGTCAAGTGGAACGACATCAAGTTCTACCTCATCAATGAAGTTTGCAGTGATGGAAAATTTTAGCTTTCATTTTCTTGTCACTTGAAATTTTGCATTGTCACATACCCAACCCAAAGGATATGGTTTAGGATGAGGAATAGTTTCAAAATTCATTTTTTTTACAACGGTTTCTAAAATGAGATTGGCTTGTGATCCACTATCAAACAAAGTATCTATTTTGTTATGTTTTAAGATTACTCTAATATGGAAAATCTCTATTATTTATTGATCATTTTGAGTTTCATTTAGGTTAATAGAAGAACTATTACTTGCTATAGAATCCTTACCTTCAATCCCATGGTTGTGATCTTTGTTTCAACTCTAGAATCAGATCCTAAATCATGTTGTGTAGTTGCAACATTATTTTGCTTTCCTTTGTGGTTAAACTTTTTGGGTCACATCTCAGGATGAAGTTTCCAACAATGGTCTTCATCATGGCCTTCTTTTGAATAGTGTTTGCATGTGAGTTTTTCTCCCTCTTTCTTGATGGAAGTATTCTTTTTCCCCTTTCCTTTGAATTTCCCCTGTTCTTTGTCTCCACCCTTGAATGGTTTTTTTCTGCCCTCTTGGGGAACATTCTTCCCTCTTTCTTCTAAATGAGTTGCTTGTACACAAACTTCATCTAAATTTGTAAGGTTGAACATGAGAATTGTATGTATCAAGTAACTATGTAAACCTACAATATATTTGAGTAGAGTGTCTTGAGAGGATAAATCTACACCCAAAATCAAAGCTCTTCTTCTAGACTCTTGGGTATAACTTTTCACACTCTGACCTGTAGCTTGCCTAATGTTTTTCCAATCCATTATAGCCTTTTACATGTGTGCTAAAGGATAAAATTGTCTTCTTAATGTAGCTACAAAATCATTCCAGTAAATTATAATCTTACCTATTTTCCTGAGATCCTCTTGAGTTTTGGCTTCCCACCAAGTTTTGGTATCATCATATTTTATCCTTTGTATCCAGCAATACACTTCAAGCTGGTGAACCCAATTATCCAATTTCTCTACATTTACCTCTCCATTATACATAGGAAATTAAAAATTTATGTCAAGTTTTAACAAAGGATTTTTACCATGTCCCTTTGGAGAATGTGGAGGTGTTTGTGAAGGGGTTGATCTAGAAGAATATGGAGGTGTCGGAAAAGGTGGAGGTATAGTTTGTTTGTCACCATTCTCTCCATCCTATTTTGCAGGTTCATCTCCATCTCATCCATTTCCCTTTGGAGGATTTGAGCTCTCTCCTTGCAACCTTGAGTTCCTTTTCTCATAAATAACTTTCACCATTTCAGTCATTTCAACGAATTATTTTATGAAAGTCTTCTCATCCTCAGACATAGTTTCAGGGTTTCCTTCATGTGCAATGACTGGTGAGGCTTTGGGTGACACTTGAGGTGAAACTTGTGGTAAATGTGCTCTCCTTGAACTAGCTTGAGGACTTGTTATCACAATATTTCCTTCTCCTCTTTTGAGCTTCAATCTTGTAAGCATCAGTAAACACTTGTAACAGAATTAAACCTTGAAAAAAACCAAAGCTTTCTTACCAAATTGATCTATATTTGAAAACTTGAAGGTTTGGGTAAATGTGCAAGTAAATTTTTATGTTTTTTAGGAAATTAGTCAATTTGCAAAATCAGATAAATTAATGGCTTTAAACTTAGTTTGTAGCATAAAATAAAAGACAATAATACCATATATAGTAACACGAGATAGCAAAATGATTAAGGATTTTACCCCTCCCGAGCTAGTACATCTCCTGGTCTAGCTTCCAATGTTGGGCCTCTTTTATTAAGTGCTAAAATATGTGATTACATGGATTTGTATTTCTTAGAATGCAAAAATAATTTCTCAAATGGCTCCCAAAATAGTCAAAAACCCCAAGTTGGGCTCTTGTTGGGCTCAATTTGACCAAAAATTGAAGAAGTTATGCTCTAGAGAAGTTTTTATGATAACTGCTCTACAAATTGCACTGAGCTACTAATATTTCTACGAATCCTCCTTTTCCTAAACCGCTATGTGAAAATTTCGCCTGGTGTTGGCGAGATTCGCTTTGATTTGCATACAAAATGTCGCTTCCATTAAATTTCCAATGACCCCTATGACCGAGAAAAATTGGGCCACGTGCCCATTGATCCGTCGTTGGATCCCAAAATTATGTGTTGTCCCATTATAGCTTTGTGTTCCGATTATGGTTTTGTTTATACACCGGGGTATTGGCATGTCCCGCTCCCGTTATTGTGGTAAGGTTGCAGTACCCGGGGCTTTAGGTCAAGGTTAAGCCAAAGCCCTCAATCCCCATTCCTTCCATCTCATGGGTGTGAGGTGTCCGAGGACCACAGCTTAACCGAAGCCTCGTCCCCAAAACGCCAACCAATGAAAATTTAAATCCAAGTTCACACCATATTATGTTAAAACTCACCCTGTAATAGAGCAGTAAGGTTTTTTTCTTCCACTCCATAAGTGTTGTATTCGATCCTCCCTGGTGGCAGTTCGACCATACAAAATTTTAATTAACCATGGGAGTCCACGTGGCTGCCTGTTGGAAAGTGTAACTAGGATCAGTCTTCAGATTGACTATGTAATTATATATTTATGTAAAAAAGAAGCCAAAGATAATAAAATGTATTTTTTCATATTTGCTTCATGGGTTTCATGAGCAATATTTTTATTATAGGTCAATAGACTTCTTCTTGATATGTATTAGGGTTTTTCTTCTAGTTACAAGTGTAATTAAGTGTCATGTATATGAACTTTCTAGTCTTAAGAAAATGATCCAAGACCTTGCCATAAAACTGTGGAGGAATGGCTTGAGTCTTCCCCCATTTATTGTTGGAAGATAAGATTCTATACATTGTGATCTAGTAAGACTATAAACAATTGTTAAAGTTGGCCTACATGCTGGATGAATGGTTGGCCTAGAACAGAGGAGATGCCACTATATATACTCAGATTTTCGTTTCATTTGGTGCATAAAAAAATATGGATATCTCTAAGATAAAATGCGGACTTCAAGACAGAATCCATTTCAGGCTTAAGGACAAAATAAGGTACGTATATTCCTAAGATATCATAGTGTGATAGGTGTTGTGTTTTAATGAGGCAGAAATGCGGACTATTTAGAAAAGGAAGTGTGGATATATCAAATGCATTTGGATTGTTCTAAAGGAAGAAATTCGGATGTTTTACAGTGAGAATAAGAAAGTAAGAAGAGACTTTAGTGTGAGAAATAAAGGAAGGTAAATTTGTGATTTACCTTCTTTTTCTACATTGCGTAAATAGGAAGTATTACATCTCAATTGAAGGAGATTCAGGGTTAAGCAAATTGAAAGTTTCCAAGTGATCTTGTCTAAGAGTAGTCATAAAGAAGTTTGTGGAAAAGGGAATGTTATGCAAGGTACAAAGACATTCTAGAGCAGCAAGAAAGATCCGGAAAATACAGACCTAGAGACCGAGCTCTCTAGTGTTGGTGCAGATCAGTGAAGGTTGGTACAGAAAATAAGAAGCAGTTTGAAGGGCTAGAAATAAGCAGTGAAAAGGTCTTGGAAGCATTCTTAATTCAAGGGTTTTAGTCTTGGTCATGGTACTTGTCATTTGAAAGTCTATAAGGATAATTTCTCGTGGGTTTTCCTCTCCAAGTGGGAGAGGTTTTGCCCTAGATCAAAGAGCCTAAATTTTTGTCTCTTCTGTTTTGGTAATTGATTTGTTGAAAGACTAAATAAGCTAAGAAGAGAAGGCATAAGTAAAACAAGTAAGCTCACAAGTAATTATCAAGAAGATAATTTGAATTAATCTACTACCCCTCCAAATTCTCAATATGGTTTCAGACCTAAGGCACTTAAAGGAGAAGGGCTACTTAGTAAGGAGCCACTCAAGGAAGCAAGAATCAAAGTCAAGGTCAAAGTTTACGTTGAAAAGTCAAGTTATTTTTCAAGGAAGATACTCAAGCTATTTCAAGGAAGATCTTCAATCTCATTCAAAGGATCAACTCATCAAGAAAATAATCTTTTGGAGACATCCTTTATCATCAAGGAAATTGTAAGTCACTCTACTCAAGTAAGTATCTATGACCTTATTTAAATCTATCAAAATGACTTATTGTAAAGAGAACAAAAAATTAGTTGGGTAATCAAACTTTAGTGCATGGAAGAAAAGGACATATTTGAATCTAATTGAAGGCGAAGTTGTGGACTGCATTGAAGGATCTACAACTCAACCCTCAAAATAATATACTCCGGCTCATGCCAAGTACATGAAAGGAGAAATCAGAGCCTAGAGGATTCTCATAGAATCAAATAAGGACTCACTCATTCCATATGTATCAAAACTGAAGTCTGCAAAAGAAATATATCTGAAATTGGCAAAAATATTCTCTGTGAGTATTGCAGGAGAAGCAATCTCTCTGAGACAAGAACTATACAAAATGAAATTGTCAAGAGAGGAAGGAATAACTTCATACTTTATGAGGATTTCTGAAATAAGAGACCAACTGCAGGAATTGGGAGAAGTAATGTCTGATAATGAAATGACTACAGTGGTGTTGAATGCCCTACCAGAAGAATGGGAAAAGTTCACTTCAAGCTTATACGAGAAGAAATAAGAAACACCATTCCACGATCTAAGGTCTCTATGCAAGAAAGAGGAAAAAATATTGAAAGCCAAAGCTGATACAAGATCAAGTGAAGGGAATCAAGCCTTTAATATCCAGGAAGAAAGAAAGATTTGGAAAATTTGGTCCTCAGAATAAGAGAATAAATATGGACAAAGTACGATGCTTTGGATGTTACGATGCTTTGGATGTAATGAACTTGGGCATTATAAAAGAGATTGTCCTAATTATGGAAAGGACAAGAGTAAAAATGAATAAGCCCATGTCACAGATATAAGGGAAGAACCTGATATAAAGAAATCTAAGAACGAAGAAGCAAGAGATCTCTATTATGATTCAGATCAACTTCCTCTTTAAGTGATTTATGTTGGTTGTAAAATAGTATGACGAGGAGAAATGTATATTAATAGCTTCATGATAGAAGCATGGTAGGAGCTCTTGATGAATCAGCTTCTTGGAAACCCTTACTGATAAAACATTAATGATGGAAGGCATTCATCAAGATCAAGGGTCATCATGGAAATAGATGTTGACACTCTCTAATGGAATTGTTTATGGATTCACTGGTTAGAAATAAAGTACAAAGTGTCATCAAGAATTCTATGCTATGGAATTATGGGATTAGGATGTAATGACACATTGATGAAGTAGATCAAGGGAATGAAGCTCTTCATTATAGGATGACTCAAAGGAAAAAGGTACAAGGTATATATACTTACATGCTGACACTAGATGTTGTGAAGTCATGTCATATGGTTGCAAGTAATGTACTTCTATATTTAGAAGTATGATCTATGGAGGAGGATCTCTCACGGTGTACAGAAAGATGAAATCAACATAATATATCCTCAAATGGAATATGAGGTGGTTGCATATAAACAAGGAATTGGAAATTGGAAGTTCCTGGGAATGAAGATGTGTAGAAAGGAAGAGATCATGAAGTGCAACCATTTCAAGAGGAATTTATCATCCAGAAGCCAAGAATATGTGACTAGAAGATCTCCTTGGAAGATATGTAGACTCTGATAGAAGTCTGGTAAAGAAGAAGACCCTTGACAAGACATATCATTAGGAGATGTGTCAATCTGTATAGAGGATGTCGATGCCTACAGGAAGATGTCATGGTGAAAGATCGTCACTGAGGTAAATTTTGATTTAAAATTTCATACGTATATGTTTATGTAGATGAATTTATGCAGGGCTTCCAATCATGTGAAAAATATGTAAGATCCTTGGAGATGGTTTGAAAGAAAGTAGCATGGCATAAAAATTGGACCAGATAAGGAAGTCTAATGAATCACATTGTGATAGCTGACATGACTCGTGGATGAAATTGATGGATGATTTGTGCCCTATGAAGCCAAAGGTTGAATATTCCTCAATATCAAAATCCATGACATCAAGGGGTGGAATTCTTCATAAGCAGCTAGGTGTCTCACCATTGCTGTTATGGGTCTCTGGTTGAGAGGGAGCTTGGTGATAAGTTTCTTTCTTGGAAATAAACTTGAAGTATGTCCTTCCTAAGTTAAGAGGGAGTGACGTATATGATTCTCTAATACATGTGTTATGCACTATACTAGGACTAACAATCGTAAGTCTTAGTGTAGGCCATGTGGAGAGAATGGATAGACACGTCATTCTAGTCTTCACTTGGGAAGATAGAATGGAGGATTGGGTAATCATCTGGCATTCGATACTCTTTGAGAATGTAATAGGGAATTCAAGATAAGATTAGTTGGGGACCGATATTATTTGAGGGCTAGCTACCCAAGAGAATAATAGTCCAAGAAGTTCATACTCTGGGACCACCTCGATGGAATATGTACCTTGGAGATACAATGACTATGGTGTCTATAAGTCATGTGTCTCGCCAGCATTATAGCCCATTGTCTCATTGAGAGATGGGCTTGTTAGTCAAGACCTTTCACTAGGAAAATGTTGGTTGATATGATGCTATACAGATACAATTACCAATCTTATTCTTCTTATGATATTCTTCAGTTTGAAAGTGACCATGTACCTATATGAATACCTCCCTAGTTAAGAGAGAGCATTGGAAAGTGTAACTAGGATCGATCTTCATATTGACTATGTAATTATGTATTTATGTAAAGAAGAAGAAAAAGATAATAAAATTTATTTTGTTATACTTTCTTCATGGGTTTCATGAGCAAGACTTTTATTATAGGTCAATATACTTATTCTTGATATCTATTTGGATTTTTCTTCTAGTTAAAAGTGTAATTAAGTGTCATGTATATGAAGTGTCTAGTCTTAAGAAAATTCTCCAAGACCTTGCCATAAAACTGTGGATGAATAGATTGAGTCATCACTCATTTATCGTTGGAATATAAGCTTCTATATGTTGTGATATAGTCGGCCTCAGTAAACAATGGTTAAATTCGGCCTACATGTTGAATGAAAGGTCGGCCTAAAACAAAGGAGATGTCATTATATATACTCAGTTTTGCGGTTCATTTGGTAAACAAAAAAATTGGATATCTCTCAGATAAAGTGTGGACTTCAGGACAGAATCTATTTCAGGCATCAGGACAGAAGAATCTACTTATATTCTTGAGATATCTCAGCGTGATAGGTGTTGCGTTTTACTGAGGCAGAAGCGCGGACTATTTAGAAAAGGAAGTGTGGATATATCAAATATCTTTGGATTGTTCTAAAGGAAGAAATCCAGATGTTCTACAATGAAAATAAGCAAGGAATAAGAGTCTGTAGTGTGAGAAAGAAAGGAAGGTAAATCTGTGATTTACCTTCCTATTCTATAATGCGTAAACAGGCAGTATCACATCTCAATTGAAGGAGATTCAGGGTTAAGCAAAGTGAAAGGTTCCAAGTGATCTTGTCTAAGAGTTTTCATAAAGAAGTATGTGGAAAAGGTAATGCTATGAAAGGTACAAAGACATTCTAGAGCAGCAAGAAAGATCCGGAAAATATATGCCTAGAGTCTGAGCTCTCTAGTGTTGGTGCAAATCAGTGAAGGTTGGTGCAGAAAAGAAGAAGCAGTTTGAAGGGCTAGAAAGAAGCAGTGACAAGGTCTTGGAAGCATTCTTAATTCAAGGGTTTGAGTCTTGGCCATGGTACTTGTCATTTGAAAGTCTATAAGAAGAATTTCTCATGGGTTTTCCTCTCCAAGAGGGAGAGGTTTTGCCTTGGCTCGAAGAGCCTAAATTTGTGTCTCTTGTGTTTTGGTAATTGACTTGATGAAAGACTAAATAAGTTAAGAAGATAAGATGTAAGTAAAACAAGTAAGATCACAAGTAATTATCAAGAAGATAATTTGAATTAATCTAATTCCCCTCCAAAATCTCAACACTTCCCACCACTGGCCCATGCGGCCCCCATCCATTGGGCCAACAAACCAACCATTTGACCAATAATAAATTTTCAAATCGAACTAATCATATCACGATAGATTCGACCAATGTAGTGAAGCCACTTAGTAGCCTTCCATTGGCACAAAAAAATAGTCAACTTTCCCATGTATGCTACCCAGTCAGTGTACCTGCAGCCAACCTCCAATTTTTTAGTTGATTAGGAAAATAAACAGAATGCGATATCGGGAGCATACGATATCGATTTTGAGCAATTCAAGTTGTGTTGGATTAAAGGCAACGAGATATACATTTTGGAAAAAAATTTGAGCACTTTTGAACACTTTTAATTTTTAGCACTTCACTGATCCACTGGATCAGTGTGAAGAGACCTATAGCCCCTTTCCCCCTGTACAACTAAGAAAGGCTTCATAGGAATTGCTCATCCCAATAGGGAGATAGGAGTAGGACCTATGCTTTTATATTACTTTGAAAGTGTGAATATCATTAGGGTTTCTGACTACCTTGTCCTCCAGACAATTGAGATGGACTCGACAAAGTTTCTCAGCCCAGTTAAGAGCCAGAGTTCAAAACTTCCACTAACTAGTAGTTAGGTTTTGGGTTCAAATAAATGCAATTAAGATTGAAATATTAGAATAGAGTTCAAGAGACCAATATTCTTTTGTAGGAATCTAAAAGTTTTGACAGACAGTTTCTAGAGAAAGATATAAATTGGTTTTGCATATACCTAAGGTCTCCTTTTGGTACATATTGTGCTACACCACTAAGTTAACGATACCCTAGTTTTAAATGATAATTTTGGACTATTAATTTGGCATATATCACACCGAATAGAAGCTTTGAAGTTTACTTTTGGAAAGTAAAGTGTGGTAGTCTTCCCATCAAAATATATCGAGGTGATATCATCGTCAATAGGAACGAATTTGACTCTTGTAGAGTATAAATCGACAACAGATGGTATGCTCATTTGAACTCTTATGGGAGGTATGATCTTGATGGATGATTCATCCCATTCCCCTTTTCCTTCCTCCTCAATTTTGTTAATGTATTTATCGACAAGAAGTGCAAAAGATTCCTTTAATGCACTCAGAATAGGTAGGCT
Organism: Pinus albicaulis; assembly: GCA_034641835.2. Lineage (NCBI taxonomy): Eukaryota > Viridiplantae > Streptophyta > Pinopsida > Pinales > Pinaceae > Pinus > Pinus albicaulis. Next base: position 18,563,838 of record CM076582.1, on the reverse strand, counting down.
TCATAGGGTTGAAAGAAGACATAAGGGTAAGTTCAATGTGAACTACACAACCCTTCCGTTGAGTGCTATATGAGTCAATTTTATGAGAAATTGAATGGTACCAAAATTTAAAGAGGAAACAACATTCCACGACAAACTAAAGGCTTGTGTAATAGTTGATATGTCCTCTAGAACAATATCTTCCTTTTCTTCCTCTTCTAGAGTATTTGGATTTTGATCTTTTGAAATAGGAACAATAGAATAGTACAACAACTCTAGTATGTGGCCTCTCTTGTTTATATGGACCTTCCAATCCTTGGGCAACTTGAAGCTGAAAGGAGAGAATTTTTCCCAAACAAACCTCAACAAGGTGCAAAGTCTCTCCTCTGCCTTCATTTCAAAATCCAACTCCAATTCAAAAATATTTTTCAATAGAAAGAGTGCCAATTTATTTCAAGCATTGTCAAATATCTTACAATGGAATTGTGGGCAACACTGGTGCCGCTCAGATCTAGGAATCGTCCAAGCTGCTTGATGTTTGCGTCTAATTTTCCGTTGATGTTTCTAACATAAAAAAAATAAACACTCTAGAAGGAACGTTGTGTCAAGAGACATTATACACACCAAGGTTTCTTACTTCTAGTCAATTAAATTGTGTTAGCTACTCTAGATTCACCATTCATACATCTTAAATGCCTCCACAACCGCTGACTCAAACTTGCATTTGTTAAATATTTATTGAAATCAAAGAGAAACTGCAAGTTTGTAGCACTCCATGTCATAGAGCTCAAATATCCATGTCTCACATTTTAATCGAATAAGGTAGAAAAAAAGAGGCTTTGTTATTGGCAAGGATGAACAATGTCTACCCAACCCAACTTCGTAGACTGACTCCTTCAGTGTAATAAAAAAAATGACAAGAGCAGCAAAGAGGATTTTTTTCTTGTCCCATAATCAAAAGTCCAAAGTTACACTAACTTACACATGTTTTAAAGTCCATAATAAGCTATCCACCCTCCATTTATCCTTTTATCAACACTACAATTCTAATTGAGCCTATAATGAACCTATGATGAATATCAATGATTCCAATATATTTGTATGAAAACACCCCTCCAAATTATTATTTTCATTTAAACAAGTTCCATATTTATTATCTTTGTAATTTTAATAGTTGTGAAAGCATTTTAAAATTATATAAATAAAAAAATTATGTTTTTCACTCAAACTAGTTTTTAATTGGTTTTATTTTCATTATGATTTTTTTAATTTTTAATTTTATTTATTTTTAAATAATTATATTAATCTACGCATATTCAAGGAATATATGAAATCATAGCAATATATTCATTTAAAATTTAATAAGCATGTTAAGGATTAATTTTGATACCAACATCTCCCAGATGGGGTGACCGATCATAACCCGAACAACTAGCAAGGGAGGATATGTGAGATGTTGAGCAGGAGCAATGTATGGCAAAGAAAATGGAGGTGGAAAAGATAGGTTATGGAAAGAATGCCCTATAGAGTCTCCCTCACCCATATTTTCCCTCACATTTGATGCATTATACCACCTCTATCCATGAGCCTATAAATGTTATCAATTAATGGCCCAAACATGGGAGGTGGATTGTCAAGTGGGTACCTTATGTGAATGCATGATGATAGGACCTCCCATAGGATTGAAGTTATGATTTTAATCATGCCAATGAAAACTTCCATAAATGTAGTAACATACCCAACGGTGATGGCCACAATCTAGCATAATGGATTGGGAGTATGCTACCAAATTTAATGAATGACGATGCAATAAGAATAAACATTGGCTAAAAAAGATTTATTAGAAGGTGGCTACTATGAGATCAACTTCATTCATACATAATTTAGTCAATAGAGAAAACTTCATTCACGAAAATGGAGATACTACAGATGGAAACAAACAATTTTGAGCATCTCATAAAGGTCATGCACCTAAGGATAATGGCTTCGACTTGGTGGAGAAATAGTAAGGGGAATATCCCGATGGTGGACTCAACAAGTGAGGAACGAATCAGAGTGATGGATCTAAGGCATGTAGTGCATGTAAAGTAGGAGATGGAATTTTTCCTTAGCTACATCCTGTATGGGCTCCCTATCAAGATAAAAGTGGCCATGGAGGAGGTATATGTGGAAGTGCATTAGGGATTGGAGCTATGGATGTGGACCATAACTTGGTCGAAACTTGGGGTTGGGTGCATGACTCTAACAACATACAAACATGAGAAGCGATATTATTTGAACTCAAAAAGATGTATTGGATAAAAAAGGCCATGGCAGTATAAGTTATAGGCCCAAATATATTTGAATTATGGAGTTGAAGAAACAACTTACTCTTTGAGCCAAAAATTGAGGATTTTTTTAAGGAGCCTTTGAGCTTGCCATAACAGTGAGAGGCCCAACTAGAAATGGAGAGTGTAATATGACCAAGATGGATTAAAAGGTACCAAATGATCTCAATACAAACCTAATCTAATCACAAAAGACCCTCTCCCACCCTCATCTAGAGTGGACGATCCCCCTAGCTTGTGAATTCCAAGTTTAGTTAAAGAGGAGGTCACTCCAAACCCTCCCTTTGAGATTTTTCTAACCTTTGATGATTTTTAGATATGTTTATATCTTAGTTTTCTTGCTCTCTAGAGAAACCTTTTCAGGTTGAGCAAAGATTTATCAAGCTCAGTCATAGGATTTTTTGTTGTATAGATATTAGTCGACTTAAATGGATGCCTTTATGTTATTTTCTCTATCAATATGGTCTCATGGAAATAACTACTTTCCTACATTGGTAAGTTTTTTTTAAACATTTAGAGGGGATTGGTTTCCCTAAGATACATCATTATGAAATAGAAGACCAACATCCTAATGGATCAACATGTTAAGGATAGTATTAATAATGACATTTTAAGGATATAAATAAAAATTGTTTTTTTTTTTAAATGGAAATTCAATATTTTAAATGGACATGTGTAACAAGAAAATAAATTAGCATGTTCGAATAAGGAATTACTAAGAGGGTGGGGGGGATGGTGAAAGTAATGGATACAATTTTTTTAATCTCTTTTAACTTATAAATCACCCATATGAACAGTTATAATTAAATGCATAAGAATCAAGGTAAATCATTCTCGTGAAGATACATCATTAGCATAAGCAACATACACACAGACATAGAGATGTAAAATGGAAACCCAAATGGGAAAAACCACAAAGTTTTTTTGTTTTTTTTTGTAAGAACCCACTCACAGGACGCCCCAACCCCCCTAAAATATCAAGCCACAACTTTTCAAGAGGCACCAACCTCATAAAAATGTTTCCCTAGCTTGTTTCAGCCAACTGTCCTAATTTTCATACAATTTTCAAACTGAGAATAGAGATGTTACACCAATTACATAGAAATATAAGTAACATGGATTGTTGTTATAAACAACTCCTTCCTCTCTTCTTTGTAGCCCCTCTCTCCACTACACACTTCACTATTTCATTGGTTTTTCACTCAGCCCTTAATTAGACTCAATGAACTATCAGTTCTCAGCCACATTTCACCTTATGCACACCCACAGTTTCATGTTGTAATTCACATTCTCACACAACATACAAAAAATTCTTTCTCAAACAACTCATGTTTCCTGAGCATTTTTTTCAGCATCAACACAGGAATCCATGCAACCTATATGTTCATTAACCAGTGCATTCAATCTCTAGTATGGCATATTGGTCTTCAAGTACAAGAAAATGTATAGGCTCTATCTTAATTCAACTAACTGATATAGGCATGGTCTTAATTGCAACATATTAAGGCTCTGTTATCCGTGATTTAATTATGTATAAATTGCATCACATTCTTCGTCCATCACAACAACAATTAAATAAGAGAATGAGATCCTAAAAGTTTCTTACATTGAGAATTAATTCTCAATACACCTGCATATACAAGAACTTCCTCCATTGAATTATGTTTGTACAAAAGGAATGGCTCTCTTGCACTCTATTGTAGGTCGTGGTCCTTACCACCTCCTTTTTGACTGATCTCTCAATTCCTCTATGTCACCAACAAAGACTAGGGATGGTGCTCTTAAATGCAGACAATGTTCCAATAATTCCTCTAGTGCCCTGCTTGTTGAAGACGTCAAAGGTTGTTGACTTGTTCAAGGTGAGATTTCGAGTCATTCATCCTTGAGCCTCTAAAATAGGCCAAAAACATGTGCAAAAGCACTTTTCCATAGGCCTAAATCATTTTGACAAAAAATTCAACCATTCTCGACCTTATTGTTTTATTTATAAGCAGCACTACATAACACCTTCCACAAGCCCATTGTGCTACAAGCCCAATGGGTTTATTCCCTTCTTAAAATTATCCCTTGCACCCTTGGTATTCATGTCGCACAACGCGTATAGTCCAATTTCCTTTAGATTCTAGAGCCCTATGTAACAGGCCCACAATTCTTTATTTATTCAAAACAACCCCGAAGTCCCACAATCACTCAACATGCACAAACACTACAAAACAAGCTCCTAAGCACACATTTTGATTAGTTGACTAAAATTTTGATTGTTGGAAAATTATTTATCTCTTGAGCCCATTATATTAGATGTTCCTCCCTTTCACCTTTTATTTCCTTTCAGGGCGGCGCATCTAGGGTGACGTGTCCTAGCCTCCTCATTGGTACTTGGCTATACTATGTTATTGCCTAAATCTACCTCAGGCTGAAGGAAGGCAGAGTTCAGGGTAACATCAAACCACGCTCAGTCTGGTAGCTAGCCCTACCAGATCAGGAGAGGGCTCTCTCCGGGTCAATCTCAGCAAAAATAATCAATAGGGCTTGAGATGACTTGAAATAAAAGCTAATTTTAGGCTAGGTATATAAGTAAAGGAGTTTGATTGTGTTTTTGGGGGTTTTTGTTGGATCAAAGGAAAAGGCAGTTTTGGGTGCAGGGATAAGGCCTAGTTTTTGAAGAGTTCTGATTGGGGCAAGGAAGGAAATCATTTTGATGCTTTAGATTTGATTGAATGGATGGATCATACCAGTGAGGATCTGAAGAGGGCAATAGGGTCTCAAGATTCCTCCTCAAACAAATGAAAACATGTAAAATTAAACAAAACTGAAGGCAGAGCAAAGCAAGCTACTGAATTCCACCTTTAACACTGATTTGTTTTATCTAAGAAGAAAGGAGAAGGAAAATGGTACACATAAACATCAGTGAACTTACAAATACATGGAGAAAAACACCATCAAAACATAGAGCCACAACGATCCCAAAGAGTGTTGCAAATCCTGGTCTATTCCTTTGCCAAAATTGCAGAGATGAAATGTACAATGAAGTGCCAAGCAATCCCAAGTGTCCAACCCTGAAAATGACTGAGAAAATACATAATATAGACAAGCCTAACTCCTCCCCATGCCTCTAGGGGTCGAGCTCATCATTCTAGGAGCTGTTTCAACCATATCTAAACTAGGAACTGAAAAATAGGCAATGAAACAACTTGCCTCTATATGTTAGGAAACTGATTCACTCACTTACATTTCACCTTTTGGTGAATGAATCTACTAGAATGAGTAAAAATGTGACAAAATTACATCATGGTCATGAAATTACATCAAGGTACATCAAAAGTTACATGAAAAAGTGAAACTGGCCAAAACTAGGCGAAATTCTGAGCTGCTGAGTGAAAAATAGGCCAAAATTCTCTATGCACCGCGTCCAAAATCTCTATGTGTAGCACAAGTTTGAGGCTGATTTTGAGGGCCTTCCCGAAGTCCAAATTGAGTGAAGGATATCTCATTGGAAAGCCCTACCTGTCTACTTTCCAACCCAAGTGGAATGTCTGGATTTAGTTGTCATTTTCCCCTCCAAACATCCAATCTCCCAACACTGCTTCCTGTGTGTGCAAAAAGTGGAAGAAAGGCCATTTTTAGGGTGTTTTTGACCCTTTAGGAAACCCAGAACATGATGAAATCCTTAGGTAATCCATGAGCATGCATAAATTTTAATAAAAAATCTAGAAATGAAAAGTTTTCCCCCTGAAGAGCTACCAATTATAAGCACGCGCCAAGTGGCGCTACGCGTCGGGCAAGAAAATCTGTTTTGTGACCAAAAAATTCAAAATTGACAAAAATTTTCCCAAATTTCTTGAAATTTGGGCTGAAGGTCCCTCATCAAGTGCTATGCTGGGCCAAAGAAGCTTCAGCCAAAATTTGGAGCCTTTCATGCCTTTTGCGACGCTTTAGTGCCTTCTTGGTGCATGCAGTTCAGTGGTGGAATCACTGTCTCTGTCATATGATGAATCAGTGTTTGTCTCCATGGTGTTGCAAGTCTATGATTTGTATGAGGTGAAAACAAGAATTTGGTGTCTTTGTCTTGATTTCCAAATGTGTATCAAAGGAGAGGGACTGTA